>CM030367.1:176705961-177905961 GCA_017893485.1 Hemerocallis citrina
CCGAGATGGAGTTAGCAGATGTACTGATAAGTATGCCTGAGAAGGAGCGGGGTTGGGTCAGGTTGCCCGGTAAATCCACTGAGGTGGGCTAGGGGACTGGACAACACACAGAATCGGGGTACTGTACTGTAACACCCCTGCACCGAGCTTAGACAATTTATACAATTTAGAATACAAATTATTTATAGTATAGTACAACTTTCCACCACAGGCTGCCTCTCAAAAGGTGGTTAACCGGATTGGTGACTCTTGATCATAGGCATTAGTATTTATATATTATTATTTTTTTGTTAACTCCCGATATGGGATTATTTACACTTACCTTTGAGCTGCTCTCTCTCTCCTTGCGCTCTCTCACTTGCAAACCCAACCCTGGGGGTCCCACATGCCAACTCGGCAATGAGAGACACAGCGGAAACAGCAGCTCGGTCATCCATGGCTTTGACGAAGTCAACAGCCAAATCAACAGCACATATGTGATGTGCTTTCAACCGTGGGACCCCCCAGCACTATTCATTTTCCATTAAATTACAAACCATGCCATTCTCTATAACCAAACAGCCAACATACTTTTTTCAACATATATTTTTCATATATATATTTTTATACACTTTTGAAAACTATGGGGTGTTACATGTACAGCTAGCAGAACCAGGGTACGCTATTCCACATCGGCTAGAATGGAGATCCTGCACTAGGTTGTGAATGCCCCATACTCAGTGAGAACGCTGAGATCTAAAGGGGGGTGTGTGTAACACCCCGTATTTTAAAAGAGACTATAATATAGTAGTATATATATAAATTAATTGGTGGTGGCCTATGGAAATTCCTATGGGGTTTTCCTATAGGAATTTAAATGAAGGGGGGCCCACCCGGTAGTATACAGCAGACTTGCTGTGCTGTTTTCTTGCCCACATGGGTGTGACGTCAGGCGGGGCCCACGGAAGGAGTCTTCCGCTCTGTGCTTGCTGACATGGGGAGTAGGGGGTTCGCTTGTGTGTGTTCTTTCTAGAGAGAGAGAGAACGGGAATATTGAAATTGTCCCATATCGGGAGTTTGCAAAAATAATTAATATTAAAATAATAATGCCTATGATCAAGAGTCACCAATTCGGTAAACCACCTTTTGAGAGGCAGCCTGTGGTGGGCAGTTGTACTAAATAATAAATAATTTATCTGATAAATGGTATAAATTGTCTGAGTTTGGGGTAGGGGTGTTACAGGCCTAGACTAGGCCAATGGAAGAATGAAAAACAGGTTAAAGACTTCGTGTATATGTCTCCAAGTGGGAGATTGTTAGGGTTTGTGGATCCAAATACACGATAATGGGGTTGGAGAAGACAGACGAGAAAAAGAGTCGAAGATGGAGCAAGCAGCTCAGAGCAACCAACAGCTACAGGCAAGTTGCAGTCGACCGCACTTGGACAGTCAACCACACACGTACAGGCAAATGTACGGTCGACCGTGCAGTCGACCGTCTCTCTCTCTCTCTCTGTTGGACCCTGCAGACTTGAAGGAACGACCGGTCGACTGGGCAGTCGACCGACCCACTCTCTGTTGGACCCTAGACAGTCGAAGGTATGAACCGGTCGATCGTCACGACGTTGATTGATGAGCGGCTGAGATTAGAAGTTGTGTAAACCTATATATATATAATGTATTGTGTACGACTTTAGGGTTAAGTGAAAAGAAAAGAAGATCTAACAGCCGTCATAAAGATAGAGGGAGATAAAGAGAAACCCTACACCTTCTTGGTGAGTTCTTAAGAGATTTGTAAACTTGTTCTTCATATTTCTAGTGAAAATTGCAGAAGTGCCACTACGTGGGGAAGTAGTCATTGCTTTGGGTGAATCTCGAAAAAATCTCGTGTGTTCTTATGTGTTTTTTTTTGTTGTTCTTTATTCTCTTGCTTTTGATTCTATTGTTTTTGCATCTTTGTTGGTGAGTTATTCTGCAGTTAAAACTCAACAATTGATACTGTATTTGCCATATGGAAAGTTTATTCAAACACCTCAATTTATACTACTAATTTTTTTTACTTTCTTTATCTTCAGTCCAAAAGATATAAATTAAAAACTAATAAAAAAAACTTAAAAAACACACCAAGGATTAAGGATATAAGTGTTTAAATTAAGGTTTTACAGAAAGAAATGGTAAGAAATTGGAAGTTGCAAAAAGGACAAAAAAAATTTGGTTAAAATGAGTGTCATGTAATAAATTTTAATATGGGCGACGGAGGTATTCAGCTGCATCGTCTCATCTCCTTCTGGGCTTTGCGCATATAGTGGTGTTAATTAATTGGTTTTTTTTTTTTTTTTTTTTGATTTGTAACTGGGTATCCCCCACCTCTCTGGTGAGGACTAATCCCAGCCGTGGTTTATGCGCAGGCCCATCTATGGCTTACGGCCACTGGCCATCAGTTAGTGTTTACCTCAGGGTTCGAACCCAGAACCTTTGGAGGAGCACAACTCCAAATCCCACCATCCGAACCACTGGGCCACCGCGTGATGGTTTTAATTAATTGGTTATGGGGATTTCTTTATGTCTCTCCATCTCTTTCTCAATCCATTAAACTTCTCTTTTAACTACTTGGTTTTCTCCACGTATAATTGCTTGTAGTATTATTATAAGTTTCCAACTTCCAAAGCTCTGACTTTCTTAACAGAGTCATATGCATGCTTTTGCATGTTGCAGAAGCAAGGGATATTAGTATAATGTATGTGCCATACATCTAAAAAAGTAAAGTCATCTAAGATTCAAAATGAATATATATTAAATATGAAAAAAAAAATTATATTTGAACGTTTTGATTTGGACTACACCTGCGGTGCACATTTATATTTGTTACATATAGGTTAAACGTGTATTATATGTGTTTATATAGTTACAAAGTTAGGATTTGTTTGTTACAAGACGCAACTCTCCCATTAAAATAGTAGAGATATATGGCCGGCTCTAAGTTTTTTTTTTTTTTTTGATAATAGATGGCCAAGACCATCGTTTCATTAATGATAGATTAATAAAACAGAGAAGTACAGATACCGAAAATTACAAGAAAGCAACTAATCTAACAATACAACTTAAACAACAAAAGAAACCGAAACACCGGTCATAGCCAAACAATCAAAAGAGGGCCACCGTCCAAATGCTGACAACTTGCCCCATTGAGCTTGAAACCGACCGAAGGAACTCTTCGATCCTATCTTGCCTAATCTTCTTCGCAATGCCTGATTCTCTTTGCCGCCTCCCGAGCTCCTGCCTAATCATGAATCAACAGAAAAATTTTATGCATAGAGTTAGGAAATCTGTACGAAACATTGTGGAAGACAAAATCATTTCTTTCTAGCCAAAGATTCCAAATTAAAGTTGTTATTGCTATATCCCAGACCCTTCTATCTTCTAGTTCTCAGGAACCTAAAAGCTCTAAGTTCTCAGGAACCTGGCCGGCTCTAAGTTCTCAAGAACCTAAAATTGAAAGGCCTAAAAAATTATTTTGGGACCCTAATTACAATATTATTTTTTTAGGCATAAAATACTTGTCTATATTTATAAGAAAAATACAAATTTGAGATTCTTAAGAGTGTAAAAAAATTGGGGCTCTGAGATGGCCGTCTCACAAGCCTTAAGGTTGGGGCCGGCCACAGGGGATATACAGTATATCTCTACTACTATAATGGGAGAACCCCTTAGTCCTTAACCCAACACGTGCAACGCACGTGTTGGAATTTTTTTCCCCCTTTTCATTCCCCCCCACCCAAAAAAAATTTCCCCACGTGCAATTCACGTAAATTTTTTTTTCCCTTTTCATCTCCCTCAAAAAAAAATTTCCCACGTGCAAAGCACGTGTATAATACTAACATGCATCGCACGTGCAGTTACTAGTTTTTATTAATTTGTTTGTTCATTTTCAAGGAGGGACGGAACAGAAAAGAAAATCAAATGGAACACACAGCTCTTACAAAAGTTGTACGCTTTGGGCCCTTGGAATACAAGGCTACTCTGTAAATTGATCAAGAAGAAAGGGAATTTTTTTCCAAAATGACCCAATTTTTGAAAGTATTACCAAACTGACCTACTTTCGAAACTATTTACTAAAATGACCAGATAGCGAGTGATGTTGTTTGTTTTTTAGAGTGTGGGGGCAACATGTGTGAGTTCTTATAATTTGCATAGCGAAAGATGTAGTACTGGCGTTGATCCGATCCTAGGCCGTAGGACCGGCCCGGGAGTAGCAGAAGAGAGGTAGAGGCCGGATGTTCGGCTCGGATCTAGTAGCTTGGCTCGGCTCAGTCTTTTGTACATACACACTGCCTAGAAATACCGGGAGAAGTCCCGGCGACAGGCCCTCCGACGATCTAGTCAGTCACTGAGAAAGCAACAGTAGCTAGGATTCAGGTGGGGACAAGTTTATTACTTTGGACAAGGAGGGGGGTCTGGTATTTATAGGCAGGGGTAAACGGGTCTGGGACCCTAACGGACCGAGTCGGACCCGTTTTTCTATGGGCCTGAGTTGGCAGAAGCCCGTTAGACTTCAGTTGACCTGATGATCATGGAGGAGCAGAATTTAAAGGGATTTGATGGCCCAGATAGGGCCACGTCATCTACACTAAATCAAGAGCCCCCCACTCCCGAAGGGCTGTGTAAGGCAGTCATGGAGGAGTAGTTTGTCTCTGCAGGAAGAGTGGAGCGGTGTGTTTGGCGAATATGATTTGCAGTTTTTTGGAGTGGCAGGTGGGGTAGGATGAAGGAGATCCCCCGGAGAAAAAGGGACATCGAGGGTTAAGTACCAAGGGTCAGAGGCCGAGCGTCGAACATCGAGCCCTGGCTTGTGACAGAGCTTAGCTTGGAGATAATAACGGGCATTCAAGGGTCAGGCGTCGATGGTCGAGCCTCCATGCTCGTGTGCTGAGCGTCGAGCCAGTGTCGAGCATCGACCCCCTTACTCGTGAGAAAGCTAGGGAGTGGCTCGAGGTCATTGCCGAGCGTCGAGTCCGTATAGCTTGTGAGGAAGCTAGGGCGTGGCTCGAGGTCAATGTCGAGCGTCGAGCCCGCCTGCTTATGTGAGAGCCAGGGGGTGGCTCGAGGTCACTGCCGAGCGTCGAGCCCATATACCTTGTGAGAAAGCTAGGGCTTGGCTCGAGGTCAATGCAGAGCGTCGAGCTCCGTTGCTTGTGATAAAGCTAGGGTGTAGCTCGAGGTCATTGCCAAGCGTCGAGCCACCCCTGCTTGTGTGAAAGCTAGGGTGTGGCTCGAGGTAACTGCCGAGCGTCGAGCCACCCCGGCTTGTGTGAAACCTAGGGTGTGGCTCAAGGTCAATTTCGAGCATCGAGCCCCCTGCTTGTGTGAAAGGTAGGGTGTGGCTCGAGGTCACTGCCGAGCGTCGAGCAACCGGCTTGTGAGAAAGCTAGGGCATGGCTTGAGGTCAATACCGAGCGTCGAGCCCCCCCGCTTGTGAGAAAGCTAGGGTGTAGCTCGAGGTCATTACCGAGCGTCGAGCCCCCCTGCTTGTGTGAAAGCTAGGGTGTGGCTCGAGGTCACTGCCGAGCATCGAGCCACCCTGACTTGTGTGAAAGTTAGGGTGTGGCTCGAGGTCATTGCCGAGCATCGAGCCCCCTTGCTTGTCTAAAAGCTAGGGGGTGGCTCGAGTTCATTACCGAGCGTCGAGCCCCCCTGCTTGTGTGAAATTTAGAGCGTGGATCGAGGTCACTGCCGAATGTCGAGCCACCCCGGCTTGTGTGAAAGCTAGGGTGTGGCTCGAGGTCATAGCCGAGCGTCGAGCCTCCTGCTTGTGTGAAAGCTAAGGGCGGCACGAGGTCACTGCCGAGCGTCGAGCCCCTCTGCTTGTGTGAAAGCTAGGGGGTGACTCGAGGTCACTGCCAAGCATCGAGCCCCCTGCTTGTGTGAAATCTAGGGTGTGGCTCGAGGTCACTGCCGAGTGTCGACCCCCCCGGCTTGTGAGAAAGCTAGGGCGTGGCTCGAGGTCACTGCCGAGTGTCGAGCCCATATAGCTTGAGAAAGCTAGGGGTGGCTCGAGATCAATGCTGAGCATCGAGCCCCCTACTTGTAAGAAAGCAAGGGCATGACTTGAGGTCAAAGCCGAGCGTCGAGTCCCCCCCCCCCTCCCCTGCTTGTGCGAAAGCCAGAGCGTGGCTCAAGATCATTGCTGAGCATCGACCACCCCTGCTTGTGAGAAAGCTAGGGTGTGGATCGAGGTCATTACCGAGCGTCGAGCCCCTTTACTTGTGTGAAAGCTAGGGTGTGGCTCGAGGTCATTGCCGAGCATCGAGCCCCCTGCTTGTGAGAAAGGAAGGGCGTGGCATAAGGTCAAGGCCGAGCGTCGAGCCCCCCTACTTGTGCGAAAGCTAGGGCATGGCTCGAGGTCATTACCGAGCATTGAGCCCCCCATACTTGTAAGAAAGCTAGGGTGCGGCTCGAAGTCATTGCCGAGCATCGAGCCCCCTGTTTGTGTGAAAGCTAGGGTGTGGCTCGAGGTCATGGCCGAGCATCGAGCCCCCTGCTTGTGTGAAAGCTAGGGTGTGGCTTGAGGTCATGGCCGAGCATAGAGCCCCCTGCTTGTGTGAAAGCTAGGGGGTGGCTCGAGGTCACTGCCGAGCGTCGAGCCCCCCTGCTTGTGATAAACCTAGGGTGTGGCTCGAGGTAGCTACCGAGCGTCGAGCCCCTCTGCTTGTGTGAGAGCTAGGGTGTGGCTTAAGGTCACTGCCAAGCGTCGAGCCGCCCTGCTTGTGTGAAAGCTAGGGGGTGGCTCGAGGTCACTGCCGAGCATCGACCCCCCCAGCTTGTGAGAAAGCTAGGGCATGGCTCGAGGTTACTACCGAGCGTCAAGCTCATATAGCTTGTGAGAATCTAGGGCATTGCATATGATGCTGACATCATGGGGGTGGAATTCGAGGTGTCGAAATCTTATCAGCCATTAGATCTTGATGATCAAGATTGAATCGATTAGGATTCCAACGTAGAATTCGAGGCGTCGAAATCTCATCAACTGTTAGATCTTGATGATCAAGATTGAACGGTCAGGATTCCAACATGGAATTCGAGGCATCGTTAGTCACCTATAAATCCTCCACCCCCCTCTCCATTTCTTCACTTTACTTTCTCTTTCTAAAAATAGGCGTTTCTCTTTCTACCTACCGGCGACAACTTTTCCATTGATCTCTTTGTTCAAGAAATTCAGGTTAGTATTTTTTTTGTTATGTCGCGCTCTCAGTCCGGTTCTGAAGCGAGTGCCTCCGGCCGAGATGAGGTGGATCTTCAGTTGGACTCCACGTCCTGGGATCTAGATGACCAGGTTTTGGACGTGGTGCCGCTCCGAAGCTGCAAACCACACTTGGTAGAGTCCGTCACTTCTACCGCCGAGGTCGAGGTATTAGGTGAGGAGGTGGAGAAAAAAGTGGTGGATCGGGAAGGTAGTGAGGAAGGGGTCGAGGGAGGGGTGGTTGAGGAAGGTAGTGAGGAAGGAGAGGCTCTCCCCCCTCTCCCGCCTTTGGCGACACCATCTCCTCCGAAGGCTCCTCAAATTCAGAAGAAGAAAAGGAAGTGCCGCCTACCGGACAGTCCGAGGACACCAGATGAGTTCGAGCTAGCGCAAGGGCTCGACATCCCATACCATAAGAACCCCCGGTCGAACAGGATGTATCCTGACGACGTCGAGAACTTGGTTCAATTTGGTGTGGAGGTATCTTCACCGAGACGGACCCAAATACAGATGGACAAGGTTCAGCGTGTCCTGAAGGCCAACTATCTGCCTGTGATAAGGGACAGCTCCTTCATTGGGCGGGAGTACGAGCTGATGATCCCGAGCCCTGGTCTTCACCCCACCACCTAGTTAGCCCCCAGCTTCTATATGTTTCCCGAGAACGGCTTCATCTCGGGGCTAAGGCTGCCATTGCAACCATTCATCAAGAGGGTGCTGAGGTGGGGGAGCTCTGTCTGATGGAGTACAGCCCCAAGCCATTGCACCTGTTCATTCTGAAGTGTGAAGAGAAGAAGGTGCCTCTAAAGCTGAAGTATTTTTAGGTTGTCTTAAGGGTGAGCTCGCTCAGAGATCAAGAGGGCATATACTACATATCGCCTCGCCCATATGTTTGTTGGAAATCTAGTACCTAAATTAATAGATAAACTAGATACAAATTATAAAAACCTCGCAAGTGCACGAATCGAATCGTAGTAATAGCAAGGGTCGATCCCACAGAGATTGTAGACTTCAACTTACTAATCAATAAAACTAATAATAAAAATGAATAAGAGTTGTTATAATATTCTAAAAGGAATAAAAAGATTAAAACTAAGATGAGAGGTGTTGAATCACAAATATCTCTTGAATAGTTGGGTTGTTGATCTCCACCAATAGTTAGTAATGCTAAGTCACCTTCTGAACTTACTTCCAATTACTCATGTTTGTTCACTTCAAGGGTATGGTATCTACTCCTTAAAGTATTGTTTCCCTAAGCCAAGAATTAGGCATGGTATCTACTCTAATTCGTTTCTTTCATCAAGCAGTCAGCCTAGTATTTACTAAGTTGTTCTTAAAGAAAACATAAGATCAGTGGAAACGAACAAACACTTAAAGTTCTAGAAATTGGTATCAGATCTAGATCCTCTAAGTTGATTGAACCAAGAACCCCTAAAGATTCACTTGTTACAAATTATGGGCACGAGATTCGGTCGTCTCAATATGCTTCATATAACAGATTTAGATAAATGATAACATAAACTTGATATTCTCACGTGCTGTATGTCAGTCGACTGGCTCTCACCTCAGTCGACTGCTCTCAGACTTCAAGATCCAAGTTTGATGATCATTAATCTATGTCACTTCAACCAGATTCAATCAATAAGTAATTAGAAGATCTCAGAAGAATATAGCACTACATAACTACGGTTTCGATCTACCCAACTATAAAATTAGTTCCACATAAATATAACTTTATTGCTTAACAAGTTTGAATACATGATCAACATAAAAGAGTAAAGAGAGAAGAAGAAATAAACTAATGGATTCCGGCAATATGGTCGACTGTCTGTCACACAGTCGACTGCCTTCTGGATGCTGGATCTTCTCTTTCCTTCTTCGATGTTGATGGAGTGAAGCACGGGTTGATGACTTGATGGTTGGGAACTCTCTGATTAAGTTGCGTCCACGAGATAGATCTGATGATCCTTGGATGGAGTTGTGGAGTCGAGAGAGCGGAGGAGGGCCGTTCTGGAGATGGTATTCTGATATTTATAGAACACGGCTGAGAATTAGGGTTTCCCCTTTTTCAGGAAGATCCTTCTTTATTTGATTTGATGATTAATATCTTTCTCTTTTCTCCTTTCCTTCCTTATCTGTTTACCACGTCCACTTGGAAACCCCCAGTCTCTAGATTTGATTTGCATAAATCTGGATTCAAATAGATGTGAAATTAGATGCAGGTGAATCTTCGAATATCTGATTTGTGTACTCCGCCGCCTATCAGTCGACTGTCCTTGGGAGTAAGTCGACTGTGTCGAGACTTTAGTATTTTCATGATTCATCCGCCCAGTCGACTGATGTTTTGGGAACAGTCGACTTGGTCGAGCAGCTGTGTAAAACTTGATTTCCTCTGTCCAGTCGCCTGTTATCATGACCAGTCGACTGCCTCTTCAGTCTCCTGTGTATCATCCTGGATTTGCTTCGTTTTGCTGTTTATAGGCTGTTTCCTGCAGAGAAAGAGAAAAGAAGCATAAATACCACATATAGAGCTTTTAAATGTCTAATTATATTAAGATTGTTGCTCTAAAAAGTGAATAATAATGTGTTCATCAAATACCCCCACACTTAGCTTTTGCTTGTCCTCAAGCAAAGGGTGAATTTATGAACAAGGGAGTAATAATCAGAATAAATTCAACCATCATGATTTCTTATTATGTGGACATCAAAATGAAAAATATAAAACTACAAACAATTTCAGATAAAGTAAAATTAAACATACCCATTTTCTCCAGTGCAATTGTTCAGTCATAATCCCCAAACTTAATTATATTTGTTATGCGATTAATGTAGTTATAGTATGCATCTACTCAGTCTGTGATTATCCCTTTTCTCTACTACAAATCCAGTAGCAAACTAGAGTTTTTTTTTTTTTTTTTTTTTTTTTTTTTTTTTTTTTTTTTTATAGTCTCTTCTTTAAAGTTGTCACTTGTCTTTTGACGCGAATGCGAAACATTTGTGATGTATCCACCCGGTTACTCAACAAGTCACAAACATTAAAGTGCTTTGCATACTCGTATTTCAAGTTGCCGTTTGACGTAAAGGTAAACATTGGTGATGAATACCCCTAGTTACTAAGCCCTCAAAACATTGGAGTAGATTGACTTTATTCAAATATATATACATATATTGTATCACTCTATTTACTTAAACTCGATTTAGGACTAGATCTAAAGGGAATAATTATCAGAAAAAGCATCACATTTGTTTATTATGTATAATCGCATGACGCACACAATTTTTGTAGGGAATTATGAAACTCGACAATCCTAAAGTAAATACGTATCCTTACTCTTATTTTATAAGAAATTGTTTATCCTAAAAAAATTCAAAAGATTCCAAATATAACTAACTAACACCCCCACACTTAGATGGAACATTGTCCTCAATGTTCACACAAAACATAAGATATAGGCATGTGTAACCATCTAGTGAGGAAAGACTGAAAAATAAAAAGAAAAATGAATAATAATGAATAACATAAAGGGAAAGTGTAAATACTCCCCTGAAAGTTGGGTTGCCTCCCAATAAGCGCTGTGTTTCATGTCTTCAGCTAGACATGATGAGTTCATGCAATGTATTGAATGGTTTGAAGATTCACATCTTCCTCTTGCGGTTCTAGACTCATCTCCATGTATGGCTTCGCCCTGTGTCCGTTCACCTTGAATGTTTGATTTCGTTCTTCGCTGTGAACTTCCAATGCACCATGTGGAAAGACTTTTGTGACAATATATGGTCCATACCATCTTGACTTGAGCTTGCCTGGAAAGAGTCTTAATCTTGAGTTGTAGATCAATACCTTTTGTCCTTCATAAAACTCCTTCCGTGCTAGCTGCTTATCATGGTACAACTTGGTTCTTTCCTTGTATAGCTTGGCATTTTCATATGCATCGTGCCTCAATTCTTCAAGCTCATTTAATTGCAATCTCCTTTTGTCACCTGCCTTTTTCATATCAAAATTGAACTTTTTGATAGCCCAATATGCTTTGTGTTCCAACTCAACTGGCAGATGACAAGCTTTTCCAAAGACCAAACGGTATGGTGACATGCCAATGGGTGTCTTGAAAGCGGTTCTATAGGCCCATAATGCATCGTTCAAGCGTAGTGACCAATCCCTTCTGCTTGGATTGACTGTTTTTTCCAAGATGCTCTTGATCTCTCTATTGCTAAGCTCCACCTGTCCACTGGTTTGAGGGTGATATGGAGTACCCACTCTATGTGTAATCCCATATTTCTTCATTAAAGAAGCAAATGGGTAGTTATTGAAGTGGCTCCCTCCGTCACTTATTATTGCTCGTGGTGTACCAAACCTAGTGAAAATGTTCTCCTGCAAAAACTTGACAACGACTTTGTGATCATTAGTTCGTGAGGGGACAGCCTCGACCCACTTAGACACATAATCCACACCAACAAGTATATATAAATAACCAAATGAGTTAGGAAATGGACCCATGAAGTCGATTCCCCAAACATCGAAAAGCTCGATTACTTGTATGTTGTGTAGTGGCATTTGATTTCTAGAAGAGATGTTGCCTGTCCTTTGGCATTTGTCGCAAGTCCTGCAAAAAGAAAAAGCATCTTTGAATACTTTAGGCCAATAAAAACCAGATTGCAATACCTTAAGTGCTGTTCTCTTTGGCCCAAAATGTCCTCCACAAGCATATTGGTGGCAATGTTGTAGAATACTCCTTTGTTCCTCGTCTGCCACACATCTTCTTATAATTTGATCAGAGCAAAATTTGAATAAATAAGGATCATCCCAATAATAGTGTTTGCTCAGATCCACCAATCTTTTCCTTTCCTGATGTGTCATACCTGGAGGAAAAACATGAGCGGTTAGAAAATTTACAATATCAGCAAACCAGGGTAGTTGTTCAGAGAGATAAGTCGACTGGTTGAGGGACCAGTCGACTGCCCCGAGGGTGTGAATATTTATTGCAAATAATTGTTCATCTGGAAAATTTTCATTCAGCGGGGGCACATTTCTCTCATCCTCGTGCAGTAATCTGGACATGTGATCTGCCACAACATTGTCGCATCCTTTCTTGTCTCTAATCTCAAGATCGAATTCTTGAAGCAACAGCACCCATCTGATCAACCTAGGCTTAGCTTCCTTTTTAGCCAATAAATATCTCAAAGCAGCATGGTCAGTGAAAACAATAACTTTAGACCCAATTAAATATGATCTAAACTTCTCTACAGCAAATATAACAGCCAACATTTCTTTTTCAGTTGTAGAATAATTTAGCTGTGCATCGTTTAAAGTTCGAGAAGCATAGTAAATAACATGTGGTTTCTTATTGATCCTTTGACCTAAAACAGCCCCTAAGGCATAATCACTTGCATCACACATGAGCTCAAAAGGATGGCTCCAATCTGGTGCCATGACTATAGGTGCAGAAATGAGAAGATTCTTTAATGTATTAAAGGCATATGTACATTCTTCTGTCCATACAAACTCAACATCCTTAGCCAACAAGTCACAAAGGGGTTTGGAGATTTTTGAAAAGTCTTTTATAAATCGTCTATAAAACCCTGCATGTCCTAGAAAACTCCTAATACCCTTAACTGTAGTGGGAGGGGGTAGTTTTGATATGATGTCAATTTTTGCCTTGTCTACCTCTATTCCCCTTTTGGACACCACATGTCCCAACACAATACCTTGTTGTACCATAAAATGGCACTTCTCCCAATTCAGCACTAAATTGCATTCTTCACATCTTTTAAGCACCAGCTGCAAATGGTTAAGACATTCATCAAAACAAGATCCAAAAACACTAAAATCATCCATAAATACCTCGATGAACCTCTCCACCATGTCTGAAAATATGCTCATCATGCATCTTTGAAATGTAGCTGGAGCATTGCACAATCCAAACGGCATCCTCCTGTAAGCAAAAGTACCAAATGGGCATGTAAAAGTGGTCTTTTCTTGATCTTCTGGAGCAATAGCAATTTGATTATAACCACTATAACCATCTAAAAAACAATAATGACTATATCCTGCTAATCTTTCTAACATTTGATCAATAAAAGGAAGAGGGAAGTGATCTTTCCTGGTTTCATTGTTCAGTTTCCTATAATCAATGCATACCCTCCATCCTGTGGTTACTCTTGTTGGGATAAGTTCATTCTCTTCATTTGTTACCACTGTAACTCCACTTTTCTTAGGAACTACATGTATAGGACTTACCCATTTGCTATCTGAGATAGGGTAGATGATGCCAACATCTAGTAGCTTCAAAATTTCCGCTCTTACCACTTCCTTCATGTTGGGGTTGAGCCTTCTCTGTGCCTCTCTGCTAGGTTTTGCATCGTTCTCAAGCAATATTCTATGCATGCATTTGGATGGACTTATTCCCTTGATGTCTGCAATGGTCCATCCTATTGCATTTTTGTGTTCTTGCAGTACCTTCAGCAGCTTTTCTTCTTCTTGTGCAGTTAAGTTGGCAGCAATTATTACTGGTAGTGTCTGGTTCTCACCTAAGAAGGCATGTTTCAAATGATCGGGCAGCTGCTTGAGTTCTATGTCTGGGCGCTTCTGTACAGTCGACTGGTCCATGTCAGCAGTCGACTTGTTCTGGGCATCTTGATTCGGTCGACTGGTTAGAATACCAGTCGACTTACTCTGTTTGTCAGTCGCCTGATCTAAAAAAATAGAAATTTTATCAGATACCAACTGTTCAAAAGCAGGCACAAGCTTACCTGAATGTGACTGTGGAGTTTCAAGTTGATGTACTGTCTCTGCAATCTCCCAGTCATCGTATTCCTGTTCAACATGAGATAAAGTTAGAGATTGAGTGATTGTGGCTTGTAGTGGTTCAACGCTATGTACCTGAAATGTTTGATCAACAATCTCCTGCACCACATCAATATTATAGCATTCATGATCATCTTGTGGTAATTTTAGTGTATCAAACATTTTAAATTCCACTTTTTCTCCGTTTATCTTCATACTTATAATGCCCTTTTTAACACAAATTTTTATATCAGCTGTACTCATAAAGGGCCTACCTAATATGATCGGTAGAGATGATGACATTGAAGATTCCTCCATATCTAACACAACAAAATCAGCAGGCAAAATAAAATCATTTACCTGAACTAGGACATCTTCTAAAATACCTCTAGGTCTTTTGATGCTGCGATCGGCCAATTGCAAAGTGATGGATGTTGGCTTGAGTTCCCCCAATCCAAGCTTTTCGTAAACAGAATAAGGAAGAAGGTTGATGCTTGCCCCTAAGTCTAGCAGTGCTTTTTCAAAGAAGTGCTCACCAACCTTGCAAGGAATGGTGAAACTACCTGGATCTTTCAGTTTAGGTGGTAATTTTCTTAATAGAACAGCACTCACTTCTTCTGTCAAGGCTACATCCTCCTTAACCTGAAATGTTCTTTTGTGAGTACAACAGTCTTTCAAAAATTTGGCATAAGAAGGAATTTGTTTAATAGCGTCAAGTAGGGGGATATTAATTTCTACCTTTTTGAGAGTTTCAAAGACGTCAAATAAATGTTGTTCTTTCTTTTTATTGACTAACCTTTGAGGGAATGGTGGTGGAACTGTCCCTACTTTTTCACTTACCTTACTTGAACCCAAAGCCTTTGATGGTTGTTTTTCTGATTTGTCTGTGCAGTCGACTGTCTTGTAAGAACAGTCGACTGGTTTGTCTGTGTGTGTTCCATCCCTATTGTCAATTATCTTACCACTTCTTAGGGTTGTGACTGCTTGGAGCTGTTCTTGACCTCCAGGGTTTGGTATGGTTTGTGAAGGAAGTTCACCTGCCTTTCTTTCGCTTAACTCTTTAGCAATTTGGCCAATTTGTGTCTCCAACTTCTGAATTGCTTGTCCTTGTTGGTTGCTTGTTTGATGTTGTTGTTGGAGCAATTGAAGAACAGTGGTTTCAAAATCCAACTTCTTCTGTTCTGGAGCTGGTCTTTCAAACCCACTTCTCATCTGAGGGTTCCTTGCATGTCCTTGTGTGAATTGATTCCCTTGATTATTTTGATTATTGCTCCATGAGAAGTTTGGATGATTCCTCCATCCTGGGTTATATGTGTTCGAGTATGGATTGTTCTTAGGTGGAAATACTCCTCGACCCACATAGTTTGCATGCTCCTGATCTGTAAAAGTAGACATGGGACATGTATCAGTTGTGTGATCTAAATGAGAACAAATTGCACACATTTCATTTGTTTGATTTTTAACTCCACCCATTGTCGACATTGCATTAACAAGCATATCAATTTTTTTATTCATGTTTGCCATTTCTAATTGAATGTTATTATTATTAGAGATTTCGTAGACTCCCTGTTTTTTCGTAGGTCCCCTTCTTGTTGAGAATTGTTGGGAGTTTTCGCTGAGTTCTTCAAAAAGTTCAATGGCTTCTTCTCCACTTTTCCTCATCAAAATTCCATTGCAAGCTGCATCAACAATTGCTTTGTTAGTGTCATTTAAACCTTCATAAAAAGCTTGTACCTGATCATCCTTAGGCAGATTGTGAGTAGGACACTTGAGAAGCTTGCTTTTGAAGTCCTTCCATGCCTCGAAGAATAGATCTCCATCTTTTTGTTGGAAGAGTTGAATCTCCCTTTTTAGCTGTTTGGTCTTTTGGGCTGGAAAGAATTCTTTCAAAAATTTCGTTGCCAATTGCTCCCATGAATTAATTGATCCTGGTTCCAAAGAATTGTACCACAACTTAGCATTAAGTTTTAAAGAAAAAGGAAACAAGATTAACCTGATTTGTTCAGCAGTAAGCCCTTGGACGCTTTGTGTCCTGCAAAGATCGAAAAAGTCTTGCAGATGAAGATGAGGCTCTTCATCTGGTCTGCCACTAAAGTGGGGAACCATACTAAGTAAATGAGGAGATAGGTGCATGTTCCCTGTGGCATTAGGTTGAAAAGAGATGCAGGAAGGTTGCTCAATATTCTTAGGAGTGAATTTGTCCTGCATTGGTACGCGATTGGGTGTTTCTTCTGCCATTGCTGTATGTGTACTAGGTCTCTGATCAGTCGACTGGTTCGGGTGGGCAGTCGACTGGTGTGCTGCAAATAACTTACCTAGTCTGTGCAAAGTGCGTTCTGTTTCCGCGTCAATTGGTAGTAGTTCTGGTCGAAGTGATCGTCTACCGTGCATTCAACGAAGTCCTGTAACCTAAAAGAAAAATTATTAATAAAAGAAAAGAAAAAAAAACTAATAAAATTCTACTGACTTGTAAGTTAAAATACTAAACAATCCCCGGCAGCGGCGCCAAAAACTTGTTTGTTGGAAATCTAGTACCTAAATTAATAGATAAACTAGATACAAATTATAAAAACCTCGCAAGTGCACGAATCGAATCGTAGTAATAGCAAGGGTCGATCCCACAGAGATTGTAGACTTCAACTTACTAATCAATAAAACTAATAATAAAAATGAATAAGAGTTGTTATAATATTCTAAAAGGAATAAAAAGATTAAAACTAAGATGAGAGGTGTTGAATCACAAATATCTCTTGAATAGTTGGGTTGTTGATCTCCACCAATAGTTAGTAATGCTAAGTCACCTTCTGAACTTACTTCCAATTACTCATGTTTGTTCACTTCAAGGGTATGGTATCTACTCCTTAAAGTATTGTTTCCCTAAGCCAAGAATTAGGCATGGTATCTACTCTAATTCGTTTCTTTCATCAAGCAGTCAGCCTAGTATTTACTAAGTTGTTCTTAAAGAAAACATAAGATCAGTGGAAACGAACAAACACTTAAAGTTCTAGAAATTGGTATCAGATCTAGATCCTCTAAGTTGATTGAACCAAGAACCCCTAAAGATTCACTTGTTACAAATTATGGGCACGAGATTCGGTCGTCTCAATATGCTTCATATAACAGATTTAGATAAATGATAACATAAACTTGATATTCTCACGTGCTGTATGTCAGTCGACTGGCTCTCACCTCAGTCGACTGCTCTCAGACTTCAAGATCCAAGTTTGATGATCATTAATCTATGTCACTTCAACCAGATTCAATCAATAAGTAATTAGAAGATCTCAGAAGAATATAGCACTACATAACTACGGTTTCGATCTACCCAACTATAAAATTAGTTCCACATAAATATAACTTTATTGCTTAACAAGTTTGAATACATGATCAACATAAAAGAGTAAAGAGAGAAGAAGAAATAAACTAATGGATTCCGGCAATATGGTCGACTGTCTGTCACACAGTCGACTGCCTTCTGGATGCTGGATCTTCTCTTTCCTTCTTCGATGTTGATGGAGTGAAGCACGGGTTGATGACTTGATGGTTGGGAACTCTCTGATTAAGTTGCGTCCACGAGATAGATCTGATGATCCTTGGATGGAGTTGTGGAGTCGAGAGAGCGGAGGAGGGCCGTTCTGGAGATGGTATTCTGATATTTATAGAACACGGCTGAGAATTAGGGTTTCCCCTTTTTCAGGAAGATCCTTCTTTATTTGATTTGATGATTAATATCTTTCTCTTTTCTCCTTTCCTTCCTTATCTGTTTACCACGTCCACTTGGAAACCCCCAGTCTCTAGATTTGATTTGCATAAATCTGGATTCAAATAGATGTGAAATTAGATGCAGGTGAATCTTCGAATATCTGATTTGTGTACTCCGCCGCCTATCAGTCGACTGTCCTTGGGAGTAAGTCGACTGTGTCGAGACTTTAGTATTTTCATGATTCATCCGCCCAGTCGACTGATGTTTTGGGAACAGTCGACTTGGTCGAGCAGCTGTGTAAAACTTGATTTCCTCTGTCCAGTCGCCTGTTATCATGACCAGTCGACTGCCTCTTCAGTCTCCTGTGTATCATCCTGGATTTGCTTCGTTTTGCTGTTTATAGGCTGTTTCCTGCAGAGAAAGAGAAAAGAAGCATAAATACCACATATAGAGCTTTTAAATGTCTAATTATATTAAGATTGTTGCTCTAAAAAGTGAATAATAATGTGTTCATCACCATACAAGAAAGTGGTGCACGGGCATCCAGATTCCATCAAGGGGTGGAAGGCCAAGTATTTCGTGGTCCAAAGCGAGGTACCTTGGGAAATTCCTACAGCTTGAAATTTATACAAGCCGAACCACAAACCCCCTAGGCGGAGGGACTTGACTGAGGCGGAGTGGGCTGATGTTGATAGGATTGTCGAGGGACACAGCATCGGTTGGCCGAATGTGACAGAATCACACTTACCCTAAGCCGGACTGAGCCGAGCCGACCCTTGTATGTTTTCATTTTATTTTTGTTTAACTTTATGCCTTCTCATTAACATTCCATCTTCTTTCTTGCAGCGATGGACAAGGCAAAGCTCGATGCACGGAAGACCCTGAAGGATATGGTCCAAAATAGGAGGGCCGAGAATGCGGCGTCAAAGGCGGGGTCTACACATGGGGGCTCGGAAGGTCCTTCAGAGCGGCCCCATAAGAAGGCGAAGACCCTCTCTGTCAGGGAAGTGCCAGAGTCGGCACCGAGCTCCAACAACAAAAAGTTTGCGGAGGTCGTGAAGGCAGGGACCCCTTCCTTGCGACCCGACGCCCAGGAGATGGTGGGCAAGAGGGGGCTAAGGCCTTTCGCCCCGGACTGGTCAGTGAAGGAGGGAGAATCACTGGCGGAGGGCCCGATCTCGGTCGAGGTTGTAGATAACCTCGCCACGACGCACGACTAATCCATCTTAGCGACCGAGACGGTCGAGACGTGCTACATGAAGTGGGCTCAAGCCCACATGGTGGTAAGTGTTGGTTTGCCTGTTTTAGCTTTTTTGTACTTGGCATTGTTTTCTAATTTTTGTCTCTCCAATTAAACTTCAATGGCCGGGGCGCAGCTAAAGAGGTGCTTCGATAAAGTAGTCAAGGCCGAGAAGCGGAACACCAATAGGTACCTGCATGAAGCGAAGGACCTAAAGCTTAAGCTGACGACAGCTCAGGGGGAGATGCAGGCCCTTCAAGCCGACCTCGCCTCCCAACAGGACCAGCACCTTCGTGCTTTGGCAGAGGTTCGAGGCAAGGCATTTGCGGAGTATAAGGAGCTGCAGGCCGCGGCATGGGAGGAGCTGATAAATGCCCAAGACGAGGCGTATGATCGGGCTAAGGAGCACTTTCTGCTCCTTTACCCTCAAGCAAAAATCGACCACCTCCACTACGGCTGGCAGTCGCCCATGCTTCCACTGACCCCCGGAGGTGAGGGTGACGAGGCACCGAGAGACCCAAGCGCAGAGAGAGAGGCAAGGGGCGATTGCCGACGAAGAGATCCCCCCTAAGATGTAGTTGCCGAGCGCGGACTGGTCACCATTTTTTTTTATAACTATCTTCTTTTTGGATTAATATAATCATTTGTTTTTGGCCGACCTGTTATGACTTGTCACTTTTGAAAAGCTTGGGGTGAAATCTTGTTTCCTCTCCTTTTTGTCAATGGACGGGACCCTAGGAGCCGACCTCAGTTCTGCCGAGGTCCGGTGACTTCGGAAAAGGCTAGAGTCCACGGAGAGTGTCTTCATTCACTATAGCAAACAGGCCCGCGATTGGAAAGCCATGATAAGCTATTTCATGAACAAGTCCAATGAGCTCAGTTTAGAGGCGGCGCCCCTGAAGAAGGATATAGCCGATCGAGACTGGGGGAGTGCCGAGACAAACTAGTTGATGTCTGATGCCTCCACCAGGCGAACAACCTCTGATTCCGTTCTCCGTGAGGTCGTGGTGGAGAAGGAGCTGGAGATTCAGAGGTTGAAGGTCATGCTCCGTACAGGTGGATCCCGGTTCGGCCCTTTTGGGGGAGGCGGTCCCTCTGTCTTGGGATCCTCACTAACTCTATATCTGAAAATGGCAAGGCCGATTGATGAGCAAAGCTCCGTTGCTGGGACGTCTACACTGGCGATGCCGGTGGTGCCGGACAAGCTCACTGGAGGATAGACCCGCTCGATGGGGCTCAAGATGGTCCGTGTTAGCCAAAAAAGCCCCACAAGAAACACCTAGGTTGGGGTAAAAAGAACCTTTGTAATAATCTCTATTTTACTATGGCCATTCAAGGCGTTATGATGATATGATGAATGAAATTTGATTTTCCTATCCCTTCAACTTGTAAGAAAGCTTAGGACGCTGCCTGCAGCGTAAGCCGAATGTCGAGCCCCCATATTTTGTAGAAAACTAGGGTGTGACTCGAGGTCATTGCCGAGCGCCTAGCCCATACAGCTTGAGAAAGCTAGGGCATTACTCGATGTCAATGCCAAATGTCGAGCCCCCATGCTTGTGAGAAAGCTAAGGTGTGGCTTGAGGTTAATGCCGAATGTTGAGCCCCCATGCTTGTGAGAAAGCTAGGGTGTGGCTCGAGGTCATTGCCGAGCACCTAGCCCATACAGCTTTAGAAAGCTAGGGCATTGCTCGAA
The DNA here is from genome assembly GCA_017893485.1 of Hemerocallis citrina. Lineage (NCBI taxonomy): Eukaryota > Viridiplantae > Streptophyta > Magnoliopsida > Asparagales > Asphodelaceae > Hemerocallis > Hemerocallis citrina. The sequence goes on from CM030367.1 coordinate 176,726,588, forward strand.
GTCAATACCGAATATTGAGCCCCCATGCTTGTGAGAAAGCTAGGGTGTGGCTCGAGGTCATTGTCGAGCGCCTAGCCCATACAGCTTAAGAAAGCTAGGGTGTTGCTTGATGTCAATGCCGAATGTCGAACCCCCATGCTTGTGAGAAAGCTAGAGTGTGGCTCGAGATCACTGCCGAGCATCGTACCCATACAGCTTGAGAAAGCTAAGGCGTTGCTCGAGGTCAATGCCAAATGTCGAGTCCCCTTCCTTGTGAGAAAGCTAGGGTGTGGCTCGAGGTCATTGCCGAGCGCCATACTTATACAGCTTGAGAAAGCTAGGGCATTGCTCGAGTTCAATATCGAATGTCGAGCCCCCTTGCTTGTGAGAAAGCTAGGGTGTGGCGAATGGACAAAAATAAAAATAATAAAGGAAATACCAAGGTTTACACTTTATTATTTACAACAAAACAAAAAAAGGGGCACGTAGTGCCGATTACAGGGGGTCGGTTACATAAGCTCGGTTACAAGAGGAGTCTATTCCTCCCTTTTAAGGAACTTGTTGAGGTGTTCTGCGTTCCAGGGCCTCTTCACTATCCTGCCTCCTTGGTCTTTGAGTCGGTATGTGCCGGGGCGTACCAATTTGGAGACCTTATACGGGCCCTCCCAATTTGGGCCCAACTTTTTCTTTCTGCTGTGGTCGGATACAGCTAGCTTTCTGAGCAGAGGTCACCTAGCTTGATGTCGGTGGGGGCAAACCTTCTTGTTATAAAATCTCTCGATCTGTTGTTGGTATATGCTTCTTCTAACGGTGTATGATTCCCTGATCTCGTCGATTAGATCCAAGTTGGCTCTGAGGTCCGTTGAGTTATTCTCCTCGTCGAAGGCCATGATCTTGAGCAAAGGGAGCCCGATCTTCAAGGGGATAACCACCTCTATGCCGTAAGTTAGGTTGAACGGTGACTCGCCCATGGGGGTTCTCTTCATCGTCCGGTATGCCCAAAGTAAGCTCGGCGACTCGTTGACCTACAGCCCCTTGGATGAATTATCCAACCGCTTCTTATGGCCGTCAAGAATTTGACGGATCACATTTTCGACCTGGCCATTTGACTGAGGATGACATATTGATGAGAAGCATTGCTGGACACCGATATCTTCGCAGAACTTCCGAAAGTTCTTGCTTTCGAATTGGTTCCCATTTTCTGTGATGAGTACCTGCGGGATCCCGAACCAACAGATGATGTGCTTTCAGAAAAATTGCTGAGTTTGGTGTTCTGTGATCATGGCCAGGGGCTCTGCCTCGGTCCATTTGGTGAAGTAGTCTATGGCCACCACCAGGAACTTCCTTTGGCCCATCGCTTTTGAAAAAGGGCCGACCAAGTCCATTCCCCACATAGCAAAGGGGGTCGGAATGGCCAGGGAGCGGAGGTTGGATTATGGAAGCCTCTTCATCGAGGAGAATCTTTAGTAAGGACCGCACATTTTAACAAGGTCTTGGACGTCTTGTAACATAGTCGGCCAGTAGTACCCGTGGTTTAGGGCTTTTCTGGCGAGCGACCTGCTCCCTATGTGACACCCCCCGATTCCTTCATGCAGTTCCTTCAGAGCATACTTGGCCTCATCGGGGGCCAGGCAGCGAAGGCAGGGTCTGTCGTCCGTTGTTCTGTACGAGCGCATGAATAGTGTCTCGTTGATTATGATAAACCTTTCTGAATGGAACCTGGTCCTTCTCACCTCAGCCCGATCTTGAGGAAGCTTGACTTTCGCTAGGAACTTCCGGATGGGAGTCGTCTAGTTGTCTGGTTGAGGTTCGGTGGTGGGCAGAAGGCTTCAGGGAGATCGATGCTGGGCTTGAGGAGGACTTCGATTAGGACGGTGTGGTCAAGGCCTTCAAAGGATGATGAGGCAAGTTTTGACAAGAAAACATCTTGGATGTTTTGCTCCCTAGGGATCCGTTCCACCGAGGAGAAATCGAAGGACGTCAAGAGCTGCTGGACTACTGCCAAGTATCGGACCATCTGAGCATCACGAGCCTCATACTCCCTGGTGATCTGGTTGACCACGAATTGGGAATTGCTAAAGGCCCTAATTTGCCTGGCCCTAGCCTTGTGTGCTAGGGTGAGACTTATGATCATAGCCTCATATTCCGCATCATTGTTAGAGGCTGGGAAGTTTAGGCGAAGAGAATACTAGAGAATGAAGTTTTCGTGACCTTTGAGGATGACACCCGTGCCACTTCCCACCTCACAAGACGAGCCGTCAACATAAACTTTCCAAACCGGATCTGCCTTTTGAATGTCGAATGTCTAGGAGATAGTGCACTCCATGATGAATTCGGCGAGGGCCTGTCCCTTAATGGCTGTCCTGGACTGGTAGCTGATGTCATACTGGCTCAGCTCGATCGACCACTTGACTAAGCGTCCTGAAATCTCAGGCTTATGGAGGACGGCCTTGAGAGGGTGGTCCGTAACCTGCATCAAGTGGGCTTGGAAATAAGGATGGAGCTTTCACGCAGCCATGACCAGGGCGTAGGCAATCTTCTCTATCTTTGCGTATCGAGTCTTAGCAGAGAGCAGAACTTTGCTCACATAGTATAGTAGAGCGGCTTCTGAATTCCTTCGTCTTCCCAGATGAGCACGGCATTGAGTGTGTTTCCGAGGCTAAGAGTTATAGCAAGAGGGGTTCGCCCGGTTCAGGTTTGCTTAGAAGCAGGGGTTAGCGAGGTAGGAATTTAACTGGTCGAATGCCTGTTGCTGGGGGTCACCCCATTCGAAGCCTTTCACTCCCCGCAGAGCCTTGAAGAAGAGGAGGGACTTCTCTCCAAACTTGGAGAGGAAGCGGCCGATGGCCACCAGTCTTCTCGTGAGCCGTTGAACCTCCTTAATGTTTCTGGGAGGGGCGATGTCGATTATGGCCTAGATCTTCTCGGGATTTGCCTCTATGCCGTGCTGGCTAACGATGAACCCGAGAAATTTTCCTGAAGAGACGCCGAAGGCACACTTGACGGGATTGAGCCACATGTTGTGGGACCAAAGGACGCCAAAGGCTTCCTCTAGGTCGGCGACATGGTCCTACCCTCGTCAGCTTTTGATAAGCATGTCATTGACGTATACCTCCATGTTACGATCGATCTAATTTTTGAAAACTCGGTTGACAAGTCTCTAGTAGGTGGCTCTGGCATTCTTAAGCCTGAAGGGCATAACCCGGTAACAGTAAAAACCCTGGTCGGTAACGAAGAATGTTTTGGCGATGTCCGAAGGGAACATCCGGATTTGATTATAGCCTGAAAAGACATCCATGAAGGTCAGTAGCTCATGACCTGACGTTGCGTCGATCAGAGCGTCGATGCTCGGGAGGGGGAAAGGATCTTTGGGTCACGCCCTGTTCAGGTCCGTGAAGTCTATGCAGATCCTCCAGCTCTCGCTGGCCTTCTGCACCATTACGACGTTAGCCAGCCACTCAGGATAGCTGACCTCTTGAATGAACCGTGCAGACAACAGTTTGTCCACCTCCACTTTTACTGCTTGTTGCCTCTCCGGGGCGAACTTGCATCGCTTCTGATGGATCGGCTTGGAGCTCAGGGCGATGCTTAGCCTGTGCATAATCAAGTCTTCAGAAATCCTAGGCATGTCAGACTGGGTCCAAGCAAAGAGGTCAATATTGTGGCGGACATAATCAATTAGGCCTGGCCTTATATCGGGGGAAAGGGAGCGGCTCACATGGAACCACTTAGACTTGTCTTCTACCTCGAATGAGACCTCCTCCAATTCGTCCACGGGTTCCAACTCGGACTGTTCTTTCAGGTGGGAGCTTGACTGTGTCAAGGGGAAACACCCCGCCTCCTATCGCGGTCATGAAGCACGAACGTGCAGACTCCTGATTCCCTTGAACAACACTGACCCCGAGGTCAGTGAGGAACTTCGACTTCAAGTGGTAGGCCGAGAGGATGGCCTGAAATGAGCAGAGCCCGGGTTGGCCAAGAATGGCATTGTACGTTGCCTTGATGTTGACCACCATGAAGTCCATTGATTCGGTCCGTATGATAAGGGTCGTACCGGCTATTACATCTAGTGTCACGATCCCTTCGATTTGTACGGGGATACCCAAAAACCCGTGAAGGGTGTACCCGGTCAACTTTAGCTTATCTCGGGGGAGCTTGAGGTTCTCAAATACTTCCAAGAAGAGGATCTTTACTGAGCTTCCATTTTCCATGAGAATTCAACGGACTTCAAAGTTTGCCATGATGAGGCTGATGGCGAGGGCATCGCAGTGCGGGAGCCGGACTCCCTCCAGGCCCTTTTCGGAAAAGGAGACTAGCCGCTGCTGAATCTGAGGGGAGGGATGGTCTCGAACAGAGTTAAGCACTCGGACGAAGGCCTTACGAAAAGTATTGGATTCCCCTCCCATGGGCCCACCATGGATGCAGTGTAGGATGGCCCGTCCTCCGATCTCCTCTGGCTTGGGGTCCCACTCGGGTCGCCGGTTGATCGTTCGGGGGGCAGGTGAAGGCCTCAGATCCCTCCGATCTCTTGGGTTATCCTGGGTGAACTCCCTCAAGTACCCTCATTGGATGAGGGTCTCGATCTTGTCTTTGAGGGCCCGACAGTTGTCCGTCTCATGCCCATTTTCTCGGTGGAAGTGGCAGTAGAATCTCTGGTCTCGCTTCTTATTGTTGCTCGATCGGAGAGGGAGTCGGATGATCCCTTTATCCTCGATCTCCATCAGGATTGCCGACATGTTCTGGGTCAGCGGTGTGTACCTTTCAAAACTGGGAACTGGAGGAATTCTTTTCAGGCTAGCCACCACCTTCATGACTTTCTTGACGGGCTCAGCATCATCTGCCTTGCGCTTCTCCATGGCTGTGGCTTCTTTGATGCCCTCAGGGTGTAGGGCCTCTTCCGCCTGAAAGTACTTCTCGACATTGTTGAGTAGGTTGAGGAAGTCGATGGGTGGTTTTCTGGCTAAGGAAGCGACCGATTGAGAAGCGCCCGGCCCAGGTCTGGCCTCACCATCGACTCGCGGTTGGTTAGAGCCATGGGCGTCAGCACGGCTATGAAGGGGAGGAGGGTCTGGACGACGTCCAGATGTGACGGCCCTTCTGGCTTTGGAAGCCATGTAAGAGCTCGAATTTGGGATGACGTTCCTAGCTGGGGATGGCTTTGATGAACCAAATATTATTCACTTTTAGGAGCAATAATCTTAAGGCAATTAGACATTTAAATGCTCTATATGTGGTATTTACGCTTCTTTTCTCTTTTTTCATAGGAAACAACCAAAAGCAGCAAAACGAAGCAGATTCCAGACTAATACAGACTGAGAGGATGATATACAGGGAACAGCAGAGATCAGTCGACTGACTCTTCAACCAGGCGACTGGACAGAGAGTTTGATAAGGCTCGGCACAGTCGACTGCTCCCCAAGCCAGTCGACTGGTACGCGGCGAGTCAGAAGATAAGAACAGATGCATCCTCATCCAAATCCGAATCAAAATTAAGTTATCCAAACCCAGGTGTTTTCTGCGAATAACAACTTCTCAAACAATCAAAGCAAGAAGCACGTGGTGAGCAGATAAGGAAGGGAAGAAGAAAAAGAGAAAGAAATAAAAGGCTGATCAAGATAAGGAAAGAAATAACAAAAGAAGAGGACTTCTCTGCAAAAGGTACAAACCCTAATTCTCTTCTCTTGTTCTATAAATACCAATCAAGAAAGAAGCGAAAGGATCTCTGGGAAGGAGGCCGGATCCATCATCAAAAACCAGTCGTCGACAGCAAGCATCAAAGGAGGAGAACAAGACGATTACTGATTGGGCTAAAGTGCAACATCATACAAATCAGCATTCTTCTGTTCTTTCTCTTAGTTTTTATTTCTATTGTAGTCATGAACTCTATTATATTAATCAATAAAAGTTTTATTATGTGGAACTAACTTTCATAGTTGGGTAGATTGAGACCATAGTTATGTAATGCTTGCTACTCTCTTACTTATTGATTAAACCTGAGTGAATTGGAATAGATTTATAATAATCAAACTAGCTCAGAATCCTAAGAACAGTCGACTGAAGTGACAGCCAGTCGACTGGTCCGAATCTGGGATTATAAGTTTGTGCAGTGTAAATCTGAATCTGTTAGATGAGCATATTGAGACAACCCGTATCTCGTGTTCATAACTCGTAACAAGGGAGTCCTTAGGGGTTCTTGGTTTAATCAACTTAAGGGATCTAGATCTGATACCAATTTCTAGGACCTTGAGTGTTTGTTCGTTTCCACTGTTCTTATGCCTTCTTTAAGTGCAACTTAGTAGATACCATGCTAAATACTTAATGAAAGAAACGAATTAGAGTAGATACCATGCCTAATTCTTGGCCTAGGGAAACATTACTTTAAGGAGTAGATACCATGCCCTTGAAGAGAACAAACATGAGTAATGGATGTAGTATATGACTTAGCATTACTGACTATTGGTGGAAATCAATACCCAACTACTTTAATAGAGATTTGTGACTCAACTTGTGATGCTACTTATTTAGATTTTTATCTTTTCATTTCTTTTAGACTTTTAGAACGACACTTCAATATTCTGTTTTCTATTTTATTGATTAGTAAGTTAGAATCTACAATCTCTGTGGGATCGACCCTTGCTCGTCACTACGCTTTTCCAAACGATTCGTGCACTTGCGAGGTTTATAATTTGTGTCTAGTTTTATCTATTTATTTAGGTAACTAGATTTCACAACAAGTTTTTGGCGCCGTTGTCGGGGATTGTTTAGTATTTTAACTTACAAATCAGTAGAATCTTTTTTCTGTTTATTTTATTTTATTTCTTCTTTTTCTTTTCTAACATTTTCTTTTAGTTTACTTTCTGCACAAACAGGGTCAGACCAGTCGACTGTCTCCAAGGACCAGTCGACTGCACAGCGAAGAATTCCAAAAGCAACAATGGGTGAAAGAATATTGAATCGAGTACCAATGCAAGACAAATTCATTCCAAAGAATATTGAGCAACCGTCTTGCATAGCTTTTCAACCCAAAGTCACAGGGAATATGCATTTATCTCCTCAATTGCTCAGCATGGTTCCCCAGTTCTTTGGCAGAATAGACGAAGATCCGCATCTACATCTACAAGACTTGTTTGATCTTTGCAGAACACAAAGTGTCCAAGGGCTTACCCCAGAACAAATCAGGTTAATCTTGTTTCCATTTTCATTAAAACTTAATGCTAAATTATGGTATAATTCCTTGGAACCAGGATCAATTCAATCATGGGAGCAATTGGCAACAAAATTTTTGAAGGAGTTCTTTCCAGCCCAGAAAACCAGACAACTAAAAAGGGAAATTCTACTTTTCCAACAAAAAGATGGTGATTTATTTTTCGAGGCATGGAAGGACTTTAAAAACAAGCTTTTCAAGTGTCCTACGCATAACATACCTAAGGATGACCAGGTACAATCATTTTATGAGGGTTTAAATGACGCTAACAAAGCAATTGTAGATGCAGGTTGCAATGGAATGTTGATGAGGAAGAGTGCTGAGGAGGCCATAGAGTTATTTGAAGAACTCAGCGAGAACTCACAACAATTCTCCACAAGGAGGGGTCTTTTGAGAAAACAGGGAGTTTACGAAATTTCTCATAATAAAAACATGCAATTAGAATTGGAAACCATGAACAAAAAGATTGATATGCTTGTAAATTCAACGTTGGGTGGCGTAAAAAACCAACCAAAAGAAATTTGTGCAAATTGTTTTCAATCTAACCATAAAACTAATTCATGTCCCATGTTTTCTTTCGCAGATCAGGAGCACACAAACTACGAAGAACAGGGAATGTACCCGCCCCAGAACAATTTTTTTTCAAACACGTATAACTCAGGGTGGCAAAACCATCAAGGCAATCAATTCACACCAGGGCATACGCCGCAATTCCAGGGTGGGAATGGGTATGATGAGCCAGCACAAGAACAAAAGAAGTTGGATTTTGAATCCACCATTCTGCAGTTACTCCAACAGCAACAGCAAACAAGCAATCAACAAAGACAGGCCATTCAAAAATTGGAATTTCAAATTGGTCAAATCGCTACGGAGTTAAGTGAAAGAAAGGCAGGAGAATTCCCATCACAAACCATACCCAACCCTAGAGGACAAGAACAGCTCCAATTAAGGACAACACTAGAGGAAGAGATTGAGTTTAACGTGTTTGATGCACCACAAATTCCACACGATGATCATGAATGTTATAATGTTGATGTGGTTCAGGAACTTTGCGACCAAACATTTCAGGAACATGGTGTTGATCCATCACAAGAAACAACTACACACCCTCTAACATTATTTCATGCTGAACAGGAATACGATGACGGCAGGATTGCAGAGACAGTACATCACTTTGAAACTCCAAAGCCATATTCAGGTAAACTCGCACCTGCATGTGAAAATATTATGACTGATAACGCTTTTGTTCCCGCAGATCAGTCGACTGGTGGACGGGATAAGTCGACTGTCCTGACTGCTACCAGAATCCTAGACGTAGAGCTGAAGCCACTACATGAACACCAGCAGTATGAATCTTTGGGGGGAACCAGACATTACCTGTGACAGTTGCTACAAATTTTAGGATGCAGAAAGAGGAGAGGCTGCAGGGAGTCTTTCAAAAGCACAATGGTGCATTAAGATGGACCATTGCTGATAAACTAATGTCAAGATGGTACGGTCCATGAATTGTTGCACAGGTTTCCCCCACATGGAGCGTTGGCAGAAGCTCAACGTTCGAGGTGAATGGGCAGAGGGGGGAAACCTTATAAGAAGATGAGTTTTGAGCCGCAACCCATTCAATACATTGCACAAACTCATCAAGTCTAGCTGAAGACAAGAAAAACAGCGCTTATTGGGAGGCAACCCAATTTTTCAGGGGAGTATTTACACTCTTTTCCTTTATTCGTTTCTTTAGTCATTTCTTTATTTCTTATTTCATTTTCTTCAAACTAGGTGGTAACACATGCCTATTTTAAATTTTTGTGCGAACATTGAGGACAATGTTCCATCTAAGTTTGGGGGTATTTAGTTATTTGGAGTCTTTTGATTTTGATTTTTTTTAGGATAAAACAATTTTTTATAAAGTAATAGTAAGGATACTTATTTACTTTAGGATTGTTGAGCTTCATAATGCCTTACAAAATTATATGAGTCATGCGATTATACATAATAAACAAATGTGATACTTTTTCTGGTGATTATTCTCCCCTTGGTGGTTGAAACTTTGATGCTTGCATAATAAAAATTCTTGGTGGTTGAAGAAGAGGATGCTAGCAGCATACTTAGTTTGGAAGTGAACCCATTTTATGTTAAAAAACCATGCCTAAGATGGCAATCAGCTTCTCTAACAGTATCTGAAAATGAAAATATCCATTATCTGAGCATATATGTTGCTCTACTAATTCTTTAGCCCAACTAAATCTAAAACCCAATTGTTGTACATATCCGGAGGATTTTGGCATACGTACCTATAGCATCCTCAGTTCACAGTGAACCCATTTTGGTCAAAAAAACATGCCAAGATGACAATCAGATGCATGAGATAAGCTTCATTAACAGTAAAAGAAAATGAGGATGCTAGCAACATACTTAGTTTGGAAGTGTACCCATTTTATGTTAAAAAATCATGCCAAAGATGGCAATCAGCTTCTCTAACAGTATCTGAAAATGAAAACATCCATTATCTGAGCATATATGTTGCTCTACTAATTCTTTAGCCCAACTAAATCTAAAACCCAATTGTTGTACATATCCGGAGGATTTTGGCATACAGCTATACCATCCTCAGTTCACAGTGAACCCATTTTGGTCAAAAAAACATGCCAAGATGACAATCAGATGCATGAAATAAGCTTCATTAACAGTAAAAGAAGATGAAAATTTCCAGTATCTAAGCATATATTTTTCTATTCATTCTTCATCCCAACTAAACCATTCATGTTAAGAAAATCAAGATGCATAATCTGAAAAAACATGCTTTTTTTGAAAAATAAGGGAAATCAAGAGATAATACCGAAGAGAGAGAGAGAGCGCGGGGCAACGAGCGCGGGGGCGTAGGAGATAGAGAGAAAGCGGGGCGACACGGCGGTTTCCGATCGCCGATTCACCTCCAAATAGAGAGAGGGAGGAGGGAAATCGAAAATGACGAAGGGAAGAAGGGACGATTGTTTATATTGAAACTTTGATGCTTGCATAATAAAAATTCTTGGTGGTTGAACACTATTATTTATATGGACGATTGTTTATATGGAAGGATAAAACAATTGTTTATATTGAAACTTTGATGCTTGCATAATAAAAATTCTTGGTGGTTGAACACTATTATTTTCCCCTTGTTCATAATTTTAGTTTGCTTGAGGACAAGCAAAAGCTAAGTTTGGGGGTATTTGATGAACCAAATATTATTCACTTTTAGGAGCAATAATCTTAAGGCAATTAGACATTTAAATGCTCTATATGTGGTATTTACGCTTCTTTTCTCTTTTTTCCATAGGAAACAACCAAAAGCAGCAAAACGAAGCAGATTCCAGACTAATACAGACTGAGAGGATGATATACAGGGAACAGCAGAGATCAGTCGACTGACTCTTCAACCAGGCGACTGGACAGAGAGTTTGATAAGGCTCGGCACAGTCGACTGCTCCCCAAGCCAGTCGACTGGTACGCGGCGAGTCAGAAGATAAGAACAGATGCATCCTCATCCAAATCCGAATCAAAATTAAGTTATCCAAACCCAGGTGTTTTCTGCGAATAACAACTTCTCAAACAATCAAAGCAAGAAGCACGTGGTGAGCAGATAAGGAAGGGAAGAAGAAAAAGAGAAAGAAATAAAAGGCTGATCAAGATAAGGAAAGAAATAACAAAAGAAGAGGACTTCTCTGCAAAAAGTACAAACCCTAATTCTCTTCTCTTGTTCTATAAATACCAATCAAGAAAGAAGCGAAAGGATCTCTGGGAAGGAGGCCGGATCCATCATCAAAAACCAGTCGTCGACAGCAAGCATCAAAGGAGGAGAACAAGACGATTACTGATTGGGCTAAAGTGCAACATCATACAAATCAGCATTCTTCTGTTCTTTCTCTTAGTTTTTATTTCTATTGTAGTCATGAACTCTATTATATTAATCAATAAAAGTTTTATTATGTGGAACTAACTTTCATAGTTGGGTAGATTGAGACCATAGTTATGTAATGCTTGCTACTCTCTTACTTATTGATTAAACCTGAGTGAATTGGAATAGATTTATAATAATCAAACTAGCTCAGAATCCTAAGAACAGTCGACTGAAGTGACAGCCAGTCGACTGGTCCGAATCTGGGATTATAAGTTTGTACAGTGTAAATCTGAATCTGTTAGATGAGCATATTGAGACAACCCGTATCTCGTGTTCATAACTCGTAACAAGGGAGTCCTTAGGGGTTCTTGGTTTAATCAACTTAAGGGATCTAGATCTGATACCAATTTCTAGGACCTTGAGTGTTTGTTCGTTTCCACTGTTCTTATGCCTTCTTTAAGTGCAACTTAGTAGATACCATGCTAAATACTTAATGAAAGAAACGAATTAGAGTAGATACCATGCCTAATTCTTGGCCTAGGGAAACATTACTTTAAGGAGTAGATACCATGCCCTTGAAGAGAACAAACATGAGTAATGGATGTAGTATATGACTTAGCATTACTGACTATTGGTGGAAATCAATACCCAACTACTTTAATAGAGATTTGTGACTCAACTTGTGATGCTACTTATTTAGATTTTTATCTTTTCATTTCTTTTAGACTTTTAGAACGACACTTCAATATTCTATTTTCTATTTTATTGATTAGTAAGTTAGAATCTACAATCTCTGTGGGATCGACCCTTGCTCGTCACTACGCTTTTCCAAACAATTCGTACACTTGCGAGGTTTATAATTTGTGTCTAGTTTTATCTATTTATTTAGGTAACTAGATTTCACAACAGGCTTCAGTACCGGAATTTTCCATAGACGATGCCAACCTAATGCTGTTTGTTTTTGGGGTGTGGGGACAACAGGTGTGCGTTCTTGTAATTTTTGTAGCGGACGATGTGGTACTGGTTTTGATCCGATCCTAAGCCGTAGGACCGGCTCGGGAGTAGCAGGAGAGAGGTAAAGGCTGGGTGCTCGGCTCGGATCTAGTAGCTCGGCTCGAATCTAGTAGCTTGGCTCGGATCTTTGAGGATCGGCTCGGTCTTTTGTACCTACACACTGCCTAGAAACACTGGGAGAAGTCCCGACGATAGGCCCTCCGACGATCTAGTCAGTCACTGAGAAAGCAACAGTAGCTAAGGTTCAGGTGGGAAAAAATTTATTACCTTGGGCAAGGAGGGGGGTCTGGTATATATAGGCAGGGGTAAACGGGTCTGCGACCCTAACGGGCCGGGTCAGACCCGTTTTCCTGTGGGCCTGAGTTGGCAGAAGCCCGTTGGACTTCAGTTGACCTGATGATCATGGAGGAGCGGAATTTAAGGGGATTTGATGGCCCTGATGGGGCCACGTCATCTACACCATATCAGCGAGCTTGGTGAAAACCTCTGCGCTATCTGAGATAACGAGTCTATCCTAAAGCTATTTCTCCCCCACTTAGAGAGAACTCGAAAAAATCTCCAATTCAAAACTCGTTGTCTTAGATAGCGCTAGTGTTTGTACCGCACTCGCTATCTGAGACAGCGAGTGTCATTTATGGATTTTTTTAAACTCTAGTCTTGCTGTCTCATTGTCCTCCTCATTTGTCTCTTCTTTCTCCCAACGCCGAAATCCATTTTCGAAAACCTCATGATTCAAAGATTTCAGGACTCTTAGAAAACGAAATATCAAATCATATTCACATTGCAGATTCTACCTGTCCAACTAGATGAAAATATTATCCATAAATTACTACAATTAGAAATGATGATATTTCATATTCAAAATTTTCCTATGGGATACAAAAAAATGAGGTATAATAGTTAACAATTCAATACGGATTCAGGTTGCTGAGATCTCAAGCCAGAACTCTCAGCCATGACTCCCCTAAATAAATACTACTCATGAAAGATAAGTATGTTCATTGCAGAAAGTGAAAAGCCGAACTTACCTATTGCAAGAATTTTCATGATAGAAATCTGTCCAGAAATCTATTAAATCGGTGTATTTTATCGGTATTAACTTTTTGAATAAGCCTGTAACTTGAATAAGTTCTCAAACATAGCTTAGGGTTTCGACAGTGGGTTTCGGCGTTGGGAGAAAAAACAGAGAAATAAGGAAGAGAATGAGACAGTGAGACTGAGATTTAAAAAATTCCCAAACGATACTCGATGTCTCAGATAGCGAGTATGGTACAAACACTCGCACTATCTAAGACAGCGAGTCTTGAATTAGAGATTTTTTTGAGTTTTCTCCAAGTGGGGGAGAAATATCCTCAAGATAGACACAACGTTCAGATGGCGTGGAGATTTTCACCAAGTTCGCTATCTGAGATAGCGAGCGGGTCGTTTAAAGTGAGTTAGTTTGGTAAATACTTTCGAAAAGTGGGTCTTTTTGGAAAAATCCGAAGAAAGGGTGCTGTGAACTGGCTTGTCTTAAGCCCAACTAATATATCCAAGAAACTTGGGGCCCATCAATATGATATTATATTAGATAATAAAAATATATATGCAGAGATGTTTATGTAATTGCAATTATAAGGTTACGTAAGATTAATATAATAACATAGACGGAGCTGGATCCCCCCATCACTTTCGAAATGAGAGGAGCGACTGAAGCAAGAGAAGAGAGGAGCAAAAGATGTGTGAGGGAGAGTCGAGTTATCCCTCTCCATCAACGTTCCCATCACCACTCCAACTTTAGTCAAGTCCATTTCACTAACCACAGGTAGGTAGAGCAAGAGGAGGACAGAGCCATGGCTAAGAGAAGGAGAGACGACCCTTCAGAGAGGAGCGCATGGAGGAAACAAGAGGCTAGGCTGGACTACGATCAATCGAATAGATCGAGGGGTCGTTCAACTCAGAGGGTTCACCGCTCTTCCCAGAGAGGGAGGACTGGTGAGGCACATCAAGCTGAAGAGGATAGGAATAGGGCAAAGGCAAAGAGGGATAACGCACTGGAGAAGAAAAATGATCAAGAATTCCCACCTCGTAGATGTCTAACGTATGTTGAGGTTGTCAAGGGGACAGCGGGGAAGTCATTGCCGGCGCGTATCAGCTCAAGAAGGAGCTCTCCCACATGGTTGGCGAGGGTCACCAGACATGACGATGAGGGGGAATGGTTGCTTGTGAGATCCCGCAAATCGATCAAGGCAGAGAAGCGAATGGCCAGGGATGAGTCGGCATCGGCAGGCTCCGGCCAGCAATGCCACAAATGCGCCCAATGGGGGCATTCGATCTCGCACTGCACCAACGATTGGTTCTGTTACGCCTGTTGAAAGTCCGGTCACATCTCCAGAGAGTGTTCAAGCTTCAAGAGAATGCCTACTCCTTCGTCCACAGCTCTTAGAGCGGCGTCGCCGACCAACACCCATAGCAGCAAAACTCAAGAGAGTTCCACTGGAGGTAGAACGATGGTGAGAGCATTGATTACTCCTACTCCGTTGATGGCAGATCAAACGACGATTTCGTATGTGCAGCGTCATCAAAGTGCAAAGCAGAAATTCGTTGCCAGAGGACATCGAAAGGTTGCTATATGCTAATATTACTCCGTCGGCGACGCTCCAATGGCGAGTTCAACGACTCAACTCCAGTGTCTTCTTCGTCCACTGCCACGATGAAGCTAGACTGAATGAGGTATTGGGTAAAAGAGGTTTGGGCTCCGATGATTACTATGTCACGTTCTCCCAATGGTCTCGAAAGTTTGGTGCTCTACAGCCGAACGAAATGCCTTCTATCTGGCTTCGACTCTTCAACTTTCCCTTTCATTACTGGCTTCGTTCAGGGTTCCAAAACCTCGTACGAGCGTGTGGATATCTTCAAGAAGTCGACAAGAGTACCATTTCTCAGGAGAGGCAAGATTTCGCACGCATCAAGATTGGATGCCAAAATTTCTCTGATATTCCGTCGATGGTTCAAGTCGATTTTAAAGGGGAGTTCTTCGATGTTAAAGTTATTATCGAGAAGAAAAAGAACGTATCTTTTGCGAAGGTTTCGGCAAGGGAGGAAGATGAGTGCTCCGATGATAGAAAGAAAGGTTCTGTATTGAGATGGTCGAAGGTTGAAGATGACAGTGGGCCGTCCATTCTACCAGATCAAGATCTTGACCGTCCATCTAGGCCCAAAGCTCGGGACTCCTTCAAAATTGCAGATGAATATGGTACTAATCTCAATGCAGGAATTCAAAGAGAAGTACGAGAAGCGGGAAAGAAGGATGCTGCAGCGACGTTGATTGCTACTCGGTGGCGCGATGGGAGGTTTGGACAGGAGGTTCATATCGACGAGACAGGGGATAAAGCTGCGTACTCAAGGAAACAGGGAATTCTCAAGATTACTTCGAACGTGGACATCGATGCGAGAGATCGGATTTCGAGAGAGGATCCAGGATTTTTGCTACTGTCGAATGAGGATTTACAGGCTTCCATTAAGAGGGCAATAGAAGAGCTAGAGCGTAGAGGTGGTTTTGGCAGGAATTTGCGAGCTCCAGATATACAGGGAAGGGACGGGATAGAAAAGATAGCTCAGGACAGTGCTATTATGCCTCAGCAGGTTCTGCTGGATCAGATTAGCAAGGATTTTATCTCAACAGGGCCCATTTGTAATAGGGCCCAGTCTAATATTAAGGGCCTTTCTTTGGATGGGGTCCATGGACCAGGGAGGGTGGCGTCTGGGTTTATGCTTCAGCATGTGCAGGCTCGGAGTAGGGTATTGGAGATTGGCGAGAATTCGAATTTAGGTGAAGAAGCGGAGAATGTTCAGGCTCGGAGCGATGTATCGATTGGCGAGAACTCCTATTTAGGTGAAGAAGAGGGTATTGGCAAGAATTCTAATAGAGTGCATGCTGTGATGGAAGAGGAGAAGGGAGTGGGGGAGGTCAACTCGGAGCAATCTCTAGAGCAGAGCGCGCATGTTCTTGATTCGAAGCCTATTGACGGTATGATTGAAGCTTTAGATGGGTTACAAAGTGGTGGAAGTACATACGACTTCGAGCATGAAAAGTGGGCAAAACAAGTTAGAGAGCTAGCAGGGGGTGGAGCACGGGAGAGTGAAGATGCTGGGAGGAACAGAAACATTATAGAGTTTCAGCAGAAAAGCAAAAGGCAGTTGGATAAATGGGGTGCCAGTGGTCCAAGCGAAGAGGATTTGATTAGAGCAGCAGTAAAGACTAAAGAGCCAACTTCTGCCTGCCAAGGTAATCCTTCGCCTATCCTATTAGTATTAAATATTTTAAATGATGACTCTCTTATTTATTTTGCTAGTCTTTACGGTCTAGCCATGGGGTCCAATAGGGAGGAGCAATTGTATCACGTGAATATCATTAGAGGTGAGAGTCAGCAACAAATAGAGTAAGGTTGCAGCTGAGTTCGGGTCTAGAGGATAGGTGTTCGAGTATTTTGTGTACAATGTTATACATCTTTTGGAACGTTAAGGGGATGAGACAGAAATCAAAAAAGAGGTTGATTAGAGCATCCACAGTCGTTTTTCTTATTTCTCAAAAAATGGGAGCTACAGTAATAACAAATGGACCAAGTTCTTGCAGTCGTCGTTTGCTAAATTTTTCTCATATTCGTTACAGACGGGATATGATTCACCGTCCTTAGTTTTTTAATTTTAAAATGGCGTAGGACGGGGAATCATTCCCCGTCTCTCCAAAAAAAAAAAAATATATGGCTAACGCTCAGACGGGGTATCATACCCCGTTTTTTGTGTGAGAAGACCTTAATACCCCCCGCTACTTTTGAAGTGTGTTGGCACTATAGGAGGGCAAAGTAGGAATAAAAAAAACAAAAAAACAAAAAAAAAATAGAAAATTCCCGGATGGGGAATGATACCCCGGACGGGGTATCTATCCCCGTCTGAGGGGATTTTCAACAAAAAACTTTGGGTCAAAGAGGTGGGACGGGGTTTGATACCCCGGACGGGGTATCATTCCCCGTTTGAACGATTTTTATAAAAAAAATTTGAGAATGATTGGGACGGTATATGATCGTCCGTCTGATACGATTAAAAAATTATTATATAGAAGAGACGGGGTATCATACCCCGTCCTTTATAATTTGAGAAAGCTCAGATCGTTTCTCATATTTGAGAAATGGAAATAGGAAGTTTGCCAAAATATGGGAATTTGAGAAACGACTGCAGCGTCTCTTTTGTATTCGTTTGCTATAATTTGGAAATATGGGAATTTTAGAAAACGACTGTGGATGCTCTTAGTGATACTATCATTAGATACAAGCCTACCATATGCGCTTTTCAGGAAACTAGGGTTGAATCTCCGACCATAGAAGAATTTAAGAGCATTAGAGGAATAGGCTCCTTTGATTGGAGGTTTAAACCTTCGCGAGGGTTTTCAGGTGGTATTGCTATTGGGGTTGACCACAAATTGCTTGAGATTATTGATGAAATTACGGGGACGTTTACGGTCACAATTACTATCAGAAGACGTGCTGATAATTGAACTCACACGGTTACCACGGCCTACGGCCCTTACGAATCGACACAGAGGAGTTTGTTCTGGGAAGAACTTAGGGCCATTAGAAGAAGATGTAGGGGGCCATGGGTAGTGGGAGGAGATTTCAACATTACAAGATTCCAATTTGAACATTTAGGGAGAGGAGCGCCCAGGGGAGATAGGGAGCAGTTCAACGCGCTTATCAACGACTTAGAATTAGCCGAAATTGATCCCTCAAATAGGAAATACACTTGGTCGAATCTTCAAGCAGTCCCTACCCTAGCAAAACTAGACAGAATCTTGGTGTCCACTGAATGGAAAGACAAATTCCCATTAGCTATGGCAAAAGCGTTGATTAGATTCACCTCGGATCACACTCCGCTGGCCTTGGATTGCAGGGAGAGAGAGATAAGGAACCCACATCTGTTTAGATTTGAGAAGACGTGGTCTATGTGCGAAGGAATCCATAAGATTATTGAGAATAGCTAGAACGGGCCTACTACGGCCGACTCGTCCGTGGGTTGTTGGATTCAGAAGATTAGAAGACTAAGATTAAAGTTGAAACAGTGGGCCAAGTCTGTATTCAGGCAGAATCAAAGAACCAAGCAAGAAATAGGAGAGAGGATAGAACAACTAGAACTTATAGAGGAGGGAAGGGTCTTCATAGAGGCCGAATTCGATGAGCTCCGTAAGAATAGACAAGATATACTACAAATAGGCAGGATGGAGGAAAATTATTGGAGGCAACGATCGAGAATACAGTGGTTGAAGGAGGGAGACGCTAACACTAAATTTTTCCATAGGATTGCCAATGGAAGAAGACGAAATAACCATATTTCCGGGTTAAATGTGGATGGAGTTTGGAGCGAAAGCGAGGAAAGAATCAAGCGGCTCATCAATAAGAATTATAAGGAGTTGCTGGGCAAATCTAGGGAGCATAGGTGTTCGTTGAACCAGAATATGTGGATGGAATCAAGGATTAACGGTTCTGATAACATCGATAGTAAGTTTGAGGAAGAGGAAGTGCTATTTGCTATCAAGAGTTTGGGGGAGGATAAGCCGCCGGGGCCGGATGGTTTCCCTATTTTCTTTTACGCTCTATACTGGAGCATCATTAGAGAGGACTTCATGAGCATTGTCCAGGATTTTTATGAGGGGGACGCGGAATTAGAAAGACTAAACTACGCGAATATCGTCCTGATCCCCAAGAAGCATGAGGTTAAAGAAGTTGGTGATCTGAGACCTATCAGTCTCCTCAATGGCTCCTTTAAGATCATTACCAAAGTCTTGGCCAATAGATTTGGCCCGCACTTGAAGGATATCATGGGGGATTCACAGAGCGGCTTTATTAAAGGCAGAGATATTATGGATAGCGTCGCCTCTGCTCATAAAATTGTTTTCAGAAGTGCCAAAGAAAAAACAGATGGTTTCCTTTTTAAAGTAGATTTTCAAAAGGCATACGACTCGGTAGAATGGAACGCAGTGGACGAGGCCTTGCTGCTGAAAGGATTCGGGGCAAGGTGGAGAAAATGGATTTATCAGTGCATTAGAGGAGGTAAATCATTCCTTATCATTAATGGGGCACAGGAAAAAGAAATCAGATGCAAGAGATGTCTCAGGCAGGGAGATCCTTTGTCATCACTATTATTTGCAATTGTAGCAGATGGGCTCGCAGAGATGATAACAAACGGCAAAAAGGAAAGCTCTCACTTCGGCATAAATATCAAGGGATTTGCAGATCCTATTTCAATTCTTCAGTACGCTGGCGATACTTTACTGTTTGGTTCAGCTTCGACACATGATATCATTGCTATGGGTATAGTATTGAAGTGTTTTGAGGCATGGTCTAGTATGAAGGTCAACTTCAATAAGAGTTGTGTCATTCAGCTTAGCGACAATTGTTCCATAGCCCCCACATCGATTCAACAGATGCTAGGATGCAATAAGGGTGAGTTCCCGCTTATTTATTTAGGGATTCCGATCAGGCCTGGGAAACTTCATAGGGAGGACTGGCAACCATTTATTGAGAGGATCGAAAAAAGATTAGCTGGTTGGAAGGGGAAATCTTTGACATTGGGGGGCAGGATCACTTTGTTCAATTCCGTCATCAATAGCATCCCGATCTATCTCATGTCTATTTACGAACTACTGTTGTGAAATCTAGCTACCTAAATAAATAGATAAACTAGACACAAATTATAAACCTCGCAAGTGCACGAATCGTTTGGAAAAGCGTAGTGACGAGCAAGGGTCGATCCCACAGAGATTGTAGATTCTAACTTACTAATCAATAAAATAGAAAACAGAATATTGAAGTGTCGTTCTGAAAGTCTAAAAGAAATGAAAAGATAAAAATCTAAATAAGTAGCATCACAAGTTGAGTCACAAATCTCTATTAAAGTAGTTGGGTATTGATTTCCACCAATAGTCAGTAATGCTAAGTCATATACTACATCCATTACTCATGTTTGTACTCTTCAAGGGCATGGTATCTACTCCTTAAAGTAATGTTTCCCTAAGCCAAGAATTAGGCATGGTATCTACTCTAATTCGTTTCTTTCATTAAATATTTAGCATGGTATCTACTAAGTTGTACTTAAAAAAAACATAAGATCAGTGGAAACGAACAAACACTCAAGGTTCTAGAAATTGGTATCAGATCTAGATCCCTTAAGTTGATTAAACCAAGAACCCCTAAGGACTCCCTTGTTACGAATTATGAACACGAGATACGGGTCGTCTCAATATGCTCATCTAACAGATTCAGATCTACACTGCACAAACTTATAATCCCAGATTCGGACCAGTCGACTGGCTGTCACTTCAGTCGACTGTTCTTAGGATTCTGAACTAGTTTGATTATTATAAATCTATTCCAATTCACTCAGGTTTAATCAATAAGTAAGAGAGTAGCAAGCATTACATAACTATGGTCTCAATCCACCCAACTATGAAAGTTAGTTCCACATAATAAAACTTTTATTGATTAATATAATAGAGTTCATGACTACAATAGAAATAAAAACTAAGAGAAAGAACAGAAGAACGCTGATTTGTATGATGTTGCACTTTAGCCCAATCAGTAATCGTCTTGTTCTCCTCCTTTGATGCTTGTTGTCGACGACTGGTTCTTGATGATGGATCCGGCCTCCTTCAGAGAGTTCCTTTCGCTTCTTTCTTGATTGGTATTTATAGAACAAGAGAAGAGAATTAGGGTTTGTACTTTTTGCAGAGAAGTCCTCTTCTTTTGTTATTTCTTTCCTTATCTTGATCAGCCTTTTATTTCTTTCTCTTTTTCTTCTTTCCTTCCTTATCTGCTCACCACGTGCTTCTTGCTTTGATCGTTTGAGAAGTTGTTATTCGCAGAAAACACCTGGGTTTGGATAACTTAATTTTGATTTAGATTTGGATGAGGATGCATCTATTCTTATCTTCTGACTCGCCGCGTACCAGTCGACTGGCTTGGGGAGCAGTCGACTGTGTCGAGCCTTATCAAACTCTCTGTCCAGTCGCCTGGTTGAAGAGTCAGTCGACTGATCTCTGCTGTTCCCTGTATATCATCCTCTCAGTCTGTATTAGTCTGGAATCTGCTTCGTTTTGCTGCTTTTGGTTGTTTCCTATGGAAAAAGAGAAAAGAAGCGTAAATACCACATATAGAGCATTTAAATGTCTAATTGCCTTAAGATTATTGCTCCTAAAAGTGAATAATATTTGGTTCATCAAATACCCCCAAACTTAGCTTTTGCTTGTCCTCAAGAAAACTAAAATTATGAACAAGGGGAAAATAATAGTGTTCAACCACCAAGAATTTTTATTATGCAAGCATCAAAGTTTCAATATAAACAATTGCAAACAAAGTAAAAACAAGTATACCCACTTTCTCCAGTGCAATTGTTTAGTCATAATCCCCAACTCCATCATACTTGTCATGCCATTAATTTTAGTTATTGTATGCAACTACTTAATCTGTGATTATCCCTTTTCTCTACTACAAACCGAGTAGCAAACTAGAGTGTTTTTTTTTTTTTTTTTTTTTTTTTAGTCTCTTCTCTAAAGTTGTCACTTGCCTTTTTACGCGAATGCAAAACATTTGTGATGAATCCACCCGGTTACTCAGCAAGTCACCAGCCCTTAAAGTGCTTTGCATACTCATATTTCAAGTTGCCGTTTGACGTAAAGGTAAACATTGGTGATGAATACCCCTAGTTACTAAGCACCCAAAACATTGGAGTAGATTGACTTTATTCAAATATATATATATATATATATATATATATATATATATATATATATATATATATATATATATATTATCACTCTATTTACTTAAACTCAATTTAGGACTAGATCTAAAGGGAATAATTACCAGAAAAAGTATCACATTTGTTTATTATGTATAATCGCATGACTCATATAATTTTGTAGGGAATTATGAAACTCAACAATCCTAAAGTAAATAAGTATCCTTACTATTACTTTATAAGAATTTGTTTATCTTAAAAAAAATATATCAAAAGACTCCAAATAACTAAATACCCCCAAACTTAGATGGAACATTGTCCTCAATGTTCGCACAAAAATTTAAAATAGGCATGTGTTACCAACGAGTTTGAAGGGAAGAGAATAAAATAACAGATGAAAATAAAAATGAATAACGAAAAGAAAATAACAGGAAAGTGTAAATACTCCCCTGAAAATTTGGGTTGCCTCCCAATAAGCGCTGTGTTTCTTGTCTTCAGCTAGACTTGATGAGTTTTGCAATGTATTGAATGGGTTGCGGTTCAAAACTCATCTTATGATAAGGTTCCCCCCCCCCCCCTCTGCCCATTCACCTCGAACGTTGAGCTTCTGCCAACGCTCCATGTGGGGGAAACCTTTACAACAATTCATGGACCGTACCATCTTGACATTAGTTTATCAGCAATGGTCCATCTTAACGCACCATTGTGCTTTTGAAAGACTCCCTGCAGCCTCTCTTCTTTATGCCTCCTTAAGTTCGCAACTGTCACCGGTAATGTCTGATTTTTCCCCAAAAATGCATGCTTCAGATGGTCAGGCAGTGGCTCCATCTTCACATCTGGTATCCAGGTAGCAGTCGACTTGTCCTGTTCATCGGTCGACTTATCCTGGAAAACACAGGTGTTATCAGATACAAAATTTTCAATTGCAGGTGCAAGCTTACCTGAATATGACGTTGGAGTTTCAAGGTGATGTACTGTCTCTGCAATCCTCCAGTCATCATATTCCTTTTCAACTTGAGATGATAGTGGAGGGTGTGTAATTGTTTCTTGTGATGGGTCAACACTATGTTCCTGAAATGTTTGGTCACAAATTTTCTGAACCATATCAACATTACAACATTCATGATTATCGTGTGGAAATTGTGGTCCATCAAACAAGTTAAACTCAATCTCTTCCTCTAGTGTTGTCCTTAATTGGAGCTGTTCTTGTCCTCTAAGGTTGGGTATGGTTTGTGATGGGAATTCTCCTGCCTTTCTTTCACTTAACTCCGTAGCAATTTGACCAATTTGAAATTCCAATTTTTGAATGGCCTGTCTTTGTTGATTGCTTGTTTGCTGTTGCTGTTGGAGTAACTGCAGAATGGTGGATTCGAAATCCAACTTCTTTTGTTCTTGTGCTGGCTCCTCATACCCATTCCCACCCTGGAATTGCTGCGTATCCCCTGGTGCAAATTGATTGTCTTGATGGCTTTGCCACCCTGGGTTATACGTGTTTGAAAAAAAATTGTTCTGGGGCGGGTACATTCCTTGTTCTTCGTAGTTTGTGTGCTCCTGATCTGCGAAAGAAAACATGGGACATGAATTAGTTGTATGGTTAGATTGAAAACAATTTGCACAAATTTCTTTTGGTTGGTTTTTTACGCCACCCAACGTTGAATTTACAAGCATATCAATCTTTTTATTCATGGTTTCCATTTCTAATTGCATGTTATTATTATGAGAAATTTCGTATACTCCCTGTTTTTTCGAAAAACCCCTCCTTGTGGAGAATTGTTGTGAGTTCTCGCTGAGTTCTTCAAATAGTTCTATGGCCTCCTCAGCACTCTTCCTCATCAACATTCCATTGCAACCTGCATCTACAATTGCTTTGTTAGCGTCATTTAAACCCTCATAAAATGATTGTACCTGGTCATCCTTAGGTATGTTATGCGTAGGACACTTGAAAAGCTTGTTCTTAAAGTCCTTCCATGCCTCGAAAAATAAATCGCCATCTTTTTGTTGGAAAAGTAGAATTTCCCTTTTTAGTTGTCTGGTTTTCTGGGCTGGAAAGAACTCCTTCAAAAGTTTTGTTGCCAATTGCTCCCATGATTGAATTGATCCTGGTTCCAAAGAATTATACCATAATTTAGCATTAAGTTTTAAAGAAAATGGAAACAAGATTAACCTGATTTGTTCAGGGGTAAGCCCTTGGATGCTTTGTGTCCTGCAAAGATCAAAGAAGTCTTGTAGATGTAGATGCGGATCTTCGTCTATTCTGCCAAAGAAGTGGGGAACCATACTGAGTAATTGAGGTGATAGATGCATATTCCCTGTGACTTTGGATTGAAAAGCTATGCAAGACGGTTGCTCAATATTCTTTGGAATGAATTTGTCTTGCATTGGTACTCGATTCAATATTCTTTCACCCATTGTTGCTTTTGGAATTCTTCGCTGTGCAGTCGACTGGTCCTTGGGACAGTCGACTGGTCAGAGTCTGTTTGTGCATAAAGTAAACTAAAAGAAAATGTTAGAAAAGAAAAGGAAGAAATAAAATAAAATAAACAGAAAAAGATTTTACTGATTTGTAAGTTAAAATATTAAACAATCCCCGGCAACGGCGCCAAAAACTTGTTGTGAAATCTAGCTACCTAAATAAATAGATAAACTAGACACAAATTATAAACCTCGCAAGTGCACGAATCGTTTGGAAAAGCGTAGTGACGAGCAAGGGTCGATCCCACAGAGATTGTAGATTCTAACTTACTAATCAATAAAATAGAAAACAGAATATTGAAGTGTCGTTCTAAAAGTCTAAAAGAAATGAAAAGATAAAAATCTAAATAAGTAGCATCACAAGTTGAGTCACAAATCTCTATTAAAGTAGTTGGGTATTGATTTCCACCAATAGTCAGTAATGCTAAGTCATATACTACATCCATTACTCATGTTTGTACTCTTCAAGGGCATGGTATCTACTCCTTAAAGTAATGTTTCCCTAAGCCAAGAATTAGGCATGGTATCTACTCTAATTCGTTTCTTTCATTAAGTATTTAGCATGGTATCTACTAAGTTGTACTTAAAGAAAACATAAGATCAGTGGAAACGAACAAATACTCAAGGTTCTAGAAATTGGTATCAGATCTAGATCCCTTAAGTTAATTAAACCAAGAACCCCTAAGGACTCCCTTGTTACGAATTATGAACACGAGATACGGGTCGTCTCAATATGCTCATCTAACAGATTCAGATCTACACTGCACAAACTTATAATCCCAGATTCGGACCAGTCGACTGGCTGTCACTTCAGTCGACTGTTCTTAGGATTCTGAACTAGTTTGATTATTATAAATCTATTCCAATTCACTCAGGTTTAATCAATAAGTAAGAGAGTAGCAAGCATTACATAACTATGGTCTCAATCTACCCAACTATGAAAGTTAGTTCCACATAATAAAACTTTTATTGATTAATATAATAGAGTTCATGACTACAATAGAAATAAAAACTAAGAGAAAGAACAGAAGAACGCTGATTTGTATGATGTTGCACTTTAGCCCAATCAGTAATCGTCTTGTTCTCCTCCTTTGATGCTTGCTGTCGACGACTGGTTCTTGATGATGGATCCGGCCTCCTTCAGAGAGTTCCTTTCGCTTCTTTCTTGATTGGTATTTATAGAACAAGAGAAGAGAATTAGGGTTTGTACTTTTTGCAGAGAAGTCCTCTTCTTTTGTTATTTCTTTCCTTATCTTGATCAGCCTTTTATTTCTTTCTCTTTTTCTTCTTTCCTTCCTTATCTGCTCACCACGTGCTTCTTGCTTTGATCGTTTGAGAAGTTGTTATTCGCAGAAAACACCTGGGTTTGGATAACTTAATTTTGATTTAGATTTGGATGAAGATGCATCTGTTCTTATCTTCTGACTCGCCGCGTACCAGTCGACTGGCTTGGGGAGCAGTCGACTATGTCGAGCCTTATCAAACTCTCTGTCCAGTCGCCTGGTTGAAGAGTCAGTCGACTGATCTCTGCTGTTCCCTGTATATCATCCTTTCAGTCTGTATTAGTCTGGAATCTACTTCGTTTTGCTGCTTTTGGTTGTTTCCTATGGAAAAAGAGAAAAGAAGCATAAATACCACATATAGAGCATTTAAATGTCTAATTGCCTTAAGATTATTGCTCTTAAAAGTGAATAATATTTGGTTCATCAACTACCGGTATGGGTAATTCAAAAAATAGACAAATGTAGGAGGCGTTTTCTTTGGAAATGAGCTAATGAGGGTGGTAAGGGGATTCATCTCATCAGTTGGGGAAGGGTTTGCAAAAGGAAAGAGTTTTGCGGATTGGGAATCATTAATCTCAGGGATATGAACAAAGCTCTGCTCAGTAAGTGGTGGTGGAAGTTGGCTAATCGACGAAACAATTGGTGGTGCAAGTCTCTTACTAATTATCGGACTAGGAAGAGGTTCAGATTTGGGGGGAAGGGAGTTCACAGCAGGAAGTCATTCTTTTGGAAGGGGGTATACAAGACGGGGGACGTTTATCATAGCAACACTATTTGTAGGGTTAAGAATGGCAAGAATACAAGGTTCTGGAAGGATAAATGGTGCAAAGATAACTCACTTTTGGGATTGTTTCCCCTCGCTGCAAAGGCAGTGCTAAACAATGACACCCTTGTAAGCGATGTTTGGAAGAACAACAATTTGAGATTGGAAGTCAAGGGTATCCTTGATCAGGAATCTTTTCTACAACTTCAACTGGTCAACAATTTCATTCGTATAGAGGGTAATTTCACGCAACAGTCGGTAGATGAGAGACTGTGGACTTTGGAGGCGAGCCACAACTTCTTGGTATCCTCCCTTTACAGATGGCTGAATGATGGAGGATTAAGAAGCCAGGTCGCGGATATCATATGGGGTTCCTGCGTTCCTTCCAAAGTTAAAGTTTTCATTTGGTTGGTGGATAATGATGCGATTCTTTCGAAGGCTAATTTGATGAAGCGGGGAATTTTGGACAATGCTATTTGCAATAGATGTCTAAATCATGAAGAAGATACGAACCACATTATTTTCAAGTGCCATAGAGCTAGATGGGTTTGGGAGAAAGTGGGTCTTACGTATGGGGTTTTACAGTCTCCAGATACCACTTCAGATATCTGGGGGGATTTTAGATCGAATAAGATTAGAAAGGAAGTAAGATTAGAGTGGGATATTGTTGTTGCTTCAATTATGTGGAACCTCTGGCTAGATCGAAACAACTTTTGTTTCAATAACATTTCTCGTAGATTATCTTCTCTGATGCACAAAATTCAATTATGTCGTTATGAATGGACAGGAACTCTCAAATCTAGGAAGAAGAAGCGACTCGGAGTGGTGGATGAGTAGCTTTCGGTCACGGGGAGGGGGGGGGGGGGGGGGGGGTGCTTCTGATCAGCGATTTGGACAGCAAAGACTTTGGCTACAGTGGTTACTTGTCTCGATGTATCTCTATTTTGATGTATCTCTTTTTTGATGTATTTTGCTTCGAGCTAGGATCGATGTATTCTGCTTAGGAGTTTTGGATGTTTGTCGCCTTCGGGCTGTCTATGTAGCTTTATTTCTGTTTGGTTAATATCTTTTTAATGAAGCGATGACTTCGTCATCTTTTAAATTTAAAAAAAAAAATTGCAATTATAAGACTATTTCACCCAAAATATTTTTTTATAAATCTCATACGATTGCAACAAAACATATACTTTATGTATTACAATCATTGTTTTCTTCTAAAGCATAAATGATATTTGAGTATCGAGTTACAAAATTTTCGAGAGAAATTTAAAATTATCACTTGTAGTATTACATTTATATTAGTCCATGATAGGGGTAAGAGTATGCATGCATATATAAATCGAATTGAACAGTGTTTTGAGTAAAAGTATACATGATTTGTAAATTCGTAAGAGCATTCACAGTTATTAGCTAAATATGTATTTTATGCATATTTGAGCGAAAAAACAGCTGTAGTCGTAAGCTAAATATGCATAACATGCATATTTCGAAACGGTAGATTGCTATATATATGAGAATGAATATAGTTATTTGCATAATATGAAAGACGAAACATCATGTTGTGTCCGTAATATAATTTTCTTAAAAAAGATCGGACGAAACATCATGTTTCATCTGATGAAATCCCGAATTTTACACACAAAATATTTTGTTTTGTTAATTAGTTAGTTAATTAGTTTAATTAGTATTTTAGTTAGTTTTTTAATTAAATAATTAGTTAATTAATTAAGTTTAGTTAACTAGTAACTTAATTAACAAGTTAATTAAGTGGAAGCTACAGTGGGACGAAACATCATGTTTCGTTTCATGTGGGTCCCACCATATAAAAAATATTTAAAAAATTTTACAAAACTTCCAAGAAAATCCAAAAAAAATTAAAAAATAAAAATAAAAATCCATGGATATTTTGTCTTTTTTCCACTGCAGCGAAATAGTGAAATATTATTTTAAATTATGCATATATGCATATTTTACATGTAACGACTGTGACTGCTCTAACTAAGAGGGGTCTTTAAGAGATTCAAAATCAGCAGCTGAAGTGTTGTAGATTTCTAGTTGGGACTAGAGTTACTTTTACCGAACAAATTCTAGGAAAAACGATAACGTTATGTCTATGGAGAACAAAGGATAGTAAATGACTAAATGTGATGTGATTCGATTCCAGTCTTGGTTCTTTGCGTGCTTATCATTACTTGTATGGTCCAGTTGAACCAAGTTCAAATAAAAATATTCGACTATTAGTTTTATTTTTGGCTATTATATTTTCTTACTGAAATATATGATGGTTAATTAACTTTTTCCTAACATTTTACTTACACAAGATATTATCGTCGAGTCATTTATCCAAAAGACATTTAATTCAAATAGATAAAAATCATATACCACATTTAGCACAATGTAGCATTGAGCTCTCCCTTCACATCATATACTTCGAGATGCATTCCAATAGATCAATTATATTAACCAGTACATTTAGAAATTCTTGTAGCACTATTTTTATTTATTTTTTTGAGGGAAAAGGTTAAATAAGGCCACCATGTTTCATTAATAAGAGTTTAACGAAACAAATTCAGAGTACTGAGTGCAAGTACAACCTACAAATAAAAAATTACAACATACATGAAGCAACATGACGCGTACAAACAAGAAATTCCTCCAACAACCCTGGAGGGTGGGCCGACAAACCATCTCGGTCCAGCTAAATGTAAGTACGTCAGTTAGCTTCGTACAGTGCTGCCACGACACATGCACACCCACCTGAAACAAGTTTGACAGAATTTTTTTCACTCGCTGATCCCTGCCTTCACCTCGCTGGTATGGGATTAAAGTTTTTCTTCTGGTATGGGATTGTAGCACTATTCTTCTGGATGGGATTAAAGTTTTTCGACAATAGGATCAGAATTATTATGTTAGAGATATAAAGGATCCCTCAATATATTTTTGGGCCCCGTTCTTAAGAAAAAAACAATGTATCTATACAAAACTCAAGTAGGGGCCAACATTCTAAAATATAAAAAGTACTGTAGGGCGCACAAGCATTGAAGAATGCAAAGTGAAAGGAGAAGCAATCACATGCATTAGTAGTTCCAATTGTCGTGGAAGGTGGAACCTTAACAAGGCCAGGACCCCAAGGTCCTCACCCCTCTCTATCTAACCACAATTATATGTACGAGCTGGGCCAATTGCCTCGTCAAATTAATTCAGTCTACAAGAGATTGAAAGGACTTCTTCGATTATTAATCACAATTATATGTACGAGGGGGCCATTACTGTTACGAATGCATGAAGGGCCGTTTGTTTCGGAAGGTGACTCAAAGGTGATTGTCAAGAACGTTAATGCTAGAGCTATTGATCCTATTCAGCACGATATTCTACAGTTGGTCGATGGACTCGGAGAGGTTACGTCTTGCCATGTGTTCACGCCATGTGTTCACAGAATGTAACTCTATGGCTGACTTTGCTGCTGAGAGGAGTGATACAGATATTTTACTGAGTGTTTAATTACTAGTGTCTGACTTGAGCTCAACTCTAATGGTGGCCGATGCGCAAAGTGTTTCTTAGGGTGCATTAGTAGACCGCTCATGTACGTGTTAGGAATTTCAGAGCAACGGGAAGTGTTGTAGAGAAGCGATAACTGATCACAACAAATCAATCAAGCAAGTAGATGAAATCAAACACACAATTTTATTCCAATTCGGACGAACCTAATCCGAAGGAGAAATAACCAAGATGTTATTCAATTAGAAAAGATATAAGAGTTACAATCACTCTAATTAACAAGAACATATCTATCTCTTAAGTCTCACTAAAAGATACTTGTTATTTACAATGAAAACTCCCAGATAAAGTACTATCTCACAAATGAGGTCATTACATTGATATATAAAGATCTAAAGAAACCCTAGGTTTTAGTCTGGATACAATAACCATCGGAAATACCCTGAAGAGAAAGTCATGCGATAAGATTCATACGATCTAACTTGAAAAGAAAGTTGAGCTCAACTTGATTCACCAGAAACCGACCCAAACTACCGCTGGTTACTGTCAACTGCCCAAAATGGCAGTCGATTGCTTCAGACTCGAAAGCATCCAGAGTGCTGACCTAATGGTTGCGGTCGACTGTCCCAAAACTGCAGTCGACCATACCCTGACACCAGCCAGATACAACGTGCACAACAACTATTTTTGCTCCAATATTCGCTTTGAACCTCTTCTCGCATCATTGTTTCTCTTCACATCAAACCTAGTATGCAAGACATAAGCCCAACAATCTCCACCTTAGATTGCATACTCATGCTTCCACACATGTGTGATTAATTGCCTCTAAACTCTTTCTTTCTCCTCTTGCAAATAACCCGGTTCAGTGACTTCTTCTGCTAGTCATATTTACTTCCATCTATTATTTCTCCAATCGTATGCTTCCTTCAAGAGCATACTCCAATAAGCGAAACCACGAAGGCGCCACCATGTACACAAACTCCACCTAGCCCGAAGCGTTCTCCACCTTCCGACGATATTCGAATGTCGTGATCTCGCTTTGATGATTCTAGTACTGGTAAACTAGATATTGCTTTAGGAACACTGATCTTAGAAACACTTGCGCAAGATTTTCCGTTCCCACAAAGTTATAGAGATTGTGTTGAACACCTTTGATTCCCTTCATCACCTTACGACGACCTTTCCAAATTGATAGAACTCTACCTCGAGCTGTGTACTGCAGGCCCGTGTTTTCAGAGTTCCCAATGATATCATATTCTGTTTCAGTAAAGAAACATGCATAACCTTCTTCAATGTGAACCCCTTTCCATCTGGTATCAACAACTCAACTATTCCCTCACCCACTACGTCACAAATCTCACCAGTTTCCGTTCTCACACAACGATTTGTTGTAGACTTGTAAGTATAAAACATCTTCATCGCGGAGCAAATATGAGAAGAACTACTCGAATCAAAACAACCAATCAGAATTCACATCTAAATAACTTGAAATAAGAAGATATTCTAAGTTATTACTTGATTCAGCCGCACTGACTATGTTGGCACCCTTTTGATTCAACCACTTGCAAAAATCCCTCTTGTAATGCTCAATCCCTCTGCAATGGTGGCAACAGACTGCACATTTATGCACATTATCCTTTCCAATTGAAGTATCATCCACCACCAAGTAATACTTAGAAGTAGACCATAATTATTTAGTATATATCATTCATAAGTGCATCCTTCTTCAAACCCTTGATCACACAGGCTACCAAAAACGTCTCCTT
Source organism: Hemerocallis citrina (assembly GCA_017893485.1). Classification (NCBI taxonomy): domain Eukaryota; kingdom Viridiplantae; phylum Streptophyta; class Magnoliopsida; order Asparagales; family Asphodelaceae; genus Hemerocallis; species Hemerocallis citrina. The sequence goes on from CM030367.1 coordinate 176,758,209, forward strand.
GGCAAATTTCTCGTGTAGCATGGTGGTTATCAAATACTCGTATCAATCTGGTGGTAAATACATCAAGTTGACCTCTTCTCTTAAATCATCTGCATTTATTGCTCTCAATTCAGATAACAGCTTATTGATCTTGAAGACCGGTACCTTACTTCACTGGGAAATGAAACTATTTTATCTTCCAGTACATCTGATCCAGTAACAACGATCCCAAGTAGTTAGTTTTGAGTTGCCTACAGACTCGCTGCATTTTTCTCCTCAAGGAAGTTACACTTGACTTCGTCCGCCAATAACAGCCGGATTTAACTCAAGACTTTTTGTAGCGCCCCGATTTTCAATACTGGGAAACCGTGACACGAGCCAAGACCTTTTCTTCAATTAGTCACAATACACAGAAAACATGAGAATTTAAAACTTTTATTCAACACTCAATACATTACAAGTCTGAACATTATACAACTGTAATGCCTTACAATAGAGTTACAATATTACCTTTACATTTCCAAGCATTACAACCTTCAATATCTTACATCAGAGTACAAGGAATGAAGAACAACACTTGGTAACTCTCACTTGAGTACTTCTCAACTAATAGATAATCAATACATATACTGCAGCGGAACTAAACATAACACTGACTCCTTGCTTTCCTTGCCTTGAGTCCTTCTGAATCTCGCCTTTGTACTTCGGCGATCCAGTACCTATGGAAGTGGGGACGTCAGTATTCACTGACGCTTGAAGGCTGATCATATAGCAGCGAATCTCCCAAACAATATACAAAATATAACAATGGTGTTGGTGTAGTTTAAGTATTCGTGAGTGCTATGACTAGACTCTAATGCGATATTTAAATAGAACTAGGATACTCCTATTCTAATGCCACTCAAAACTAGACGATCCCAGTGTATCGGGCCTCGTTCCAAAATCAAACCATAGGGTTTCGCAAGCGCAGGGTAGCGCGAAGCCTACCCTGTGGCACCCTCTGGGGTATCGCAAGCGCAGGACTGCACAATGCATCCAGTGGCACCCCGTTATGAATTCTAATTGTACATAACCTGTTCCTAACACCCACACATGGCTAATGAGGTTGCAGATGTGGTCAAGTCCCACTAATGCAGTTCGCCAGTGGTGTCTATGTTCGCCACTGCGACCCGGCTAACCGGACCTCTCTCAAAACAGACGAACCCAATGTATCGGGCGTTATTTCAAAATCAAACTATAGGGTTTCGCAAGCGCAGGGTAGCACGAAGCCTACCCTGTGGCACCCTCTGGGGTTTCGCAAGCGCAGGACTGCATAATGCATCCTGTGGCACCCCAGCCACGGTAGTTCAGGAATTAACAGCGCGAGATACGCAACCCGTGTCCTCAACTTGTGAGACGGCACCGTACGTATCCCTTTGACGGGAAGGTAGAACTAGGACGCTTCCTATTCTAATGTTAGCAAGTCTCCGAAAGCAACATGCAGCCCATACTACATGCGACTCCATCTCAAGCCGTTTCTCCATATATAGGGATTTGAACCCGCGTTAAGAATTCTAATTGTACACGACCTGTTCCTAACAATACTCCATGACTCTGTGAGGTTGCAGAAGGGGTCAAGTCCCCCCATGCAGTCTGCTTATGGTGTCTCCGTTTTCCACTACTACCCGGCATGCCGGACCTCACTCGATCCCAGTATGTCGGGCATCGTTCCAAAATCAAACTATAGGGTTTCGCAAGCGTAGGATAGCTCGAAGCCTACCCTGTGGCACCCTCTGCGGACTAGCAAGCGCAGGACTGCACCACGCATCCTGTGGCGCCCCAGCCACGGTATTTCAGGAATTAACAGAGCGAGATACGCAACCCGTGCTCCCAACTTGTGAGACGCCACCGTACGTATTCCTTTGACGGGAAGGTACAACCCAATGTCACCACCTAAGGCCTCCCTTAAGGGACAAGTTGGTCGTAAGGTACCCCCTACAACCAACTCCTCTCTCTTTGGCAAGGGTCTGAGCAAAATGACCTTTATAAGTCACTACCCTAATGATGTCCCTGACTCGACGATCCTAGGGACGATAATATTATAACATAACATGCTAGGCCTTAAATTAGGCTTCGCAAGACAACTCTACTAGGCTGCTCAACCTAGACTTACCAGAACCCCTCAGGATCCGGTTCGTGGCTCATCAATCCAAGACTTCGACCCTGCGAATATACATGCAAGTCGCTACCCTATGTCTTGATGGTCGATAGCCCTTAGGGTGGTAATATCACCCTAGACGAGCACAACGAACTATGTACTAGCTAACAAGCTATACACGAGTAACAACCACATACGAGCCAATAAGCTACGTATGAAACAATAACTACCTACGAGCCAGGCGGGCCTCGCAGGAGACAACAACGTACATACCAGCCAAATAAGCCGTGTATGAGACCAACAGCTACGCACGGGCCGGTCGAGCCGCGTACGAGACAACAACCTTCATACGAGCCAAATAAGCTACGTATGAGACTCACAGCTACGTACGGGCCAGTCGAGCCGCGTACGAGACAACAACCTACATACGAGCCAAATAAGCTACGTATGAGACTTACAGCTACATTCGGGCTAGTCGAGCCACGTACGAGCACAACCATATGCAAACAACCATACAGGCAATCAACCTAGAAACAACCAACCGTGCTTACTAGTAAACTTGATCTCCTATTATTAGAAGCAATAGAAGAATCTACTAATATTCTATGGTCGGTATTCTACTAAAGAAGAATCCGAAGGCGACATAACGGCCTTTATCGAACTAACTATTACTAGTGGTCTTCCCAATCCTTATTACTTCAACCTATAGCGCCTTAAGTATGGCATACAATTACAAGCATCTTCCTACGACAATCTAATTGTATAACACAACCACTCATCATGATACTCCTAAGTATGAATATGACTAAGCTTGTGCTTACATCGAGCTTGAGCATAAAAATCACTACGACCTAGACATGAAGTCCACTATAGTCAAGCATAGGTTACAATTTGAGCATGAAAGCTTACTACTTATCATGACTAATCACCACAACCCAAGCATGGATAGATAACTAATATAAACATACAACCTTCCAAGGCATAGTAGGTATTCTAACATTACTCCTACAACGTTCTAAGCATGTATTTGAACTTAGCATGGTATAGAACATAATATAAAATCACTACAACTAACCATGGGTAGTTTCTTTAATCTAAGCATGAATATCATAGTAACATGAGTATTCATTTAACCTGGCATGGTATACAACTTAATTAAAACTAGTATGGCATACAACTTAATTAAAACTAGTATGGCATACAACTTTCTTGCCATTAGCTAGCATGGCATAGATCTTACTTACAATTAAAACTAGCATGGTATATCACTTACCTACAATTAAACTAGCATGGTATATCACATACCTACAATTAAACTAGCATGGTATATCACGTACCTACAATTAAACTAGCATGGTAAGTAATTTTATCATGGATCCTACAACATCCTAAGCATAATAAAATTAATCCAAACATGGTAGGAAACTCTTAGATTGAATCCTACAACATTCTAAGCATAAATGAGTCGATCTAAACATGGTAGGAAACTCTTAGAATGAATCCTACAACATTCTAAGCACAATTAAATTAATCTAAATATGGTAGGAAACTTTTAGAAAGAATCCTACAACATTCTAAGCATAAGGCATGATGGGAAAATTTAGAATGAATCCTATAACATGTATGTCATTCCTACATGTGATAGGCAATTTTAGCATTAATCCTACAACATTCTAAGCACCATTAAGCATGCTAGATATTTTTAGAAGAAATCCTACAACATTCTAAGCATCATTAAGCATGCTAGATATTTTTAGAAGAAATCCTACAACATTCTAAGCATATCTAAATTAATCTAATATAATCTTAGCATGGTAGTTACTTTATGAACACAAAATAAACATCTACAACTATCTACTACTACTACTACTCCATTTTAATCAAAAACATAACACACAACTATCTACCACTACTACTACTTTATTAAGAACACAACATACAACTATCTACTACTTTATGGACATAAAACATCTATAACTACTTACTACTACTTCTTCAACATACCATTACTACTTTATTTAATCAACCATACTACTACTACCTTATTAATCAACATACTATTACTACTTTATTTTTTTAGCATGCTACTACTTAGTTGCTTACTAGTCTTTATTATTACTAGTGATAAAAGAAAAGATCATTTTTTATTTTATTTTACTCTACAACTAGTAAATATGAAAGAAAGAGATCTTTTTCATTTATTTCTACAACTAGTGGTTAATAAAGAAAAGATCTTTTTATTATTTCTACAACTAGTGATTAACAAAAGAAAAGATCTTTTTAATCTACAACTAGTGATTAATAAAAAGATCTTTTTAATCTACAACTAGTGATTAATAAAAAGAAAAGATCTTTTTAATCTACAACTAGTGATTAATAAAAAGAAAAGATCTTTTTATTATTTCTACAACTTGTGTTTAATAAAAAGAAAGATCTTTTTAATCAATAAAGAAAATTACAACAAACATATGCTTATTATTATTAGTCCAAGTTCCATAAAGTCCTACAACCCACAATGGTTGTAAAAATGTATTCATAAGCTTATGTGTAGTTCTCATCCAAGTCCTACAACCTTAAGTGGTTGTATGTTCAAGTCCATATGCCATATGTGAATTTTTAGTCCAATAACATACAAAACAACAACTACAATAATAAAGATGTGATCTTTATATATTAGTAGTCACTACTATTACTTTCTTTCTTTTATTTACCACAACATACAACACACTCATTAACAAGAACAAACCCAAAAAAAACAAAACAAAACAAGAAGGTAGAAGGAGAAGTCAAACAACAAACAAACAAATAAACAACAAACAAACAACCAAAGAAACAATGGAGAACCCCCACCTTATTTTACTTGTAGGAAGAACTTGCTAGTAAAACTTCTCCTTCCCCTAAGCTTTTAGAAAGCTTCTAACACCCTACAAAACAAAACTCTCAAGTTAGCCTTTGTTCTCTCTTTCTTTTCCTTTCTTTCTTTCTTTCTTTTGTGTTTTCTAAAATGAGAGAAGGAGGAGAAGGAGGGGATATTTATAGGTGGAGAGAAGGGTGGAAAATGAAAATGTGCACACACACAATTGCACAAAACCCCTTCCTTATATTGGGGGCCGGCCATACCCTAAGGAAAAATAGGGGTCAGGTGGAGGGAGGTGTTATGTGAGGGAGGGGAGTTTCTAGAAGATTACCTCCTAATTCTCTTATGCCTTTGTAACCCTAGGTTTAACCTCCTAATCAAACCCTAACAATCTAATTGAGTTTGTTATAACAAGATAAGCACCTAGTCCAAAAATACACAACACACAATTTGTACAATGTACTAATCGACATACTACTCGTATGTGCGCATATGTGTCCGTATACCGGAAAATCTTCGCATAATCCGTATAAAAATAGTTAAATCTTGGAAATAATAATAAAATAAATTTTATTATTAGTTCGGAAGATCACGGTATCAATTTGATACAATACGGATGTATACTGACCGATATCTGGATACAGATAATGTCTATGAACAAACCAGTGAAAATTACCAAAATATTCTAATTTTGGAATTAAAACAAAGTAATAATAAAATAATAATTTATTTACGGTAATATCCGTCCGGGATATTACACTTTTAAACAACCTTTGCTCTTGTATGAGTTATTAGGTTATTAAGCACATTGGGTTGGGGAGGGGTTGTAGAGAAGAAATAACCAATCACAACGAATTAACCAAGCATGTTGACCAAACCAAATACAAAACACACAATTTTGTCCCAGTTCGGACGAATCTAATCTGGGGGAGAAATAATAGAGAAATTATTCAACTAGAGAAGATACAAGAGTTATAATCACTCCCACCAAGTGTTGACTCTTAGTTTGTTGTGCACAAAACGTGCTTACAAATACTAATAAGTTTAAATTGAGATGTTCATTTTCAGGAGTAAATAAAATCAATAAGAGATTCAAAAGAGATTCAAGAATAGGCAAAGAAGGAAAGCAATAAAGAATGATTGCCAAATAGAGCAAAAGAAGAAGTTATTCAAAAAGAGCACATGTTGATTAGTGCCCAAGGAAGCTAGCAAGATTAGTTTTGTTATTCCATATATGTGAGATCTTATATGTATTTGATTGATTATTGATTGATTAGTATATGGTAAGAATATAAAGTGGCTTCGTCAAGAGCAACACGATTGCGGTCGACCGTACTATAGTGTCGGTCAACCGCACCACAGTCGACCGCACGTTATAGTCAATATAATGAAGCAGTCGACCATTCATCTTTCGACTTTCTATTTAAAAGATGAACAGTCGACTGTCCTTTAATTGCGGTCGACCGTACCTCAAGCTGTTCATCTTTTTGGAATGTATCGTTTCTATTTTTGATAGATACACTTCCCCGTCTATATATTTGGACGATCCCACTGTGTATTCTTCACCTATCACTCTGAGAAAAACCTTCTGAACTAATCAATTCAACAATCAATCCAAGTGTGTGTGATACTTATTTATTTTTTCAGTCGGGATCATTAAGGATCTTGAGTTTTTATTTTCTTCCACTTCGTTGAGATTGACGGGGCTTGTGTTAGAAGTTTTGTGGGTGTAATAGGTCTCTCGTCCTGAATCTGAGAATCACTGTACAAGGGTTTGAGTAGTGGAACGCTTGTGGCGGAGAATTGCTATAAGTAGGTGGTGTGGACGTAGACCTGGAGGTCGAACCACGTTATATCGCTGCGTCTCTTGTGCTTGCTATGTTTGCTCTCTCTATCTATTCTCTTTTAATTTGCTACTTTATTTTTAATTTTTTTTAATTATGCACAATCACCCTATTCACCTTCCTTGTGTGATTTACAGTGGTATCATAGCGATGTGCTTACAAGAGCTTAAAAGCTTAAGCAAAAGGTCCAATTGCCGAAATCCCTCCTCCCGAAAATTTGTACTCATCGGAGCCATTCATCTCCAATGGGACAAGTCTAACATGCTCACCATATTTTGATGGAAAATGCTATGATGTTTGGAAAGTTCGTATGTCTCATTTCTTATAGATGCTTGGTGAAGAATTATGGAATGTGTGCAAACAAAACAAATATTCCGGTCAGAGATGGAAAGACAGCTTTCTCAAAGCAGAGCTAGCACTAAAAACAGCAAACTCCAAAGCTATGACAGTTCTTTATGCAGGATTGAACAATGAAGAACTAATGCGATGCAGGAAAAATTGCAAGACGACATACGAGATCTGGAACAACATGCTAAAATGGCACGAGGGGAACCGCCTCTGAGGTAAAAGCTAAAGTAAATTTATATTTTTATAAGTTTGATGTTTTTCGTATGTTGCCAGGAGAGAACATGGATCAAATGCTTGCCCGCTTCGATATTATTGCACATGAGCTTGAGAGCTTAGGTAAGGGGTTGGATGATGACCGAAAGGTCGGAAAACTCTTAAGCTGTCTCACGCCAGAATGGGATGTAAATGCTGCTACAATGAGAGAGACCCTTGATGAAAAAGGATTCGATTACTACACCTTCCAAGGAAAACTATAGACTTACGAAATGGAGATGATCGAAATCAAAAGATACAGGCAGAATATTGGGATTGAACCAAAAATCGAAGAGAGGACCATCGCCTTGAAAGCAGAAAAATCTCGACCATCAAAAGCAGAGTCAGATCGTGAGGAGTCAGACGAAGACATCGCCTTGTTGACAAAGCAATCATGTAAGTATCTTAAACATAAAAAATATGGCAGGTACCAAGGAGAAAGAGAGAAAGATAGAGACGACATATTCTATAAGTGCAAGAAACCTGGACACATTCGTGCAAATTGTCCTGTCACACAGGACAGGAATAGACACTACTACCACTCCAATCCGGGACTGAAAAAGAAGGCGTTGAAAGCAACATGGGTAGACTCAGACTCAAGTAAGGATGAGCAAGATCACAATAATGTTGGCTTCATGGCTTTTGGGAATGGTGAGGTGCAATCACCATCTCAAGAAGAGGTAACCGAAGAACCTACTTACGATGATTTAGTAGACATGTGTAATGGATTAAAAGATTATGCTAAGAAATTGAGTCGTGAATTAAGAAAATATAAACAAATCTCAGATGAATCTCATGACTCGTGCATTGCTAAAAATCAAAAACTGAAAAACAAAAATTCTTTAATCATGAAAAAATTCGAGACATTTAGAAAAGATCATGATTTATTGCTAGAGGAAAATGAACATTTAAAATAACAAATTCAAGAATTCTTAGTAACACATGATGAAAACTTAAGAGAAATTCATGAGAAATCTGTTTATATTGCTAAACTTACTGATGATTTAAAAGAATGCAAAAGAAAAATTGATGAGGTAATGGAAGGTTGTAATGAAGCTCTTGAACAAAATAGAATACTTGATGCTACACTCGACACTATTCGTTGGAACACAAAAGATGATGAGATGACTAGGAAAAGACTTTGTAAAAGAGTAATTGAACTCGAGAAAATTGTTGAAAATTATGAAGGGCCTAGTTACCTTATTATAAAGAATTCATGATCATATCATGACAATCAAGGGCTTGGTTACGAAGAACCAATACACTATCAAAAAACTAAATCATCATGTCATACACACATGCATAGTCACCAACATAATCACAAATCAACTCAAAACTATGCAAGTGTGCACAACCCAAGGCATAATCGTATCACATGTCACTACTACTGCGAACTAGGGCATATTTCTTGTCACGCCCCGCTTCCCAAAAATATGGAATACGAGCGCGTGACAAAGCTCAGCAAATAATTTTCATCATTCATGAGCTGTGGGATAACAAAATATACACAACCACGCATGCATGAATAATTTATTAATCAACAAAAAACAATTAAAACAAAATAATAATATCCTAAATAGTTGACTTATTCTGGATCAAAAGATAAAACTCGGGACTATAAGCCCGTTACAAGATTCAAGTAGCACAAGAAATAAATAACTCAAAACAAAAATATTTAAAGCAAGTCTTTTCTCCAAACGAAGACTAGAACATCTGCTCACCAATTCCAGCAGGTAAGTCGTCTCCAAAGTCTGCATATATATATATATATATATATATATATATATATATATATATATATATATATATATATATATATAAAGGGAAAAAAATAGAGAAAACAAGACAAATGCCCTTAGTGCAAGTTGGGGCCGCAAATAGTACAAGCAAGGGTATGAAAACAAGTACAAGAAATATGAAACAAGATTTGGAATTAAGATTTATATAACATAATATAATAGAGACACAAGTAGTGTGATTCAAGAAACTAACTAGCAAAAAAGACAACTCGAGTGACAAGATTGGGTAACAAGTACTAGTAGTAGAGCAAGTGGCAAGTGAACATATAATGGTATCAAGTATCAAGTAACAAGTATCACGTACAAGTGTCAAGTAACAAGTAACAAGTAACAAGTCTCAAGTAACGAGCATCAAGTACGGTATCAAGTATGTACAAGTGACAAGTTAATCTTAATTCTAATATTTAATTCTATCTAAGTAGCACTTCATGCATCCATACTTTTACTACATGGTTACTATATACAATCAATTACGTTTAAGCCGAGTAGTGGATTTTATAGGGCGGTGTACTCCGGTATCAAGTATCAAGCAAGCATAGTTCATGAATCCGAAAATAAAGTAACAAGTTCACGAAACAAGTTCGTGAATCCACTAACAAGTTCAAGAACCACACAGTAGGTTCATGAATCCAACAAGTTCATGAGCCGAGTAATGGCTTCATGAATCCATCAAGATACAACAAGTTCATGAACCAAGTACTGGGAAATACGGGTCCCCCTTCTGCGTACACTTACCTATATTATCCACTATTATGGTCTTTCCCTTAAACCCCGGCATGTTATTTATTATTATTATTAACCAAGCATGAAAGTATACGAAACAGGTTAAGTAAACATGGCCAAGAACATGGAACAAATTTAAGATAATTATAAAGCATATTCGAGGATCAACACAAATTAAAATTATCAAGAACTACGAGAATTTCAGTTCTGGACAGCATGACGTTACTATACCAAAACTGCGATTTTCGTTGCTACAAGATAGCAAATGTGGATCCGTCAGAAAGGCTAGAAACTAGACTCCTGCCCGGTTTCAACACATATAACTAAGACACATAAAAGTTCTAGCAATTGATTTCAAAACAGCAAACTATACAGCATTTGTGTTCAGTCAGAATTGGTAAAACTGGGTTTATACATATGAAACAAGGTTGAAACATAATTAATTAATTCTGAGAAAATTAGGAAACGTTCTATAGGGTGTCCAGTATTAGCACGCAAAATTTCAAGTCATTTACTTACTAGTAACATAGTTAAAATAATTGTAAACCAAAGTGGTACAGCAGTTTTTATGAATCTGCGATTACCGACACAACAGCAGTAAAATTGTGATATCTCCTAAACCGTAACTCGGAAATTAAAAATTCTAGATGTTATTGGCAACTAGAAACTTGGGGATACATTTCATATTAAGGAATCAAGTTCAAATTTTGGTTTTATCGGGGTAAAAACAGCAAGCCAAGACAGAACAGAAACCAAATAAAACAATTTTTGTATAAAATGAATTAAAATTTTACTAGTTGTGAACAAGTGTATTAACGAAGGGTTGTGATTCTTAGATCATGCGATAGATAAGGCGAAACATGAGATCATCAATGATAAACAAAGAGGAGTCACATTTACAATCTACTTGCAGTATTTTCAAGGAAAAGGTTATACTAGAAAACGAAATGTATAAGAAGATACTTGCCTTGGGGTGTAGACGATGAATCCGATGGAGGAATAACGAGAACGGATCCCGGCACGAATCTTGATGGCGATCAAGATTAGACCAACGGACGGCTTAAATCGGATCTGATCAGATCTGCTGATGGAGGGCTGAGATGTAATCTGATGGTGATGATCAGATCTTGATGAGATCGTGTGGTTGAGATTTGACTAGCCTATTCATCTTCCCTACTTCTCTGATCAGCGACAAGTGGGACTTCGACGGTGGCTATGGCAGCGGCAGGCGGCAGCAACGTCGAGTGAAGCTCGACGCTGGAAGACGGTCGACGGTGGAGGATGAGGAGGATGGCGCCGGTGGGTGTCCTATTTCGGCGAGAGAAAGACAGAGCAATGGCAGGAGCTTAGGGGCTCTGGCTGCCATGGGCGGCAGGCGACGGGGAAGTCGCGACGGCGAGGCAATGAAGGGGATGAGTAGAGGTAGGGGATGACGATCAGGAGAGGGCACAGGCGGAGGTAATGGGTTCCGGAAATGGCGAGGCGATGGGTTCGATCGAGGAAGGCGACGGGTCGAGGTGCTTAGGGGACTCGAGCGGCAATGGTGTCGCGCTCAGTCGATGGTGCAGGTGGTGGTGCCCGACGGGGGTGTGAGCGGGATGCGCTTAGAGGAAGAAGACGGTGAAGTCGAGCAGCGATGGATCAGTCGACCATGGTGGTCGAGAAGCTCTAGGGCAGAGACGCCAAGGGGCAGGCGGCGATGCACAGGGAGGAGGACGAGGCAGGGGTGAGGCAACTCAATGACGGGGTTGGCTCGATGAGATGGAGTGACGAGATGAAGAAGACGATGGAACGCGGGGGGGGGGGGGGGGGGGGGGGGGGGGGGGGGGGGCTTCAACAATGGTAGCTAAGGGTCTGTACAGTATTAGGGTAGGTTAAGGTTAGCTAGGGTTATGGTTTAATTAGGTTTATATAGTAGGATTTTGGGTTGTGGGTTATTGGATAGTGGGTTTGAGTAGGCTCCAACAGGAGATTGAGTTCAAATTCACCATAATTAGGGAAAATGAAATAGATGAGGTGAAACAATCAACTCTTCATGAAGAACGACAAATCAGAGCAGATATGAACACTAAAATTGCAACAAATATTGGCACAGAATTGAGTCGGAACAAATGAAATGATTTTATTAGAACTGGAAAACAAAATACAGAATCTTGAATTGATAAAAGAGTACAGTGAAATGAAACACAACAGAAAAATATAAATACAGGAAACAGGGGTTACATTTCTTATAATTGCTCATTAAAAAGGAATACTAATTGTGTTTGGGTAAGAAAGAATGTAAATGCATGTTAAAAAAAAACTTGGCCACCCAAAATTATACCTACTAATCTTGATATAGATGCCTCAACGTATCAAGACTAAAGATCAGTGGTACCTTGATAGTGGATGCTCAAACCATGTGACAGGTGATAATGGATACTTTGCATCACTATCAAGGGAAAGAGTGAAGGATATCATCTTTGGAAATAATAGCACTAGTCAAACCATCGGTAAAGATAAAATAAACTTTGGTTGTTCATGCTCCATTGTGGATGTTCGATTGTGAAACACTACTTACTTAGCGTCAGCCAACTATGTGACAAAGATTATACTGTTACTTTTGATAAAAATGCATGCACTGTACTAGATAGCAATAAGTCTTGTTTACTTCTCACTAACAGATGCAGCAATGTATATGTTATAAACTCTAATGAATTAGCACAGAAGAATATGAGGTCCTTTGTTGCTAGAAATGAGGATGGTTGGTTATGGCATCAGCAACTTGGACACACTGCCATGGATAATCTAAAAAAAAATTGTAACCAAGGATCTTGTAAGGGGGATCCCTTAAATTAAATTTAAGAAAGATAAACCTTATGAGTCGTGCCAGTTCGGTAAGCAAACTAAAAGTTCTCACAAGCCCAAGAAAATGATATCAACTTCTAGACCCCTTGAACTCTTGCACATGGATCTATTTGGACCATCACGAACAAGTAGTAATGGAGGTGCACGATATGCCTTTGTAATTGTTGATAATTACACTAGATTTACTTGGGTTGCCTTCTTCTCACAAAAAGATGATACATTGTATATTTTTCAAAAATTCTGTCGTAGAGTGAAAAATGAGAAAAGCCTCACCATTGTTACTATTTGTAGTGATTATGGTGGAGAATTTCAAAACGAACTCTTCACATCATTTTGTGACAAAAAAATGAATAAAACATGAGTTCGTTTGTCCTCGCACTCCCCAACAAAATGGGATTGTTGAAAGGAAAAATCGATCTCTTCAAGAAATGGCCCGAACCATGCTTAGTGAAAAAGATTTACCTAAGTCAGTTTGGGCAGAGGCTATCAATATAGCATGTTATACAATTAACCAGGTAATCATTAGGAAATATTTTGAGGAAACGCCTTTTGAACTATATTATGGCAAAATTCCTAACTTAAGTTACTTTCGTGTCTTTGGGTGTAAAGTGTTTATTTTAAATACTCTTGATAACTTGAAAAATTTTGATCGTAAAAGTGATGAAGGCTTATTCTTAGGATATTTCTTAAGTAGCAAGGCATATCGTGTATTTAATAAAAGAAGATGCACCATTCAGGAATCTATTGATGTTATATTTGATGAAACTAATCCCTACACTAAAGAAATATTGCATGTTGTTGATGATGATGAGACAGGTGTTCGGGTTGAAAAGAAACAGGTACACATTGACTAAGAACCAAATGTGGACTCTCAAAATCATAAGCCTCCTCAAGATGAAGATGCATCCAAATCCCAATAGAAGAGAAGCCTACACAACTAATTGATGCAATGGAAGATGATCATATACAACATCAACCTTCTACCAACGAAAGGCGCCCCGCATGGAAAATCATGTCTAGCCATCCACCAAATCTTATACGAAGCGATATGTCAAAAGGGGTAACTACTCGAACACAATGTCAAAATTTCATGTGTTCCCGCTTTCGTCTCTATACTTAAACCTAAGAATATTAAGGAGGTCTTGCAAGATAATGACTGGATCATGACAATGCAAGAAGAATTTAATCAATTCGAAAGGAATCAAGTATGGAGACTTGTACATAAACCTCACAATAGGACCTTACTTAGAATTAAGTGGGTGTTTAGGAACAAGTTGGATGAATCAGGCACTATTACTAGAAATAAGGCTCGTCATGTTGCACAAGGTTATAACCAATAGAAAGGTGTTGATTTTGATGAAACTTTTGATCCTGTTGCATGGCTTGAAGTCATTCGCATTTTACTTGCTTTTGCTTTTTATATGAACTTTGCTCTTTTTCAAATGGATGTCAAAAGTACTTTCTTAAATGGTTTTATTTCGGAAGAAGTGTATGTTTCACAACCACCGAGATTCACTGATCCCACACACCCAAACCATGTATTCCGTCTTAATAAAGCTTTGTATGGTTTAAAGCAAGCATTTCGTGCTTGGTATGAACGACTAAGTTTGTTTTTAATTCACATAGGCTTCTCTAAAGGGAAAGTATACACTACACTATTTATAAAACATGTTTTTAAGATATCTTAATTATTCAAATTTATGTTGATGATATTATATTTGACTCTACTAATGAAAATCTTTGCAATGAATTCTCTAAGCAAATGCAGGATGAGTTCGAAATGAGTATGATGGGTGAACTAACTTATTTTCTTGGGCTTCAAATACAACAAAGAAAGGATGGTATCTTTATAAATCAATCCAAATATGCAAAGGAACTAGTCAAAAAGTTTGGTCTTGAGAATGCTAATGTTTACAAAGCACCTATGGCAACCACCACTAAGCTGTCCGAGGATGAATCTGGTAACAATGTTGATATTTCTATCTATCGTGGTATGATTGGTAATTTGCTTTACATTACTGCATCTCGTCCAGATATTATGTTTAGTGTTTGTTTATGTGCACGTTTTTAATCGTGTCCAAAAGACTCACATTTGGTTGCTGTTAAGCGTATCATTTGATATCTTAAAGGCACACCAAATACTAGACTTTGGTACCCGAAAAATAGAAACTTTTCACTTGTAGGTACTCTGATGCAGACTATGCCGGCATCTTAACAAGCAAAAAAAGTACTAGCGGCACATGTCACTTCTTGGGCAATTGCCTTGTCTCATGGGCATCCAAAAATCAGAACTCTGTAACTCTCTCCACTGCAGAACCTGAATATATTACCGCAGGATCCTGCTGTGCGCAAGTATTGTGGATGAAAAATACTTTAGAGGACTACAAGGTATTTTTTTATCAGATTCCAATTAAAGGTGATAATACTAGTACTGTTCATATGACTAAAAACTCTAATCAACATAGTCGCATAAAACATATAAATATTCGGTATCACTTTATTAAAGATCATTTTCAAAAGGAAGATATTATTCTTGACTATGTTTCCACTGATTCTCAACTTGCGGATATCTTTACTAAGCCTTTAAATGAAAAATGATTTCATTTTTTAAAAGGGAGAATTGAACGTTATTGATAAATCTGCTTAAAATTGCTTTTTCGGTGACTGGACGGTCGACTGTTCGCCTGTGAAGGTGTACAGTCGACCGGTTTACTCAGGTTTTTCGTCTGCTATCAAAAATGGATTTCAGTATTTGTGGTCGACCGTGCGGTTGACCGGTTCGCTCTCTGTTTTTCGCTTGCCATTAAAATTGCGTTTACAGGATCTACGGTCGACCGTGCAGTTGACCGGTTCGCTCTCGGGTTGTTTGCTTGTTTTACAAAATTGGTTTTCAGCGACCGAGCGGTCGACCGGTTCTTTCCCTGGTTGTTCGTTGTTTTTTTTGCTGTAAGAAAATTTTATTTACAATCTTCTATGATATCGGTTTATTGAAAATTCACACTTCTTCTTCTTTTGTTCTTGTCACGCGTCTGTATTAGGAAAATCTCAAATCTATGATACCATGAAGAGCTCTCACTGTATATCAAAGAGTCTCGCGATCAACGGTATCATGTAAGTAGATTTTGCTTATGTTTTTAAACAAATATTATATATTCCACAGGCTCTCCTGTTTTGTTTTACAATGGATTTAGGGGGAGTATGTTATACACTTACGCTATTCTTTTGCCCCCTCTTGGTGTGTTCCAAAAAGGGAGAGAATCTTTTTATGAATGTTTTTATAAATAATGAATATCTCTTTTGAACATTTTAGTCTACATCTTCCCTCTTCATATATACCATATATCTCAGGAAGTATTGAATTAAGGGGGAGTATTTATTTATTTTTTTTAAATCTCTCTTAAATGTTCTTTATCTATGAAAATCTAGGTTACAGGAAGTATTGAATTAACGGAGAGAATTTA
Source organism: Hemerocallis citrina (assembly GCA_017893485.1). Taxonomy (NCBI): domain Eukaryota; kingdom Viridiplantae; phylum Streptophyta; class Magnoliopsida; order Asparagales; family Asphodelaceae; genus Hemerocallis; species Hemerocallis citrina. The sequence goes on from CM030367.1 coordinate 176,774,456, forward strand.
TAAGCTTTATTCTTTATTCTTTATTTTCAACATTCAAATGTATGTTCTGTTCACACAAAAAGGGGAGAATTGTTTACTCTTAGTTTGGTGTGCACAAAACGTGCTAACAAATACTAATAAGTTTAAATTGAGATATTCAGATTTTCAGGAGTAAATAAAATCAATAAGAGATTCAAAAGAGATTCAAGAATAGGCAAAAAAGGAAAGCAATAAAGAAGGATTGCAAAATCAAGCAAAAGAAGAAGTTATTCAAAAAGAGCACATGTTGATTAGTGCCCAAGGAAGCTAGCAAGATCAGTTTTATTACTCCATATATGTGAGATCTTATATGTATTTGATTGATTATTGATTGATTAGTATATGGTAAGAATATAAAGTGGCTTCGTCAAGAACAGCACGATTGCGGTCGAGCGTACTATAGTGTCGTTCAACCGCACATTATTGTCAATATAATGAAGCAGTCGACCATTCATCTTTCGACTTTTCGTTTAAAAGATGAACGGTCAACTGTCCTTTAATTGCGGTCGACCGTACCTCACGGTGTTCATCTTTTTGGAATGTATCGTTTCTATTTTTGATAGATACACTTTTCTGTCGATATATTTGGATGAACCCACTGTGTATTCTTCACCTATCACTCTGAGAAAAACCTTCTGAACTAATCAATTCAATAATCAATCCGAGTGTGTGTGATACTTATTTATTTTCTTCAATCAGGATCATTAAGGATCTTAAGTTTTTCTTTTCTTCCACTTCAGTGAGATTGATGGGGCTTGTGTTAGAAGTCCTGTGGGTGTAATAGGTCTTTCAGCCTGAATCCGAGAATTATTGTACAAGGGTTTGAGTATGGTGGAATGCTTATGGCAGAGAATTGCTACAAGTATGTGGTGTGGGCATAGACCTGGGGGTTAAACCACATTATATCGTTGTGTCACTTGTGCTTGCTGTGTTTGCTCTCTCTATCTCTTCTCTTTTAATTTGCAACTTTATTTTTAATTTTTTTTTAATTCCGCACAATCACCCTATTCCCCCCCCCAGGGTAATTTACACCAAGAACATATTTATCTCTCAAGCCTCTCTAGAAATTGTTATGTTGTTTACCTCAGATGAAGTATTACCTCAAAAAGAAGGTCATTACATTGCTATATAGAGATCTAGAGAAACCTAGGTTGTAGTCTTGATACAATAACCATCTGATATACCTCAAAGAGAAAGTCACACGATAGGAATCGTATGATCTAACTTGGAAAGAAAGTTGGGCTCAACTTGATTCACCCAGAACTTGACCCAAACTGTCGCTGGTTGCGGTCTACTGCCCAAAGTGATAGTCGACTGCTTTAGACTCGGAAGAATCCAGAGAGCTGACTTGATGGTAGCAATTGACTGCCCCTATATTGCAGTCGACTGTACCCTAATACCCAGCCTGATACAACGTGCACAACAACTCTTCTTGCTCCAATATTCGCTTCAAACTCCTTGCTTCACTATCCTCTCTTCACATCGAACCTAGTATGCGAGACATAAATCAAACATAATACACACATTTTGTTCAGAAAAAAAAAGGGAACAATAATAAATAAGTAGTTGCACTATCAATTTCAAATGTTATGTTTAAGGAAAAAACCAGCAGAAGAAAACATCCAATAAAATTTATTTATAATTAATTTCATATTGGCTCCTTTTATTGTAATGATTTGTAATGTCGGATATTGCAAAAGAAAGTAGTGGACAAATTTTGGTATTGATTTTTTTTTATTTTGTTACTGATAATGCACTAAAATATTTTGTTTAATAAATGTGCTAAAATGTTATTGTTGCAAAAGAGATAGCGAAATGAGAGAGTGAGAGAAAGAAGGTGGACTAGGTCTGAGTTAAATATAAAAAAAAATTGTAGTTAACCTTAGGCCGTCGTTGCCAACGATGGGCTAAGTTAAATTTTTTAACAAAAAATATAACTTAACCCTTCGTTTTCAACGATCGGCTAAGTTATATATATAAAATTTTTAAAAAATGAGTGGGGTCAACCTGAGCTACTGGATCTGAACTTGAGCGATCCAACGACTCAGATCACTGTTTGTAACAGATCTGTACAAACATACCCATGGAAGAAAACTTATATATATATATATATATATATATATATATATATATATATATATATATATATATATATATATATATATATATATAATAATAATAATAATAATAATAATAATAATAATAATAATAATAATAATAATAAGAATAAGAATGTATATGTAACAATAATATATTATAAATATATATATAACAATATTTTATAATAATAGTATATTGTATAATAATAATATATAATAGTAATATATTATATATTAATATATATAATAATATGTAATAATAATATATAATGATAATAATATATATAATAATATTATAATATAATTATAGTACATATAAAATAGTATAAAATAGTATATATAAAATAATAATATATATAATAATATTATAATATAAGAATAGTATATATAAAGTAGTATATATAAAATAATAATATATTATAAAAATTTTATATATATATAATAATATGAAATAATTTATTATAATAAACATATTTAATTATATACATATATATAATTACATATAATAATTATAATAATATATATGTAATAATAATCTATTATAATTATGTATTAAACAATTTATTACAATAATAATAAATTATATAATAATATATAATAGTAATATATAATAATAATAATATATATTATAATAATAATAGATTATTATAACAGTATATATAACATAGTATATATGAAAAAATAATATATATTATAATAATAATAGTGTATATATATATATAAATATAAATAATTATATAATATATAATAATAATAATAATAATAATAATAATAATATATATGTCACAATAATATATTGTAAATATAAATATACAACGATATATTGTAATAATAGTATATTATATAATAATATATATAATAATATATAATAGTAATATATTATATATATTAATATATATAATAATATGTAATAGTAATATACAATAATAATAATATATATAATAATAATATAATATAATAATAATATATATAAAATAGTATATATAAAATAATAATATATATAATAATAATATAATATAATAATAGTATATATAAAAAAGTATAAATAAAAGAATAATATATATAATAATAATAGTATATATAAAATAATAGTATATTATAATAATTGTATATTATATAATAATATAAAATAATTTATTATAATAAACATATTTAATTATATACATATATATATAATAACATATAATAATTATAATAATATATATTTAATAATAATATATTATAATAATATATTAAATAATTTATTATAATAATAATAAATTATATAATAATATATATAATAACATATAATAGTAATATATAATAATAATAATATATGTTATAATAATAATAGAATATTATAATAGTATATATAAAATAATATATATTATAATAATAGTATATATATATATATATATATATATAATATATATAATAATAATAGAATATTATAATAGTATATATAAAATAATATATATTATAATAATAGTATATATATATATATATATATATATATATATATATATATATATATATATATATATATATATATATATAAATCTGGTGTGGGTATATATATATATATATATATATATATATATATATATATATATATATATATATATATATATATATATATATATATATATATATATACCCACACCAGATTTATATATATATATATATATATATATATATATATATATATATATATATATATATATATATATATATATATATATATATATTGTTGCTGCTAAATCTGGTGTGGGGGCAAACAGATAGTATTTGTGGATTCTTAGGAAAACTGAATAGCAAACCTGTATACCTGTTCCGTCGGAGTTTGACCGCTGACTCCCGCCGTGCACCTGCAAAAAGTGCGAGACACCGGGGTTGATCCCGGCGATGCACCCTCCGACGCTCAAGTCAGTAATCAGGAAGCTTATGAAAGAGCGTAAGTTGGCAGAAGATTGATTACCTCTTAATGGAGATGGATGGGGGGTATTTATAGTCGCCTTGGGGACCAGATTAGGAATGTAATCCTTGTGATTTGATAAGGAATATAATCCCCGTAATCAGATAAGGAATGTAATCCCTAATCTCCAGTGAAAAGATAGATGTGAATCAGGGCCATTAATTTGGATTAATCAGAAACCCTAATTCTATCTTTTCTGGACTGGGCTTGCTACGGGTTAAAACCTGCACCCAGTTGAGGTGGATCCGTTCGCAGATTAGTGGGTCTTCGAGGGGGAGAACCCGTACCCGCTTCAGACACATTGGCAGGTGAAATTACCGTCTTACCCCTGGGCTTCAAGATTCGTGCCTGATTTGGACGGTTCCGATTAGACCCCATTTTTTGCCATATCATGAGCCCCCCACTCCCGAAGACTGAGCTTGATCAGCCTTTGAGGAGTAGTTTTACTGTTTTAATGGCTACTGGAGTCGTGTCGGAATCCAAATGGGAGGTTTCTGAATCTTTGAAGGAGGTAGTGTGGTAATCTCTCAAGGTGGTTGCACTTTGAGTTGTTCCTGAGTTCTCCGGATCATGTGGTGTTCTCGTTCACCTTTGCAAAGTGTCAATTCGTCATTCGGGCATCTTACAAGATTGTTCTTAGTAATAATTGCTTGTTTGGGGACTAGAAAATGCTTCCCCAATTTTACAATTACTTTCCAGGAGTTCTTCCTTAACTTCCCGAATTTTTAATTGTTTTTTCGCGATCTCTTGGCAGATGGCTCGGCCGTTTTCCTTTGTTGTGCGGCCTACATGCTTGTATCACACTACCGACCCCTTCCAGCGCACGCTGCCCAGGAGGCCGAGGTCCGTGGGTGGTTCGGCACCTTCTTCCGAAGAAGAGAGGCACCTCGGCTAGGTTGTGAGTGCTGAGAGGGAGTTCGGCGGGGTCCGAGGTCCAACTTTCCATATAATATTGTCGGTGTCAAGAACGCTCGGCAGCTGGTGCCGAACCCCAACTTTCCATGTAACATGGTCGGTATCAAGAATGCTCGGCAGCTGGTGCCGAACCCCAACTTTCCATGTAACATGGACGGTGTCAAGAGCACTCGGCAGCTGGTGCCGAACCCCAACTTTCCATGTAACATGGTCGGTGTCAAGAACGCTCGGCAGCTGGTGTCGAACCCCAACTTTTCATGTAACATGGTCGGTGTCAAGAGCGCTCGGCAGCTGGTGCCGAACCCCAACTTTCCATGTAACACGGTCGGTGTCAAGAACGCTCGGCAGCTGGTGCCGAACCCCAACTTTCCATGTAACATGGTCGGTGTCAAGAACGCTCGGCAGCTGGTGCCGAACCCCAACTTTTCATGTAACAGGGTCGGTGTCAAGAGCGCTCGGCAGCTGGTGCCGAACCCCAACTTTTCATGTAACATGGTCGGTGTCAAGAGCGCTCGGCAGCTGGTGCCGAACCCCAACTTTCCATGTAACATGGTCGGTGTCAAGAACGCTTGGCAGCTGGTGCCGAACCTCAACTTTCTATGTAACATGGTCGGTGTCAAGAGCGCTCGGCAGCTGGTGCCGAACCCCAACTTTCTATGTAACACGGTCGGTGTCAAGAGCGCTCGGCAGCTGGTGTCGAACCCCAACTTTCCATGTAACATGGTCGATGTCAAGAGCGTTCGGCCGCTGGTGCCGAACCCTAACTTTCCATGTAACACGGTAGGTGTCAAGAGCACTCGGCAGTTGGTGCCGAACCCTAACTCTCCATGTAACATGGTCGGTGTCAAGAACGCTCGGCAGCTGGTGCCGAACTCCAACTTTTCATGTAACATGGTCGGTGTCAAGAACGCTCGGTAGCTGGTGCCGAAGTCCTTGACTTTGTCACTTTCTGGTGGAGAATGAATTGCGGAGTTGGTGGCTTTTGCGTTCCTGGCAGACGTGGCAGTCATTAAATGTGATGGCTTCTGAACTTCTGACAGCCCTGATGGACGAGACGCTCATTTAATGCAGTGACCTTTGAGCTTCTGCCAGATGGGACAGTAATTAATGTGATGTACGGCTTGGCTTGGCAAACAAGGTGACGATTGAGGTCGCTTTTGTCGTTTTGTGTGAATGGGCCGGCAGTATGGGCCCATTAACCTCGTTTTGCGTGCCTCGCTCTATAAAACTCCACCCCCTCTCTCATTTTTCACTTCTCTTCTCTTTCACTCAGGCAGTTATTTGTGCTAAGCGAGTGATTCCGGTGATCGTCGTTAGTTTTCCGGTGAATTCTCCGACAGCACGTTTTTTAAGGTAATTTATACTTAGTCTTTTTCCAAGTATAAGTATGTCTCTTCTCTCTGTCTCCGAGTCATCTTCTTCTTGGTCCGAGCCCTCCCTTGAAGTGGCCGAAGCCCAGACTCCGAGTCGCCCAGATAAGGGCAAGAAGGTATCTGGCCGGGACACAATTGTGGAGGATCCGAAATACATGGGGGAGTTCGGCAGGTTGCCGGGGCCACTGACCGGGCTTTACAGAGTTCGGGAGCTTCCGGAGGAGCACGCCGAGCGAATTGTTCACGGGAGGGGGAGGAGTTTCGAGGAGAATGCGGCGAGGGAGACGACCGAGGCGGATGAGACGGTGTCGATCCTCCGCGAAGAAGACTTGGGAGTGATTCGGGACTGTTTCCACATCCCGGAGGAGTACGAGCTAATGCTGCCGGGTCCCGGGGTTAGGGCCAACTTGCCGCTACCAGTGACCATGTGTTGCTGGCCGGTCGACGCCTTTATCGCCGGGGCTCGGCTACCTTTCCATTCGTTCGCTATCCTCGTTCTGAGGTGGTTTGGGGTCAGCCCCATCCAACTTATGCCAAACGCATGGAGGGTCATAAACGGCTTCATACTTCACTGCCAAGCTGCTGGGATCGAGCCAGAACTGAATGTACTTCGGACGATCTATCGGCTTCATCAAGGAAATCGGTCGGAGTTCCGGTTCTATTTGGCTCTGAGGCATGGCGGTAGGCTCGTCATATGCCCCGACTCCATCAAGCACTGGCGCGAAAAGTTCTTGATAGTGCGGAGTGCGGAGGCCTGGCCTATCCCTTCCAATTGGGTGGAAGAGGTGCCGAAGAGGTTGAAGGCGCTGCCCAAGCTTCGCCCTGAAGAAGAAGAGGCAGTTCGGACACTTCTCGATGGGCCGAAGTATGATTGGAAGGAGCTGACCGAGGATGTCTTGTTCAGGGGAGGGCTCTGCCGCGTAGATCCCAGTACGCGGCTTCTTTTATGCTTTTGTGCTTTGTTTTTCATACTTTATTTTCCATGAGTTGTATTGTGCTAACGAACTTTGTCTTTAATGCAGAGGCGATGGACTACGATGCGTTGCTAGCTTTAAGAGCAAGCCTCGCCAGTAAGGCGCCGAAGAAGCGCAAGAGGGTGGCCACCAAGCTGCCGACCCCGAAGACTCCGCGGGTCATAGAGGCGGTTGAGGAGGTGGAGACCCTCGGTAGCCTGGCCGTTGCCGGTGCAGGCGTGTCGGCGTCGACTGGAGTCGGCGAGTTCCCCGTCGCCGCAGCCCTGGGGATGACAACCCCCCCATTGTCAGTGGCGGTTGAGGAGCTCCTGACCGAGGAGCATAAAAGGATCCATGTTCCGGACTGGCAAGTTCGGAAACACGACGGATTCCTCGGCTACTCCCTGGCGAGTATGCAGGCGGTCAAACACCTGGCGACGCCGAAGGATCACGCCGCCATAGAGGCTGGGCAAGAAGGTGACGACGTCATCGAGATTGCTCGCTCGGCCGTCTCAGTAAGTATTGAATTTTTGCCGTTTACTAATTCTTCTTTGGCCTAATTTCACTAACTCTTTTAATGCCTCGTCTCCTGTCGCAGATCATCGTCCATTTTGGACACCTCATGGAGAGGTTGACGGCTCTGGAGAAGGAGCTGAAGCAAGAGTCCGACCAAGCTCGGAAAGAGAAGGCTCGGATGGGGAACGAGCTCGACAAGCTCACGCTCGAGTTCGAAGGGAAGACGGCGAGGGTCGAGTCCCTCGAAGCTCAGGTTGCAAAACTGGAGGGCGATCTTCTTCGCCAGAAGGAGGAGGCGACCAAGCAATTGGCCGAGGCGGCGGAGGCCAAGGCTGCCGCTGTGAAGGCGGCGGAGGACGCGATGATGGAGAAGGCGCAGGGTTTCCTTGCCCAAAATATGGCCAGAGCCTACGCCGAAGCCATCGCCCGGGTGACGAAGGCGTACCCTGACGTGGACTGCTCGGGATGGAGACTGTTCCCGGGCCACGTCGAGGGCTTCGACCCCGAATCAGAGGGGGAAGAAGAAGAAGGGGAGGACGAAGTCGAGACTGAAGTCGAAGTCATCGCCGAGGCCCCAGAGTCAGTGGTAACCCTGCTGGCGGTGGTGACCCCTTCAGAGACGTCGACCCCCACCCACTCTCGCCGCCCTGGGAAAGAGGTCGCACCCTGACTCCGCTCACTTTTTCTTTTCTTCTGTTCTTCTCTTTTTTTGTAACGCCTAATCGCGGACTGGCCACCGCTTTTTGTAATGAATGAAAGCGTCTCTTTGGGCTCGACTGTGTCTCTCTATTTTTTCTCAAGAATTTTTGAAATTTGGCTAAGTGTAGGAGTTCGGCAATGTATTTGAGAATTTGTTGTTTGCTTCGACTTCTTTTCAGCTGGCGGTGGTGACTCAAGCCGTCGAGCCTACTGGCTCGGGGGACAACACTCGTCCCGAGGTCAACTTAGGAGCGACGAGGCTGTGCTTGGCGAGGTGCCGGGAGCGGCTCTACGAAGTCGAGCTGGGATTGCGCAGAGCTGAAAGCGAGTGGAACCATCTTCAACTCATCCTGGGTCGACGAGACATCGAGATCTGGCGACTGGAGAGCAGGATCGCCGAGATGACCCCTTTAGGAGAGGATGAGGGTTCGTCGACTGCATTTAGCTATGGCCTTCGGATCAAGTGCATTCGCCACACCTTATCCAAAATAACAGCGGAGAGGGACGATCTGCTTTCTGAAATTTGCCACCTGCAAACTGTAGAGACGGAGCTTCGGACGGAGGGAGAGGAATTGACGGCCGAGGTGGCCAAACTGACGACCAAACGAGACGAACTGACGGCCGAGGTCGACGCACTAAAGAGAGCCACGGTAGACAAGAGCATCGAAGTCACTCATCTTCGGCGTCTTATCGCGAGTCGTTCCGACGTCCCGAGCTCCGCGATACCTCCTCGCTTCGAGGTCGATGTCAAAGATGACTCTCTGAGGGAACGAATCTCAGAGCTGGAGGCAGAGGTGGCTCGTCTCAAACCTCGTTCGGGGCCGATCAATGTGAGGAGCACCTCGTGTACTCGCGCGGAGAGCGATCGGGGCATCATGTTTTATGAGCTCGCGACCCGTCCGCTTATCGGCCATCCTAGTCCGGGGGATGCGCAAAGTGCTGTGGCCATTTCATCGAGCGGAGCATCCGTCGGAGCGGCTGCTAAGAGCGGTGCCGAGGACACATCTCAATTTGCTGGTTTGGGGTCGAGCTCCGGAGATAAACGTCGCCGCCCTCGAGTGTCCTTGAAGCGGAACACCCCTGCGCCACGGAGGCGTTGAAGATCTTGTTTTTGAAGTCTTTGTATTTAGCCTAAGTGTAACAAGTCGGCATTGTAACTTTTGCTTTTAACGCCTTGTAATCTTGTTGTATGGAAGAGGCGCGTTGTACTGCGTCCCAATTCTCAATAATGTTTCTTTCTTATGCTTGCATGTTCTTTGTAGCTCTGTGTAGTTGTTTTGTTTGTGATTGTGTTCGTCGTGCCGAGGTCCCTGAGCTGGTCTTTCGCTCGAGTAGGGGTCGGCGACATGAGCGTTCGGCCAGTGGTGCCGAGCTGTGCTTCGGTCACCTAATCTCGCGAACTTGCGAGATGAGTCGAGCTTCGCTTAACAGTGAGCTCGCAGAGTGCGGTCGAGCCAAGCGTTGGACTCCGAACCATCGTTAGAGTAGTTCAACGGTTGTGGGAGCAATTCCGAATGGCGAACTACTTCTAGCTCGCTTAGAAGCGAGCTTGCGAAGTAGAATCGAGCCAAGTGTTGGACTCCGAACCATCGTTAGAGTAGTTCGACGGTTGTGGGAGCAGTTCTGAATGGCGAACTACTTCTAGTTCGTTTAGAAGCGAACTTGCGAAGTAGAATCGAGCCAAGTGTTGGACTCCGAACCATCGTTAGAGTAGTTCGACGGTTGTGGGAGCAATTCCGAATGGCGAACTACTTCTAGTTCGCTTAGAAGCGAACTTGCGAAGTAGAATCGAGCCAAGTGTTGGACTCCGAACCATCGTTAGAGTAGTTCAACGGTTGTGGGAGCAATTCCGAATGGCGAACTACTTCTAGTTCGCTTAGAAGCGAACTTGCGAAGTAAAATCGAGCCAAGTGTTGGACTCCGAACCATCATTAGAGTAGTTCAACGGTTGTGGGAGCAATTCCGAATGGCGAGGTACTTTTAGTTCGCTTAGAAGCGAACTTGCGAAGTAGAATCGAGTCAAGTGTTGGACTCCGAACCATCGTTAGAGTAGTTCAATAGTTGTGGGAGCAGTTCCGAATGGCAAGCTACTTCTAGCTCGCTTAGAAACGAACTTGCGAAGTAGAATCGAGCCAAGTGTTGGACTCCGAACCATCGTTAGAGTAGTTCGACGGTTGTGGGAGCAATTTCGAATGGCGAACTACTTCTAGCTCGCTTAGAAGCGAACTTGCGAAGTAGAATCGAGCCAAGTGTTGGACTCCGAACCATCGTTAGAGTAGTTCGACGGTTGTGGGAGCAATTCCGAATGGCGAACTACTTCTAGTTCGCTTAGAAGCGAACTTGCGAAGTAGAATCGAGCCAAGTGTTGGACTCCGAACCATCGTTAGAGTAGTTCAACGGTTGTGGGAGCAATTCCGAATGGCGAACTACTTCTAGTTCGCTTAGAAGCGAACTTGCGAAGTAAAATCGAGCCAAGTGTTGGACTCCGAACCATCATTAGAGTAGTTCAACGGTTGTGGGAGCAATTCCGAATGGCGAGGTACTTTTAGTTCGCTTAGAAGCGAACTTGCGAAGTAGAATCGAGTCAAGTGTTGGACTCCGAACCATCGTTAGAGTAGTTCAATAGTTGTGGGAGCAGTTCCGAATGGCAAGCTACTTCTAGCTCGCTTAGAAACGAACTTGCGAAGTAGAATCGAGCCAAGTGTTGGACTCCGAACCATCGTTAGAGTAGTTTAACGGTTGTGGGAGCAGTTCTGAATGGCGAACTACTTCTAGTTCGTTTAGAAGCGAACTTGCGAAGTAGAATCGAGCCAAGTGTTGGACTCCGAACCATCGTTAGAGTAGTTCGACGGTTGTGGGAGCAGTTCCGAATGGTGAGCTACTTCTAGCTCGCTTAGAAGCGAACTTGCGAAGTAGAATCGAGCCAAGTGTTGAACTCCGAACCATCGTTAGAGTAGTTCGACGGTTGTGGGAGCAATTCCGAATGGCGAACTACTTCTAGCTCGCTTAGAAGCGAACTTGCGAAGTAGAATCGAGCCAAGTGTTGAACTCCGAACCATCGTTAGAGTAGTTCAACGGTTGTGGGAGCAATTCTGAATGGCGAACTACTTCTAACTCGCTTTGAAGCGAGCTTGCGAAGTAGAATCGAGCCAAGTGTTGGACTCTGAACCATCGTTAAAGTAGTTCAACGGTTGTGGGAGCAATTTCGAATGGCGAACTACTTCTAGCTCGCTTGGAAGCGAGCTTGCGAAGTAGAATCGAGCCAAGTGTTGGACTCCGAACCATCGTTAGAGTAGTTCGACGGTTGTGAGAGCAATTTCGAATGGCAAACTACTTCTAGCTCGCTTAGAAGCGAACTTGCGAAGTAGAATCGAGCCAAGTGTTGGACTCCGAACCATCGTTAGAGTAGTTCGACGGTTGTGTGAGCAATTCCGAATGGCGAACTACTTCTAGCTCGCTTAGAAGCGAACTTGCGAAGTAGAATCGAGCCAAGTGTTGGACTCCGAACCATGGTTAGAGTAGTTCAACGGTTGTGGGAGTAATTCCGAATGGCGAACTACTTCTAGTTCGCTTAGAAGCGAACTTACGAAGTAGAATCGAGCCAAGTGTTGGACTCCGAACCATCGTTAGAGTAGTTCAACGGTTGTGGGAGCAGTTCCGAATGGCGAGCTACTTCTAGCTCGCTTAGAAGCGAACTTGCGAAGTAGAATCGAGCCAAGTGTTGGACTCCAAACCATCGTTAGAGTAGATCAACGGTTGTGGGAGTAGTTCCGAATGGCGAGCTACTTCTAGCTCATTTAGAAGCGAACTTGCGAAGTAGAATCGAGCCAAGTGTTGGACTCCGAACCATCGTTAGAGTGAAGAGTAAAAGCAGAGAGATGTAAACAATTTTTTTTCAAGTAAAATATGAAAAAGCTTTCTTTATTGATGACTAGTGATCGGCTGCTTCTAAAGTTGCAAGCCGTTATTACAAGAGAGAAATAAAAGAAAAACAGTACAAGTAATAGGAGAGGAACGGTTCAACATCTTGAAAATACTTAGAGAGGTGTTGGTGCTCTCCCTTGGTATTTTAGAAGATGGTCGGCATTCCAGGTCCTAGGAATCTCTCTGCCTTCGAGGTCTTCTAGTCTGTATGTCCCGGGGCAGACTACTTTGGCGATCTTGTAAGGTCCCTCCCAATTTGGGACCAATTTGCTCTTCTGACCTGGGAATGAGATGGCTAACTTTCTGAGGACCAGGTCCCTTTCTTTGAGGTCCGCAGGGCGGACTCTCTTGTTGTATGCCAACTCGATCCTTCTTTGGTAGCTTTGTTGACGAATGACAGCTCTTTCTCGGATCTCATCTATCAGGTCTAGATTTGCTCGGAGCTCTCTGGCATTCTGTTCTTCTTCATAAGCCATTAGACGAGGAGAGGGTATACCAACTTCTAGGAGGATCATAGCTTTGGACCCATAGGTGAGATTGAACGGGGACACCCCTGTAGGGGTCCGTTTGGTGGTGCGGTAGTTCCATAGCACATTGGGAAGCTGATCGACCCATAAGCCTTTGGAACATTTATCCAACCTCTTCTTAATGCCGGAGAGGATCTGTTGGTTAGCATTTTCGACTTGGCCATTCGACTGGGGATGAGAAACGGAGGAGAACCGGTGTTGGATGGCAAGGTCTTCGCATAGAGCTCGGAAGGAAGCCCCGGTGAACTAGGTTCCGTTGTCTGTTATCAGGATCCGAGGGACGCCGAATCGGCAGATCACGCTCTTCCAAAAGAACTGAACAACTTTGTTCTCGGTGATCGTGGCCAGGGGCTCGGCCTCTATCCATTTTGAGAAGTAGTTGATTGCCACAACTAAGAATTTGAACTGGCCGGGAGATGGTGGGAACGGCCCTAGTAAATCCATCCCCCACATTGCAAAGGGGATTGGACTTGATAGGAAAGTGAGTGGAGCTTGTGGGAGGCGTCGGATGTCGGAGTACTTCTGACAGGAGCTGCATTGCCGAATGTGTCGTTCGGCATCTAGTAGGAGAGTGGGCCAGAAATATCCGTAATTCAACACTTTGCGGGCTAGAGCTCTGGACCCTGAATGTGCCTCGCCGATGCCCTCATGAAGTTCTTACAGGGCGTAGTCAGCTTGCCCAGGGGAGAGGCATCTCAGGTACGGCCTGCTGTCTACCTGTGTGAAAGAGCGTTTATATAGGATACCTCCGATTAGTGTGTAACGCTCAGCTCGGGTTCTCACTCTTCGAGCTTCCTTGGGATCCTCGGGGAGGAGTCCGTCCCTTAAGAATTTGACGAGGGATTTCATCCAGTTATCTTCAAGCAGGACAGGCAGCGACTCTATAGAGTCGGAAGTTTCGTCCTCTATACTTGGCGTCAGAAGAACCTCTATCAAGATGGTCTGCTCAAGACCTTGAAGGGAGGAAGAGGCTAGTTTGGAGAGGGCGTCGGCCTGAGCATTTTCTTCTCGGGGTATTCGTTGGATGAGGGCTTCTTCAAACAGTGCCATGAGGCTCCTGACCTTGGCTAAGTATTTAACCATCCTGTCGTCACGTGCTTCATACTCGCCGAGGAATTGGTTTGCTGAGGAGGGGAGGATTGACGAGGTAAGCCTTGAGCTGGTCGAACGACTCCTGTTGCTGTTGACCCCATTCGAAACCTTTAGCCCCTCTGAGGGCCTTGAAGAAGGGGAGGTATTTCTCCCCGGACTTCGAGAGAAAGTGCCCTATGGCGGCTAGGCGACCTGTTAACCTCTGAACTTCCTTAACATTCTTGGGAGGGGCCATGTCTAGTATGGCCTTGATTTTCTCAGGGTTAGCTTCAATTTCCCGTTGGCTGACCATGAAGCCAAGGAACTTCCCTGATGAGACTCCGAACGCACACTTGTTCGGATTGAGTCTCATGTTGTGCTTTCTCAAAATATCAAATGCCTCCTGTAGGTCAGTCACATGATCGTCTCCTCGGATGCTTTTTACGAGCATGTCATCAACATACACCTCCATATTACGGCCGATTTGAGCATGGAAAACCTTGTTGACGAGGCATTGGTATGTGGTGCCTGTATTTTTCAAACCGAAGGGCATAACCCTATAGCAATAGAGGTTCTGGTCGGTCACAAATGATGTCTTCGGGATATCCAGAGGGAACATCCAGATCTGGTTGTAGCCTGAGAAGGCGTCCATGAAGCTGAGGAGTTCATGTCTCGCGGTGGCATCAATCAGAGTGTCAATACTCGGAAGAGGAAAAAGGTCCTTGGGGCAAGCCTTGTTGAGATCGGTAAAATCGATACAAATTCTCCAAGTTCCGTTAGACTTCTTCACCATTACTACATTCGATAACCACTCGGGATAGTTCACCTCTTGTATGAACCGGGCCTTCAAGAGCTTGTCCACCTCCTCTTTTATAGCTAACTGGCGCTCGGGGACGAACTTGCACCTCTTCTGTTGAACCGGTTTGGGCCCTGGAACAACGCTGAGGTGGTGGACCAAGAGCTCTTCTGAAATTCCGGGCATGTCTGCATTTGACCAAGCAAAGAGGTCTCGGTTCCTTCGGATGCACTGGACTATGTCTGAGCATAGGGCGGATGGGAGGGTCTTGCTAACAAAGAACTTTCGAGTGGGATCCTGCTCAGAGAAGAGCACTTCCTCCAATTCATCCACCAGCTCGGACGTTGGTCGGGCAGCGTCTTAGGGGATTTCCAGAGTTTCTAGGGAGAGGACTGGACCGAGGGTAGAGGTCATGTAGCACTTGCGGGCCGTTTCCTGATTGCCCCTTACTTCCCCTACTCCAGCCCGGGTGGGGAATTTCATCTTGAGATAGTACGCCGAAGGAACGACTTCTAGAGCTGCTAGGCCGGGTCGGCCTAGGATGACATTGTAAGCTGCAGGGACATCTACAACCATAAAATCCATCGACTCCGTTCGAATAGTAGGAGTTTTGCTAGAGGTTACGTCGAGGGTGATCACCCCTTCGATAGTCACTAGCACTCCCGTGAACCCATGGAGCGTGTAGCCGGCGGGCTTGAGTCTATCTCGGGAGAGTTTGAGGCCTTTAAAAGCGGCGAGGAAGAGGATGTTAACGGAGCTGCCATTGTCCACTAGGATCCTCTCCACTTTGAAGTTCGCCATGTGGAGGTTGATGACGGGTGCGTCACAGTGGGGGGTGCGGACACCGTCAAGATCTTCGTCTGAGAATGTGACAGGCACTCCGAGGCCTTTGGGAGGAGGGGTGGCGCGAACCGAATTGACTTTTCTTATAAATGTCTTTCGAGAGGAGTTGGAGGAGCCCCCCATTGGGCCCCCATAGATGAGTTGTAGGATATGCTCCTCTTCGAAGTCGGGCATTTCATCACGTTTTGGAGGCTTATTAGCCCCCCGAGGCGGGGGAGGAAGGTTGGCTCGGTCCTTTCTTACGAATCTGGTCAGCTGCCCCCTCTGAATGAGGGCTTCTATCTCATTCTTCAAGGCCCGACAATCGTTGGTATCGTGGTCGTGGTCCTGATGATAACGGCACCACTTCTCTTTATCCCTCTTCTTGCCAGGGGTGTCCATTTTTGGTGCAGGAGGTATCACCCCCTCCTTCTCTACTTCCATGAGAATTGTGGAGATAGTGGCGTTAAGGGGAGTAAAATTTTCAAATCTGGGGGGAGGTCGGCACTGGCCGGAATTATCCTTCTGAAGCTTCTTGGCCCCTTCCTCTTCTGTTCCTTTTCTCTTAAACCCGGAGGAAGACCCCTCCAAGTTGGGGCGGTACTCAGCTTCTTCGGCCCGAATATACTTTTCGCTCCGGAGGAGGAGGTCAGAGAAGTTCTGTGGGGGTTTCTTGGCGAGGGAGGAGCGAAGGTTGGAGTTGAGGACATTGGATTGAAAAGCTGCTGCAGCGACCGACTGGTCGAGGGATGCTATGGACCTGGCTTCAGCTGTGAACCTCTTCACATAGTCTCTCAACTTCTCACTCTTCTTCTGGTGGAGGTACAGTAGCGAGATGCTGGTCTTCTCAGTTCTACGGCTACTTACAAAATGGGTGACGAAGAGGGTCTCGAATTGCTCGAAGGAGAATATTGAGGATGGGGCAAGGCGAGAGTACCATTCTCAAGCTGGGCCCTTGAGAGTTGCAGGAAAGGTGTTACAGAGCAGAGCATCGGAAGCTTGATGGATGAGCATTAGGGTCTTGAAGCTCTCGATGTGATCGACGGGGTCAGTTTCCCCGGAGTACGTCTCAAATTGAGGAGGCCTGAAGCCGATTGGTACGGGTGCATCCATTATGGTTCGGAAAAAAGGAGGTCTACTAGGACGAAGAGTTCTTCCTCTAAGCTCTTCTTCTCGGTCTAACTGACCCAAGCGCCTCTCTATCTCGTGGAGACGGCGGTATACAGCGTCGTCCCTTCGATGGTAATCAGGCGAGCCTCTAGACTCGTCTTCGTATGAGGGAGAGCGGGGGCTACGACGCCGGTAGCACCTAGAGCGGCGAGGGCTTGGCACATGCCGGGAGTTGCTAGGAGCGGGAGGAGGAGTTGGGGACCGTCGGCGAGGACTTCGGACCGGAGGAGGAGAGGGAATCTTTGGAGCATTGGTGTTAGGTCGGAGATTGAGAGCTTGTAGGACGGTCGCTTGGAACTGCTGGAACTCGGCACGGGTGATGGGTGCCTCATCGTTCCTAGGCTGTTGCCAACCTGCAGGGGAGTGTGGTCTTCTTCTGTGATGTTTGGGGGACTCTCTTCGGCCCCTTCGGATAGGGGACCTTCTGTATTCTCGGCAGTGAGTAGCTTGCTCATCCGGGCGGTGTTGGCGGGAGGTTCCCTCTCGGGCCCGCTTTTCATCCAGACGGCGGTGAAGATCCTCATCCTTCTGCCGATTGAGGACGGTGTTGCAGAGGTCGGATGCTCGGGGATTATGGGAGGCCATAGAGTCCGAAGAGGCATTGTGGATGGAGACGTGGTCCGGATGGAGAGGCTGTTTCTGCGGATTGGGACCCTTAGGAGGTTGTTGGTTCTGAGGAGGAGGCAGGTCCTGTTGGAGTGGGTCTTCCGCTTGAGGAGGAAGTTGCCCCTGCTGCGGAGCGGGTTGGATGGGAATTTCTTGTTGCTGATCGGGGTTGGGTCCTCGGTTGGACCCCCTTGATCTGACTTTCCTAGGAGGCATGGCTGGAGAAGATCTGACCAACATGAAGAGGGGAGGTTGCTATTCGTTAGTTTCCCACAGATGGCGCCAATCTGTTGCCGCTAAATCTGGTGTGAGGGCAAATAGATAGTATTTGTGGATTCTTAGGAAAACTGAATAGCAAACCTGTATACCTGTTCCGTCGGAGTTTGACCGCTGACTCCCGCCGTGCACCTGCAAAAAGTGCGAGACACCGGGGTTGATCCCGGCGACGCACCCTCCGACGCTCAAGTCAGTAATCAGGAAGCTTATGAAAGAGCATAAGTTGGCAAAAGATTGATTACCTCTTAATGGAGATGGATGGGGATATTTATAGTCGCCTTGGGGACCAGATTAGGAATGTAATTCCTGTGATTTGATAAGGAATATAATCCCCGTAATCAGATAAGGAATGTAATCCCTAATCCCCAGTGAAAAGATAGAAGTGAATCAGGGCCGTTGATTTGGATTAATCAGAAACCCTAATTCTATCTTTTCTGGACTGGGCTTGCTGCGGGTTAAAACCCGCACCCAGTTGAGGTGGATCCGTTCGCGGGTTAGTGGGTCTTCGAGGGGGAGAACCCGTACCCGCTTCAGACCCATTGGTAGGTGAAATTACCGTCTTACCCCTGGGCTTCAAGATTCGTGCCTGATTTGGACGATTCCGATTAGACCCCATTTTTTGCCATATCCTATATATATATATATATAAATATTAAATAATAATAATAATAATAATAATAATAATATATGTAACAATAATATATTTTAAATATATATATATAATAATAATATATATAAATAGATTTAGAAAGAGGATGTGAAAAAACAGAAAATAGGTGAAGTGGAGTTTTGTGAAAACTGTTTTCAAAAAACAACAAAACCAAACGGGTTTTGGAGTTTTGGAAAACAAAAAAAAGGAAAAGACAACAAACCAAACAGACCCTAAATGTTTTTAGAGATAAAATCCGTAAAGGAGCATCATGGAATTGGGAAAGCGAGATAAATATAATGTGGACTAAATTGGCTACGTACATAAGAAAAATTTCAAAGAAGATACTTGGAGAATCTAAGGATAGAGGATTGCTAAATAAAGAAACATTGTGGTATTAAGAAGAAGTTTAAAATATTGTGAGAGAAAAAAGAACAACCTTCAAAATATGGCAAAAGAGTAGAAATGAAGAGGATTTGGAAAGATATAAGACCGTTAGAAAATAAGTTAAGAAAGCGGTAAGAGATGCAAAAGAAAAAACTTATGATGATTTATACACAAAATTATGAACAAAAGAAGGAAAAATCACAATTTATAAGCTTGCTAAACAAATGGATAGAAAAACAAAAGATCTGCATACAATTAGGTGTATTAAGAGCGAGGATTCAAGAGTCTTAGTAAAAGATGAGAAAATTAAGGAAAGATAGTGAAATTACTTTGAGAAGTTATTAAATAAAAATCTTGTGTGCAACTTAAATATAGAGGACTCGAGAGAGTGTCGAGAACATATATTTTTTCATAGAATTAGGACCTCGGAGGTTTGAAATGCTCTAGAAATGATGAAAATATGAAAACTTTTAGGACCGATGATATACCCATTGAAGTTTGGAAGTGTCTTGAGGATGTAGGAATAGGTTGGCTAACAAAATTATTTAAAAGAATTTTGAGGACTAAGAAGATGCCCGATGAATGAAAAAAAAAGTATTTTAGTACCTATATATAAAAAGAAAGGAGATATACAAAGTTGCTCCAACTACCGAGGAATTAAATTAATAAGTCATACGATGGAAATTTTGGAGAGAGTGATCGAACATAGACTGAGACTAGAAACTACAGTGTCTGAGAATCAGTTTGGATTTATGTCTGGAAGGTTAACAATGGAAGCAATTTATGTACTGATGAGACTTATGGAAAAATATAGGGAGAATAAGAAAGATCGACATATGGTTTTTATAGATCTAAAAAAAACATATGATAAAGTCCCTAGAAACATAGTATGGTGAGTGTTAAATAATAAAAGAGTAAATTTTCGATATATTGAGCTAATTAAGGATATGTATGAAGAGGTGACGACCACAATTAGAACAACTACTGGAGAGACCAGTGATTTTCCTATTACAGTAGGTTTACACCAAGGTTTGGTTTTAAGCCTATACCTCTTTACTTTGGTTATGGATGAATTGACGCGAGAAATACAAGATGATGTGCCTTAGTGTATGCTTTTCACCGTGACGTCGTCTTAGTAGACAAGACTATAACAGGAATCAATGTTAAATTAAAATTGTAGAGAGAAACTTTGGCAGCTATAGGCTTTAGGATAAACAGAGTATATGAAGTGTAAATTTAATAATATTCGGAGCACAACTGAGAAAGTAGTGAAGTTTGATTGTAACCCCTGTTTTCATTAATACGTATTTTCAAAGTATTTTTTCGTATTTAAATTCTCAGTATCTTATAATTATTTTTCCCTAATTGATCTTATTATTAAATTATTTTTTAAGCCCAATTATTTAATTGTTTATTCTAAGCCCTAGTTTACATTATTGATTTTATTAAATATTATTGTGAGCCCACTTTGTATTTTAATTTTATTATTTGTTAATCTGAAACCCAAATTGTTTATCCTAAAGCCCAATTTCGTATTTGATTTTATTAAATTAAATCTAAGCCTAAAAATCTAGCCCAACAACCCAAATGTTTTATTTAAATATTTTGAGCCCAAATTATTTCAGCCCAATGTCCTAATTGTTTAATTAAATATTTAGAGCCCATTTATTGAAGCCCAAACCCAGTACCCATATTTGTACAGATTATTATTCCACACTACCCGTATACAATTTATTTATCTTTCCCCCACTTTTGTCCCGTACTTCTCCCCCATTTTGCACGCACACTCTCCTCCACTCCTCGTAACTCCCCCACTCTCTCACCACGTTCTCCCACTCTATCTCCCCATTTATTATACCACTTTAAATAAACTCTTCTCTCTCCGTTTCCTTTCTTCTTCCTTCCTCTGATTTCTCAAAAACAAAACAGAACAGAACTCATCTCCCTCTCCTCCTTCTTCCTCCATCGAACACCTCCTCGCCCATTGAAGCTCGCACCGCCTGCCAGTTCAGAGCGCCTTCCGCTCGTCTTCTCCTCCGCTCTAACCCATCGAAGGCCTTCGACCGCTCCTGCCTCACCCGTCTTCTTCCTCCATCTACCCTCCCGCCTGCAACCAGTGCCGTCGACTTCGCCATCTCTTCTCCGAGCACCTCCTGCTCACCCCCACATCGCATCCCCTTCGACTCAGCAGTGCCGCCACCCCATCTTATCGACACCATTGTCGAGGCTCCGTCTTCCACGTCGAGCCGCTCCACCAGCTCCGTCCCCGTCGCCATTCCCCTCCAGTCGAAGCTTCCCTCAGTCGAACTCCTTGCCCTCGTCGACTCGTCGCCGTTTCCGCCGTTGCCGAAGCACCTCGACCAACCACCCCGAAGCTTCGCCTCGCATCTTCCCATTCCTCTTCCTCCCGTCGTCACTCCCGTTGCCTTCTGTCGCTCTCACCAGTTGTTCCCGCTCGCCGCCTCCGTTCGTCTCCTCGTCGAAGCCACCTAGTCGAGCAAACCTTCCCTGAGTGCGCCGTCCTCTACCAGTCCACCTCTGCCGAAGTGCCGCTTCTCCATCGCAAGCCAATTGCGCTCCTCCCGCTCGTCTCCTTCGCGTGCTCTCTCCTGCCGTTCTCTCTCTCTTTCCCTCTCTCTGTCTGTGTTGAAGTGAAGAAGAAGAAGAAGGAGGAGGAGTTTTGGAATTACTGCTGGATAGTTGCTGTTTTGATGTTGTGGGAATTTGTTTTGTTGTATTGGTGATTTATTGTGTTGGAGTTTGGGGATTATTATTGGAGTTGGTGTTTGTGAAGAGGAGTTGAGGTTATTAGTTTATTGTTTGGTGTTGTGGAGTAGAAGATTGGAGTGGAGTGTTTACTGTCTTGGAGTTTGTGAAGGTGTTGGTGTGTTG
Source organism: Hemerocallis citrina (assembly GCA_017893485.1). Classification (NCBI taxonomy): domain Eukaryota; kingdom Viridiplantae; phylum Streptophyta; class Magnoliopsida; order Asparagales; family Asphodelaceae; genus Hemerocallis; species Hemerocallis citrina. The sequence continues at coordinate 176,796,103 of CM030367.1, forward strand.
GTGTTAGTGAGTGACTGTTTGTAGTGGGATTGAATTGAAGTTATTAGAGAGTTGCTGATTGGAGATTTGCTGATTTGGAATTGTTGAAGTGGGGTTGCTGTTTACTACTTTGTGGAGTTGCTGTTGCTGACTTGGCGTGGCTGCCACACATCTCGCACGTGTTCGACTGTCCGGGATACTGGTCCTTTTATTCTATCTTTAATTCATCGTCGTCAACTAACAGGCAAGTATCTCTTGTACAATTTTATTTGTTCTAGTACAAGCCCCTTGAAAATACCGCAAGTATATTATTTTTGACTCCAATTCGCATTCATAAGTCGAATTGATAACCGTTTTCATACCTAATCCGTCGATCTGTATTCACATGTGATCATGAATACTTTATTCTCATATGCATGACACGAACACAAAAATTAATACACACATATATACTCCTATAATTATACATGATGTTGTGCATGAATTGCTTGTTATTAGGTTGCATGTTGTTATAATATCTTTTTCTTCTTGATTAAGTGTTATGCATGCTATTAGTCGCATCCACATGTTCTATAAACCCTGAAATATGTCTTCTCGCATTGTATAAGTCTTGACTACTTGATCCTGCCATGTTACCCGTCCTTATTGTTGCATGTAGTTATTGTCCATGTTTAATATTAATTAAAAAGATAACAAGCCGGGATATAAAGGGAAAAGATTTAGTAGTGGGCAATATAGAAGAGCGTACTCGGACGGGGGCTCGTGGTTCCCCGCTGCAAATTTGCAAGTTGCAAATTGTAAATTTGCAAATTTTATGTTCTATGTTTCACGCTACGTTACACTATGTCCACATTGCACGTATCTTGATACAAGATATACTTGACTTAACTGGATATGTTTCCCGAGTACGTGACCTATAGAATCCACCACTAGTCTAAACGTTCACTTGATTGCGGATAGCAACCATGTGGTATGGGACGCATGAAGTGCTACCTAGTTAGGTTAATAAAAGGCATGACATGACACGTACACTTACATGATCCGTTTACATGTTACATGGTTATGATGACTTGTTTACTTGTCTACATGTTACTCGTTTATGTTGACACGTTTACTTGCTTACTCGTTCATATGTTACATGTTCCTATAGATTATTTAATTGTTTTCATGCATGCTATTTGTTCCATGAGGTCTTGTTCTTGATTCTGTCACATGTTGTATTTGCTCTATTATATGATTCTTGATTCCTTGTTCTTTCCTGCTTTTGTTTTATTCTATATTTTTCCCGTTGCTTGTACCACTTGTGGTCCGTAACTTGCATTAACGGGTATCACTTGTTTCTTTCCTTGTAATAATATACTTGCAGGCCCAGATGAAGAATTACCCAAAGGTGTTGCCGAGCAGAAATTCTAGTCTTGTTTATTTTCATGTTATTTTAATTCTTGTTTTATTTATGTAAACCTTGTTGTAATCCGGGCGTGTTTGACCCGTAACTATGTTTCTTTCCAGTTGTTGGTTATGTTCATATAATATGTCATGTACGTTGTTATCTTATTGTGATTTAACATGCTTGCGTGGTTAATATTGTCATCTTGTTGTTGAGTTAAATATACAGCTTATGAATGATGTATTCGCATCATTCGTTGGGCCTCAGTTACGTGCCTGTATTTCCGTATTCTGGGAAGCGGGGCGTGACATTGATGGTCAAGAGATACCTAAGAGAGACTGTTTTCGATATTTAGGCTCAATTATATAAAGAGTTGGGAAATTTTGTGAAAATGTTATAAATAGGATCCGAGTAGGGTGGCTTAAGTAGAGAAGTGTTAGTTGTGTTTTTTGTGACAAACATATACCTTTAAAATTGAAGGAAAAATTTTATAGGATGGCTATTAGACCAGCAATGATGTATGGAGCAGAGTGTTGGGCAACAATAAAACAACATGTCCAAAAAATGAGTGCATCGGAGATGAGGCTGCTCAGATAGATGTGTGATAAAATGAGGAATGATAGAATTAGAAACGAGCATATACGAGACATGTTAAAGGTGACTCTAATCCAAGATAACTTAAAAGAGAATCGTCTCAAGTTGTTTGGACATGTCACACGTATACCTGATAGTGCCTCCGTTAGAAAGAGTGATTTGATAAGTATTGAAAGTAGAGTTAGGGATAAAGGAAGACCTAAACTAACTTTGGAGGAAGCAGTGAGAAAAGCTATGATAGCTTGTGACCTTACAAAAGATATTGCACTAAGCTGAGCAGTATGGAAAACCAGGATTTATATAGCCGGCCCCAACTAATTAGGAAAAATGCTTTTTTGTTGTTGTTGTTGTTGTTGTTGTTGTTATATATATAGGAACCAAGCGAGTTTAAAATTAACCAGCCAATTGAAAGGGGTCATACTGCTTTGATTAATTCATTACAGAAAACTAATCCTTGATTGATAACCATGTCCAGAATGCTAGAAGTCAAATCTTGTTCCATTTGCTAGTGCTCATTGCATATATATGGTGCAATTATCATAATACCATGTCCACAATGCTTAGCAAATGTGTACCACATGCTCAAAAGAATCGTGGGGTAAGTAGATCATGGGTTGCGAACCATAGGTACAACAGAAAATACTCACAAAATTTTGACCCTGTATTAGATACTCTCCACTCATGAAGAGTAAGTGACAATTCTCTCTTTATTCAGATAGATACTGTGGGAGATGAACATGCATCAGCAAGATTCTAGACTCTTCTCTGATTGTTGTGCTACGAAGAGGTCATGAGATTAATATGAGTTCACATTTTGAGCTTTTGAGTAGAGAGGAGGAAGACTATAAAGTTTTGGGTTGTAGCTCTCAAGGGAAAGCTAGGGTTTTGGAACCCCAAAGAACTGCTTTGGGTAAAGGAAAGGTTTCGGAACCCAAGGAAAAACCGAAACTCATAGGGGATGAGGGGACTCAGCGTAGAGGGAGCTCGGTGGAGATACTTTCACCAAATAAGATCGATCAAACGTTTGGAATTAGAAAAAGAAAAAAAAATTATGAGCTTTGGGACGAATATGAGGTATTTCAGAAAGAGGGAGTAGACGAGGGTGAGAAGCACAAGAATCTCTCTCATGTGGCTCTAGAGGTTTCGGAAGAGGCGCCGCCCTTACCCAATCTTCAATCGCCACGTGGCGGCGTAAGTACTCGAGCGAACCACGTGGTGGTTACTGATCCCAAGAATTTTCCTGCCCCTCCCTGCCACTGACTGCTCGCCACGTGCCTTAGATCCAGTGGTTAGACCACTCTGTGATGCTCTAAAGAATAGTACACTTCCCATGTTGAGTGGGCCCAAGTTGGGGTTCAACTTTAATTCTAATTCTTATTTTGTCTCTGGGCTTTTCAATAATGGGCCAGCTGAAGTTTCTATTGCTTCTGGGCTGGTCGTTGCAAATGACGATAGCGAGAAACTATGTCTTGACTTAAAGGATGATGACTTATATGATAAGATGATTCAGAATTAGAAGATGAGTTGGTAGGAGATACACAATTATGTCCCACTGTAGAATCCACCCCAGATTTGTTCCATCTATCGACGGCCTCCAAAGATGATTATGTCACTCATAGAAATTGGCAAGGTTTTAAGGTTCACAAAACTGCTAAGCGGGCTCATGTGAAGTCATTGAGTGACTATTTGGAGATTGCGGCTGTAGCTAAGATCGATGATGGAGATATGCGATCCTTTCTGGCTTTCATTTTTAATTTCATATCTTATTCCGATGTTTTTTATCTTGCCGAGACCTGTGGTCTTGCGGTAGGCGATAGAGTACAGAACGCTTTTCTCTTGAATAAAATTCGAGGCTGGAAAATTAAGAGATTAAACTCAACGTCGAATCTCGATCCCGTCCCCCATTGTATCCCTAAACTGATTCCAAATGAAGATTCTTCTATGGAATGTTAGGGGGTTGGGGAGGCAGGGCAAACAAGAGATAGTTAGAAATGTTATCAAAACATCTAGAACTGACATTGTGGGTCTCCAAGAAACAAAAATCTCACATATGACTAGTCTTAGAAGAGGAGTGGGAGGAAATAGGATCTCAGAATTGTTGATCTCCCCTTCCCTTGGAGCTTCAGGGGGCCTAGCTATTGGCTTTAATCCTGATTTTTTTTCGTCTGTCTGGATGAGCTTCGAGGGAATTTTTTGTTATCTGTTCTTCTCCAATGTTATTGCGATAACTGGACGCATTTTGTTTCAGTAGTCTATGGTCCGAATCAGGCATCTCATAGACCTTTATTCTGGGAGGAAATTTGCTCTATTGAAACTCGGTGGCAGCACCCTTGGATATTGGGGGGGGGGGGGGGGGGGGGGGGGGGGGGGTGGTGGTTTAACGTTACTAGATTCGCTTTTGAACATCGAGAGAGAAGTTCTAATGACGCTGAGAGAGAGGTGTTCAACCAAGTTATAACGGATCTTCATCTGGTTGACATCCCAATCCCCGATAGATTGTTCACTTGGACGAATATGCAATCATCCCCTATTCTGGCTAAGTTAGATAGAGTGATTATCTCATTGGATTGGGAGTCCAAATTCTCACTTGTTAGCACCAAATCAATCCCTAGACCCACATCTGATCATGTGCCCATCCTACTTGACTCTGGAGAACATCACTCTAGTAAATTGAAAAAAATCAGATTTGAGAAAACTTGGCTGCATATCCACTGTTTTCATCACCTTGTAATGGAAAGTTGGGCGCTCCCTACGAAGGGTAATGAGGCGGCGGTGATCTGGTGTGAAAGATTCGACGTCTTTGAGCTAAGTTGAGAAAGTGGAATCGAACACAGTTTGCGACCATCTGGAAAGCTAAATAGTCTATCCTTCAGAATATTTGATGATTTGGAGAGATTAGAGGAGTCTAGAGACCTTACCCAAACAGAACACAATAGACTGTTATTGTTAAAGGACGATATTGAGAAAATATACAAATTAGAAGAGATCAAGTGGCAACAGAGGTCCAGAATTTCATGACTTAAAGAGGAAGATGCGAATACGACCTTTTTTCATCGGGTGGCCAGCGCACGTCGGAGATCAAACATCATCATATCCATCCAAACGGAGTGAGGGGTTATTCAAGAAGAAAAGGAAATTGATCTTGCAATCCAAAATCACTTCCAAATTTTGTTTGGTCGTAAAACAGATTTTAGGGTCCCTTTAAGAGAGGAGTTCTGGTTGAATGGATATGAGAGTCCGGATCAGTATATACACTCCCTCGAATCCCCATTCACGGAAGAAGAGGTCAAAGAAGTGGTGTTCCAGATGGGTGATGATAAAGCTCCGGGCCCCAACGGATTCCCGATGATTTTTTACCAAACCTTCTGGGATGAGATCAAATATGATCTAATGGCGGTCATTTATGAATTCTACGACCACAAGCTTAAATTGGGAGACTCAATTATGCAAAGGTTTTCCTTATCCCCAAGAAAGAAGATGCTCCGAGAGTTGGTGACTTTTGTCCTATCAGCCTACTCAATTGCTCGGTCAAGATTATTACCAAGATCCTTGCTAATAGACTAAGCAAGTTGATCGATCGAATGATCAATAACGAGCAAATTGAATTTATTAAGGGGCGAAGCATTCTGGACTGCGTTGCCACTACAGAAGAAATGATTCACCAATGTCATGTTTCGAACGATAGGAGTTTCTTGTTAAAACTGGACTTCGAGAAAGCTTATGATTCTGTCGAATGGGACTATCTTTTGGAAGCGCTTAAAGGCAGGGGATTTGGGAATAGATGGATTAGACATTGCCTTTATACCAGTAGCTCGGCTATTCTGGTCAATGGGAAGGCTGGTAGGTCTTTTTCGTGTCAAAGAGGGCTTAAATCGAGGGGGGGGGGGTCCATCATTTTTCCCCCTGCTTTTCATGATTATTGTTGATGTTCTTAAAGGCATGATGAATAAATGTCTACAAGTGGGCTTGATTACTCCGGTGGCTATGCGTAAAAACGGGTATAGATGTTCAATCCTACAATATGCAGGCGCTACCCTTCTATTTGGAAACGAAGATTTGGGGGAGACTATTACCTCGAAGGAACTCTGTATTGTTTTGAAGCTTGGTCTGGCCTCAGAGTGAACTTCCATAAGAGCGACTCATTCTTATTACCTTGTCAGAAGAGGAAGCAAAAGATCATGCAAATTGCTTGAATTGTAAGCTTCATATCTTTCCCTATTAAGTACTTGGGGGCCTCCCACTCCGCCCAAGCAAACTCAAGAAAACAGACTAGTTGCCAATTATCGACTGAGTTGAAGCCAGACTAGCTGGGTGGAAAGGTAAGTCACTGCCTTTAGGGGGCAGAGTGACCGTCATCTACTCAGTTTTGTCCAATCTCCTGATATATTACTTATCATTTTACGAATTCCCGAAATGGGTCATTCGAATGATTGACAGGGTTCAAGAGAGATTTCTCTAGAAAGAGGCAGATACAAACAAAGGGGGCTACCATCTTATCCGATGGGAGAAAGCTTGCATTAAGAAGAGTCAAGGTGGGCTTGATATCATTGACCTGAGAAACATGAATTTAGCCATTCTAGCTAAATGGTGGTGGTAAGCGTTTCACCATAATGGGAAAGATTTGCAGGACTTTATCCACACTTACCTCCTAGGAAAGGAGACGCGAAGATTTGGGTTCCGTTTGGGCCCTAAGGAGTCTTGGTTCTGGAAAGGAGTAGCCAAAGCCTATGACTCATTTCATAGTTGTGTCACATCCTTCATCGGCAACGGTCTGATGACCAGATTTTGGTGGGACAAGTGGTGCGGAGATAGTGCTCTAAGAGGACTATTCCCTGAATTTTTTGAATAAGCTTCTCAACCTAATATTTCAGTAACCAAAACTTGGAAGCGGGGATCTTGGCGATCATCCTTCAGATCACAGCTCGATCCGAAATCCCAATTGAGACTAGGGGCTTTACAAGCTTACATTGAACAATCGGGGATTAGATGTACTCAAAGGCCCAGACCGGAAGGCATGGGGATTGGAAAACAATGGCACCTTTACGGTTAGGTCGCTATATAACCGCATCTACTTTAGAGGATATAGTCCAAAATGGTTTACGATTCTTGGAAAGTCAAAGCACCATTGAAAATAAGAATTTTCCTCTGGCTTGTTCTCAATGATGCGATTTTGACAAGAAAGAACCTGGCTAATAGGCAACCGCACATTGCTACTAACTGCGGTTTCTGCAATACTAACACGGAAACGAAATCTCATCTTTTCTTAGATTGCCCCAAAAGTAGGGTCTTTCTTGGCATGGTCTTGTTAGCCCTCGACACATTGGTATACCCACGGGTATATGAGACCAATGGATTGGACCCACTTTCACTAGTGAGAGACGTGAGATGAGGGAAGCATGGTATATCGCTATCGCCGTAACGACATGAATTTTATAGCTTAACAGAAATAACCGTACTTTCATAGGACTAGTAATAGTATTTCTGGTAATCTTGCTTATGTTATACATCTTATTTCTTTTTGGACTACAACTGCAGCGACCGTCCTAGAGGAAGAATCACCAGAGCATTTGAAGTGGAGTACAACGAGGAGGTGGTGATTGGTCCCACCATGTATTGATACGGTGTGGCACGACTTAGTTACTCACCCTCGAGGACATTGTTGGAGGGACCTCTTGTTTCATGTAGTTTTTATTTTTGTTTCGATGCTCTAATATGTTTGGGACTTAGTTATATATGTTCCACCCTCCTATGCACTTGAGGTATTATGTTTTATTTTCTCTACTTTATAGATTTTGTATTTGAGCCCAGTACCCGGAATTTGTTTTATTACCTCCTTATTAATGAAATAGGGTAGCTAAACTCCACCTTCTCTTTAAAGAATGAACATCAGTAGAGACAATCTAGTGCAACAGAAAGGCATACTCTCTTTAGCAGAACAATACGGACTTGTTACTATCAGGTATAAAAGAAAGAAATGATAGAAAAACAAAAATGACAGACATTGCCATGTCCATAGTCCTGATAAGTCCATAGCCCTTGTCAAAAGTGTTCATTCCCGAAGTTGCTAACAAATTAAACTATTGAAAGAGTTTATGCTCGGAACCATGACCGATCCTCATCATGAGCAAAGCAGTTTTGAATCCTCATCATCAGCAAAGCAATTCTGAAGATAAATGCAAAAACAAATCACAGACGAACCATTCCAGATAGATCATTGTGTACAACGACGTGCATTAAAAGACATCGCTGTAGTCTTCCTCAAATTTAGAGAGAGGATGCAAATGGAGAACAATCTCAAATCACAACTCTTGTAAGCCTGAACAAAGACCCAGGCAGAAAAAGAAAATAGATAAACAGCTGGAGATCAAAGCAGAACTTCAAAACAAACACATATTTTACATCACAAAAATACGGTGAGAAACCTTAAAACAATAAAGTATTATATGCACGATTTCGGACTAAAATATTTCTACCATAATTACAAACCGAGCTACCAACTATTCAGATCAGTGTAGTTCTTTCGATTAAACAGCTGAGTCTCCTTGTTTCTCAGTTTCATCATCTACAAAAAAAGATCAAAAAATTAATGGAAGACTTGTAGCTAACAAATGAATGCAAAGAAGAGAAAACTAGGACATAGGGCAAAAGAAAAGGCAGTACACCTTTCTGTTGCTTCCCGCAACAACTCCTGAAGAAATCAGCGATAGGAATTTCAGGCACTGGGAGAAGCTTCCCAAGAACAGCCAAAGGCCAGCTGAAAGGATGAGAAAGAAGAACATCAACAAGATTGGATGCCAACTGTTTTTTTTTTTTTTTTTTTTTTTGTGATAATAATTGGATGCCAAGTGTTATATATCAGAATAGAAGCTTTGCAAATAGACAAGTAAAACTGCTAATAATTCCGGAATGGTCCTTATTTATGAGGGTGTTATATTGAAAGGAATAGAGGCTATATACAATAAAACTAGCATAAATTTTATCTAATTCCATAAACTGCCATAAAACTAGCATAAATTTTATCTAATTCCAAAAACTGCCATGAACGCACATCCATGAATTTTTTCCCGTACAGGACTATCAAGGACTATCAGGCGGCCACTAACAGATGCTCAGAATTACAATTATGACTATTCTTAGGAGGTACAGAAAGACAAGGGAGGAAAGATATATATTAATTTAATACAAGCAACATTTAGACACTGCGGAGAAACTGACGCTTGTAGATGATTCACAAAAGGTAGTTTTCTGGAAACCTAATGGAAGTTCATGAGCGAGGGGAAAAAATCATCTGCCTATTGGGCAGCAAAAAAAAGTATGCCATAAGATCCTAGCCTCTCATTCTCATCAAGATCCATGACCCTTCCAAAACATATTGTGATCCGTGAACTCCTTTAAGGGAGCACGGATCTTGAGGGGAATGAGAGGCTAGGATCTGGATCTTATGGCATACTTTATTTTGCTCCCCATTAGGGAAGATGTTTTTTTTCCAGAGTCGTGCACCACAAAGGAAGTTCACAGAATCACAGTAGCTTTTGAATGTATTTAAAAACCTCAAGTTAGTGTAATGCAGGTTAACTGAGAAAAGCAAGGAACAAAAAAGCCCCCGGCTGTTAATTATAACTGCTGTTATTGTACACTAAATAATGTGGTAACAGCATTCTATAAGTGGCAATTATAATTCTTTCAAAAATAAATTGCAACCTTCTACACCTAGAAAAAATGATCTTTATAGGAGCTGCTTGCTTTGTGATGAAACTGAATGATAAAACTATAATTGTAGGTTACGAGTACAATCCGACATCAGCAGTTTCTTTTGGGATTAGCAGCTTCCATGTGGATGGGCACCACAGATCTAGGCCTTGGATTAATAGCCGTTGTATCTTTCTATTTGCTTTGTTAGTTTGTTCATCGATGTATCTTCGATTTGAGAGGTGGTATTTTGGGTATATTGTAATTAGTACTACTATGTTTCTTTAATTACGCATTAATGAAGCAATGACTGGGTCATCTTTTTATCAAAAAAAAACTATAATTGTAATTCAAAAGAATAAATAGACCCCACCACTGTGACAGAGAACAGCCAATATACCTAATGAAACCAATTGCAAGCGAAACCAGCCACAATTTCCAACTAAGCTTCACAGTTGAAGCAAACTTTCCAAGGAATTCAATAATCAGAGCCTGCATAAAAATCAGTCTAATTTAACATTGCTATAATCGTTCGAATTTGTAACAATTTAAATGTGTACTCACTTGAAGTACTATAGTTACTCCTATAATCCCAATAAAGAGACGATTCTTTGTGACACCGCTTAGGATATTCAACTGATCAGGTTTCCGGGCATTGAACTCGTTGAAAATCTGACAGAAAAATTATATAGATATAAGAGACGACAAATGAAGCAACGGAGAATCATTATTTATCCATATTATTAAAAACAATGGCAAAGGAAAAAAAGCATCATATATACATGATGATAGTTCCCCACCAGGAATAATTGAAATTATAAAAAATATAGGAATGACTGGTTATGTTTTGAAAGCTTACTTGACAAAAGACAAAAGTGTTGAATATGAAAGTATTTTTGACTTTGTCGGCATGCTGTCGGGTATCACTTTTCAAATGCAGAATACTCCTACCATCAAAATTGAGGATGAGGAGGACCGTCACTTGATATACAGCCTACAGTAATAAAAAACAACAGTGGTTTCAACAAGAAAGGCAAAAATAACCTGCCAAAGATGGTTAAAGTTTAGAAATTAAATTATCAGCACGTACGTGAACCAGATAATACCTGTATAATGAGATTCCTCCACATGATGTTAGTAATAAGAGGCTCCCTGAAGAAATAATTGGAGTCATCAATAGAGATCTCAAAGAGTAATCAAACCGATATGAAATCAAGTTTCCACTCCTAAATTGAGAGAAACTGTCCAATATCCACAACAAAATTTGGAAACCATTTTACAGCTCCACAGAATAAGCCAATTCAACAATCAAGGAATCTTTAAATAACTTAAAACAAGCAAATACAATGCAAACAGATTGCTACTGAATTCAGTAAACAATTAGGATTATAAAAATAACTAATATATTTTGGAACTTTTATATGTATGATCAACATAAATACAAAAAATGAAAAATGAAGATTACTGATATTTGCCATTTTCTTCAGCATTCAAATTTCCTCGGAATTTAGCACAAAATGACAGATGTTGCAAGCTTAAAATACTCTATTATCAACGAAGTAAAGAAGGATCTTTTGTTCTAACATAAAATTTAGAGACGATATTACATATAACTAGAGCTCTGACTTAAATATTTCTTAAATATCCAGTAAATAATCACTAATAAATATACAAGACCATATGTTATAAATTTTTTTGTCCAGCACATTGATTGATTAGAAGCACTTACTTATTTTCAGAATACCAGACATCAGTGTAATAGAAATATAGCTGAATCCTCAATGAGTCTATAGAAGGGGGACGAACTGTGCATTGATTGATTAGAAGCACTTATTTATTTTCAGAATACCAGACATCAGTGTAATAGGAATATAGCTGCATCCTCGATGGGTCTATAGAAGGGGGAAGAAGTGTGCCGTATTGTGGCGCACTCAGATGTGCATCCATAATTTTACTGTATTGTGAAATGTTCATTTCTTGCCGAGTCTATCTACTTCTAGAGTTTGGTAAGGAAATTCAGGTCTAAATTATACAAACAAAATTCAGGGCACGATTTATTTGTCTGTCACACTGTTTATTTGGGATGGTTTACTTCTCAAAAGAAACTTTTTTTTTCTGGAAAGGAACTAATTAAATAGGAAAATGAATGATTAAAATTAATACAAAAAAATGATGCACCAGCCAAATTGGTTACCCAGAGTCGAAGGAGAGGGTCATAAGCCGTCGCTTAGAACTTCGCAGAAGAGTTCCATAGATGTAATGAAATTAACGAGTAAAGATGTATTGGTGTCGAGTTGTCCAAAAACTGAGTCAATAATAGTGTGATTCAATCTGCATATTTTGACAAACTGCTATTCTTATTGGTTTTACATTTTTCAAGACTAAATTAAGGATTTCATCAGTTGTTTGGATAGTGGGATACAAAATCCTAAAAGTCCCCTACGTTGTAGGAAATAACAAGAATACAAATATCAATATTGAGGGAAAATATTCAAACATCGGAAAATGCACTCAGCAGAATTATTCATGTAAAATAATGTTTAAATGTCCAAACCTTCGGCCAACAGGCGGTCTCATCATAAGATGGTTGGTAGGCGGTTCAGTAGCCAATGCAAGTGCTCCAAGTGTATCCATGATGAGGTTAACCCAAAGAAGCTGGATATGCAAGTAAATGCGAGTGTATAACAGACAAGGTAATAAAATAGAAAATACCAATAAACGTAGGTTAAGTAATATTGACTGTTAATCCCTATATGATAAATAACTACCACATAAATGTTGCATTATTGCATGAAAATATCTTAATGTACTCCTAAATGCAAATTTCAGAATGGCCACAGGCAAGACATTGATTGGATAGAAAAACAGACCAACAGACCAACAGAACCCCTTGCAAGATATCTTGGAAAATGAAGCTCCACTGGTCCATCCAGTGGGGACAAGTACATAAATCCAAGGAATCAGAGATATATATGTCAATGAGAGGATTCCTAGTCAAGCTCTTCTAGGTAATTTGGATGATTCGTAAGAGACAACTCTTTTAGGTAAATAATGGTGGAGTAATCAGACAAAAAGGCCTCACAAACTAGGAAGCACAGATGCGGAATTGGATTGGGGGGGGGGGGGGGGGGGGACTAAAGGTAATTTTAGGACTGTAGACCAAATATTTGACATATTCAGAACCAATGATCACACTGTACCCAAGAATGTATGTTTGAAAATGACTCATGTTCTACATTCAAGATAATCTATAAGGTTTTGCACTCTTGTTATGTTTTCAATGCAGTTTTAAGTTGTACCCACCATTCTTACCAAAAAAACAGCCGTCATGTTAGTTCAAAAAGGTACATATTGTTAACAATGTCAAATTTGTAATTTCATACTATCGTTTGTTTGTCAATTGCCAGATTCACATTGAGAACTAATTGGAGTTCCAACTGTAGTTGAGGTTTTTCATACTAATCCAGAGTTTCATCAAATCGGAAATTCTTTTGAAAGGAAGGGAATCTTAGGTAAGTAATGTGATATCAAACCTGAACAGCATTCAAAGGAACTTCACCAGAAGAGACTGCGGCAACAACATTAATAATCAGAGCTGCAACATTTACAGTGAGCTGGAACTGAATGAATTTCTGGATGTTTGCGTATACTGATCGACCCCATCGAACAACCTACACAGGAATCATAAAAAGTTTGACTAAATTGTCACATTGTCTCTTTATTGTATACCCCTCACAAATGAAGAGCAAAGTAGATAGCCAAACCTTCACAACTGATGCAAAATTGTCATCAAGGATAATAATGTCTGAGCTTTCTTTGGCAACCTCAGTTCCTTGGATTCCCATTGCAAGACCAATGTCCGCCTAAAGACCAAAAGACAGATAAATAGATGATCAAATAATAATTAAGCAAAGTAACTTGGACAAGAGAACAAAGCTATATATGTTAGAGAACCTCGTGCAAAGCAGGGGCATCATTCGTGCCATCTCCAGTGACAGCAACCACATGACCCTTCCTCCTCAATGCTTGGACAAGCAGAAGCTTGTCATTGGGAGAAGACCTTCCCATCACCTATAAATTTCAAAATCAGATTCAATTCAAACTATCCCAACTATGTAAAATGTTTTCCATTTTTTACTGTTAGAATATGGAATAAAGGAAGAAGAAACAAAGGAAACATAGCGGTCAGACCAGAAGGGTCAGTGAAATGGAAGACAAAATATGTAAATGCTAAGCTAAGAGAAAGGGTAAAAAAAGGAAAGAAAAAGAAAGAACTACTGGTTTACAAAATCACAACCATCATTTTTTCGTAAGGGAAGGGAAGAAACAAACTTATTTAAAGAAAATTCTAAGGACAGAACAAATAAGTGTGTTCATTTGCGTGTGCATGTGCAGTTGGAAGTATCAAACAAATCTACCTAAAGACAAAGTAAAGGTTGAGAAAAGTCAAAAAGCTATTTATTCTATCATGCTATGAAGCCAAGAAATAAGTGACGTTTGAAATACCATCAACAAATAGAAAATAATTAGGAAATATAGAGTACAAAATCTAACAAAGTATCAGAATAAAAGGAGCCTAATGTGAACATTATCTCAATTTAGAACGAAGTTCCATACTCCTGTTCATACATTATCTCAATCTAGATTGTTATGATAGATAAAATGGGTAAAGATTTTTGAATCATACAGAGATTTTATCAGCAACCGCTTCTCTTGCTTTTTCAGATAAGGCACGGAATGCCTTGCCCTCAATCAAAGTCGGCTCTGTTGCTTCTGCTTCTGAATCAAGTATTCCACACTCCAAAGCAATTGCCTTTGCCGTCTGAAGATTATCTCCAGTGACCATCCGCACCTATTTACTCATAAAGGAAAGCTGAAGTAAGAATCACCTACGCAGGAAGTACTTAAAGAAGTTGAAAGAAGAAATTAATGTTTGTGCTCTTTCAAATGTTCCCTAATAATTGTTTATGTTCATAACGTGTACAAATTATGAATTAATGTTAAGGCAGCAAATTGGTGTCATGTGTTATCGAAATGAGTCTAATGGTCGTAAAAGAACTCTTTTTATTATATCAAACACACATTCTACCTTTAACATTCTGCAATTATTCACCTAAAACTGAGTCTGCTAACAATGTCTCCCTTTTTTATCGTTAAACGGTGGGTATAAACCCCCCCGCGTTTCATTAAAGAGAATTTAATGAAATATACAACCAAAAATAAGGCTTATGAAGTTCAGATCCCAACAGGCTGGATTCCGGACCTCATACACCCCAACCAACAAACAACCGAGTCTTCTAACAATGTCAACAATTTGATGGTGACAAAACCTACAGTTAAACCTAGGATTTTTAGCTAAAATATGCAAAACAGTTGTTAAACAAGGCATGAAGCTTTAAACTATCAGAAAGAAATTTCTTAATACACTGGTTCATAGATACCTGTTCTTTCTTAAATGATGTGTTCTAACACATTTTCTTTCTCTGAAAGAAGAACAAATACGGCACGTCCACATTTAGAGATTCAAAAATGAGATATTCTTCAATCATATTCAATTCTTGAACTGTGAACTGTCATATGTCCCATTTTACTAGCGACCTAAAGATTCAGCTCTTTGCAGAACTGTGACAAGATTTATTCCAAACGTCTACATCCAATTTTGACCAATACATACAAATTCTATAATAAGTGATGAAAATGGAAAGTAGATAATCAGTAGATACGGAACATGAGTTAACACACACTCTTCCACTTAAAAAAGATCACCTTTACACCAGCATCAGTGCATAACCTTACAGCATCTTTGACCCCGGGACGACAAGGATCCTACAAGAAGCAATAAAGTAGCAAAAGATGAAACTAAGGGAACTGAAATACATTAGGAGATTTATGAAAAATTCTAATAAGCTAATAGCAATCAACCCATTTGACCGAATATATAAACCTTCAATTTACTATAAAAAAAAAATAATAATAATAATAATAATAATAAAAGAAGTACCAATATCAAGCAACACAATTCAAACATGTGCTAGCTCTAAGTGTTTTATCTGATATTATTTTTATGAGTCTAAATCTTGTTTTGAATGCATGATTATACATTTCCCTCCCATCAAAATTCCTAAACCTTCTTCCATCTCAATTTTAGTTATGCAGTATGAGAACAAATACCTAACAATTTGCAAAGCTGCTTCGTAGTAATTTGTAAATAACCTAGATATCACCTAGTACCAGTCCACTAGATTGTACTGAACCTAGTAATGAATAATAAAAGGTATAGTATCATCATCTACTGAGATTAACAGGTACACTTCTAAGTCCAGCAGTAAGTATCAGCTGTCAACATTAGACCAAAAATTTAAAAAGTATCTATACATATATATATATACGCATCGGCATTTTCTCTCCTACTTGTCAAGACGACAGTCTCTATTGTCAGAAATTTACCTTTATACCTACAATTGCTAGCAAAATGAGCTCATCTTCAGGCAATGTCCAATTGGCCAGCTCTTCCTCACCAGGAACTTTCTCTAAGTCACATAATCGGTAAGCAAAAGCAACACAACGCAGACTAACTGCTGCCATATTATCTATACATTTCTTAAATTCATCCATCTGCAAAGGTATGACAGAATCAGAAAGCATAGAGTATAAGGGAAAAACAAATTAAATTTTGGTTCTGAAGTGAAATCTTTACTTGAATGGTAGTCATAGGTTGCACTGTACCATTTGCATCAAGCCAATTCGTACATGAGGCCAGGACTATTTCAGCAGCACCTTTCCAGTGAACATGAACTTCAGAGTCCTGCAATTATTAACAAAATGCATCACCAAAATCAAACGCTTTCTGTATACGCACAGCACATGCAAAAAGATAAAACTGCAACAGCTCCCCATTTGAGGAGGATAGGCACAAACAGATGCACACAGGCAGCAAAAACTCAGAGAGAGAATAATCTAATACACATAATGCCCACTCTATTTAATTATTATGCCATGCAAGATGAAATTACCGCTTTCACAGCTACACCTCCGCGTTTCTTTTCCGAGTTGAAAGGGAAGACATGAAGAACTGAAGATTTGGATCGGGCATCATCAAAATGCATCCCCAACTGTAAAATATGGGAGGCAGAGCATAGTCATTATTCAATATAGTAGATGGGCAATATGGCAGGAAGAGGAACGTGATATAGATAACAGAAGAGCGCACCTTGATCCCCCACGAAAGTATTGCCTTTTCAGTAGGTGAACCAGTAACCTCAATATCTCGTCCATCCTGTCATTATGAGAATATTAGAAGCGAAACAACTTGGTCAGTCAATATTATCATACTAGCAGAATTATAGAAAGACCGAAGGAAATACAGCATAATGTTAGATATTAAAATGAGTAGTACCAGACTACTCCATTCACAAAAGCTAGGAAGTACGGGTACTTCCAGACGGCCAACGTACCAGTGTTGGATGCGTATCGGGTGCCGATGCTCCTTGGGTATTCCGGGATGCATACCCAAGGAGTATCCAATTTCTTAATACGTGTTTGCAACTTTTGGACACAGTTATGTTTAAATAAATGTTTGGGCCCTAGAGTAATTTCAAAAACATGATGTTTCAAGTTATGCTCAAACACAAAAACAATATACCCAATGTTTTGATAGTTAGGTCATCATTCTTTTTTTCTCAAAAAAGGCTCATAATTATAATAGTATCCTTAAAGTTCTATGATGTTTCAAGTTATGCTCTACACAAAACCAGTATACCCAATGTTTTGATAGTTAGATCATCGTTCTTTTTCTCCAAAAATGCTCATAATTATAATTGTATCCTTAAAGTTCTATGAAATGGTTCAACATTTGCATTTTTAACAAGATACATATTTATTGATTTATATATATAATATATATTATATTATATTCAACGCACCTACCAACGCACATGTATCCTACTTTTTTTGGAAAATAATGTATCCCCGTACTCGTGCCATGTCGTACCTAAACCTTGCATCTGTATCTGTATATGTGCTTCATAGCATGAAAGTAATCGGTTTATCATTAAAAACATAATGAATATAATTAAAATAAGACACGACCAGAAACAGATAATATGCTTTTACGATTAAGTTACTTAACTTGAGGCTAGTGGCTAAAACATACAACAAACCATCAATTATATAGTTGTTCAATAATAACCGGCTAGAGTGAAGAATAGATGCTCCACTGTCAATACTATGGTTGAATACTCGAATTCTGGGAGACCACTACAGTGTACAAATTGGAAAAGTACAACAGGACCACTCACAAAAAATACATAAGACCAAGATTATAAACAAAAGTTAAAAGAATATAACAGGAATAAATATAAGAATAATAAAACTTAGAACAGTAACTTTATACGATTGGATTGACAAATTACGCCAAAAGCATTGTGGCGCACGTACCCCAGTTAAAAGAAAGAAAACATTAGATAAGTTCCAACATGAACTTGGTGGAACGCTAAACTCAAAAGTAATATTCCGTACCGCTAAACATTTAGGTTGAAGAGAAAAGATGATGGCAAACAGGTTTACCTGAGGCACGAATACACTGCCAGTCGTATTCTGTGAAATGCCTTCAATTAATAGAGAAGATGCAGTAGAAGGCAACATATCAACATTATCTGCAGGGACTATCTTCTTTCCAGTAACATATGCCTCCACCACGGTCATCTTCAACATCAAATTAGAAATATTAGAGGTCAACGCAAAAGAAATCAAGATGGAGTATATGCAAAAAAAAAAACATGAAGATTTTCAGTCAACTTCAATGTAAAAGATATCTAGCAGATAGATATATGCAAAACTACATTTCTTTTGGCAAAAATTTCTACTTCATAGGCCTGCATTTACTAATAAAAAATCAACTAGGCATTAGGTATATGATATTATTGCAAAAGGACATACTTGATTCAATGTGAGAGTTCCAGTTTTATCACTGCAAATTGTTGTAGCCGATCCCATAGTTTCACAAGCTGACAGCCTCCTGACCTGTAAAGGACAACATAAGTATAATCAAGATGTAGTTATTAAAACAAGGATAATAAAATTGTACTAGTTTTTTTTCTACTTTGGTACTACTAACACATCTCTAGACTCTGACTCATTAAGGTGGAGCCCATGTAACACTATTGCAATAATTGTGTGCGGGAACCAACTCCTTGACTCTAGAGATGTGTGAGTAGTACCCAAGTAGTACAAATAAGAAGCACTACAATTAGCAATATTCTTAAACAAGCAGGATCCCAATTTAATAAGATACACACCAGAGCCTTGTCTGCCATCATCTTTCGCATTGAATACGCGAGGCTAAATAAGAGTAGAAGACAAATATTATAAACCAATGTTTTTGCATTTCAGAACTATAACAGATATTTAAAGCCATGATAAACTTACGTCAAAGTAACAGCAAGCGGAAGTCCTTCAGGAACAGCAACAACCACAATAGTCACCTAGTTAAATTATTCATAGATCAGAAATTGGATGAGAAACAAGGGAAAATAATAATATCTATTGATACATACTGCAACTGTTAAAATCTTAACGACTCCATTAACTGCCTCCTTAACACTTGTTGTCCCTTTGACAAACTGAACAGTTCCATCAGTGTTTCTACTATGTCCAGTAAAATACCTGGAAAATTATTGTTAGAATTTGTGAGTTTGAATTTAAACAATAAAAAAGGAATATAAAAAAATACAAATAACCATTTCAAGTGTACATACCTGACCAAAAGTACAACCAGAACTAGAACAGCGACAGTCAAACCAACTATGCCAATTAGAGTAGCAACGCCATTCAAGCGTACCTTTTCAAGAAAATAACAACATATTATGAGCCAGACAAGAGTTGGATGAAACCTACTAAAACATATGCTCAGTAGGAATGTAAACCTGCAAAGGAGTTTCTTCACCAGTATCTTCTGATATACTGGCCATAAGTAAACCCCATTCTGTATTGATTCCAACTGCAGTTACCTGGAAATAATAAGATAACCTATAAGCATGAAACTAACAGCCAAAATTGAAACTGAAACAAGGCATATGAAATAGAAAGTCCAAAGAAAAGGAATTCTGTGCAGTATAAATGAATCAAACTACAAAATTCTAAATGAGTTCTAAATGAAGCAATAGCTAAATACTCATGAGATTGTGTCAACGGCCTAAATTCATGTCATCCCTTGGAATCTTCCAATAATGAGACAAAGCCAAGTTCAGATATCAAAATATATCATTTAGTCCTCAGATTAATAAACCACTAAATTACCACTACCAATATGCAGAGCTCTTTCTATATAACCAGTTCTCCCATACTAGCTTTTCATGGTTCCAGAACAGCACTCTTAACATCATGACTGACACCGACTAAAGATGTTTGTAGTTGCTTCAAACATTAATTTTTATGCCTTTTTCGGGCGTTGTGTCAACAGACAACAGTTATATATCTCCAGCTACAAATCAAAAAAATTCATTAAAAACCAGATCTGCTGTAATTTAATGGCATGTATAATCATAAGACTTTCCACATTAAATTCAACCATAAGTGTTTACCACTTCAATTGAATATTCAGTTCAATTACTGTAATAAAAGAGAAGCTGAAAAGAAAAGATCCAACATTTCTCTCCTAAAGAAGTCTAAAAAAAGAGCATCAGGACAAATCTTCATCCTCACAGTCACAAACCCACAAAATCAATTATTTAAATAATTGCAGAAAATATCCACATATAAAAATCTAATACATACATTTAAGGAGATTCATAAGATTCATATGGATAGTAATTGGAAAAGAATGTTAGATAATGTTAATAAATGGAATAATCTACTAAACCTTAACAAGTGTTTTGATAACTCACCAACATATTACCATAACCATCAGCAACCTTGCATCCAGACATCAAGAATGGTTCCTTTTGGTCCTTATGTACCTGCAACAAGAACTGTTTTAAGAAGGGTCTTCGTGGATCATAATTGTGTACCATCTAATCTAATTGAACCCACAATTAGACTAATATTGCAAAGGCATTTTCAACAACTACCTCTACCCGTAGGGGATGAGAAAATTGTAGCCACTATTTCCGTAATTTATCATCTCATTATTACAAAATACTGTTAGTGTAATAATTAGATTGATAATTTCTTGTTCACAAAAAACATAACAGTTTCCTACTTTTAGTTAGAAAAGAAAACAGGAACTGTAGTTAAAAAATGTAGCAAAAGGTAGGATGCTAGAAGAACGAGGAACTCACTATTTTGCTCTCTCCTGTCATGCTAGATTCATCAACTGCGAGAGAATGGCCAGATATCAAAATACCATCAGCAGGGACCTGAAGAACAGTTACCAGTTATTCACCATGGTAGCACATAATTTAAACTACTGAACAAGAAGCTTAATTCTCATTGCCCACCTGATCACCAATTTTGAGAGGAACAATATCACCAACGACAAGATCAAATATTGAAACCTTAATTCTCCTACCACCTCTAATAACCTGCATTCAAATACAACAAAACATTAGTAGATTATATATAACAAATTATTAGATACTGTAAAAACATTAGAACATAGTTGTAGATCAGACCTCCAGATGTATATTTCGCTTCTCCTCATTTAAATTTTGAAATTGAAGTGACTGTCTATAATCACTGATAGCTAGAGAAGAAGACAAAATTGGAAATAGATGTTAAGTAGATTAAAAATAAAATACCCAAATTTCCTATAAAAAATGAAACGGAACATACAGCTACATAAGTATCAACTTCATTTAAGGTTGTCCTGCTGTAAAGTAAAATTTTAGAAAACAAGTATAGCAAAGGATAGTGTAACTACTTTCTAAACAAAATCTTATAGCTAAAATAAGTAAGAATGCACATTTACAGCTAACACTCAATTTTTTGGAAATTAAAAATGGAAACCCCAATTAGTGTAAGACCTATACGAACACGTAAGGGTTTAGGGAAGGGTTCCCTAAACAGTGGGTATTCTCTGTTAACCCATGTCAAATACTGTATGGCATACGTGGAACAGTAGCCAGAGCAGATATTTTAATATCTGCATGCAAAATGCATATGTATTAACTGATTAAATGCGACCAGTGAAATCATATTGAACTACTCTTTGGTGAACCAGCACTGCAAACGCTTGTAGTGAAGTGGCATGGCTTTTCACTTTTGCGAGGTCGCAGGTTCGATTCAGGCCTTGGACGGAATAAATTAGGGATATTGGAAAATCCCCCCCCCCCCCCCCAATGTGAGCAGCTACGGCCGATTGCCAAAAAAAAAAACTTCTTTGGTGAACCTTCCTCCACAAATTACAAATAAATTGACCTATCACATCAACTAGCATCAGTAATCAAAGAAAACTTGAAATAGATAATAGCATAATACGGTTCATCAAATTTTTATTTCTACACATTCTATGGTAACAGCTCACAGAGTTCAAATTTTCCTACCTAACTCAGCTTTCAAGATGAACAAGAGTGTATTTAAATGAAATCCAGATTCGATTCACACATATATTTTATTTTTTTATTTTGCAATAGTGGAATCCAATTAGCTACCTTAGTTCCCTAGACCTTACCCCATAACAGACATATTCAAATTACCGGAGGTACTTGCACATATGCTTAAAACAATGTTGGTGAGATCATGAATTTCAAACGAAGAAAACATTTTAATTAACCATGTTCTATTGGATCTAAAACAAAAGTTCTTATTAGATATAATTTTTCATGATTTTCAATTTACACAGAACTGTAGGACCAGGTCCATCAGAAAACTGTACAAGAACCCTTGCTCAGTCAATCTGCCGAAGCATTCTAATATGACAATATTAAGAAGGCATATGTTTATCTGATGATCTGCTGATAGTTCCGTGCTCATATTATGATAAACGGATAATCTAATATAAAAAGTGTTTGTGAAAAGAAGTATGTGACCAAATGCCCAATGTATGTCTGTGTTGAACTCTCCTCAAGACTAGAGAACTCTTCAGCAAAAGATCACATAATCAGAGTGAAATATGGGAGAAAAACATGATCAAATGTTATCTCTCGTATCTGAACATCACCACAATGCCTTATATCTAAGATACATAGGAAAGCACGGGCTTTACCTGGTATATGAGACTCACTATTACATAACTAATACAAGCATAAAGCTACATATCTAATTGAGACATACCTGTAACCAGTATAACAAGAATAACAGCGAAGGCAATGCTCCCTCCATCATACCATCCTTCTTTGATGCCCTAACCAAATACATAGAAGAAGGTAGAAGCTTCAGAAATCTAACAAATAGTCAGCAATCATCATCACTTCACGAAATTAAGTATGTTCAAGCAAAACTAGAAACGAATTTCTGCTTAAAGAATCTAAGATTAAAAAAATAATATGAACAATATGATCATCATTCAAAATTTAAATGCAAAGCAGCACATTACAGAACCAAATATCATGCTATTGGTTAATGAACTAACAATACCTCCTGTAGAACAGATGAGGAAGGTCCCATTACCAATCAAGTAATTCTTCTTCTTTTTCTTTTTCTTTTTCTTTTTCTTTTTCTTTTTCTTTTTCTTTTTTCTTTTTCTTTTTCTTGAGGGGAATGACTCTGTGTTAACTATTCCTACAAGTACTCTTGCAAGCATTACAAAAGACAACAAAATCAGATCAAAACTAGAAAGGAATAACATAAAGGCTTTCATCACCAATTCAACTAAGCACCCACATGTAATCATTGCCCAAACACAGTGGAAAGCTTTCTCTTTTTTTGAACATGCTATTGGTTAATGAACTAACAATACCTCCTGTAGAACAGATGAGGAAGGTCCCATTACCAATCAAGTAATTCTTCTTCTTTTTCTTTTTCTTTTTCTTTTTCTTTTTCTTTTTCTTTTTCTTTTTCTTTTTCTTTTTCTTTTTCTTTTTCTTTTTCTTTTTTCTTTTTTCTTTTTCTTGAGGGGAATGACTCTTTGTGTTAACTATTCCTACAAGTACTCTTGCAAGCGTTACAAAAGACAACAAAATCAGATCAAAACTAGAAAGGAATAACATAAAGGCTTTCATCACCAATTCAACTAAGCACCCACATGTAATCATTGCCTAAGCACAGTGGAAAGCTTTCTCTTTTTTTGAACTCTTTAATCGAAAGCAGGGCACACCCCAAACTCCATTTTCACATGGTATATTAGACCCTTACGAACAAATCGTTGGAACCTTTCGGCAGTCTTAACATTTACATAATTTGAACCTCTAGACTACGTACTTCCTAAAAATTCATTCCTCACCATATAAAGAATACTGGGGTTTATAGTTTCAGTATCAACCAGAGAACAGCCTATGGAACAAGCTAGCCAATGTCTGGAATGTGTTCCAAAATTCAATGTATGTTATAAATTACTCTTTCTTAAAATCCTTAAATGAAGTATTTTAACTTGGGAAGAACTTGAACTCAATAATAGAATGAATTCTACAATCCCAAGCAGGAAAATTACATGCAATATATGTCAAAGAAGAGTTTGATCAGACCACATGTTTTTTATGGAATATGTTTTGTTGTAGCACTACCATTCCTGTGCATTTATCGTTGAAGCTTGGAATCAATAAGATAAATGAACAGATGAGAGGAATAATGACATAGTACGAAATACAAATAAAATTTGAATAATGACATAACAAGAAGATGTGATACAATTAAATTTTTATATTTGAAATTGTGAAAGTACTGCCACTAAGCTAAAACTTCGAACTTGTTGAAGGGTTGAGGAAAATTGTACTTATATCCTAACACGCCCCGTCAGGTCAAGACCCCCATTTTTATGGGCCAAAAAAACAAGATAAATGCCCAAAAAATTGTGGGCCAAGACCTGGACAATACGCAGCGGTATTTTTTTAAATCCGCATTTAAATTGCGTAGCCGGTGGAATTCGAACATGGGTTACTCTGATATCATGCAACTTGACAGTATAAAGACTTAAAAGAATACTTGTAGTCCTCATCCTCCAATGGGATCAGAAAATATCGAAGCAGGCCAAGATCATTTGAATGAAATGTTTGAGCTAACCGCAGCTTGCTGTCTGCAATACCATGCGAATCCAGATTCGAATCCCAACGTTTGGAGGAGGTTGCGGGCACCGGGCGAGGACGATGGGATTGCAGGAGGCGGCGAAGGTGTCCAGAGAGGGCAACGGTTGCTACCATGGAGGGTGGCAGCGGGGATTAGGGTTAGGGTTTGGGTTTGGAGGATGAGACAGGGAAGAAGACGAAGAGAGGAAGAAGAAGATTGTTGCCCTTTTGTTCAGAAATAGAGAGAGAAAGATAACCCTAATTTTCTTAGGAAATCTTTGTGTAAATTTTTCTATGCTCAAATACCATATGAAAGTCTCTGCCACTAAGCTAAAACATCGAAGTTGTAAAAGGGTTGAGGAAAATTGCACTTATATATTCTAACAGAAATCACAGTAGAAAGTACTCAGAAAAATGGGGGAAATTGATACAATTTGGCAACATCTCACCTCTGTCTTTATGCCCAAAACTAGAGATATAACTGCTGCAATCATAAGGATGATAAGAGTGATGTCCTGCCACGCTTCCCATAGAAAAGCCTATAGGTGGGAACATGAACAGTAGTAGTTGGTAGTGGTTGATAGAACTGGGTACAAATATGAGGATTGCGAGAGAAGTACTAAGGGGATAAAACATACCCAAAAGGTTCTTCCCTTCTTTTGTGGATAAGTATTAGATCCAAATGCATTCCTCCTCCGTAATATATCATCGTCATCTCCAGTGACTCCTTTATCTAAGCTGGTCTTCAACATATTTGACAGGCCTTTCACCTGAGACGAGGGAAACATATATTAATTTTATAAAGTCATTAAAGGTGATTTAATCGTAATTTGGAATTCAGAGTACCTACCCCTCCATATTCTTGTAAAGCTGAAAATTCATGATCCCTTGTCATCGCAGTAAGTTGTTCTACCCCAATACTATAACCACTACCAAGCACTGGTCCTCCACGAGTACCTATTATTGAGACACAAGCTAAACATAATAAAGAAAACCAAGGATAATCATATAGGAGTAGAAAGAACAACAAGAAGAAAGTCTTTATGCTGTGTATCGAGACTGGGCTAAACAAAGATCTACCGACCCAAATGTTTGGTATAAATGCGTTGTTATTGCAGAAGCCTATACAAATTATTTAGGATAATGGAAGCAGCAAAAACAATCATCATCATGAATACAAAAACATGATTTTCTGTAAAGCTAAAAAAGGCGAAACGAAATTATTGCTTCGAGGGGATATATGTTGTCATCTGAGTGAAGAGCACATTTGCAAGAAGTTTTTTAGGGCACTCGGTAATGGGAGTGGGCTGGTGGGTTTCTCATTTTACCTTCCAGTGTATGTGGTGTTCAGTGAATTTGTGGGTTCAGATAGATCAGCATGTTCATGTGCAAATGAAAAACGTATCTAATAAACCGTGAGCTTTAACAAGACTAGTTATAGAACTATTAAATGCGCATCTAATAATCCCTGAGCTTTATTAGAAGACGGGTTACAGAAATATCATATGTGTATTCTTAAGACTACAAATATAAACCAAACCGCTAAAATAGCTCATTTTCCAATCACAGTTGCAAAGATCTCAACTACCTGGCGCTTCTTTGTTCTTAACAGCATCCTTGAAGAGAATTGCAGCCTAAAAAATCCCAACAAGAAGAACACCAATTACCGCGCATCAACAAAATGAATTGCAGCTTATGCATGTGAGTTAAAAATTTAGAATGAAAGGGTAATTTATGAAAATCAATTACCCGTATAACTTGGGCATGAGTTCGGATTTTCCTCCTTGTTTGTTCCTTCTCTTCCTCTTTCTTCAAATCAAGAGTATATCGAAATCGCCGAGATGCGTTCAAGACAAGTGCTGCTTGCTGTAAACGTTAAGTGAACAGGAGCAAGCACACTATCAGTAGGTTGCATACATATTACATCCCTCATATTTAAACAGTAAATTATCTCCATAATACATACTGAAATTGAACTAGCATATTAGGGATGAAATTGACTTAAATAGTAGAAAATGATACCTAGAATATGTTTGTCCTGTCTATATATACTAGATAGTAAGCAAGTGTATATAAATACCTTTTACAAATAGCCAATTCAAAATGCTGTTCAAGTCTAACTTAAGCTATTGGAGCAACCTGCTAGCCCTCGAAGGTGTTGTAGCAAGTTACTTGGGAGACTGAAAGAGTAATAAACTAAGTTATCCTGAATTGTTTGTGCATAAAGAAATCCAATGGTTTAGAAGAATCTTCCACATGCAACAAGTGGCCTAATTTATTCTAACTAGAGAGGTCTCAGGTAAGAAGTGAAAATTATACACCTGATTCCATACGCGCAAGAGAGATCTAAATTATTTGATCCTTTACAAAAAGATATTATGGCACAAAATTATAGTCTACGCTGTACATTATTCATTAAGCGGCCAACCAAGATATTATAATGACGGATAGTTCCAAAGGTGGTAATCAAGTGAAACTAGTTCTACGTACTTTCTCTTGTCAGCACTACATCACGTAGGATATTATCTCTGCTCAAAGGGTGAGGTTTAGAGTTGTCAAGTTCTAATGAACAGTTCTACTAACTACAAGGATTTCTAACTAAACTCTGTTATAAGTAAAAACAACATAGAAAGGAACAATTAGATCAGATTCGATGTTGAAATCTTGAGTTGTTTGCTCAAATAATTATCAAGGGAAAAGGAAATAATATTAGAAAAAATTCTGTAGTGATGGCTGACCTTGGGACAATGAAAATGCATTTTTTGTGGATCTTGACTTCATTTGTGCCTCCGAATTCAAATATAATTCCTTATAGCAATGTCTTGAATATTCTCCTTTCAGAACAAATTGCAACAATTCGGTCTATGAACTCAATGACTTACTATTTCTACTAGCCTCTACCTTATCCAGAATTTCCTCAATAAGAATTATATAACTAAAAATGAGATGGCTAATTGCATTTAGCTGGGAAGAAACATGGATGAAAAACCTAATCCCAAACCCTTTAACGTAAACATCTTCAACTACAATTCATCTAAGAAAAAATGAATTCTATGGTCTAATTCCTATTAATAGCCATCAATGAATATTAGCACAGCTCATAATTTCCTAAATTAATGACAAATACACATTCAAGCATTATATATCAAAGCCACAATCAAAACGGACAAGTATACTTCACTAACTCATTAAATAAGAATTTAATGAGTTATTTGGGGAAAGTAGTCAGGGAAAATGTCACATCTCGCAGGTTGAGAGGAGAAGGGGGGGGCTTTTCGGTCGTACTTCGGGAGTTGACATGTATGCTGCGCGGCAACAGCTGGTAATGGGAAGGAGGGTAAGGGTTCCAAGGGGACGCCTCGAAAAGGGGAGAAGGTGGGTGTGACAGGAGTACTAGGGGGCAAGTCAGGGGGTGACGAGGATGGGAGAGGTCACATTACTGTCAACGAAAAGTCGGATGTGATGACTTTGACTAGAAGGGAGTTTGATGAGGCAGTGGAGCGTGTTGTGTCTTTGCTAACAAAAAACTTGGGCTCTATCGGGCCTGTGGGCCCAGGAATTGATGTGGGCGGTACTGGACCAAGCAACGCCAACCAGATTGGGGACTCTACCAAGGTTGTGGGGCAAGTGGGCTCAACAGACCAATTGGGCCTTGCTGGGCCTAGTCACTACGATGCGACTGGTCACGATTTAAACTTGATTACTGGAATAGAGGAGGAGCTTAAAGGAGGTCCTCTCGAGACAGGGATCTATGAGGAGCTCAAGAGGAGGGGGGATGCTGCAGGTTGTTACAGACCAGGGGAAAGGGGTCGAGGAAGAAGAAGAGGAAGGATTGAGGATCTAGAGGACAATCAAGAGGGGTCAGATTTCGATAGTGACGAGGCGAGATTTAAGAGGCAGGTCAGGTCTCTCACGGGGGATAAAGTCAGTGGTAAAGCACGGGGAGGGGAAGAGTCTACAAGGAAAAGTAAAAGGCAACTAGATCAATGGGGGTCAACTGGACCGAGTGAAGAGGATCTTATAAAATCGGCGGCTAAAGCTAAGGAGTCGGCATAGGCATGCGGAGGTAAGTTCACTGTTAATATGTCTATTTTAAATGCTATTTCCGACAATATGCTGGTGTATTATGCGTCCATGTTTGGTCTAGCCATGGGATCCACGATAGATGAGCAAACTAAAAAGGTGAGGACTTTGAGAGGTGAGGCGTACAAATTAAGCTTGTAGCGGGAGTTATTAGGTAGGATTAGAGGAACTTAGAAGATCCAGTTTATCCATGTTATACAAGTTTTGGAATGTTGGAGGGATGAGGTCTAAAGTTAAAAAAAAAAGACTTGTTAGCGATACGATTGCTAAGAGGAAGCCATCTTTTTGTGTTTTCCTAGATACTAGAATTGTGAATCCGCTTGGTAGGGACTGGTTGATATCAGATCTCTAGGTTCTTTCGAGTGGCATTTTCTCCCGGCTACGAGTTTCTCGGGGGGAATTGCGTTAAGTTTTGACTCAAACTTGTTTGAGTGTATCGAACACTACAATGGGAGTTTCACGGTCACCATTAGGGTTAAAAGAAAAAGTGATGGTTGGGAACATATGATCACGTCAATGTATAGTCCATACTTGAGCGAGAGGAGGGATCAATTTTGGACTGAGCTAATCTCGATTCGTGAAAGATGGGATGGACCTTGGGTTGTGGGAGGAGATTTCAACATCACTAGATTTGGATACGAACATAGAGGTAGAGGGGCTTTCGAGATTGAGAGGCAAGATTTCAATAGAGTTATTAATGTGCTAAATCTAGTGGAGGTAGAGGCCAACGACCGGCGATTTACGTGGACCAACATGCAGGCCGAGCCTATTTTAGTTAAGCTGGATAGGATTCTGGTCTCCTCATATTGGGAAAGTCTTTTTCCCTTAGCTAGAACAAAAATAATTCCTAGATTCACATCGGATCACATACCATTGATTCTGAAGTGCGGGAACGAGACCTGTAAGGAACCGCACAAATTTAAATTCGAAAAGGCTTGGCTAAAGAGTGACAATATCAGAAGGGTTATAGAAGAGTCTTGGAACATTCCAATCAGAGCAGATAATGTGATATCAAATTGGATTTTGAAACTTAGACGCCTTCGCTGCCACCGAAAAGCCTAGGCAAAAACCGAGTTCGGGGAGTGTAAAAGAAATAAGGAAAGATTAGGAAATAGAGTTCAAGAATTAGAGAAGTTAGAAGGTCAAAACCTCGACAACAGAGAGTATGAAGAATTGGCATCGAGTAGACTCGAATTACATAGATTGGGTGAAATGGAAGAAGTATACTGGAGTCAAATAGCAAAGGTACAATGGCTAAAGGAAAGGGATTCTAACACGGCCTTCTTTCACAAAGTCGCAAGCGGTAGAAGAAGGAACAATTTTATAGTCGGTCTGTATGTGGGGGAAACTTGGCCGGAAGACAGTGCTATAATAAGCAAGCATACTGATGCGTCGTTTAGGGAACTGCTGGGAAAGTCAAGAAGGAAACGGTGTGGCCTTAACCGTGATATGTGGGGGGAGTCGAGAGTAGAGAACAGCGAAGTTTTAGAGGTCATTTTACGGAAGATGAGATTCTCAAAGCTATAAAGGCATTGGATCAGGATAAAGCACCAGGACCAGATGGATTTTCAATCTTTTTTTATAAAATATATTGGTACGTTATCAAGAAGGACTCCATAGATATTTTCCACGAATTGGATCGGGGAGAGGCGCAACTAGAACGGCTAAACTACGCAAATGTCATCCTTATTCCAAAATCGGCGGTGATACAGAGAGTATCTGACCTCAGACCCATTAGCCTATTAAATGGATCGTTCAAAATTATAACGAAGGCGCTAGCATTGAGACTGGCTCTTCTTCTTTGCGAGATTATAGATGATTCACAAAGTGGTTTTGTGAGAGGAAGGGATATCATGGATAGTATTGCTTCGACCTATGAGATGGTGTTTAGAGCTAACAAGGACCAGCTTAAGCTGGATTTTGAAAAGGCATATGACACGGTAGAATGAGATTGTATAGATGAAGCATTAGAGTTAAGCGGTTTGGGGCCGAAATGGAGACTGTGGATGAGAAAGTGTGTCAGAGACGGAAAGTCTTTCATCCAACTTTATGGAATATACGAAAAAGAAATTCGATGTTGTAGAGGCTTGAGGCAAGGAGATCCACTTTCACCACTAATTTTCACTCTGATTGGGGACAGCCTAACAGAAATGATTAAAAGAGGAAGACAGAATCTAGTTATTAAAGGGGTAAAGGTTAAAGGTGTTCCGAAGCCATTGCCAATATTACAATATGTTGATGACACCCTCATTTTAGGAAATGCGAATTGGGAGGAAATTGTAGCGCTGCGAGTTGTGCTAAGATGCTTCGAATACTGGTCGGGATTGGCCGTTAACTTACACAAGAGTTGTGTCACGGCACTGAGTCTAGTATCAAGGAAGTGTGTACATGGAATAGCAAACGCAATGGAATGTGCTAAGGGAGACTTCCCTATCCGATACCTGGGGATGCCTATCAGACCAGGGAGATTACGAAAAGAGGATTGGATCCCGTTGGTGGAAAGGATTGAAAAGAAATTAGCAGGATGGAAAGGAAAATGCCTCTTCCTGGGAGGAAGAATTACCCTGATTAATGCGGTGTTGAGTAACATTCCGACTTACTTAATGGCGATCTATAAATTACCGGGCTGGGTCATCGAACGAATAGATAAGTGTAGAAGACACTTTTTGTGGAAAGGTAACCGAGATAACAGCAAAGGGTTTCACCTTGTCAATTGGGGAAGGGTGTGTAAGAAGAAAGAATTTGGAGGGTACAGAACATGAACAGAGCTCTCCTGAGCAAATGGTGGTGGAAGATGAATAAACATCGAAATTCTTGGTGGGGCAAATCGTTTGACTTGTATAGAAGAAGGAAGAAATATAGATTTGGCGGAAGGAGCAGACAGGGGAAGACATCGCAAATGTGGAAAGGAATTGCAAAGGGGAGAGAGTTTTTTCATGCAAACACTGGATCAAGGGTTGGAGATGGTAAAGAGACTAGATTCTGGAAGGACAAATGGTGCGAGGATAATACGCTACAGTCATTGTTTCCTCTACTGAGTGTTGGCTAAAGAAGCGAGTAACGACAGTCTGATGGTGTGCGATATCTGACGAAACGGTACACTAACGATCGAGATCCAAAGAGTTCTTCAGATAATAATATTATAGGGTATCAAAGACTCGAAATGTTGGTTAGGGAAAGGGGTAACACGGGCAAGGATGCTAGATAGTGGAGTCTAGAGGCTAATAGGACCTTCACGGTCGCGTCAATGTATTGTCAGTTGAATGATGGGGGTGTAAGGTGTCAAAAGGCGACCATTATCTGGAAATCGGGAGCTCCAAACAAAGTGAAAGCCTTCTTGTGATTAGTTATGAACAACGCTATTCTATCAAAGGCGAATCTCATAAAACGAAACCTACAGATCGATAGTGCATGTCCGAGATGTAACCAAGGGGTTGAGGACATCAACCATATTTTTTTAGATTGCTCGAGGGCGAAAGTGTCATGGAAATTCTGGTTTTAAGTTTCGGGTTAGTGGAAATTCCTAGACGGATTGAGGACTTCTGGGGTGCCTGGCGAGATAGATAGGTTAGATCAGAATTTGGGGTCATGTGGGATACCACGGTAGCAGCTAGTTGTTGGACTCTGTGGCTAGACAATGCTTGTTTTCGTAGCACAAGATGTAGATTTAACATTATGTTGTACAAAATTCTGAGTCTTATTTCTGCTTGGTCAGGCAAGACAGGTGTCAGGAGGAGGCTGCAACTGGATCTTCAGGAGTAGGCACTATGGGGATAGGGGGAAGAGCGACTGGTCTATGCTTTTGAAACTTTCGGCATAGTGGGGATGGTTCTGTTTACTGTATGTGGGTGAATTTATTTGCTGTATTTTGTGTCTAGACCGTGGTGAGCTAGATGGAACTATGGTTGTTGTAATATTTTATTTCACGTTGTTTTCTTAATTTCTCATTAATGAAATTGGTGACTACTTGGTCACTTTCTGTCAACAAAAAAAAAAACTCATTAAATAAGAAACTTATACTCAGCTGCATTACCTCTCATCTTCTCAAACAAAATGGATTACTAAATATATGAAAGAAAAATAAAACAACAAAAGAATAAAACATTTTTAAGCACGATAAAAAATCACAAAATAATAATAATAATAATAATAATAATTGAAAAAGATAAAAGTAGATGTCAAAATTAATTAAAATAATGTAATGAAAAAAATGAAATTTCGCTGTTCTTCCATGATCAGACAACTCTTCTGAATCATCTCCATGAATGGAGAGTCCAGTAGACCAGTACAAGATCCAAACAACGATAAATGTGCACGAATACCAAAGCACCACCTAAGTTCAAATCAAATATATGCATAAAGCAGAAACAGTCGACGACGACTCGAAAAACCGCATCAATCACAGTTCAAATACACCATGATCACCATTAAACCCCACTTATCAAACGATTTCAAAAGCTAAACCAACAGCATTCATATCAGACCTAAACTACCATCAACGAATCCAAACCGAAAAGCACAAAACCAGCATCAATCGAAGTATACACAGTTCAAATACACCACAACTACCAACAAACCCTAGTTTTCATTTGAATCAAAAAACCCTAGTTTTCATACGATTTCTATAACTTCAACTATTAGCAAACGAAATCAAAGCGGAATCACAAATAATCGAAAGAAACTTACTCTCCACCGTCGTAATCGCTCAAGCGGAGCGTTTTTCGGCGGAATGTCGAACATATCGGTCGACGAATTGCAGATCTCGCCGAAACTTCCTCCTCTCTCCAGCGCCGTATCCTCGTTCCTTTGCCGACGGTACCGATTCGGCGATGGCGACGCCATTAGAGATTTCGAACTCGGAGGAGAGATGATGCCTTTTTCTCTCTCTCTCGCTTCAACCGCAATCAAAGTACCCAAAGAAAATTCAAGAATCGGACGGAAAAAAGCGGGAAGGAGTACGGAACGCTACAGTGCTTTCTGGCTTAATATGGAGAGAATCTGATGCGAGGATCCCATGCTTCGCGGTAAGTTTAAGAGCAGTAAATGAGAGTGATTTTGGAAGTAATTGCACCTTAACTTTCGCGCTCCGGTGCTCCTCCGAGTTTTGAGCTTCGGGGAAGGTAGTAGGAAGTTTCGAAGCACTTTCTCAAATAACTGAAACAGTAAAAAAATGCCGTGAATATTCAGTAACAATTCAGTAAAAAAAAAGTAAATGTAACGGCCATCGAGGTAAGGAAAACGTGAGCACCATCATTCCACCGATTTCGTGTGATCTAGTACTTTTTTTGTTCTCTAAAAGGAAATCGATAAAATATTTCTATAGTGTGATGTTGGATTGGTTTTAATGCACAGATGATAATAGTAATTGTGGAAATATTCGTGTACTATTTTTGTGCTGATGGTTTATGTCATTTCGGTTACGTTAATATTCTGCAGAGGCAAAAGAGGGTGGCGTAGGGTGCAAGCAATAACATCAGGACTGGGACCATCAATTGTGGGGTCCACGTATATTCGTGGGTACGGTCAGTATATTTTTTGGATTATGGATGAAATATAATTTGATGTGCATGGATCTTGGATAATGAAACTCTAATTACGTCATTTACCGCTTATAATAAAAACTTCATTTTATTCCAAAAAAACAAAAAATTAGATAAATTATGTTCTCTTTCTCCTTCAAACAATTTACCGGAAATGGTAAGCAAGCCTCTTAATTAGTGAGCAAAACGGTTTCATCCCTTCCCTTTATTACAAATTAGTGTAAGAGTTTGTGTAGGTTATATATGCGTGGCCTTGTTAAAAATTTAAAAAAACCAAAACTTTTTTATATACTTAAATTGTCTTGTGAGAAAAAATATATAATTTTGAACGCTTATGCAATGAGCAGGAAAAAAGAACAATATTGAATGTATTCTAATGACGGTTCTTATAAGCTCTTGTAACGGTTGAATGTTGATACTTACTTCTAGATCTCTACTCCAAATCTATTAAAATTAGAGCAGAAAAAAGGAGTAGCGTATCAACCATGACGAAATTTGATCATCTAATGACCTCTAACGACTTATGCTCTGTGTTGATTGATGTAAGATATAAGTCAGGTTAGGCCAACTTTCTCATCTACAACAACTTTCCTACACCCACTGACCCACTACCGTCAGTTTTCTTGCTAGTTTGCAACTGCAGTTATTATTGCGGTGCAAAAGAGGAAATTGCATTCCAATTATGGTTGCTTAAAAACCGGTACTAAATATCCCATCTTTTTCTAATTCTTTTGGGACTTGTTCCAAACGATAGTGCAGGTACAATTATGGTTGTGAGACCATAATGTAGCAATTAAAATGTGGTTGCTTGTATTAGTTCTACTCTCACTGTGTAAATGTTGCGTAGGTACGGTACTTGAAATTATTTCCCTCTGGTACTATAATTTTGACATGCAACTTTATGGAATTTACATATGCACTTCAAATTAGACGAAGTGTTTTTTGTTTTTTTTTTTTGTTTGAACATAAAAGCCTTACACTTCTTCCGGTGCCCAAGATGCCCCCGGCAAAGAGAATGCATAGACGAAGTGTTGCACAAATGAAACACTAAAAAACAAAGTCAGAATAAACAACTACTACATATTTACAACTAATTCAATGAATGCAAATTGAAGTGCTCCAGATACCTAAGGTATGTTCCTTCCAAATATACGGCTAAAGGTTTAACTATGCAGGAGAGTGGTAAAGTTTTGTAGCAGTATATATAGAGACTGACAGTTTGTTCAAAATATCTTAGTTTCGAATTTATTTATTTTTTGTATCTAATCTAATGAGATTAATGAATCATACTCCAATTCATAGTAATAGATTTTTGGCTGTCATGTATTGACTTGACCAAGACCTGGAAAAAATAGAAAATAAGAGATACGTGTACCCCACGTGTAAAGCAACCACTATACAGGTGTTGAGTTTGTGGGAGTGAACCTAAACGTGGCAAAGATATGGGAACTGATGGACTTGATTAATATAAAATACAAAAAGTAATCCTCGACGTGAAGTCAGAACCGAGACAGACCAAACCGACCATCATGTGTGCACGAAATGCAAAAATTTTATAAAAGCTCTAATATTATAATCAAAAAGTTGGGGTTGTTAATTGTAGACAAATAAATTTATACATTGTCCATATATAACAAACTAGTAATTTACAGAATTTTTTACCAAACTATCCCACTTTTTGTAAGTATGTACAAAACTATTCCTGTTTGAAAAGTTAATACCAAAACATCTCTGTCGTTAACGAGGTTAACGGCATTGATAATAATAGGCACGTTAACTGAGTTAACATGTCTATATTTAGTGATTTTTTATGTACAAAATATTTATGTCTGTTTGCTTGTGAAGATAGGCATACACGTTAACTCAGTTAACAGCCTTGGTAAAACAAGACACGTTAACTGAGTTAACGTGTCTATAATTAGTGATTTTTTATGTACAAAACATTATTGTCTGTTTGTATGTGAAGATAGGCATATATGTTAACCCAGTTAACGACCTTGGTAAAACAAGGCACGTTAACTGAGTTAACGTGTGTGAATATCTCCAATTTCCAGAAATTTTCAACTTTGTGGAAACTTGAAATCTTCACACTCGTTAACTCAGTTAACAGCCTTGGTAATAATAGGCAAGTTAACTGAGTTAACGTATCTATACTTAGTGATTTTTTACCCACACCCCTCTTTGAGATACCCCTCTTTGAGATAGTGCCTCATATTGTCCTAACTACAAACGTTAATCCCGTTAACACAAGTGATTTAAATACTACCGCTAACGGGGATAACAAGTCTATATTGGATGAGTTTTTTCTGCAAATCCCCACTCAAGAGAAAAAGTTGTATCCCATCAGTACGTTAACGGGGTTAACGCTAGGGAAACTACTAGACTCGTTAACCCCGTTAACGACAGGGATGTTTTGGTATTAAATTTTCAAACAAGGATAGTTTCGTACATACTTACAAAAAGTGGGATAGTTTGGTAAAAATTTCTAATTTACATGTGTGATGCACATCTTAATAAATTTTTTAAAATAAAAAATAAATACTCTGACATAGTAAGGACTCGAACCCGAAATCTTTTTCGTATTAGTTGTGTACATACGTCACACGTGTTGATAGATTGACAAATGACACTAAGACCTTCTGTCATTATAATATTAGAGATTAGAGATCAGAGATTAGAGATGTAAGAGCATCTGTAGTCGTTAATGTTAAAATTATCCATATATCGATAAATAGAAATAGAAATTTGGATTTCGCTGCACTCGTCGAAAGCTATATTATAGCAATCAATCATTTAATATTAAGCGACGGCATTTGATGTGCCGTCGGAGGGCAAAAAAGCAAAATTTGGCGCGGAATCGTCGGACGGCACATGAAGTGCCGTCCGTTTAAAATAAATAAATAAATAAAAATAAAATTGCACCGTGTGTCTAGGACGGCACATGAAGTGCCGTCCAACACACTTTTGGACTCTAGCACCATTTCCGACACAGTTTTGGACACTAATAAGCACATAATAATTACATATCTATACTTAATAGCTACTTAAATGACCCATTATCTATACTTAATACCTAATTAGCTACTTAATTGATATATAGCATATTAAATGACCCCTAATTATCTTTACTTAGCAGCAGATTTTTTTTTTTTTTATTAAAGGTCGACGGACGGCACATCAAGTGCCGTCCGGGAAAAAAGGCTTTATATCGGATAAATTAGAATTTTTTCAAACGGACGGCACTTGAAGTGCCGCCCGACGATTATAATAATAATTTTTTTAGTGGGACGGCGCATCGAGCACCGTCCCTCAGTTATCGATAAATGCTATATCGATTCTCATTTATAGCAATCTACTGTAGCGATTTATCGATAATATCGATATATAGCAAACGACTACAGCTGCTTTTTAATCCAAATATCGATATTATCGATATATAGCAAACGACTACAGATGCTCTAAAGGAGCCATGTTCAAGACCAAACTCTATCAAATTTTTATTTTTAAAAATATATATTTATTAAATTTTGAAGAGAGAGAGAGAGAGAGAGAAAGAGAAAGGTAGTGATTACCAAGAATAAGTAACACCAAATAATATAATAATAATTTAAACATGACAATAACTAGTGATCTGTATCGTACATTAAACATTTTAAATATTTTAACATATTCATAAACCCTGTGTAAATCACTCTTAATTACAAATTGTTGTAAACAATATATTGCAAATGAATGCTGTTTTTTTCTTTTCTAAAAACGCAAATGAATGTTTTTAGCACCATTAACGATTTATTTTATTATTAAAAGCACCATTTAAGTTGCAAGCAATACAAATAAATTAAATTAAATTAAATCCAGTATAATTACCTTCCAAATAATCTCATTCTCGTATAATTTCAATTTTCAAATGCACACGAAAAGTGTTTTTTTTTTTTTCCCAAAGAAAAGGTTGAATATTACAACTGCACACGAAAAGTATTTAAAATAAAAACAATATGAACAGTGTCCAAAAATCAGAGAATTTAATCTTTTCTCATTTTTAAAAGCGAAAGAAAAAAATCCTCTCTAATTAGAAAATAAACTCGAACCACACTTACTCAATTTTAATTTCTCTTTAGATAGAGACTATCCTGGTGCAAGCGGGATCTAAAGTCTACGGATTTTGTACTATAACAGCATTCAGCTTCAAGGATTGTACTAGACAATTTCGATAGTAAGCGAGTCCATTGTGTAAACTAGTTACATTTACCACCAACAAACGTTTTACGGTTGAATAATCGATCACAAAATCCAGAAATATAACATAATCTTAAGAAATCGATACGAAACAGCTAAACTACTATCAGTGGCAAAAGGAAGCGATCTCAATGGTTAATGGCAAATCCAGATGGACAGAGGCCAAGGAGGAGGCACAGTACCTTGAATGAACGGCGGCGATCTGACGGTCGTCAGTAAACTTGGATATTGGCTCCTTCCTCAAATAGCGAGCTGGGCTATGATCTTTATGGTTTGTTTGTGCTTGTGTTTGCTGGAATTCTCCGTATGAAGTACTTAAAGGAGATGATTAATTAAAGTGGAAATGTAAAGGAGGTGAGAAGGAGAAGAAGGAAAAGGAGGAAAGAAATTCGGTGGCATGTCATGTGGGGGCCATGTGCGGGAGTCAAATTCACATATAGGATTTTTTTTAAGAGCAATGCTTTAGCCACTATCAATTTCAATACCATTTTATTCATTACCTAAGGTGGCATACTCCTATTGGAGAGTTCTCCCACCTACTCTATCATTCTCTATCTATTGGAGTGTGCCACCTAAGGTAGTGAAGAAAAATGTAGTGAAATTGGTAGTGGCTTTAGCATTACTCTTTTTTTTTTAAAAAAGTATCTGTACATATAGACAACCCAAACTATTTACAAAAAATAGAATAGTTAGAAGAATTTTTTTATTAAAACCCTGTGGAGATATTTACACAACATAAAAATTAAAAATTTACATATCTCACTACCCTATTTAAAATTTGAATATTTTACAGAAGATAAAGAAATTAATATAAAAAAAATTTCAAAATTTAAAATTAGATACATTGATAAAAGATTAACAGAAAAAAAGCACATAGCTGATAAGAAAATATCAGAATATTTGTTTATAATAAGTAAAATAACTACCTAAGGCAATACAAAAAGAGCTAGCATACAATGTATTAGATTATAGAAACGAAGAAGCAAGTTGGAATTTTCAACACCTGCTAACATATAAAGTATTAAGCTAAGTATGGTTAATAAAGTAGAAATATTAAATTCAAAAATAGAATCAGAAATTTATATGATAAACATACAAGAGTTGGAAGAAGATTACAACGGTCCAGATTTTATAGGAACTATACGAAAGATTTAAAATCATAAATAAGAACATAAAGGAACTATGTAGATATATAACCGAAGACACGGAAGAAAAACTATGCATAACAGAAGAAGGTATGAAAGAGTTAGAACTTATAACAAAGCTTAATATAAACATTTTATAAATAGAAGATTTAATGGCAAATCCCAATTCAGTGGAACTATATGAAGCCTTAAAAAATATAGATATAACGAATGAAGAAATCAAAATGGATCAAGAGAAAGAAAAGATTATAGCGAAACCTACAGAAATAAAAAACTGACATATACGAAATCTTAAGGCCACCAACCTAACAAAATACCTTATCACTTACCATGAAAATGGCAAAACACAAAAAATAATAAGTTGAGAAGAGACAGAGAAAAAAGAAACCCCAAATATGAACCTGCAGAACACTATGAAACAAAAATAGTAGGAAATACAGAATGACTAGATCTAGACTGCGTAAAAGACGCAGATAGGACAATAGAAAAATGGGTAAAGGCATCACTAATAGTAGGAGCTAGGCAAATTATTTCAGGAAACGTATTTGAGAAATTTATAGAAACAACCTTTATAGGAGTAGTAGCAAAATTGTGTAATGAACTCAAAGAATAAGAAAGAAATACTATCAGAAAATCAAGACCAATTGATGATAAAGGAATGGAAGAAATCTTAGCACAATGAACCTTAGGACTAAAAGAAATAATTACAAATTACGAAATAGCAATAAGAACAGAATTCAGTGTCTACGATAAAGGAGAAAAACACACTATATACAAAAAGAACTAAGTAATATGTAGACTAAGAAATTTAGAAATATGCGACATGTGTTATTTTAATAACTATGCTTGTGAATTCCGATAATATTTTCAAGATAGTTATTATACAAAAAAGAACGGAGTCTAATCTTGGACTCATTCTTTCTAAATCTACATGATCCATGGAGTACAAACATATATAGTGCATACATAGGTGAAAAGTATAACCAGAAGTAGATACTTTAGGGTATAGAACACAATTTGTAAAAGATTATAGGGATAAAGTATTCCAAGATGCTAGAGCAACAATGAAATACTATAGAACATATAAACAAAGAATTTGTTGTGAAGATGCAAGACCGAATCATTGGGGATGTAATAATAACTATAATTATACAAAGAAGAGTAAACAAAAATTCAAAAAATATAAACCAAAATATAGTAAAACTTTTAAGAGATATAAAAAACCCTATAAAAGATACTTCGAGTAATGTTCCGTTGTGCACTCGGTCTTCCCGCCTTCGTATCGACGATCCGAGCCGTTCACATTGATCTACAGATCTAAATTAGTCTAAATATGTAAAATTAAATCATTTGAAAATTATTTGCCCATCCATTGAAGTGTTACAAAATTGTAAAGCTGAAAATCATTATTTTTTATAGTCACATGATGGATGGGCAAATGAATTTCAAAATATTTGATTTTACATATTTAGACTAATTTAGATGTTTAGATCAATGTGAACGGTTCGGATCGTCGATACAAAGGCGGGAAGGTCGAGTGCACACGAGTACACACAAAGGCCTAGTGCATAACGGAACATTTCTCAAGATGCTTCAGAAGAATAAATAAAAATAGACAATATCCGAAAAACCCAAAGAAATGTAATTATTATATATGTGGAGAAATATGACATATATCACCAAATTGTCCTAAGAGAATGAAAAAAGAAAATATAAAATACGTAGAAGAAGTTGAAGAAATAAATAACATAAACTATGAACCCATAGAATATGAGGAAGACTGGTCAGAAATTAGTGAAGATGAAGAAATAATGGTACTAGAAGAAGATAGTGAAAGTAGTGAAGGTGAAACAAAAAAATGTGAAATAAATATGATGACAGAAATAACATAAATAAGATAACAATTAAAAAGAGAAGAAAACAATGAAGAAGTAAAGGAAAGAATGTGCTTTAACATACAAAAATACGATAAAATAAGAGCAACCAAATTAGATATAAAACCAAAAGAGATATTTAAACTACCAATATTTGAAATGAAAAAGAATACCATCATAATAGCTAGGATTAATGAACAACCTGTAGACATTGAACAAGCACAAGGTAAAATTATAATCCCATTAATAACTGAAAAAATATTAAGACAAGA
Source organism: Hemerocallis citrina (assembly GCA_017893485.1). NCBI lineage: Eukaryota > Viridiplantae > Streptophyta > Magnoliopsida > Asparagales > Asphodelaceae > Hemerocallis > Hemerocallis citrina. Next base: position 176,837,997 of record CM030367.1, read on the forward strand.
GATGGAAAAAATAAGTGAGAAAACCATAAAAACATTAAGACACATACATTTAGGAACTGTGCAAATAATAATAATAAAAGCTTATTTTAAGGAAGGAATAAATACACCCCTGAAAATATACATAATGGATGATAGAATAATATCAAGTACACGTGCCTTAATAGGAATAGTACAAGAAAACGTAATGTATCAAAAGATAAAATTTACAATAAAACAAAATTTCTTTATAAGTATGGCCGAAGAAAATAAGGACAAAAGTTTGACTTTTATAAAGCAAAAGAAATTACACAAGGAAAAGCATCATAAATAATGTTCGGATAGAGATTCACTATCAATAAAAAACAAACAATATGCATTGGAATTAATACCAATAATAAATACATTAGATAATCAGAACAATAACCAATTTAAAATAGAAATAGAATATTATGATCGTGAAAAATGGAATAAACAAGTAGCCCTGGTAGATACCGGAGCTACTAATTCACATATTAAATAAACAAATATAAAAACAACAGAATTAATACCATTAGTAAATTCATATTACTTCCTTAACTATTACAATAATAGACATCCAATTATACATAAAATAATACTGGCACTAAGGATAATGGTAGAAATGAAATGCTATTACATTTACATGTTGATCTAGAACACCATGTTAATAAAATGTTATTAGGAACTGACTTCCTTACATTAGTATAACTTTGCTCATTTCATAAAGAAAAAATCACAATAACAGTAAACAATAAAAGTATAGTCATAAATAGAATATTGAGTAAATAAATCCATTAAGAGCAACAAAAAACATGTTATACATACTAACATAATCTGTTTACGAATGATACAAATCAAGAAACTATCATAGTCTAATAGACACTGGAGCAGGCGCTAGCTTATGCCGCAAAAATATACAACCAAGATGGAGACAAGATGGATATAATAAAAAGTCTATAACCGGATTAACTGGACAAATCGTCATACTTGGTCGGTATCGACAAAATGTTAATATACAAATAGAAAATTACATACTAAAAATACCAATAATATACCAATTTGATGATATAAATAATGATGTACTATTAGAAAATGACTTTTTCCAACAATACTATCTTATAACCATATCACATAAATCTGTTATATTTACAACACATTGTCAACACCAAGCAATAGCAATTAGAATAACCCAACCTTATTCTAGAACCGACTTGCCGCATATTAAAGTTTATTCAACCCAGCATGGTGAATATCAATATTTACCAAACAAAATTACAATTTAACAAGTTCAAGAAATAACTACAAAAGAAATTTTACAAAAACAATTAGAAAATCTGTGCGGAAAGGACCCTATAGCAAAATGGGACTTAAGTAAACCCACAACACATATAGATTTGTATATTTAGAACAAAATAATAAAAATTAAACCTATAAGACACACTCCAACAGATTTAGAAGAGTTCAAAATACATATAAAATAACTAATGGAAAATAATTACATAAGAAAATCAGAAAGTTTATATTCATCACCAGTATTTATAGTAAGAAAATATTCAGAAGAAAAAAGAGGTAAATCTTGAATGGTAGTATATTATAAGAAATTAAATAAAAATACTAAGAGATTTGGATATCCACTACCAGATATGCAACTACTACTTAACACAGTAAGAACTAGAAAAATATATTCAAAATTCGATTGTAAATTAGGATTATACCACGTAAAACTAATAGAAAACTCAAAACAGTTAACAACATTTAGCACACCTCAAGGATTCTATAAATGGAATGTATTACCATTCGGATATAAAAATAGTCAAGAAATATTTCAAGAATATATGAATAAGATATTTGAAAAATACAACAATTTCATATTAGTATACGTAGATGATATTTTAATAGGATCCAAAACGAAGAACAACGTAAAGAGCCTTTACTAAAATCATAGAAATTGTAAAAAAATACATGTATTATACTATTAAAAAAGAAAATAAAATTATTAAAAAACTGAGATAGAATTCTTAGGAACAAAATTATCACATGAAGGAATAGAATTACAACCACATATAGCAGAAAAAATAAAGATATTTCCTAATGTCCTAAAAGAAATAACATAAGTACAATCCATAATCGAATTACTAAATCAAACAAGTTGATACATACCGAATTTATCAGCAAAAATAAATTAATTACAACAAAAACTAAAAAGTTTAAGAAATGGGAATTGACTCCATAGGATGAAGAAAAACTTAAAATATTAAAACAACAAACTTCAGAATTAAATAAGTTAAGATTACCGGTTAAAGAATATTCATGGATAATAGAAACAGATGCAAGTGAAAATAATTAGGGAGCATTATTAAAATTCATTAAAATAGGTGAAAAATATGAAAGACTAGCCAGATATACTAGTGGATTATTCACACAGACCCAACAAAATTACCACATAAATGACAAAGAACTACTAGCAATCTTAAAAGTTATTAAAAAGTTTGAATTATTCATAATACATACAAAATTCACAGTAAGGACATATAATACACAAGCAAAAGAGTTGGATTAACAAAATAATAGACCCAACTATAGCAAATAAAAGATTTATAAGATGGCAAATGGAGTTAGCACATTACGACTTCTCAATAGAAAATATAAAAAGAAAAGATAACATCCTAGCAGATTTCATACCAAGAAACTAACAATTTTATTTTTACAGGATGAAAAATAGAGTCCAGTATATAGAACAAGATATAGTCCACCTAAAGGAGACTGTGGAGCAATTAAAAGGAGCATTTAACAAACTACAGTTGCAATTATGTGGTTTTCAAAGTATTTTACCAACATATAAATGCAGAACATATTGAAAAAATGAGCGAATGGAGTGAACCTATTAACCCACAAAATACAAGTGAAATCACAAAAATAGCCACACAAGAAGAAAACTCCACATCCATACAACATACTACATACAAAGAGAGTTTACTCTCAGATCCTCCAAATTATTTCAATAATGATTTATTTTTACAATATATTGAGAAATTATGTCAGACCACTAAGGTCAATCAATTTATCAAAACTATTTATCAACAACATATGAACAAAGCGATCATACTATCAGGAGCAAATCTAAAGACAGTAAGAGTATTATTCGAAAGAGGGCTTATCTACTGCATAATCCATCCCGAGAATGTGGAGAACTTAGCCAACTATCAAGAGAAGTATATAAATCTGCTAAAAGTTATTTTGGTCTTACAAATGCCTCTAAAATATATGTCAGGGTATTTTCAACTATTCAAGAATTCCTTGAAGATGATGAAGAACTACCCGCAGAGCATATTATAAAGATAGGGATGACTACATAAATTCTGTTTGGAGCAACCAATATTATACCATATAAAAATGAAGAATTTGAAAAACTGATCCCAGAAAAAAGAGCTGTGAGATTTAGAATAATGTATTGTGAACTAAAGGACATACAAAATAAAGACAGTAACATATGGATCTATGATAGTACTGACCCAAAAAAATTAATGATTACAACTAGCAAAGATTAAACAACCGTAGTCAAAGAAAGAAGTCTTTGACAGCTGGTACCAAATTCTACATAAAGGAGCCATGACAATGACAGAAGAGACGGTTGTCCACTACTGTAGATTGATGAGGATGAAACCACAACATAAATGCGGACAATACAGAAAAGAACAAGGGAAGGCTGACGAAGAGTTAATTTTTTTTATGTGAAGCACGTGAAGATGTTGGCCAGAAAAGAATCTTTAACATTAGCAGTGACGTAATAGGCCCAATTATTTTATCTATGATGTAAGCAGTGATGTAATGAGAACAATAATTTTAATTGATGTAAAGCCATCATTTCTTCTATAAAAGGGGAGGCTGGGTAAGAGAGAGGACAAAGATCTAGGAAAGAAAGAAAAATTCCCTATAAGCTTGTAAGAAGAGTTTGGAAGAAAGTTGAAATCAATAAAGGCTATCTTTCTTGTTAAGCTCTTACACAATATAAGGTATGAATAATTAGTCTCTTACCCTCAGGCAGATTTTTGTAAGGATCTACCTGAAGGATCTTACAAAAAGACCCATTTATAACTTTCTATCCTTAAATTGTACACCTAGTAGCAGGAAACGAGCTGGGTTGTGTTGTCTGTACTGAAGTGCTACTAGTTGTTCCAGACATATTTCTTGGATGAACCTCTCTTGAAGAGCAGAGTAGTTCTGGGATGGGAGGAACATAAAAGGAGCACTGAAATCGGGGTGCATATCAGAGATATTTTATCCACTGGTAGTAATTGGTATAGAGCAGCTCAAAGAAGTTTAACTATGTCAGAAGCATGATGGGCCATTTTGTTTTGATTCTTATGGTATTCTTAGAATTCTCTCTCTAGTCCTGATTTTATACTTGTTGTTTTAAATCACAAAATCGCTAAAAAAGAATAATGGATAATAATAGTTTCAGTCTTGCCTTAGAATTTATAAATTAATGACTAACTATCAAGGAAGTGATAGAATGCTAGTTATTTATGTTTATTATCCTCATAGAGTAACAAGCATGAATAGTTTTTATGAGTTCAAATTATTTTTCTTTAGTGTACCACGAGTAATAATTATAACAATAAATCAAATAAATCCAGGAGAAACTAGTAATATAAATGTCGAGATAATTGATGATCTAACTTTTTATGAAAGATTTTTATTATTTTATGAAAATGGTGAATTTAGTAGTTACATCTAGAGTCCTACAACAACATATAGACAATTTTTAGAAGAAAATGAACATATTGAAAAAGGAAACTGACATATGGAAGAACTCGAAGAACCCCCATATGATAGTAGTTGCGAAATATCTCAGACAGAATCAGAATCTATGAGAGATCTTGAACTTATGCTTGATTACTTTAATATTTTTGAGATAGACAATGCAAATTATTTCGAAAAATGTTATTTTACATAAAACTATCATCTTTGAGATTTTTTGATACTCTATTTTATTCTATTTACAGGTGTTTTCACGCTTCGCAACCCCAGTTGGTATCAGAGCCTTGTTTCTAAGTAAGTAACTCTCACATGATTTTCTCAAAATATTTAGTACAATTTAAGCAGTTAAAAAATTGATTAGATAAGAGAAATATAAAATATTATAAAATAAAATAAAAAGAGATTTGTAGAAAGATCACACATCCTATAGAAAAATCTACAGGATAAGAAGCATAGAATATTAATTAAAAACTATTTCTTAGTTGCAAATAGTTTGGTCATTGTCCTTATTTTACAAATATTTTTAAATTTTGTCATAACAAAATAATTAACTGTGTGTGCGGTTTCTATCAGCCTAAATCGACATCAGAAGAAGGGAGAAGAATTTTTTAAAACCCTACTTTGACCTTGACTTTTTATCACCCCTATACTAAGACCAGTTTTTTTCCAACATTTTTTGAAATAATTACCAAACTGACCAACTTTCGAAATAATTTACCAAACTAGCTCTCTTTTGGACACATTAGCATAACGTGCTATTGTGAATAACAACATCTCTTATTTTTATACTGCTGTTTCCAATAGCAATACTTGTAAAAAAAATTCAAATACCGCTATTGGGAATAATGGCATATGTACATTTCACATACTATTAGAAGCTTAGGAGTTTTCTAACTTGTAAGAAAAAATTGTTAGTGTGGAATTGTCTTACAACTGATGTCGCTATCCCCAATAATGACAACCTTAAGCCGGATACCGCTATTGGCGATAGCAGCAACAATATAATGATACAAACAAATGTATAATGCCCCTCTTCTCCTTTCTCTTTCACTTTATCTTGATGATGAACCGGAAATTATTTGGGCTCCCCGTAACATTATATACTCACGACTAGTATAAAAGATATTTGAAGTTACTAATTGAGATTAAGGTGAATGAAGTCTCAAAATCAAAGCCTGTTATGCTGCTGAAAAAGGAGAAGGACAATATTTCGTGGCGGTGCATGTAGATAATGATAATACACTAATGTCCATGATTGCTATGACATTTGATCCAAATTGTAGTTGACTGCATTGGAGCTAAATGGAGCAAATTAAGCTTCCTACCACTTGTTTTCCTAGTCAATGCTCCGGGATAAATTCCAAACCAGCTGCTAAAGCACATGCCAGAATGCATCATCCATAAGAAAACGAGCACAATTCCAACACAACTAATTACCGCAAAATATGAGTCTTACAGTTTGATACGCGATATTGTTGATAACGACAACGTTGTGCAAGACTTCCATAATCCTATTATTAATAACAAATTATTTTTAGAGGAAGATGGGGATCATGAGGAAGATGATGAAGAGGAGGACAGAGAAGAATATCATATTAATGATGTAAACATTAATGTTAATGTTAACGATGTGTTCCCCTTGATTCAATCCATGAGTACACATGTACATGAGTTTCAATCAGTTGACTGAGTTAACAATGCGATCGTACATGAAATTCCACAGTCTTCGGTCGGCTCATCGAACACAGATGAACTCTACATTGGGCAAACGTTTCCAACTAAACATAGTATCCAACATCAAGTGAATATATACTCCGTAAAGAACCATTTTGAATTTACGAAGGTGAAAGCGAACCAAAATTTATATATCGCAAAATGTAAAATGACACTGATCAAACATACATCCAATGAGATCGCACAAAATCAGGGGCTCGTAAACGAGGGGGGTTTTCCATGGCGATTACATGCAATCATTCCAGAAAGGCAAACATATTTCGTGATGAAGAAACTTCAAGGTCCGCATACATGTGTGAATCCCACGTTGAATCAAGATCATAGTAAAGTTGATTCTAAACTTGTTTCAACGATGATATTGAATGTTCTGAAGGCACAACTAGGAGTAACACCACGAGCCATAGTTGAGATAGTCAAGCTTCAATCTATTTACAAGATTTCATACATGAAGGCTTTGAGGGTAAAACATAAAGCTATCGAGCGGTTATTCAGTTTCTTTGAGGAAGCGTATAGTAGATTGCCTTATATTTTGTCAGCAATTCAAGCCTCAAATCTAGGAACGGTTGTCCATTGGGCTAAGGTTGTGACTGGTCTCGGCGAGGAAACATTCAAGTGAGTATTTTGGGCATTCAGGTCTTCGATCGAGGGGTTTAAGGCATGTAGGTTTGTTATTAGTGTTGATGGAACACATTTGTATGGAAAATACAAAGATTGTTTGTTGATATCTGTTTCACCCGATACAAATGGTTGGTTGTTTCCATTTGCTTTTGCAATAGTTGAAGGAGAGAGTATAGATACCTGGACATGGTTCATGAGCTGTATTCGTTGTTTTGTCATAGATCGTGTAGGGTTATGTGCTATTTTCGATCGTCATGCAGGTATTTTGTCAGCTATGGTAATGAGTATGGAATATGGAAAGAGTCATTTGCATATCATCGTTAGTGTATGCAACATTTTACCACAAATTTTCACCACAAATTTGGTAGCAAGTTTTTGATGGATATGCTCAAAGTGATCGTATGTCAAAATCAGCCGAAGAATTTTGATGAAAAAAGTAACAGAGCTTGAAGCCGCTAATGTCGATGGGGCTAATTGGTTGAAAGAGAAACTGAATGAGAAATGAGCACTTTATGTAAATACAGGACGTCGATATAGTATAATGACTACGTTTATCAGAAGTGTTCAATTCAGTTTTAAAATGTGTCGTAGTTTACCCATCTCGGCAATTGTGGAGATGATATTCTTTTGTCTCAATTTATACTTTATTGACCGTCGCCAATCGGCACAGACACTCATAAGTGAAGAAAAGTTGTGGGTACCACGGGTTCAAGAACTAATCGACCTACGCCGTGAGAAAGAAAATATGCACGAGGCCGTAATGTTTCATAACCGTCCTGGCGTGTTTGGAGTAAAAACATGTATTAGAATGGTTTAAGGAAAACAAAAAAGTGGACATTGACATACTGTTAACTTGGGTGCCCGAACTTGTACATGTCAGAAATTCCAACTCTACCACATTCTCTGTTCCCATGTCTTGGCGCCTTGTGCATTGATTGCTGTTGATTACCAACCTTATTTGATCCATTTTATTCTACGAGTTCTTTAGCACTTACGTGGGCACTCACCTTCTACCTTATTCAAGACGAATCTTATTGGTCGTTGCAAAGTGGACAGAAACTCATAGCTGATGCGAGTCTCCGAAGGGCGAAAGGTCGGCCTAGGAGTACCCATATTCGCAATGATATGGATGTCCGAGAAGGTTCGAGCATGGGTAAAAATTGTCAAAATGCGGACTAAGTGGACACAACCAGCGCAGCTATAAGAGTAATGACAATGTAGGTCCATTTGAAAGTCGTGAATCTAAAAAATGTATCAGTTCATTGTTCTCATGTTCTTGAAAATGTAATATATGATTTTTTGGATCCCTGCTGGTTGTTTGATGGTTGAATCTTTAAATGTACTATTTATGTTTACAATATAGTAATTTTTTTTGTTTATGTATTGTTTTTATTATTATAATTTGCTGATGTGAATGTTCAATATATTTGGTTGATGTTGATCTAAAATTTATGTGGATGTGTTACCAATATTGGTGCTAGAAATGAGATGTTTGTGTACTAGGGTGTTGATATCTGGTGTTTTTTTTAAAAAAAAAAATCAACTAGCTGATGTCATTATTGGGGATAACAGCATTGGTTACTTTTAACATTATTCCCAATAGCGACATCCTTTATAAATTAGAGGTAAATTGACAATATCTTATTAAAAAAAATTAAAACTGATGCTGCTATTTTCCGTAACGGCATCAGCTATTTACATGCCATAATTGGCAATAGCGACTATTCAGAAAAATATTTTTACATAGAGTTTAAGAGAGCAATATCTGTCCACAAAAACTTCAATTATTTGATGTCGTTAGTGGCAATAACGACATCATTATAATTTGAACTAATGTCGTTATTGGGATTAACGTAACTAGTTTAATTGTTGTCATTATTGCCACTAATGACATCAGTTCAAATATTATTTCCATTTTTTATTCCCGTTAAACAATTATCATTTGAACTGATGTCGTTAATAGCATAAGCGGCAACAGTTTAATCCTACTAACGACATTAGGCTATTGAAGTTTTTGTGGACCAATGTCGCTCTCTGGAACTCTCTGTGAAAATATTTTTTGAGCAATCTTTATTGACCGTAAGAGCATGGAAATAGCTGACGTCGTCAAGGAAAATAGTAGCATCAGTTGAAAACTTTTTTTTAATAAGATATTGTCAAGTTACCTCTAATTTATAAAGGATGCCGCTATTAGGAGTAACGTTACAGGTAACTGATGTTGTTACCCCCAATAGCGACATCAGTTATTTGAATATTTTTAATAATAAAACACCAGACAACGACACGCTTGTATCACAAATATATCATTTCCAGCAACAATATCGACAACACATCCACACAAATTTCAAATCAACATCAACAAAATATATTGCACATTCACATCAACAAATAATAAAAATAATAACAATACATAAACAACAATAAAATCAAACAAGCACAACACAAATTATAACAATAACTAATAACAACAAACATTACATGCACACCCAATGTTTCGAGATCAAAAAATTTACTAAAATATCAAGTCAAGTTATAATAACCCCGTTTGATCTAAATAACAATCAGAAGTACTACTAACACTAGCATTGGAAGTACTAGTCTTCAACACACGAGTGTATTTACGCGCAATATCCCATGAATTATCAATCTACAACAAAACATAAATATAGTATCGTTAATCAAAAATATATGATACACATAAATAAAAACATCACATTCACAAAACTTGTTAACGTTTGAATCTTAAAAAACCATTAATTAACCATGACTCAATATGATGATGCCTTGAGTCGATACATTGGTTGTGAAGAAGAATGTGCTGGTTGTGGTTCGATCTTGTGCTTTGGGATGGGTGTCTAGATCCCCACTAATATAGTGGTACACGGAGATACATGTAAGAGTGTAACACACCGAGCCATTGTATGGTTGGAGACCTTCAAGCACCAAATCGTATTTTCACTCATTCCACATGGCCACATACATCCGAGGATGATCGACCCAATCAATATTAAGCATACGACTCTGACCTGTAATGTTGTGTGGTCGTCGTTCGTACACGCGGTTATCAAAAAAATTTTGTTGCACGCCGAACTGCCGGAGGACTCTATCCGGATAGTATAACTCCATAATATTGAAGTTCACTAGTGGAGCTCTCGTCAACCATAGTTGCATGTTAGTCATGCACAAGGGTGGTAGTCTTTCCAATCGATCGAGGGTGTACGAATCCCAGTTGATGTACTCTTCCACAGTTAATCATGCTCATCTCTGTAGTATGTCATCACCCTACGTGGGTTATCTCTCCATGTGTGGCCACCGGTCCAATAAACCCCTATAGGAGCCCTCATCACGGGGTTCTTATCAACACCCACCCAATTCTGTGAAAGAACCGTTATCCGGGGATGGCGTAGGTGTATATGCTCCTAACACCAAATCAGTAATAACATCATCGACCTTATCATCTGTATGGACCCCATCGCACAGTTACTCAATGCACGATACAGGGAAGCCAACGTCGCACTTTCCCAACTATAACGGCCGGCTCTGGTTATATCGGCTATCAGTGATAGGTACATAAGGTGGATGACATCCCCAGAAGAGTTTGGGAAGATCACACCTCTTAACATACTCATGAGGTACGTCTGCTTCTAGCAGTGAAGTTGGAAGTCGGCCGGCTTATCTCCCAATGAATTGTTCAACTCTGAATATATCCACGAACGTCGGTTTGATTCACCGACGAACACACCTTTGTCATCCTCATCAACATATCTCCCAAGATAATCTATAACTAAGGCAACTTTATTGAAATCTAGGTTTCTGGTCATGACAGCCCCATTTATCGGAAGTTTGGATATAACCACTATATCCAGGATTGTCATCGTCATCTCTCCAACCAGTAGATGAAATGTGTGTGTGTCAGACCTCCATCACTCGACAAGAGTTGTAAGTAATGAACGGTCGAGTTTTACATTCCCCACCATTCCCATTGTGTGGAAAATGACATTGACCAAATAGTTGCGTATATGGGGGGAGGGGTGCATAGGCAAGGTCATGTGTAGTCGGAAACTTATAGTCTTTGTCGACCCCTTTAATGGACCTGGACCTCCATTTGCGGCTAAAGACAACACACCAACTTCTTGTGAAAAAGATTGTAACCCCGATTCTCATATTTGTATTTTTGATTATTTTTAATAAAATTCTTGATTTCTTATTTTTGTTTCTGGGTGTATTTAATTTCTTTTCCTTGTATGGTGCGTTGTTCTTCTCTCTCTTGTGATTCATTTTGCATTAATTCAGCTTTTTTATTCCCATTTATTTGGCCTACAATTTGTTCTTGATCTTGTGTATTGTTTAAACCTATTTCATGGCCTATTGTCTCTTACTGGATTCTTTTTACCCGATTGGATACTACCCAGTTCACCCAAATCCATATTGTCTCTATTTAAACCCCCTAATTTCACCTTAACCCTAATTACCAAACCCTAAACCTAATCTCTCTCTCTCTAGCCGTCACCCACATCTCACCCGTCCTACCCTGACCTGCTTCTTCACTGTCATCCTTCACCCCCGACGTCGGTGACACCCCCCTCCCTGTCCACACCACTGATCAACACCCCCTGCGTCCCTGCCCCTTGTGCCGCGACAGCTCCCCCATCTCTGCCGTCGCCGTGCAGTCGAGCAATGCCACCCTGACTCGCCACTGCTGTCGTCTTCCCAGCCGTTGCCTTCTTCCACTGTGGTCGACGACAGTGGGTGGCCGTCGCTCTTGCTTTTTTGGTTGCTGTTGTCTCTTTGTGTGAGTGTGCGTGCACCTCCGTATTTTTGTTGTGTTGGATCTTGCTCTTGTTCGTGCCGTTCTTGTTCGTTGTTCAGGATCCGTTTCTGTTATTCTATTCTTCGTTTTCGTCGTCTTCATAATCAGGCAAGTAGCTTGTATGTGTTCTTTTTGTCATACAAGTTAATGTCATAAGTAATCTAGTATGAAAATATTTGTACTCTCATGATGATCCATATTGTTATTTAACCGTTGACATCATCTCTTGATCATGAGTAGTTATAATAATTGACACTCGTTGCATGAAAATAATTAGATTAGTGGACATTTTGATTATATGTTGTTGTAACACACTGTATGTTGTAGATGACTGTTGCATAGATATTTGTTGGATGTGTGATCTCATTATAGACCGTTTATTTACATGCCATGCTGATTTGAGTAACCCACATATACCATGTTTTGTATGATATCTAGATTGGACTGTTCGTAGTTAAGTTGTTTGATAAAATGCCAAAATAAATATGTGTTTACTGCTGCCCTATTTTGTACAGTAATTTCGACCCTGTTAACATCAGTAAAATGAATAAGTTTGTGAACATGACTTGTATCCTCTGATTTCTAATTTCCAGAACTTTTGACAGATCTGGATTTTGAGTTTTTATGCATGAGTTATTACCGTTTTACTGTAGACATATCGTATTTTCCAGATTCCGAACTATATGTATTATGTATGGAATTTAATTTAAAACAGATATTAAAAGTAGAATTGGAACTCTATATTTTGTTGAGTATGTTTAGAAATGACTGGGAACAATTCCCAATTTTTGTGAAATTAATTAATGACTTTTGTATCTCATTTTATGCTTTTCAAACTAATCGAAATATTCCAAACTGCATGTTGTTCAGTAAAGTATTATGTTTTTAACCTGATTCTATTCGTTTTTTATGAAAACTTTGTGAATAAGAACTGTAGCCTTATTTGTCTATTTTATCATCCTTTTGACTGATCTGGATTTCAAATCACACTTTATGAATTATCTCTTTTTGGGTACTGCTGTGTCTGAACTTTCAGAATCGAAATTTTATTGCATTACTCTGTTTTTCCAATTTTGTTGACTATACTATCTGTAATGTAAATTCATGATATTTTACATTTTGAAACTAGATATGTTAAGGAATCTTTCAGATTTTTCTTAGATTTAATTATGATTATTTTAAACTCTTTCCATGCTTATAAACATGATTTTGCATTTTCTGGCTAAACATAACTTCTGTGTTAAACGTTGTTTTCGACCCTATTTCTGCTACTGATATGTGACTTATATATATGTGCTAGAATCGGAAAAGAGTCTAGTTTCTATATTTTCTGACAGATCTGAATTTTCTATTTTGTAGCAACGATAGTCTCATATTTGGTACAGTAGTGTCTTCCAGAACTGAAAATTTTGTTGTTTTGACTATTATGAGTTGTTTTTATCAACCGTTGCAATCACTATTTTATCTTAGACTTATTTCCTATTCTTTCCATGTCTTTATCTTGTTTTTATTCGTTCACACATGTTTATTGATAATAAAAGAAATCAAGCTGGGGTTTTTAAGTGAAAAGATCGAGTAGTGGACAATATAGAAATACATATTTAGAAGGAACTCGTTTCCCCACCGTTTACTATGATACCTGCTGTTTATCTCTAGATGCATGAGGGCATGATCCATGACACCGTTACTGTTTGTTATTACTGTTACTGTTACTGTTTGTCTGAATATATTGCCCTTACTGTTTGTCTGAATATATTGCCCTATAGAAGTTCCAATACAAAATCTTAAAGCGAAACAGTTTGTTGTAGCAACCATGTGGTAAAATATGGGACGCATGAAGTGCTACCTAGCTAGTAATGAACATTAGACATAAGAATAACTGTTTACACTGTCATATCCTGTTACGGTTACTGTGGATCTTTACTGCTATTGTTGATTACTCCTACCGTTGACACACTATTACTGTTGATCCTTACTGTTACTGTTATGCTTCTCCTGTTATCACTACCACTACAAAAGAAAGTAGCTTTCCCGGCGATTATTCCCCGGCGTTTTACTAGTAGCGCCGGGGTAGGGAGCCAGTAGGAATTGGGCGGCAGATGGGATGGTCATACACCGGCGGTCGATTTAAAACGCCGGTGAATGTTAGTATTCACCGGCGTTTTACCTAAACACGCCGGTGAAGTTTATTATTCACCGGCGTTTTTTATTATAAACGCCGGCGAATATACTGGCACATTCACCGGCGTTTCCAATTAAAACGCCGGTGAATAACTGGGAATAAAACCCGCAAACCCTAATCGTTCGCTCGCCATTTACCCATTACCCAAAAAAAAAGAGGGAAAAAAGGCGCTTCGTTTCCCTCCTTCCCCGCTCTATTTCCCGCGCGTTTGCCTCCGCCGCTTCGTCCTCTTCGACGGCCTTCGACCATTCGAAATCGTCCCTTATTCCCTTCGTCCTTTTCGATTTCGTTCTTCCCTCTCTCGATCTGGAGGTGAATCGGCGGTTGCCCCCCCTCTCTCTCTCTCCTACGCCCCCGCCCTCGTCGCCCCGCTCCCTCCCTCTCTCTTCGGTATGATCTCTTGATTTCCCTTATTTTCCAAAAAAGGCAGCTTTTTTCAGTTTGGCATGAAAAATATATGCTTAGATAATGAAGAATATATGCCTGTTACGTGTTCGATTTCCTTAGCATGAACGGTTTAGTTGAGATGAAGAATTAATAGAAAAATATATGCTTAGATAATGGAAATTTTCATCTTCTTTTACTGTTAATGAAGCTGATTTCATGCATCTGATTGTCTTCATGACATGTTTGTTTTTTTACCCAAAATGGGTTCACTGTGAACTGAGGATATTGTATAGGTACGTATGCCAAAATTCTCTGGCCGGATATGCACCACACTTGGGTTTTAGATTTAGTTGGGCACAGTGAATTAGTAGAGCAACATATAAGCTCAGTTAATGGGAAATTTTCATTTTCAGATACTATTAAAGTAACCTGATTGCAATCTTTGGCATGGTTTTTTAACACAAAATGGGTTCACTTCCAAACTAAGTATGCTGCATAGCATACCCGTTTTCTTTCACTGTTAATGAAGCTAATTTCATGCATCTGATTGTCTTCTTGGCATGCATGTTTTTTTACCCAAAATGGGTTCACTGTGAACTGAGGATGCTATAGGTATGTATGTCAAAATCCTCCGGCCGGATATGCACAACAATTGGATTTTAGATTTAGTTGGGCTAAAGAAGTAGTAGAGCAACATATAAGCTCAGATAATGGGAGATTTTCATTTTCAGATACCGTTAAAGTAACCTGATTGCAATCTTTGGCATGGTTTTTTAACACAAAATGGGTTCACTTCCAAACTAAGTATGCTGCATGCATAGCATCCCCAGTTTGTATAGGTTCACTTCCAGACTAAGTGAACTGAGGATGCTATAGGTACGTATGCCAAAATCCTTCGGATACGCACAACAATTGGGTTTTAGATTTAGTTGGGTTGAAGAAGTAGTATAGCAACATATAAGCTCTGATAATGGAAAATTTATCATTTTCAAATACTGTTAAAGTAACCTGATTGTCAATCTTTGGCATGGTTTTTTATACGAAAATGGGTTAACTTCCAATCTAAGTATGCTGCTAGCATCCCCATTTTCTTTTTTTGTTGTTAGTGAAGCTTATTTTCATGCATCTGATTATCATCTTGGCATGTTTTTTTTACCAAAATCGGTTCACTGTGAACTGAGGATGGTATAGGTACGTATGCCAAAATCCTCCGGCCGGATATGCGGCTACAATTGGGTTTTAGATTTAGTTGGGATGAAGAAGTAGTAGAGCAACATATAAGCTCAGATAATGGGAAATTTTTCATTTTCAGATACTGTTAAAGTAACCTGACTGGAATCCTTGGCATGGTTTTTTAACAAAATGGGTTCACTTCGTAACTAAGTATGCTGCATAGCATCCCCAGTTTCTTTCACTGTTAATTAATTGAAGCTTATCCCATGCATCTGATTGTCCTTTTGGCATGTTTTTTTGACCAAACTGGGTTCACTGTGAACTGAGGATGCTATAGCTCTATGCCAAAATTCTCCGGCTATGTACAACAATTGGTTCAGTCTGCAAAATATATGCTTACATACTAGACATTTTAATTTTTCTTTTACTGTTTCTTTTGTTTAGTAGTATTATTATTATTATTATTATTATTATTATTATTATTATTATGAGATAAGTGATTATTAGTAGTCATGAACAGAATAGTTCATGAGTCATCAGATCTTCTTGTTACCGTAGTTACAGTAGGACGCACTCATTATTTGGCCGATTCCTCTTCATCAGCAAAATACCCTTTACCATCATCATCTCCTTGAACGGAAAGCCAAATACAGGGGAGACTATAGTCGATTTTTTTTTATGCTCGAACACAGGGTGTGTGATAAAATACCGTCTAAGGTGGTTGTGATCATTTCCACAAAAGGTCGTTTAGGGTTTGGTGAATAGAGTAGATTGTATTAAGAAGTAGTTTTTTTTTGTACATTTTTTGGAGCCACAATTTCTTTATTTTATAGTTAAAGATTATATCGTTTATTTATTTGCAGCTAGGGATGATTTTCAAATAGGTGAAATTTAATATACAAAATGCCTTTTACTGTTATTACTATTTAATATATCAAATTTTAATTTCAGACTGTGTGCTATTGATATAATGGATAGAAGTTGGATTAGTAAACCACGATTATCCAAGGAGTACCGTGATGGTATTAAAGATTTTATTATCTTTGCCAAACGACATTCCCGTGATCCCAACCTAATCCTTTGTCCATGCCTTCGCTGTACAAATTGTATGCTGAGGACATGTGACGTAGTACATACACACTTGGCTGTCAACGGTTTTCTTCAAGGGTACACAAGGTGGTTTTGTCATGGAGAGGATCATACGGCAGCTCCTGTTCGTCCGGTTGTATTAGAAAATGAGGCTGAGCCCTTAGTGAACGAAGACTTAAGCGTTCCCGATGAGATGCATGCTTTGTTACAAGATGCCATGGGGAATCATAATGTTCCTTTCCACACCAATGACCCAACAACCGAAGTTCACAATGAGTCAATAGAAACAAACCAGATTGGTGGTGGGGTGGACGAGGAAATGTCTGGCCACACCCATGAAAATAATAAGCAGCAAGAATCCTTCGCTAAGTTACTTGAAGATGCTAGTATCCCGTTGTACCGCGACTGCACCAAATTTTCTAAGTTCTCATTCATTGTCAGACTATTTCAGATTAAATGTTTAAACGGGTGGTCTGCTAAGTCCTTCACTATGCTACTTGAATTGTTGAATGAAGCATTTCCTGAAATCTGTATTCCAAACTCAGCCTATAAAATCAAAAAATTCCTAAGTTCTCTCGATCTAGGATATGAGAAGATAGCAGCATGTCCAAATGACTGTATGCTTTTCACGAGTGGTAAGGAAAGTCTGGAGAATTGCGAAGTGTGTGGTTCTTCGAAATGGAAAGAAAGACCAAATCAAGACGAGGGAGCCAGCGGATCTACTAAGCGAAGTAGGAAAAAGAAGCCTGCCAAAACATTGCGTTACTTTCCTCTGATCCCTAGGTTACAAAGGTTGTTTATGTCCACGAAAACTTCTTCTGATATGAAATGGCATGCTGAAGGCCGCACTAATGATGGGATTCTTAGACATCCTGCTGATTCTCAATCTTGGAAAAGATTTGATGAAAGATATCCTGATTTTGCGGAAGATCCTCGAAATGTGAGACTTGGACTAGCTAGTGATGGTTTCAACCCTTTCAGGCAAATGAGTAGTACATACAGCATATGGCCGGTTGTGTTGATACCATACAATTTGCCGCCTTGGAAATGCATGAAGCAGTCCTCATTTATTTTGTCCATGATAGTTTCTGGACCGAAAGGTCCTGGAAATGATATAGATGTGTACCTACAACCGTTAATAGATGAACTTCAGAAGTTGTGGGTGGGTGTTCCAACCTATGATGCTGTGGCTAAAGAAACATTTTCTCTTCGTGCCGTGTTGTCTTGGACAATCAATGATTTTCCAGCATATGCAAATTTATCTGGATATAGTACTAAAGGACGTTATGCATGTCCATGTTGTGCTGACCAAACTAGTTCAAGGTGGTTGTACAATGGCAGAAAGTTTTGCTATATGGGTCATAGGAGATGGTTGCCTGACACACATATATTTCGGGCAGAGGCAGCGACATTTGATGGCACCGACGAGTGGGAACATGCTCCTGGGTCTTCCTCTGGTTCAGATATTTTGAGGCGGGTAGATGGTCATCAATTCAAATATGGAAAGGAACCAGAAGTCAGGACAAAGGGCAAGAAAAGGGCAAGGCCGGAGCAAGATGAGGAGACCGATCTATAAGGCGAGGATGAGGATCAAAACTTGACGAGTTTAGGTGCATGGAAGAAGAAGAGTATTTTCTTCAAGTTGCCGTATTGGGAATTCAACTTACTGAGACATAATTTAGATGTGATGCATATCGGCAAAAATATAGGTGAGAATTGTATAGGAACAGTTATGGGAGATGATCGGAAGACAAAGGACAATCTGAAGAGCCGACTTGATTTGAAGTCAATGGGCATCCGACATGAGTTGCACCCAGAAGAATTGCCGAACGGGAAAGTGCTCCTACCTCCTGCAATCTATTCAATGTCAAAATCGGAGTTGGAGTTGTTTTGCAAAGTACTACTTGAACTGAAAGTCCCCGATAGCTATTCTTCTAACATGGCAAAATGTGTCAACTTTAAAGAGAAGAGGCTTCAGGGGCTAAAGTCACACGACTACCACATCCTAATGCAGGATCTCCTTCCTGTGGCCCTAAGGTCTTCAATGTGTGAGCAAGTCACTACTGTCCTGAAAGATCTTTGTAGCATATATAAAGGTATTTGCTCAAGAATGCTTCGTGTTGAAGATCTGGACCAATTGGAGCAGCAGGCGGCATTGACACTTAGTAAAATGGAGATGATATTTCCTCCATCGTTTTTCACTATTATGATTCACTTGATAATCCACCTTGCTGGTGAAGCCAGAATCGGTGGTCCTGTTCACTATCAGTGGATGTACCCCATTGAGAGGTAAAATAATTCGTTCATCTTACGAAATTGAATTTTCAAAAGCTCATTTCTTTTAATCCCCTAATCCGCTCTAGTTTATTAGTTGTACATGTTCAGGTACCTATACCGGCTAAAGGGTTATGTGAAAAATAGAGCATATCCTGAAGGGTCAATAGCCCAGGGATATCTATCAGAGGAGTGCTCACATTTTTTTTCCAGGTGTTTGCCTGGTGTGGAGACATCTTCCAGTAGACCACGTAGAAATCCAGACATTTCCAACCTTGATGGTGCACAATATCTTTTTGATACCGCTGGCACCACTGTTGGTAAAGTTGATGCATTTGAGCTCGATAGCTTAGCGTGGGAACAGGCACATCGATATGTGCTAGACCATCATGCATCAGTGGAACCATTTCGAAAGTAAGTTGCTTTTAAATGTAAATCGAATACAGTGAAAACCGCGGAGTTCGATATTTTTGATACTTTTGTTATTCCTAATTTCAATTACTTGTTTTTTAGCGAATTTGTCAGGGACATCAAACGAAGGGCTAGACCAAGAAGACTACCACCACGTGAACAAAACAAGCTGATGAATGAAAAATTTCATAAGTGGTTTGAATCTCATGTAGGTAAATTACAGTTATGCAAGTTAATCTTTATTATATCTATATTTTCTATGGTGTTGATACGATTTGCGCAAAATTAATAGGTACATTCTTTGGGTCCTGAAGGTGCGTCATCTGAAATACAAGTACTTGCCAAAGGTCCCTATCAGATGGCCAAAAGATACGGAGGATACATATTCAATGGTTTTAGATTTCGTACTAAGGATCGTGAATCTAATTTGAAGTCTCAAAATAGTGGAATGGTAGTGACGTCTAAGACTAGAAGTTATGCTTCCAAATCGGACATGAGGCCTGTAGATGGGGATCTCGACTACTATGGAGTGCTCACGGATATCATTGAGTTGAATTATTTTGGCCATTTCCGTGTTGTCTTATTTCGTGGGGATTGGGCTGAGTTTGATAGGAATTTTGCTAACAACAAGGACAAGCTTGGCTTCACAGTTGTGAACTTCTCAAAATTGATTCACATCGGTACACACATTAGCCATGAGCCATTTGTGTTTCCATCCCAAGTCCAACAAGTGTTCTACATTGCAGATCCAACCCTGCCAAAATCGTATGTGGCTATCCCTATGCAACCAAGAGATGTATTCCAACTGGGCGATACTTCAGACGATGAAGACGGTGAAGACATGAACAGTTACATTGCTTCTGAGTTTCCTGTGTTTGATGTAAACACAACCGATCTTGGAATTTGCGGGACTTGGCTCCGCAAGGATGGAGAAGAGGGCGATGTACTGGAAGATGTCGTATTGTAGTTTACATGATTTTTTATGCAAGTTTATTATATGTCTGTAATTTTATGTCTTAAATCTTGTTGTAATATTATGTCTGTAATTTCGAATATGTTCATTATGAATTTAATACACTGGTTTAATTGTCTTTCTATTTTCTACTGCTTGGTATTATTTACATTAAACTATGCTTAGTGTCATTTGAACCAAACTATAATTTGAACCAAGTTATCGGATCCTTGACAGGTACAACATGCCGAGGCGTGGAAAGAGGGTAAATATAAATGATGGCAACGAGAGCCATGGGGATGAGCAGCCACTAAATAATAGTGGCAGGCAAACATATGAGAGTGAGGGTAGCACGCCGCCCACTGTCAAAAAACATCGGTAAGTCTTGAAATTGGTATTTTTAAAGAGATTATGTTACTTGAATGCATGAAAGACACGTACTAGTGTTTGTGAGTCTGCATTGTGGCTGTCGTCTATGTCGCATTTCGTCTATGTTTCTTAAGTGGGCTGTGATTAGAGAGAAAGGGCTGGAGTGGAGATCTGGAAACCCAAAATAGAGACATCTCGTTTATTATAATCTACACTTATTGTTGGACCAATCCCCTCTTGCTGTTGTTGCTGATGTCTCTTTGTGTGCGTGTGTTGAAGAGAATGAAGGGATGAGAGAGAGATGAGGAAAATGCCGCTATGTTAGCCTGGTGTATCCTCATTCTCTACGATCCCTCTTTCTGGCTGCATATATGGCTTCTATATTAAATTGGTTTCCTTCCACGATGACAGTCCGTAATACTACACTTGATATGAGCTCATGTTCATAGCTGCATCCTATTGCATACTCACAAACAACTAATACTTGTCGGCCTTGCATCGTATGCCCAACCCCATTTTGGCACATAACCTGGTATAGATGACATTGTACTGATTTGGAGGAGGTGAAAATGGGACCATAAAATAGCTTAAGAAGACCATCAGGTTTGTGAAATAAGCTTCACTAACAGTGAAAGAAACTGGGGATGCTATGCAGCATACTTAGTTTGGAAGTAGTCCCATTTTGTGTTAAAAAAACCATGCCAAAGATTGCAATCAGATGCATGAAATCAGCTTCTTTAACAGTATCTGAAAATGAAAACTTTTCATAATCTGAGCATATATGTTTCTTTAACAGTGACTGTGAACAATTGTTCTTAATTGGGCTGTGATTAGAAAGAGACGAGTTGGAGTGGAGATCTGGAAACCCATATAGAGACATCTTGTTCATAATAATTTATTATGGTTGTTGTTCTTGTCGCTCTTGCTGTTGTTGCTGATGTCTCTATGTGTTCGTGTGCTGAAGGGAAAGAAGGGGTGAGAGAGAGATGAGGAAAATGCCGCTATGTTAGCCTGGTGTATCCTCATTCTCTACCATTCCTCTTTCTGGCTTCTATATTTGGTTTCCTTCCACGATGACAATTCCAGTTAAAACTACACTTGCTATGAGCCCTATTCGTATTTTTATTCCATGAAGAATTGATCTATGACTACAATCTCCATTCAAAACCCAATTGTTCACTCAAACATGCTCCTTGTATCTGAACTCAAACATCACATTAATAAACATCTTTTCTGATAATGGCTACAATTGTGGAAGCTCTCTCTAAGTCTCAATTCTTCAAGGTTTTGTTGCCTACTTCTTTACAGAAGCTGGTACTCTATTCTTCTTTAAAGAGAGGAGAATGGAGTACCAACTTCTGTAAAGAAGTAGGCAACAAAACCTTGAAGAATTGAGGCTTAGAGAGAGCTTCCACAAGTGTAGCCATTATTAGAAAAGATGTTTATTAATGTCATGTTTGAGTTCAGAAACAAGGGGCATGTTTGAGTGAACAATTTTCCAAACAAGCTTCACTAACAGTGAAGGAAACTGGGGATGCTATGCAGCCTACTTAGTTTCTTTAACAGTGACTGAAAATTTCCATAATCTGAGCATATAAATTTTTCATAATCTGAGCATATATGTTTCTTTAGCAGTGACTGTGAACAATTGTTCTTAATTGGGCTGTGATTAGAAAGAGACGAGTTGGAGTGGAGAAGGGAAAGAAGGGGTGAGAGAGAGATGAGGAAAATGCCGCTATGTTAGCCTGGTGTATCCTCATTCTCTACCATTCCTCTTTCTGGCTTCTATATTTGGTTTCCTTCCACGATGACAATTCCAGTTAAAACTACACTTGCTATGAGCCCTATTCGTATTTTTCTTCCATGAACTGAGGATGGTGCATAGGCTGGTGCCTGGTGTATCCTCATTCTCTAGCATCCCCAGTTTCTTTCACTGTGAGTGAAGCTTATTTCACAAACCAGATGGTCTTCTTAAGCTATTGTATGGTCCCATTTTCACTAACTGTTAGTGAAGCTGATTTCAAGCACCTGATTGTCTTCTTGGCATGTATGTTTTTAAACCAAAAATGGGTTCACTGTGGTCATCAGATGATGGAGAAATTTTCATTTTCAAATACTGTCAATGTAACCGGTTTTTTTAACACCAAATGGGTTCACTTCCAAAATGAGTATGCTGCATAGCATCCCCAGTTTCTATCACTGTTAGTGAAGCTTACTTCACAAACCTGATGGTCTTCTTAAGCTATTCTATGGTCCCATTTTCACTAACTGTTAGTGAAGCTCATTTCAAGCACCTGATTGTCTTCTTGGCATGTATGTTTTTATACCGAAAATGGGTTCACTGTGAACTGAGGATATTGTATAGGTACGTATGCCAAAATTCTCCGGCCGGATATGCACCACACTTGGGTTTTGCGATATAGTTGGGCTAAAAAAGTAGTAGAGCAACATATAAGCTTAGATAATGGAGAAATTTTCATTTTCGGGCACTGTCAATGTAACCTGATTGCAATCTTTGGCATGGTTTTTTTAACACAAAATGGGTTCACTTCCAAAATGAGTATGCTGCATAGCATCCCCAGTTTCTATCACTGTTAGTGAAGCTTACTTCACAAACCTGATGGTCTTCTTAAGCTATTCTATGGTCCCATTTTCACTAACTGTTAGTGAAGCTGATTTCAGGCACCTGATTGTCTTCTTGGCATGTATGTTTTTATACCAAAAAATGGGTTCACTGTGAACTGAGGATATTGTATAGGTACGTATGCCAAAATTCTCCGGCCGGATATGCACCACACTTGGGTTTTGCGATATAGTTGGGCTGAAAAAGTAGTAGAGCAACATATAAGCTCAGATAATGGAGAAATTTTCATTTTCGGATACTGTCAATGTAACCTGATTGCAATCTTTGGCATGGTTTTTTTAACACAAAATGGGTTCACTTCCAAAATGAGTATGCTGCATAGCATCCCCATTTTCTTTCACTGTTAGTGAAGGTTATTTCACAAACCTGATGGTCTTCTTAAGCTATTTTATGGTCCCATTTTCACTAACTGTTAGTGAAGCTGATTTCAAGCACCTGATTGTCTTCTTGGCATGTATGTTTTTAAACCAAAAATGGGTTCACTGTGGTCATCAGATGATGGAGAAATTTTCATTTTCAAATACTGTCAATGTAACCGGTTTTTTTAACACCAAATGGGTTCACTTCCAAAATGAGTATGCTGCATAGCATCCCCAGTTTCTATCACTGTTAGTGAAGCTTACTTCACAAACCTGATGGTCTTCTTAAGCTATTCTATGGTCCCATTTTCACTAACTGTTAGTGAAGCTCATTTCAAGCACCTGATTGTCTTCTTGGCATGTATGTTTTTATACCGAAAATGGGTTCACTGTGAACTGAGGATATTGTATAGGTACGTATGCCAAAATTCTCCGGCCGGATATGCACCACACTTGGGTTTTGCGATATAGTTGGGCTAAAAAAGTAGTAGAGCAACATATAAGCTTAGATAATGGAGAAATTTTCATTTTCGGGCACTGTCAATGTAACCTGATTGCAATCTTTGGCATGGTTTTTTTAACACAAAATGGGTTCACTTCCAAAATGAGTATGCTGCATAGCATCCCCAGTTTCTATCACTGTTAGTGAAGCTTACTTCACAAACCTGATGGTCTTCTTAAGCTATTCTATGGTCCCATTTTCACTAACTGTTAGTGAAGCTGATTTCAGGCACCTGATTGTCTTCTTGGCATGTATGTTTTTATACCAAAAAATGGGTTCACTGTGAACTGAGGATATTGTATAGGTACGTATGCCAAAATTCTCCGGCCGGATATGCACCACACTTGGGTTTTGCGATATAGTTGGGCTGAAAAAGTAGTAGAGCAACATATAAGCTCAGATAATGGAGAAATTTTCATTTTCGGATACTGTCAATGTAACCTGATTGTTTAACACAAAATGGGTTCACTTCCAAACTAAGTATGCTGCATAGCATCCTCAGTTCTTCTTTTGTTGATAGTGAAGCTTATTTTCATGCATCTGATTGTGATCTTGGCATGTTTTTTTGAGCAAAACGGGTTTACTGTGAACTGAGGATGCTATAGGTACGTATGCCAAAATCCTCCGGATACGCACAACACTTGGGTTTTAGATTTAGTTGGGCACAGTGAATTAGTAGAGCAACATATAAGCTCAGTTAATGGAAATTTTCATTTTCAGATACTGTTAATGAAGCTGATTGCCATCTTTGGCATGATTTTTGAACAAAAATGGGTTCACTTCCAAACTAAGTATGCTGCTAGCATCCTCATTTTCTTTCACTGTTAATGAAGCGTATTTCATTAAGATCCAGGATGGCAAATTTTGACTGGGCTATGATTGGATTGTTTAGTGGATGTGGTCTATGTTCTTAATTGGGCTGTGATTAGAAAGAGTGGGCTCGAGTGGAGAACTGGAAACCCATATAGAGACATCTTGTTCATAATAATTTATTATTATTGTTGTTCTTGTCGCTCTTAAGGTGGTTGCTGATGTCTCTTTCTGTTCGTGTGCTGAAGGGAAATAAGGGATGAGAGAGAGATGAGGAAAATGCCGCTATGGTAGCCTGGTGTATCCAAAGTCTCTACCTTTCTTCTTTCTGTTTCTATTTCTGGCTTCTATATATATTTGGTTTCCTTCCACGATGACAGTTTCCTAAAAATACACTTGATATGAGCCCTATCTTATTTTTCTTATTTTTCTTATATTTGGTTTCCGTCCACGATGACAGTTTCATAGATTGTCTGAACAATCCATGAAGGACATGCTTAGATACTGAATTTTCATTTGTTTTATTGTTTTAGATAGTTGATATTCCCAATCAGAGGAGAATATAAAGGTTTCAAGTTAGATACTGAATTTTCATTTGTTTTGTTATTTTAGATATATTTAAAAACAAAATTAAGTACGGAATTTTTAGCATTGCAATGTAATTATTTTACCTCTGTATATAGCATTAACAATTCCATTTGCAGTTGGCACTTTCATCTTATAATTCGAGACACAGGTAGTTCTTTTTGCAAGTTCAAAAAATATGTATATTCTGTATTGTGATCTACTGTTCAATTAAACTATTGTTTTTTATTCACAGAGCGGTCGTCAAGATGAAGGAAATGCAGATGATCAGAGCTGAAGCTACTCGAGGGGTATGAATCTGCGGTCCTCCTTGCTGTTCTTATGTTCTCCTTGCTGTATGGTTGTTGTTCTTATGTCCTCCTCCTTGCCGTTGTTATGTCAGACTGGTTTTTTTTATGAGAGTTATGTCATACTTTGAATTTGGGATATTTTGGATATTTATCAGACTGGTTTGTTTGGATATTTTGGATGTTAGTCTCTATATTAATTTGTTAATTATGACAATGTTAATTAATCAATGAATTTGGACGTTGATATGACACGTGTGAAACTTGATTATCTTTAATTATTCTTGTGTTTGGTTGTGGTTTGCGCAGTAGTATGCAACGAAATTGATTGAATCAGTTGTGAGAATTAGTTTACAGGTTATGTAAATAAAACTGTGAATTGAAATCGAACGGAAAAGCGGAGTATCGAAAATAAACGGGCATAGCCAGAACGGCGTTTTAAAAAACGGCCGTGTATATAATTTAATTGTTGGAGTGTATGATACACCGGCGTTTCAACGCACGCCGGTGAAAGTTTTCAGCTGTAACGACACTGGTATACACCGGCGTTTTATAAACGCCGGCGTATATAACTACACCGGCGTTTTTAGTCGCGCCGGTGTTCGTAAACAGGGAAAAACAGGCGCTTATAAACGGACATACACCGGCGTTTCTTGACCGCCGGTATACTTTCGATATACACCGGCGTTTTTATTTACGCCGGTGAATGGATAAATACCGGCGGTGTAAGACCGCCGGTGTATGTATATAGGCACACAAACACGGCACCCAGAAACGGACATACACCGGCGTTTTATGACCGCCGGTGTAGTCCTAGTATTTACCGGCGTCCACCAAAAACGCCGGTGTAGGACCCTTCGTTTCAGCGACGCCCGCTTCGGCGGCAGTTGGACCGGCGTTATTGTAAACGCCGGTGAAAGTTTCCCCGGCGTAAAAAAACGCCGGTATAGACGGAAAAAACCGCCGGGAAAGCTACTTTCTTTTGTAGTGTACATTGTTTACTGTCATTTGTAGACTGTTATATTTACTGCTTTCTCCATGTTAATATTACCTATTTAGTTTAGTTTTCCCCCCATTTTCCTACTCGTATTGCTTACGACCCGGACTTGCATCTAACGAGCGATATATTTTCCTATTTTCTTATTTTCCTTGTAATTTCCATATGAGCAGGTTTTGCTGATCAACTGCCTACTAGAGTTGGTGAGCAAAAGTTTTGAGCTGCGCAATTGGAATAATTTGCTTAAAATATTTTGATGAACTATTTTATTTCATGAACTGTATTGAGATTGTATTTGGGCTTATTGTCCCAGAATTATTATTTTGTTTCGGATCTAGTATTTGTTGGACATTTATTATTGATGCAATAAATACTATTGAGTTATGATTGTTTTTACATGCTTGGTTGGAGTATATTGTTATATTTACTGTTATGATGAGTCAAGCAGGTCCGTACAGCTTATGGATGGTGAAAACTATCCGTTGGGCTTAGTCGCGTACCGTATTCCGTATTCTTATGGGAAGCGGGGCGTGACAAGATGGTTGGCTACCATCCTACACAAACATATAAACTCTTATTATTATAGAAACACTATTAGACATTAAGATTCATAACTAAAAATTATATACGCTTCTTGTGAATATGCTTGGTCTCTACCATTGCTCGACGGCTGTGACGATCCATTTGGCCCGACCATTTCTCTGTCAACATTAATAAAACATTTCTCATGTAAAAAATTCGAGTATTGGGAATATGCTACTCGTTTCAATACACTACTCATATCAATATCGAAAACATCTCAATACACTACGTACATCCATTTATACATACACATAAATCTTCTAAAATTTGAAAAATAGAGAAATTCTCATATATATAAAAAAAAAATCGAGTTTTGGGAATACATTACTCATACCAATCTCCATAATATCTCACTACAGTACGCATATACATGTATACATACATATAAATCTCAACACACAAAGTGAATATTTTAAAACAAATTAAGGGTTTTGGATTACCTTGCATAATACAGAATTTAACGGCGTAGATGTTGTTAGTGCAAAGTAGGAAAGTTGCTGGATAAGCTCTGATATTTGCTCGGCAATTTCAGATATATTTTGAGCCGTAGAAGATTCGGCACCGAAATCCAAGTGGAGGGATAGAGGATGGAATTGGAGGGGATGATGATTACGGTTTAGGGTTTTGGATTTTAGGAATTGATGGGGATATGAAAGAGGGCATATATTTTCTCGACAATTTTTAGATTTATTTTGAGTCGTAGAAGATTCGACACCGGGATCCAAGTCGAGGGAGAGATGATGAAATCGGAGGGGATGAGGTTTAGGGTTTAGGGATGAGGATTTTAGGAAATGATGGAGATATGAAAGAGGACAAATTGAAGGAGAAGTGTGGGATCTAGGATTTTGAGGTTTTTGGTTCGGGAGTGGAGGAAGATAGAAAGATAAAGTGAAAGGGGAATCAGAAGAGGTGGTCATTATATATATGTTTGTATTATTATATTATTGCTGCTATCGTCAATAACAACATCCGGCTTAAGGTTTCCGTTATTGAGGATAGCGGCATCAGTTATAAAACAATTCCACACTTACAATTTTCTCAAGTCAGAAAGCTAATTGTATTGAAATGTACCTATGCCGTTACTCCCAATTGCGGCATCTGAATAATAATTTTTACAGGTGCCACTATTGGCAACAACGGTATGAAAATAACAGATGTCGTTATTGTCGATAGTGTGTTATGCTAATGTGTCCAAAAGTGAACCAATTTGGAAAATAATTTTGAAAGTGCCTTAGTTTGGTAATTATTTTCAAAAGTGGGTCAGTATGAAAAAAAAATTCTACTGAGACTGCCTTGAGTTTTGTACACTCCATAACATCACTTCAAGCCTTCAGTCTCTCCTGTTAAGAAACTAAATTTACTTTCTTAAATGTCAAAGGAACATCAAGTTTGCTGTTTGCAGCTAGCTTATGATACAGTAAACTAAAGCATCACAATAAAGTAGGACAAAGATATTGCAATATGAACTTCATTTGATGGCATACAAAACCATATCAACCCAATTACTCCAGTTATAATAGTACTGATGAAAGTCCGGCATGTAAACAATGAAATAGTGAAAAGGGCTAATATAAAACATTCATGCGCAAATGAGGGGCGTAAAAGAATTTTACTTTTAAGGTTTAGATAAGCTGTAAGGTTAGACTGGATCAGACGTGGAACGGTTGAGGCATAACAAGACTGTCGCTTTTGACGCTTTCGTGTGTTTCGAGGAACTCTCAGTACTGTTCTCGGGAATTTTTCTTTTCCTTTTGAACAAAAAGCGGCGACATGTAAGGCCGACATGTGTCGACGTATCGGGAGTGAGCCGAGGTCATGAACCCCGACGCGGTTAAGTAATAAATGTATGGTCACCAATCACGATGTGTTTAATTCAAGATTTCGCTGTTAAATTAAATGATTAATATAAGGCCGTTGTGGGAAAACAATTATTAAAGGGTGTGCATTTGACAGCTGAGACGCGGTGGCTGTAAGTTGATTTTCTGATTTCTCATTTGATCCCCACATCAGGATTTGCCACATGGAAATATATGATGGATAGATATCATAATTTTTGCAGGAAAATGATTGATATTAGTCGGCATTGCATAATGTTGAATTTTGTCTGTAAAGCTACACATTTGACCTTTTATCTTTTTCTTTTGACCTGCAATTCAAAGTGTACCATGAACAGCATTCATGGCCGGTCCAGACAATTTGAAGGTCCACGACGAATAAAGATTATGGGGCTCTTCTTTTAGTAATAGAAATACATTAATATATAAAAATAATTTACATTAATATAGAAATTTGACGATTTAGCACAAATTTGTGTTATTTTTCATTTATCAGTTACAAACGGGATCGTCCTTTGTAGATACCAAAAAAGCTAGTTGCAATTGTTTTGGTTCTCTAAAAATAGCTATTGCATTGCAACCTTAGTTTCAAAATCATTAGCAACAGATATATAATTATCTTATGTCTGTATACTATGTTTGTTTCTTCATTCTTCGTTCTTATGCCCCTTGATTCTTTATTCTTATGCTTGATTGCCTTATTTGCCTGATGCTTGTTTGTTTGATTGACTTAATAATAGTCATCAATTAAGATCCTATATCAAAGCCTCAAGGAAACTAAATAAAGATCTTAACTAATTCCCATATTCAAAGGGATTACAAATCATCTAAATATAAGGAAAGAATATATCGGTTATTAAGATTAAGCTAATAAAATCTTAACAAAAGGAATCACAAGAATCAATTTTCAAAGAATTATATAATAAAATATTAAATACTAACTCTCAATTTGAGGATGTGTTAGAATATCAATACCAAACTCTCAATTTTTATCACAACTTAAAACTTTCCTCTACTGGAGAATGAGAATCTTTTACATTCTTAAAGTATATCTGTACAGTTTTATTGAATATATGAGCTGGAGTCAAAATACTTCAACCGACAACTAAAACTTGACTGGATGAGCTAAACAACAAACATTAGGCTCTAACAAAAAAATTCAACAGTTGTTAATAACTAGTAGCAAACTTCACAATTGAAAAACTCAATAAGAGAATAATAACCAAATATTTGTCAAAAGCTTGGAAGAAAAAGAACGGGAAAAAAAATCTTCGTAGATTTGACAGTGGAATCTAAAGGCAAGTAAAAAATGCTAGTAAGCACATACCAGATTACACTTTCAACTTCAAGCCAAGATCCAACCATAAGCCAAGATCCTATATATGTTTTATCAAGGTTGTAAACGGCGTTAGGCGGTGACGGTTCGGTCAAGGGGCGCCTAGCGCCTAGGGCGCCTAGGCGATACCTAGACAGTGCCTAGGCAGTTGAATTTATTTTGCCGATTTAGCTAATTTCAGCCCATATTCTTTAATCGTAAGTATAATTATGCAATCCAATTGCAAATATTCAACATATTCTTGTGTAATATGTGTAATTAAAGGGTATTTATGCATTAAAAAAACTTCATCGTGCAATTAATGTGTAATATGTGCAATTAAAAAAATAATTGTCCCATTGTAATATGTGCAATATGCCAATATGTGTAATATGTGTAACATGTGCTATTTTAATATGTGTAATAGGTGTAATATGTGCAATCCATCACTAATAATATTAAAAAAAGTAAAAACAATTCCACTACTATTAATGATCCATACACAGTATATAACAGATTAATAAATTAATAGTAGTTCTCTTTTTTTTTGCGTTATTTTATAGTATTTAAATTTTTAAAAATAGAAAACGCCTGGGCGTTGGACATCAGGCGGACGCCTGATCGGCGCCATGGACGCCTACTCAACAAGACGATCACATAATCGCCTCTGACCGCCTAGACCACCGCCTATGGCAAAGGCAGTTCGCTTTTCTCCATCTGAGCGGCTAGGCTTCCGAGGCGGCCGCCATTTAGAACACTCAATTTTATGCATTTTCTATGTGAGTAAATTCTCTCATTGTATACTATGTTTAGACAGTTGAGACTCTTGGAGTCTCTATGCATTTTTTTAATATAACTTAGACTGTTTTTTTTAAAATAAAAAATGGGCCCCAAATTTTGGAGTTTGGAGTTTGGACAGTTGAAACTCTTAGAGTCTCTATGCACTTTTTTTTATAACTTAAACTGATTTTTTTTTTTTTTGAAAAATTATAAAAAAATGGGCCCCAAATTTTGGGGGCCCAGGGCGGTCGCCCTCTGGGCCCTGTCCCATGGCCGGGCCTGACTGCATTTGTGCAAGATGCATTACGGTACAGTTATGTTCCATTCTAGAAATATTCTGAACTATTTTTTTTTTACAGATGACCCTCTCTGTGTCAAGAATTCAAGGTCGGCCTGAGTTCCCGGGGGACTGAGGCAAAATATCCAAATAATTATTTTAGGGGAGCCCCTAATTACAATATAATTTTTTTATGCGTAAAATATGTGCTTATATTTACAAGGAGATATAAATTTGGGGTCCCTAAAATTGAAAAAAAAAACTGGAGGCTGAGGTTGCCGGCTCACCTACCTCAAGGTGGGAGTCGGCCCTGCAAGAGTTTGAATATGAAGTTGAAGTTCTTGCTTTAAAGGATACCACTTGTTGATCACAAAATTTATTTTCAGCAGAGACTAACTTAAATAACCCTGCTTATAATATATATATATATGTGTGTGTGTGTGTGTGTGTGTGTGTGTGTGTGGGAAAGCTTCGGAAAGCTTCGGTTGTGCACTATCTCTAGTGCATACGGCATGTACACTAGGCCTTTGGGCGTTCATATCGACGATTCGAACTGTTCACATTGATCTACACATCTAAATTAGACTAAATTTGTAAAATCAAATCATTTGAAATTCATTTACCCATCCATTGAAGTGTTACAAAATTGTATGGCTGAAAATTATTGTTTTTTATAGTCACATGATGGATGGGTAAATGAATTTCAAATGATTTGATTTTACATATTTAGACTAATTTAGATGTGTAGATCAATGTGAACGGTTCGGATCGTCGATATGAACGCCCGAAGGCCTAGTGCACGCGCCGTGTGCACTAGAGGAGTGCTCAACCGAAGCTTTCCCTATATATATATATATATATATATATATATATATATATATATCTCCTTTTTCTATTTTGAAATAGAGAAAGGAGAGACAAAGTAGGGACTTACACGTGCTAATCCCGTGTATTCAATTCGCCATCGCTGTCCGTCGATCTTCTCGCCATCGCCGCCCATTGAACCGCCCATCGAACCGTCCATCGATCTCCCCCACTGCCGCCCGTCTAATGTTCTGACAGAAAACAAACCCTGTGGTGGCTGAGATATTTTCCGTTATGTCAAGGAACGAAGCTAGACACGCTGGGTATGTATCTATTGCTTAAAGCTGCAATGAGAAACAATTCAAAGAATTAATTAGCCGTAGTAAATCTGGGTTTTTGTCTGTTGTTTTGGGTTGTATTTGAAGGTTTCTGAACAAGGGTCTTTCCGACTTCAATCTGGCACTGGACTTAGGGTTCCTTATTAAGGCTAGGAAGTACACATTTTTCAAGCCAAAGTTCATCTTTTATGCGACGTACCTGTTAGAAAAGATAGGCTATTGGAGGTACATTACCATTGACAGGCACTTGAAGGCTAACCCTGAGTTCCAAGTCTACCCTATCTTCAAGTACTTTGAGAACTGGTGTCAGGATGAGAACATACATGGGGATCTCTTCTCTGCTTTGCTCAAAGCTCAGCCTCAGTTCTTCAATGACTGTAAGGCAAAACTGTGGTCCTGATTCTTCTGCTTTTCGGTAACTTTTAAAACCCCCTTCTTTTGTTGTCACTTCTGATTGTTTTTTCCACACGCATACACGAATCTATGAAGTAATAATGAAATGTAGGGTGAGAATTTGAGCAAATTAATTAATTAAGTATAACACGGTCAGTAAATCACAAGCTTTGGATGTATCTCAACCTTTGGATGCTTATCAACATTTAACTTTCCAAATCATTGCAGGTCTATGTAACCATGTACCTTAACAATTGCCAAAGAACTGCTTTCTATGAAAGCATTGGCCTCAACACCAAGAATTTTTTCCCAAACTGTCCCACTTTTTGAAAGTTTTTCCCAAATCGCCCTAGTTTTTTTTTAATTCCCAAATAATCCCACTCGGTCTTTGAAAGATCGAGTTTAGTTAAAACTAACTCCATTTTTCAAAGACCGAGTGTTAGTCTTGGATTTTTCGAAGTCTAACACTCGGTCTTTCAAAGGCCGAGTTAGTTTTAACTAAACTCGGTATTTCAAAGACCAAGTAGATTGTTTTGGTAAATACTTTCGAAAGTGGGTCAGTTTGGTAAATACTTTCAAAAAGTGGGTCATTTGGTAACAAGTTCTAGGAAGAGTAATAATAACACATCTACATCAGCACTTTTGAGATGGCTTGGCCCATCAAGAATTATAATTACAAGTCGCTCTTCTTCCTTCTGTAGAGTACCTGAAAGATTTCAAAATAGGTTTGGACAAATAATCCGATGAACCATGATTAAGTAATGTCTCTCCACGTATTATCTCCTTGAAATTCATGATTGTATGACTCACTTGTTCCCTATAATGTTACTCCATTTGTTAGTGGAGGTTTGCCTCTAAACAATATAGATGTTACAAGTAATAATACAAAAGTAGAAGTCATCTTTACACAATAAAAATAAATAAATAATATTGATATAATGAATAGGATATATGTTTCGTTGCTTGACCAAACAATTCATGTTCTCAGCAATGCCAATGCAATTGCCTTCTTTGGAGTGATAGCCGTCACATCATAGCTCGTCAACAGATCCACGAAACTGTTTAAATTTTGTATTATATATGACAATATGACATTATCGTTCAATCTGATCATGCATGCAGAGCTTCTCATAATCTCTTTATGGCTTTCGGGATTATCATGAAATCCATGTATTCTTCAAGGATGTTCCCTTTTATTTATAGCTGCGTTTGTCACTTTTTGTTGTTTTTTTTAATCCAGTTAACACGACAATAACCTTAAGATATAAAATATTGTTTGGATATCAGACACTGGAAAACCATTGTTTAGGATTCTCTTTCATAAAAAATGGAAGTCTATGATCAATCTTATCAAATATGCATAAAAAATGGAAGTCTATGATCAATCTTATCAAAGCAAAATTCATTACGATCAAGCCACAATCCTCACAAGATTGCAGCTATAGTAATATCCCACGATTCTCTATTTTCTTTCATAATTTTATTTATTCTGTAAACTCCCAAGATATCTGAACACGACCTAGGACAGTCTGAACTCCCCAGATAGCCTAGACAGCTATATTAGTAGATCTGTAAGCGATCTTTAGAATGCAACTCTAATCTTAATATTTTCACCTTAAAAACAACTAGAATCTTACATTTTTCTATAGGTTATTCATGGAGTTGGATTTTACCGGAACCTAACTTGTAAATATAGAGTTAATAACGCACTTAAAAGCCTTTCAGACCTGCCTCATCATGACCTAAAATTTTTCTAAAAATCCAATTGTTCAATGTGATATGCTCTACAAAATCTATTTCCATATAAAAATTTAAGAATTTTATACAAGTGATAGCAAATTATGTAATTTTGGATCGATTTATATGTTGAGCATTAAATTTATGGTTTGACAAAGTTATGAACATTTATTTTTGATTAATTCTCATGACATTGATGACATCTAAGATTGAATTTTCAATTTTAATGCTCAATCAGTCATTTTCATTTTCGTTACCAAAATGACCCACTTTTGAAAGTATTTACCAAACTAACCCACTTTCGAAAGTATTTACCAAAATGACACACTTGGTCTTCGAAAGACCAAGTTTAGTTAAAACGAACTCGGTCTTCGAAAGAACGAGTGTTAGACTTCGAAAAATCAAAAACTAACACTCGGTCTTCGAAAAACTGTGTTAGTTTTAACTAAACTCGGTCTTTCAAAGACCGAGTGAGGCAGTTTGGGAATCAAAAAAAAAGTACGGCAGTTTGGAAAAAACTTTCTAAAAGTGGGACAATTTGGAAAAAAATTCCAACACCAAAGAGTCACACGTGACACACCTCGGCGACACTGGACAACCCGGATCTGGGCCCCATCCTCCTGAAAGTCGCACGTGACTCAATTGCGTCGGGGGAGAGCCCGATGAAAGCGCAGGAGTACGCGATTTAGGCGTCGAAGTCGTTCGAGAGGTTCGAGGACATGAAACTGGATTTAGCGATAAGCCTGCACGTGACGGCGACGATTTGTTTACCTATTTTTTTGGTATCTCTAAATCTAGGGTTTACCTATATTTGGTACTGGAATTGTTGAAAAGTTACACACATGTAGAATTTTGGGGTTTCCTTTCAACTTAATAGAAAATATTGAATGATGTTAGTTTGAAAACGCGTATTAGTAATCTATACATTTGTCATCTTTTGATATAGCTAATTATTAATTAGAATCATCATCAACATCTCTCCAACCCTTATGAACATCTTGGCTTGGTAACTCTTCAAACTCCATTCTACATAGAAAAAAATATAATAAACATACATAATAAACATA
Organism: Hemerocallis citrina; assembly: GCA_017893485.1. NCBI lineage: Eukaryota > Viridiplantae > Streptophyta > Magnoliopsida > Asparagales > Asphodelaceae > Hemerocallis > Hemerocallis citrina. The sequence goes on from CM030367.1 coordinate 176,874,066, forward strand.
GGTAGTGCATATCATCATTGCCTAGGCCAACACACAAAAACGGCCATGGGCCCTCTTCTGATATACCAAAAATAGCTGTGAATACCTCTCCTTATCATGAGAAGAGATCATATTGACTGATAAAAATACACCTCTACAATATATATACAGTAGAGGCCATATTGACTCAATTTTTCATAGTGAAACGTGAAATAAGAAAACGAAAATCTCTGAGGAAGCATAATGAATGCATCACCAATAGTGTAATATACCCATGTCTAAACCAATCTCATATTCAGATAAGCAATGTCAAAACCAATGCCATATTGAGAAGCAGCAGAAGTATAATTGTAGATGTCAAAACCAACTCCGAAACTAAAAGAGACGAGTTCATCATTGCCCAGGGTCAGAAAACCTTCAATCACTAAAACCTCGCAATTTGAGTTCATCTTTAGTCCAGATTGAGTGTGAATATCATCATAGCCATAAGGGTGTGAATATCATATATATATACCCAAATTAAATTCATCATTGCCCAGTTTCAGAAATTATTCAATCACTAAAATATGAATGAGTCCATCTTTGGTGCAGAATGAGTCTGAATATCATCACATCCACAATAGTGTGAATATCATAATATTCAGTTCAAAGCATAATAGTGTGAATATCATCACAGCCATAACCAAAATATTGAGTTCAAAGCATGAGCATTAAAAGAAGCAGTTCATCTTCAGCCAGACATAAAAGCATAATGAACCCCCACCTCATTCGAAGGGGAAAACTCAAAAAGTTTAGACAAAACCAAATACTTCCCTCAATTCATATTATCGATTATAGGATTATCCATGACATTAGCACTTCCATCTTGGCCTTCCATACCTACAAACACCATACAGTTATATAAATTAGGCGTAAAGAACCTATATTTCTAATCAAGATTCTAAAAAGATTCAAAACAATACTGATTTTGGATGTATGTATATAAACAATTTTAAAAAAACTTAACATTGGAATTTTACCTCTATCCAAGTTAGAGATGTCGAGGGGAGATCTTTTAGGGTTCCGATAGTCGTATTCAGATTGGGTGGATCGAGCGCGACGTCTAAGGGAGCGTCGGGGCATCGATGAGAGAGATTTGGAGCTAGGGTCTAAGGGGTTTTGATTTCGATTTCGATTTCGTATTCAGATTTGGAGCTAGGGTCGGGGCATCCATGGATCGAGCACGGCGTCTAAGGGGTTTCAATTTCGATTTCAGGTTTTGGGAATATTTGGAGCTAGGGTTTCCAGAATTGGGGGCTTCGATGAGAGAGATAGACCTGGATTTGGAGGCTACACTGAGAGAGAGAAGGGGAAAGAAAGAGCTGAAGATGAGGAGATTTGGAGCCAGGGTTTGAGGTAATTTGGGGAGACATTTCGATCGGCAGACATTCGAGACCGGGAAGAGGGAGGAGATAGAAGGAGAGAGCGCAGGAGTAAGAAAAGGAGAGGAGACTAGGGTTTCTTACGATCGAAGAGAGAGCGGGAGTGAGTTGGGAGAGATCGAAATGCCAAAAGATAAGGATAGGGGGGAAATGACCATTTTACCCTCAACAAAACAGGATGGACAACGGGATCTGATCTCAGCCATTCGATCTGAATCAAACCAGATCGGATGGCTGGTAGCTCCCGCTCAAGATAAGGAGCCCCGCTTACCATCTCATAATAGACTAACTCTATATATATATGGGTAAAAGGGATATGAGCAACTTGCTCATTTAGTAAATGAGCAATTGATTATGTGACATGCATGTGATACATTGGATAACTAACCCTTTTAAGGATTTTCCAATCACATGTATGATACATCATCAATTGCTTATTTACTAAATGAGCAAGTTGCTCAAACCCTTTTTCCCTCTCTCTCTCTCTCTCTCTCTCTCTCTCTCTCTCTTTCTATATATATATATATATATATATATATATATATATATATATATATATATATATATATATATATATATATATATATGGAAACATGGACTTTTATATCACAATTTATAATTATTTTTCACCATATACTAATAGAAACATGGACTTTTATTACAACTAATTATTGTTATACTATTCAAACTTCAGCTACATAATTGTTGATTTACTGTTTACAAGGCATTTCATATGATGTATCATTCTGAAGACGTGTCGTAGGCACGTGGCCACGGGCAGATCTAGTTATATTATATTACATAAGTTTGTGCAATATTATATAAGGGTACCCTAGTATTAAATTAATGAAAAGGTGGAATTATTAGGATTTTTTGTGTGTGTGAAAGGCTATGGTGGCAAGATCATGAATTTTTTCTCAAACTGACCCACTTTTTAAAAGTTTTTTCAAACTGACCACTTTAAAAAAAAATTTCCAAAACGACCCACTCGCTAGCGAGTTTAGTAAAAATCCAGTTGCCATCTGAGAAAGCGAGTATTGGTTTTGGGTTTTTTGGTTTCTTCCTTCGCCAAGACTCGCTGTCTCAAAAAGCGAGCTTGTTTTAACCAAACTCGCTTTTTGAGACAACGAGTGTCAATTGGGGATTCCTTAAACCCCAGCCTTATTGTTTCAATCTTCCTCTAACGACAACACGAAGCGACAGCGGTTGTCAACGGGCTTGTCGAGCGGAGGAGGGGGGTGGGGGGTGGGGGGGAGGTGTTCGACGAAGGGGATGAAAAGGATGCGTTGACAGTGGCTGACTGGTGTTGGCTCGAGCAACGGAGGAGGCAGGGAGATGGTGAGGCTTGAGGGGGCGCTCGGGGACTGGGCAAGAGGGCGAGGAGATGCAGTGGATGGTGGCGATGCTGGTGGAGTGCGGAGTCGAGGACGAGGAGGCCCATCACCAAAACAGCTTTTTTTTTTCCTTTTTCATTTTGTTCCCTGTGATGTTCTCCTACTTCTTCCTCCATTGGATCCCCTCTGTTTTCTCAACATCCCCTTTATCCACTTCCAATCCCAGTTCTATTTCCCCAAATCCCTCTGCTACATCCACCTCGTTGTCAACCTTGTTGGGCCCTTTGTCATTTACTCTTCCCCCCTAATAGTAATTCTCTTTGTTTTAGGCCCAAATCTTCTTCCTCCAAATCTTTATTAATTTCTATTTGAACACCAAACCCATGATGTTTCTTGTTCACCTTATTAATGCTTTTGCTTTGGTGGACTCCAGCACCTAAGGTGGGTACTGGCTGTCGATGGGTCGCGGTCGAGTAGGAGGAGCGACGAGGAGGGCGGTGGGCTTCGGGGTGATCGGGAGGAGAAGTAGGGCTGACGACGGGATGGAGGGGCGGTTATGTTCTGGTTTGGGAAAACAAAAGAGAGGGAGAGAGAGAGTCGGGGAGAGAGAGAGAGGGAGATCGAAACAGCGAGGCTGGGGTTTAAGGAATCCCCAATCGACACTCGCTATCTCAAAAAGCGAGTTTGGTTAAAACAAGCTCGCTTTTTGAGACAACGAGTCCTAGCAAGGGAAGAAACCAAAAATTCTAAAACCAACACTCGCTTTTTCAGATAGCGAGTGATTTTTTACTAAACTCGCTATCTGGGGTCTCAAGGTTCCAGAGAGTAGCCTGAGATAGCGAGTGGGTCATTTTGAGAAATTTTTTAAAAAGTGGGTCAGTTTGGAAAAAACTTTCAAAAAGTGGGTCAGTTTGGGAGAAATTTCCGAGATCCTTGGCCATTGTTGTACGGCAAATACCTGTCAAAGTATGATACTTCAAGCAATAATGGTATGCATTTTCCTTTTTTTTTTTTTTAATGATGCTTTTTTATCTACTATAACGGGTATGAATCGTATGATAGTGACTTGAAACAAAAAGATTAATATGCATGTGCCACCCCAGGCTACTCTCTGGAACCTTTGAGACCTAATTTCATTTCATTTATTACAATAACTAAAGGTTACTTTATCTAGATAAGATGGGTTAGTGGTTTAAGACACTTATATGCGATGAGCTAAGAAGATCAAGAAATACTGATCATATATGTTGCTCAACTCACAAGTTACAAGATTGTGCTACTTTTGTACTACAAGAAACTACTTGGGTACAACTATATATGTAGGTTCTTTCTTATCATCTAAAATATTGGTGTGGCAAACAAATTAGTAAGATTTTGTTAAAGAGAAAAGCAAGAAAATCCGATAAACTCAATGCGTATGTCGTGTTAAAATACAAGAATGTTAGATGTCCAGGACTAGTTGGTATAACTAAAATAGAAGAACTTCTACTTTCTGGTATTCAATCGGCATTTCGTATTTCATTTGCTTTCCATCTATGCCAATGACTCGGGAACCACTGATCATCTTAACAAACAAGCTGGTACATCTACTTTTTGCCCCCGTTGTGTTTCAGTTATACCTAATTTCTTTGTTCTCTTATTGACAGTCCCATCCTCCTCCTTGTTTGCTGTTAGTTGCACCTAACGTTCCAAAAGCCTACCATTTATGTAACAAAGTGGTGCAGGTCTATGAGCCTACTATATATCCTTCATTAATTTCCATCATGACGATGGAGCCTCCTACTCTACACGTAAGTAATCGTCAACATGATTATATATACGGTAACAGTTATCACTGCATAAGGCCGGGTTACATAAAAAGTTGTAACACCAACAACAATATTTTTAATTAACTCCTGAGTTGTCGACAAGAATAAGTGCCCATTTTTAATTGTACATGTCATGTTGTTTCATGTATATTTTATTTTCTATCTGTAATTTGTATTTGGGCCCAGTACTCTGGGTTTATTTCGTTAAACTCTTATTAATAAAACAAAGTGGCCATATTTCACTTTTTCCCTCAAAAAAAAGAAACTTTAACAGTTTAAACAGACATACACCATCTTCGAAAAAGACAAAAAGTTCATACCATATGAACTTTCTTTAAAGTTTCCCAAAATCTGATTAACGAATAAGTTAAGTACTTTCAAAAAGTCAAGTGAAGAGAATTTGTATCCCTATTCCGTGCATTGTCGTGGAAATTTCATCAAAGCACTAGTAAATCATAACTAAATCAAGGCGAAACAATTTTAAAGCGCATAGCATTATCAACATTATTTAAAAGGAAAGAACTTTCACGATCAAAATCTTAGATAGCTTCTCTTCCTACTCAAGAAAGTAATTAAATTTAAAATGTAAAGAATATTGCAAGATGTAGTAGCTAGCAAGAAAGCATTACTTAACAGAATCAGCAAAGCCACTTTAGTTATATAAGGATTATTCCAGAATTCGGAAAGAAGGCATTAGCTAGGAAGAATTGGAAAGATAATGCTTTGAGATATTTTATCTCTACTATAAAAAGTATACTATTTGTTGCTGCTTATTTCGGTGTGAGAGCAAATAAATAGTGAGTTAATAAATGAAGGACACTACTAAAAGTCAAACCTGTGACCTGACCGTTATAAACTGTTAGGACTTCTGAAAATGGATCTGGACCGTTGATTAACCTCCTGTGATCTGAATTGGACGGTGGATGATGCGGCCGACGGACCTGTAAAAACGTCTAAAACACCGGGGTGCGGCCCCGGCGACAGACCCTCCGACGCTCAAGTCAGAACCAGAAAGAGAGAGAGATTAAGAGAGTGAAAACTGGTGAATTGTTGATTACCTGGGGACTGAGGAGGGGGAGGAATATTTATAGGCCTGAGAGACATTCTAGAAGCCGAATCGTGACCGTTCGATCTTTCATATCCCCCCCCGAAGAGATAAGATATCCCTATGAGGGGATAAGAGATTTGACTCCTAGTCATCATGGGCTGGATGTCTCTCTTAGTGGACCTAGTCTGTCACTTTTTATGGGCTTGAGAGAAGCCCATGTTCTAGAGTGGGCCCACGCCTGTAAATAGGCCTGTGATGACTAATCTGCCTGTAGATGCTTTGAGATCCATACAGGAATCGTACGGCTCTGATCTGCTGCGATTTTTACCATCATCACTATTTTTGTAGTAACTTGAAGAAATCAAGGTTAGATTGAGGCTCACAATCAAGGAATATTGGGGGACTTCATATTTGTTCGAACCAAGTACTTGTCACGTGTGTGACAAGGCATATTTGTCCAAATACAAGTAGCTAGCCATGCTTCTTACGAGGAGTTGGACCTCTATTTATAAAAGTCGAGTTGAGTTTAACCTAAAAAATCCACGAGAACCTAAAAAATCCACGAGATCATGTAAGGATTGCCCACTTCAGATTTAGGAGATTGGTCTGGGGATTGTGAAGTAGGATTACGATTGCATGTCTTGAGATGGTTAAGAAGTTTTGCCTCAACTACAAACGTAAACTATATTCTGCTTCAGAGCCCTTGCACTTCCTCTCTTTTAGAATCAACTGGTTTTGTTGGTGAGTTCCGTCAAAATTTGGTCAACAACTATCGGAAATGTGACTCACATTACAATCTGCAAGTAATTCTTCAACAACAACAAAGCATTTTTCTTAATAGTTTTTCTTAACTAGTTGGGATCGACTATATAAATCATGATTTTCCATTCTGTTTGGTTTAACACAATATCTTATGTAAGACTACAAGCTATATATCATCTGCAAGAGACTCTCTTGGTAAGGCTTATCATTGTGCTTAGCAAATTATCCATACAAAGAATAATCTATCTATAATAACTCTCTCTCTCTCTCTCTCTCTCTCTATATATATATATATTAAGACGTGCATCACGCGTGTAAATTACTAGTATATTAGAAGGGAAATGAATAGATATCTAGGAAAACAGATGTACAGAATTATAAATCTTAGTAGACAAACTTCTGTATTAATCACAGAAAAATTGCTAGTCAAAAAAAGAAAAAGGAAAAAAAAGGAGTTTCTCTCTCTAGAAATTCTAGAGAGAGAAGCTCCCCCAAAAAGAAACAAACTCAAAACAAAAAAAACCTAGATGTACTCTTGGGGGGGTGGCGGTAAGGGTTCGTCCCCCTCCCCTCCCCCCCCCCCCCCCCCCCCCCGCGTCCCGTCCTCCGTTGCTCCCATCATCTCTCTTCCTTGCTTCCTTCCCCGCCCCCGCCAGATCCCGTCGCCAGCGCCATCCACCCCTCTTCGCATCCTCCCTATCCCTGGTTTCTGATTCTGGTGGGACGGGATCGACGACATCGTCGACATGGGGTGTTGGTGGGATCGACGAAATCGACGACATGGGGTATCGAGATCGCCGACATCGATGCTGGTGGGTTTCGCTGGCGAGATTGACGGCATCGACATTTCTTTCTTCTTCCACCCTTTTTCTAGGGTTTCTCTCTCTCAATCAATCCCCAAATTCGAGAGGATGGATCCTCTTCTTCTCGACGACATCATCAATCGGCTATTGGAAGTGCAGTCGGTGAAGCCTGGGAAGCAGGTGCAGCTCTCGGATGCTGAGATCCAGCAGCTCTGCGTCGTATCGCGGCAGATCTTTATCGACCAGTCGAATCTTCTCGAGTTGGAGCCACCGATCAAGATCTGCGTCTAAGGTAGTTGCTCAATGAGGGGGGAAACATTGATCATGGAAAGATTGTACGAGCTCTGGAAGAGTTTCAGGCACAAGCCGAAGGGGGTTTCGTTGAGGTAGACGAGATTGACGACATGGGGGTACTGGACGTCGGATGGCGTCGACTTGGGTCATGGAGTCGGTCGCAGGGGCCCTCGTCGGACTATCGTGGGGCCGCGATCTAGTCGGGTGTGTCCCTCATCGTCAACATAGAGATGGCTGCAATTAGTTATGGACAGGAATCAGTGGTAAGCAACTGTAAGGGTGATTCTTTCTGGATGGGAATTTTGTTGTACCGTCATTGGTGTTTACGGTTCCTCGAACGCGCAGTTTCAATCTGTGGCTTCGATTGGCAGGTATAGTTTATTTGGTTTGGTGTGGGAGTGTTAGGTGATGCAATTGGAATGGGACAGCGGTGTTTGAGCTTGGATCTGTGTTGGGAGATGTGGGGAAGGGGAGAGAGGAGATTGGGTTGTGTGTGTGAGAGAGATGAGTAGCAGAGGAGTCCCTAATATCCAAATTTTCTCCATAAATATCCAAATTACAACCAACTTACAATTAGCAAGAAAATGTACCCTAGTTGGTGGGGCGACGGTAGTCCGACAATTTTATTGTTTGTGCTCTACTTTGTCCTATTCAGGTCAAAGTGAGGGGTGCCTACGGTCTCTCTCATGTCAAGGGGCTTGGAGGGGGTGGTGGCGTTTGTTCAGCAGTCAGGGGACTGGACAACCTACGTTGCGAGGGGTTAGTGAGAGCCAACGAGAGTCAAGTAAGGGGATGATAACCAGGACTCAATCAGTACAGGGAGTTGTCAGATTGGTGGAGTGCCTGCGGTATCTCATATGGTGCTTGAAGTTGACGCGTGAGACATTAATGGTAGCGACAGAGGTGTTAGTGCAAGCAGTCAGGGGAGAGAACATCCTTCGTTGTGAGGTGCCAGTGAGAATCAACGAGGGTCAAGCGAGGGGATGAGAACTAGGACTCAATCTGTATAGGGAGTTGTCAGATTGGTGGAGTGTCTACGGTCTCTCATATGGTGCTTGAAGTTGACTATGAATCACTGATGGGGGATGACGGAGTGTTGGGTTTATGTCTTGCATACTATGTTGGATAAGAAGACGATGAGACGATGGAGGAATCGAGACATCAGAGACGGAGTGGAAGTAAGGGAAACAATCAGCAGCAATAGCAGCAGGATTTGCGGTCGACCGTACATAGGGTGTGATCGACCGCCCAACTCTGCAGAAGTTCCCGAGAGGGGGACGGTCGACCGACCTTGTGGTGTGGTCGACCACGCGCGACACTGATGGATAAATTGGGTCGGATCTTGGTGATTCCTGAGAAGCCCAACTTGCTCTTCAAGTCAGATATGACAGCTCTTATCGTAGGGTTATCTCTTCAGGTATATCCAAAAGCCATTGTATCAAGATATTAAACTAGGTTTTCTCTAGATCTCTATATATTGTTGTTATTGGCCTCCATTGAGAGGCAAGAGAAAGAGTACTTCATTGAAGGAGAGATTGAGTGATCCTCTAATTGTAAATAACTAGTACTTCTGGTGAGGCTTGAGAGAGGGTCGTGCTGAGAATTGTAATGTTCTTGTATCTTCTCTAGTTGAATAACATCTTGGGTTTCTTCTCTTCCGGATTAAGGCGAAAGCCCCAACCGAAACAAACTTGTGTGTGCTTCGGTGTGTTTGGTATGATCTCATATGTGCTTGGTAGTTTGTGTCGATTGCATCGAATAACTCAACAAGATCCTAAGAGGGGTTTTCGGTAGAAATCCCTAACAATTGGTATCAGAGCTTTGGGTTCAAAGGGTTTGTTCGAGTTCCTTGGAGGAGATGGCAAATCATATCACGAAGATCAGGCAGTTCAAAGGCAAGATCAACTTTGATCTCTTGAAGGTGGACATGCATGAAGCATCGGTTCAACAGGGCTTGGATCTAGTCCTAGAAGGAGATAAAGGGGGACCAATCGGCACAAAGCAGGAGAAGTGGAAGAAGATTAGTTCAGAATCCTTGGGTTTAATTCGGTTGTCATCGACGAGCGAAATCAGGTATAGGAGAAGCACAACGAGTCTTTAGGCAAAATTCAGAACTAACTTCTCGGGATCGTCATCACAGGGTCGGATGTACCAGCGAAGAAAGTTGTGGGGTTTCTCAATGAAGGAAAGTACCGCTCTTCAAGATCATGAAGTGGAGTTCAATATGGAGTTATCTGAACTGAGGGCGTTCAACGCAGATGATCTAAGGGTTTCCAACTCGATATATTCACCACCAAATTCATCCAATATGATAACCTTGCTAGATGAGAAATCTACCAAGGAGAAGTTTTTCATAGCAGGTATGATCAAGGGGTTGGAGGAGGATGCACTTCGGAAGGAGAGTCAGAAATCGGCGTCAACTTCTGTGAGTAGCTTGGAGGTGAATTGTACTTTGATTGGAAGAGAAAGTGTATGTAGGGGTAAGGTCCGTGGCCACCAGTGCAAAGAAATTGAGCATTACATGAGAGACTGATGCAAGTGGTTGAGTCAGAGGGGTGCCAAATTCAGTGCCACTGAATCAGGTGATGGCTTAAACAGTGCTTTTGTTTCAAGTTCTTTAGATGTGAATTCCAATAGTTCTTTTAATTCGGTTAGCTCTTCTCAAGTTTGCTCCGAGAGGGAGATGGTTTCTACTTGCAAATTTGCATCATATCGTTGTGTGGGAACGAAGGTTGATAAGATTTGTGAAGTAATGGTTTCTACTTACAAGTTTGCCTCATGTCGTTGTCTGGGAACGAAGTTTGACAGGACTTGTGAAGTAAGGGTTGAGAAAACTAATGAGTCGAAGATGATAAACGGAAGGGGACACACACTGGAGGAGGGCATGTACGTTCCTTTGAGGAAGCGGAGCCTTATTTCCATGAGAACTCTAGAAGCTTGGGACTGCAGGTACACAGATCCAGGTGGAGTTCGTTCAGTTTGGGAAAGTTATCGCAAGGTGATGAATGGTGAGAGGGGAATTGAACAGGGTCAGCACAACCTCTACCAGTTTTGGAGGAACGGGATACCTTGGCCAAGTGGTTTGAAGCCTATTGTTCCTAAAGCACCATCTAGTATGCCGTCATTAGAATCATCCAAGTGAGGCTGCGACGTTCGAATATCGTCGGAAGGTGGAGAGAGCCTTGAGATAGGTGGAGTTCGTGTGGAGGGTGGCGCCTCCATGATTACATCTATTGGGGTGTGCCTTTGAGGGGGGCATACAGCGGGAGAAAAACAGGTGGAGATAGATTCAACTAGGAGAGGAAGCCATCGAAATGAGTTGTTTGCAAGAAGAGAAAGAAAAGAGTCTAGAAGGTTTTAAATCACATAGGTGTGGATTCATGAGTATGCAATCCAAGGTGGAGATTGTTGGGTTTATTTCTTGCATACTATGTTAGATAAGAAGACGATGAGACGATGGAGGAATCAAGACGATCGGAGACGGAGTGGAAGTAAGGGAAACAATCAGCAGCAGTAGCAGCAGGAGTTGCGGCCGACCGTACATGGGGTGCGGTCGACCGCCCAACTCTGCAGAAGTTCCCGAGAGGGGGATGGTCGACCGACCTTGTGGTGCGGTCGACCGCGCGCGGCACTGGTGGATAAATTGGGTTGGGTCTTGGTGATTCGTGAGAAGCCCAACTTGCTCTTCAAGTCAGATCTGACGGTTCTTATCGTAGGGTTATCTCTTCAGGTATATCCAAAGGCCATTGTATCAAGATATTAAACTAGGTTTTCTCTAGATCTCTATATATTGTTGTTATTGGCCTCTATTGAGAGCCAAGAGAGAGAGTACTTCATTGAAAGAGAGATTGAGTGATTCTCTACTTGTAAACAACTAGTACTTACTGGTGAGACTTGAGAGAGGGTCGTGGTGAGAATTGTAATGTTCTTGTATCTTATCTAGTTGAATAACATCTTGGGTTTCTCCTTCCCTGGATTAAGGCGAAAGCCCCAACTGGAACAAACTTGTGTGTGCTTTGGTGTGTTTGGTATGATCTCATATGTGCTTGGTAGTTTGTGTTGATTGCATCGAATAACTCAACAAGATCCTAAGAGGGGTTTTTGGTAGAAATCCCTAACACGGAGGTGTCCGTGCGAGCGACGGGGCGGATAAACGGTGTACAAGCAAGAGACTGAGAGAGAGAATGAGCTCAAATTGACACTAGAAATTGACGTCACCCGATCAGTAGGATTAGTTTTCGTTGTATTTTTCTTTGTTGGTTGGAGTGTATGAATTCCAGAAACCAGCCTGTTGGAATCTGAACTTCATAAGCCTTATTTTTAGTTGTTTATTTTGTTAAATTTTTTAATGAAACACGGGGGGACCAAGGCCAACATTTTACGATAAAAAAAAATGATAGTCAAACAGAGTTCCACAAACTTTACACTTCACTGAGAAGAAGAAAAAAAGTGATTTGAGTAGCAACACTGCCAATACAGTGGAGTCACAAGTTATGCAGTTACGAGGCCACAATTAAGCGAATTCTATATTTAAACCGACTAGCTTAAAGCACTTGAAAATCAAAACATCTAATTTTACTAATTCTGTTAAAAGATATCAGTTAAAGCCCAAATCACATGCTAATTCCAAACATTACTCCGTAGTGAATCCTTTTTAAACTTTCCTACAGTGATCAAACCATAATTCCAATCAACAACCGACAGACATGGGCCAAGTCAGTTACTCACTCCACAAGTGATCCCGTGGATAACATTTCCCTCGACAATGTGAATCATAGGCTGATACGCGTGTCTCCAATAACTCAATCTTCACAAAGGGCGATGCACGCGCAAAGCATATAATCTACTCATATAGCTGCTCAAACTCAAAGTGCTGTTGCTGTAAAAAAAATACACAATAACTCCAACGCAGAGGATTTCTCAAGTATAAAACTCAGCACCAGCATACAACTTTGATCGTCAGAAAATTGAGTAATAGTAACAGTCTTGAGCCCAAGTTGCATGTCCTTGCGAGACAGAAGTTTCCTTTGATCCTCTCTTCTGCAGAGCTCCTCATCCTCACCCTCACCCTCACCCTCCTGATCATCCTCATCATCACCATTATACCATTGATCACCATCTTTCCTATGTCTAGCGTTGCTCGCTTCTTGTTCACTCAACTCTGGTAATCCAGGCTTCTAAAAGTCAAACTGCAAAACTAATGTAAACCAGAATCAGAGAGAGAATTTTAACATATTAAACAAAATCAGGGCCGGCCCAGCACTTATTGAGGCCTAAAGCAAACTTTGAAATGAAGCTTTTTAAAAGCTTATAATAATATGTCGTTAAATTTAATATATTTTTATTTAAATGTTACCTTTCGGGCTTTTTGAAATGCAAAATCATTTATTATGTTATTGTAATCAATTTCGGACTTTTTGGTATGTACGGAGGTTTATTTCGGGTTTTTTGACATGTGAGGAGGCCTTTATTATTATATTATTGTAATCAATTTAGGTTTTTTGGTATATGAGGATGCTTATTTCAGGTTTTTTAGTCTGTGAGTAGGCCTTTATTCTTTAAATTTTTTAGGCCTAAAGCCCTAGCTTTGGTTGCTTTACCCTTGGGCCGGCCCTGAACAAAATGAAGGTTAAATTGAAGAGAAAAACAAACAAACAAACAAAAACAAAAAACTGCACTAAAATATGGCCTAAACGAACATTCAAAATACTTAATTTACATAATAATCACTGTTTTTTTTGAAGATAATAATAATCACTGTTAAGGTATTATTATGAAGGTGCATGCTTTGAACAATTTCTGATAAAACTCTGGCGGTTCATTTGTTTGAGAACTTTATTTGATAACTTTTTGTGATTTCACGTTTTTTGTTCTATTCTTCAAACAAAATCAACAAGGCCTTTAAATAGGCAAGAACTAAAAAACAAAACATACAAGACCATTAACTACTCTGCCACCCCTTGGCTTTTCACTTACAAAGACTCTTGACCCTTTATTTTTCATAACCCACTAATATGGCATTTAATGTTTATTCAACAAAACTCCCTTGTAAACTTAAATGCTTCTACCATCCGTCATGCCAATCATCTTCTTGCATCTGTTGAGAAGTACTTTCGGTAGCGGTTTTGTGAAGATATCCCTTCGCAACAAGTCGCGCCTTGTACCGTTCTATCTCGCCTTCAGCATTCATCTTTTTCTTGAACACCCATTTCACACCAATAGGCTGACTTCCTTTCGGTAATTCCGCTAGTTCCCATGTGTTGTTGCGGTCAATCGCCTTAATCTCCTCGTTCATGGCAGTTTGCCACTTCTTGTCTCGCACCGCCTCTTCAAAACTAATATTTTCAGCATCTGCCAAAAGACATACAAGGTGTATCTCATTTGTCGAATCATACAAATCTTGCAAACTTCGTGTTTTGGGTTGTCGTGGTTCATCTTCATTATCGGTAGTTTCAGAGTTTGTTGATATGCTTGTTGGTGCAACGACTGATGATTCTCCAACTTCGATGATAACCTCCGTCGAATTGTTCTAGTCCCAATCGCTTGCTTCGTTTACTCGCACATCACGACTCACTATCACCTTCTTGCTTATCGGGTCGAGTAGCTTGTACCCTTTTGTCTTCTCATCATACCTAATAAAAATATACTTTTTGCTTTTGTCTTCGAGCTTCGTTCTTCGTTGATCCGGTACGTGTGCATAAGCCACACTACCGAACACTTTGAGATGAGAAACTGTCGACTTTTGACCGCTCCATGCCTCTTGTGGTGTTTGATCATCTAACTTCACATGTGGACATCGATTTTGTACATAGATGGCACATTGCACGGCTTCTGCCCAGAATTCCTTCGGCATCTTCTTGAGCATTGATCGAACCATGTCGAGAATAGTCCGGTTCTTCCTCTCGACCACACCGTTTTGTTGAGGAGAGTATGGTGCGGTTAGAAATCTCCTTATGCCTTGCTCCTCGCAATACTCCATGAAAGCCGTCGAAGTATACTCGCCACCTCTAACGGATCGTACGGCTTTGATGTGTCTACCAGTTGCCTTCTCCACCATCACTTTGAACTTTTTGAACACCTCGAATGCCTCGGATTTTTCTTTCAAAAAATAACCCCAAGTTTTTCGTGAGAAATCATCGATAAAGGAAATAAAGTACCTTTTACCGCTAAAAGATTCGGGGGTGATTGGTCCACATATGTCGGTATGAATCAACTCGAGAATATGTTTAGCTCGATATTCTGCCTTCTTTTGAAATGAGGTTCTCGCTTGCTTGCCAAGCACACATTCTTCACAAAATTTGCCCTCATAGTCCATGTCCGGCAGCCCGTGCACCGAGTTCTTCTTTGCTAACTTCTTTAGACCACCATAATGTAGGTGACCAAAGCGGAGATGCCACAGCGATGCCTTGTCTTCTACGTTGACTCGCAAACATTTTTCTCGCACGCTTCTCAAATTCAGTTTGTACATCCGATTTCTTCCCATGTCGACTCGAACAACCAGACGCCCTTGATTGTCTTTCAATTGTAGTACCCGGTTTATCATGAATACCGAGTATCCCTTCTCCATGAGTTGTCCCATGCTCAAAATATTGCTCTTAAGATCAGGTACGTAATAAACATTCTCGATTGACCCTTCCGTGCAGTTTTTTGTAAATAGTGAACCGTACCTTGGCCTTTTACTTGGATCTTTGACGCGTCTCCAAACGAAACGTGTCCATCTTCAACCTCTCGCATCTCCTTGAATAGGTGCTTGTGCCCGCACATGTGGTTACTAGCATCGGTATCGAGATACTGTTGGATACTTTGTGGAAGATCTCGCCAAGGTGGAGATTGTAGGATAATGGCTCGATTCTGGTTCAGATTGTTTTGGAGTATCTGCAGCAAAAGAAAGTTACAGCATAAGTCGATTGATAGAAGGATCAGGCGACTGTCCAGAGAATTTTCGAAGGCTAAAGATACAAGCAGCAGCAGAGGATCAGTCGACTTATCAGTCGACTGATAGAAGGAGTACCAGTCGACTGGTAAGTCGACCAGTCGACTGTCGACGGTATTTTGAACTGGATCTGGCCCAATTCGAAAAGGCCCAATAGTTTCCCTATAAATACACTTGTTAGGGTTTTGTAATCTGTGACGAAAATTAGAGATCCCTATTTCGGTTTTGCAGCCGTCATTATTTGTAAGGGTTTGTTTTCGCCCATTGGTGATAATTTGAAGAAGAAGAAACCCCAACCGCCCCGTGGATGTAGGCATGTATTTTGCCGAACCACATTAAATCTGTGCGTCCTTTTGTGTTGGTTTGCTTTTGTGTTTTCTCGCTGGTTCTCTCTTTGTATTCCGCATTGATTCTTGTTGGTTTGATTTGTACTCGCGCACAACAAGTGGTATCAGAGCTGTTGGTTCGACCTAGAGAGAGATGGCGGGTGATGCAGATGCAACCAAGGAAGTTGTGGGATCAAGTTCATCAAGAACAACGATTCACAACGCAAAATTTGAAGTTGAAAAATTTGATGGGACAAACAATTTCGGGATGTGGCAATGTGAGGTTTTGGATGTTCTTGTTCAACAAGAACAAGATGTTGCTTTGGAAGTTGAAAAACCTAAGGATATGTCCGAAGCAGATTGGAAGAAGTTGAATCGAGTTGCGTGTGGGACTATTCGGCTCTTTATTGAGAAGGCTCAGAAGTACGATTTGATGAGGGATACCGTTGCTGCGGTGTTGTGGAAGAAGCTCGAAGACAAATACATGAGGAAAAGTTTGGAGAATCGGCTGTATTTGAAGAAGAGACTTTTTCGCTTCACCTATACGGAAGGTATGTCTATGAATGCTCATGTGGAATCATTTAATAAATTATTGGCTGATTTGTTAAATTTGGATGAGCAAATTAAGGATGAAGATAAAGCCCTAATTCTGTTGAATTCATTACCTGAAAGTTATGATCATTTAGCAACTACTTTATTATATGGAAAAGATACTGTGAAATATGAAGATGTTGCAAATGCTTTGTTAAATAATGAAACTAGGAGAAGGGATAAGATGGTTGATAGAGAAACTTCTGAAGCGTTGATTGTAAGGGGCAGGACTGAGACAAGATCTGAGTCCAAATCTGGGAAAAAGGGAAACAAATCTCGTTCCAAATCGAGAGGAGTTTCAAAGGACAGGAAAATACCGGCCAAAGATGAATGTGCTTTCTGTCATGAAAGGGGGCATTGGAAAAAGGATTGTCCAAAGCTACGAAATAAGGGAAATTCGACTGCAAATGTGACTGTTGATAATTTAGAAAGTGGCGAGGATGTTTCTTTTGCACTTGCTTCTAGTCCCTCACTTTATCAAAAAGTATGGTTTCTTGATACAGCAGCCTCCTATCATATGTCTTGGAAAAAGGAGTGGTTTACTTCTTTGGAGTATATGGATGGTGGTGTAGTTTTGATGGGAAATGATGCACCTTGTAAGAAGGTAGGAATCGGGAAAATTGAATTGCTAATGCACGATGGTCTCATTAGGGAGCTTTCAGATGTATGGTATGTTCCAGATTTGAAAAAGAATCTGATTTCACTAGGTGCTTTAGAGGCCAGTGGTTTGAGATTTGCTAGTGAAGGTGGCGTTCTGAAAGTGACTAGTGGATCACTTGTGGTGATGAAAGGCCAAAGGAAAAGAAACTTGTTTTTCTTGCAGGGAAAAACATATTTGGGTCAGGCTGCCAGTGTAACTGAGAAGCCTAAACAGGTTGTTCCCGACTCTACTAGGTTGTGGCATATGCGACTCGGGCATGCAGGGGAAAAGGCCTTGCAGGGGCTTGTGAAGCAAGGGTTGCTTAAAGATGCTAAAGGGTGCAAGTTGGAATTTTGTGAACATTGTGTTTTGGGTAAGCAAACTAGGGTGAAATTTGGTACAGCTGTACATCAGACAAAGGGTATCCTCGATTATGTGCACACAGATGTTTGGGGCCCTACTCAGACACCTTCTATGAGTGGTAGACACTGGTTTGTTACTTTTGTTGATGATTACTCCAGGCGAGTTTGGGTATATACCATGAAGCACAAAGATGAAGTTTTGACATTGTTCACAAGTTGGAAGAAGAAAGTTGAAAATCAGACTGGTAGGAAGATTAAGGTTCTGAGGTCAGATAATGGAGGGGAATATAAGAATGATCCGTTTCTGAAGTTGTGTGAAGATGAAGGGATCCAGAGGCACTTCACAGTTAGGAAGACTCCACAGCAAAATGGGGTTGCAGAAAGGATGAACAGAACCTTACTTGAGAAGGTAAGATGTATGTTAGCACAGTCTGGGTTGAAGAAGACATTTTGGTCAGAAGCTGTTATATATGCAAGCCACATCGTCAACCGTTTACCATCAGCAGCACTTGAAGGCAAGACGCCTATTGAGGTATGGAGTGGTAAACCTGCATCTGATTATAGTTTTTTGCATATATTTGGTTGTCCTGCTTATTTTCATGTAACTGAAACTAAACTTGATGCAAGAGCCAAAAAGGCTATATTTGTTGGTTTTAGTACTGGGGTCAAAGGTTACAGGTTGTGGTGTCCAGAACAGAAGAAGTTAGTAATCAGCAGAGATGTCACTTTTGATGAGACCAGCATGATCAGTTCGGGACAGTCGACTGATGAACAGGAGCAGTCGACTGATGGTCCAAAACAGCAGAATTGTGGGAGCTCGGGACAGTCGACTGGTGGCAATAACCAGTCGACTGGTAGGAGAGTGTTCCAACAGGTGGAGTTAGAAAATTTGTCAGTTGAAAATCCTGTTCCTGTCCAAGATGAAGATGATGTGGTTGATACTGAGATTGATGAAGAAGCTCCTATCCAGCAGGAAGAATCAATTGCAGTAAGAAGGCAA
The DNA here is from genome assembly GCA_017893485.1 of Hemerocallis citrina. NCBI lineage: Eukaryota > Viridiplantae > Streptophyta > Magnoliopsida > Asparagales > Asphodelaceae > Hemerocallis > Hemerocallis citrina. The sequence continues at coordinate 176,892,367 of CM030367.1, forward strand.
AGAAGAGATATCAAACGACCGTCTCGTTTTACAGACACAGTTGCATTTGCTCTTCCCATTGTGGATGATGAAGTTCCCTCCAACTTCAAAGAAGCCACTAGAAGTTCAGAAAATGCAGATTGGAAAGTTGCTATGGATGAAGAGATGAACTCTCTTCATAAGAATAAGACTTGGGATCTAGTGCAACTACCAAAGGGGAAGAAAGCAATTGGTTGCAAGTGGGTGTATACGAAGAAAGAGGGTCCAAAAGGCAGTGTTCGGTTCAAGGCTAGACTAGTTGCAAAGGGGTATGCTCAAAAGGAAGGAATTGACTACAATGAAGTGTTCTCTCCGGTTGTGAAGCATCCTTCTATTCGGATTTTGTTGGCATTGGTAGCACAGTTTGACCTTGAGTTGACACAGATGGATGTGAAGACTGCGTTCTTACATGGGGAACTAGATGAAGAAATTTATATGTTACAGCCAGATGGGTTCAAGACAGCTGGGAAGGAAAATTGTGTTTGCAGGTTGAAGAAGTCTCTCTATGGGTTGAAGCAATCTCCAAGGCAGTGGTATTTGAGGTTTGATCAGTTTATGAAGGTGCAGAGATATTCCAGAAGTGAGTTTGATCATTGTGTTTACTTCAGGAAGTTGCAGGATGGCTCTTTCATATATCTGTTATTATATGTGGATGATATGTTGATTGCCTCTAAGAATGCTAAGGAGATTCAAAATTTGAAGAATCAGTTGAGTTCTGAATTCGAGATGAAGGATCTTGGTGAAGCCAAGAAGATACTTGGGATGGAGATAGCTAGAGACAGGGCAAAGGGCACAGTGAGTTTGACTCAGAAGCAATATCTTTTGAAGATGCTGAAACGGTTCGGTATAGATGAGAAGACTAAACCAGTAAGTACACCCTTAGCCAGTCATTTCAGAATTAGTGCTTCTCAGTCTCCAAGTACAGATGAAGAGAGACAGTATATGGCAAATGTACCTTACACTAGTGTGGTTGGCAGTTTGATGTATGCCATGGTTTGTACTCGACCAGACATCTCTCAGGCGGTGAGTATGGTTAGTCGATATATGCATGATCCAGGCAAAGAGCATTGGCAAGCAGCTAAATGGATTCTAAGGTACATAAGTGGCACCACAGATGTGGGTTTGAAATTTGAAAGGGATGACAATATTAGCAGGTTATTGGTTGGATATGTTGATTCAGACTATGCAGGTGATCTAGATAAGAGGCGGTCTACTACAGGCTATTTGTTTACGATGGCTAGAGCACCTATAAGTTGGAGGTCAAATTTGCAGTCCACTGTAGCGTTGTCTACTACTGAGGCTGAATACATGGCGGTTGCTGAGGCCATGAAGGAAGCCATTTGGATACATGGACTTTTGAAGAGCTTGGGGATTCATCGGGAGAAGGTGGAGGTACACTGTGACAGTCAGAGTGCTATTCATTTAGCGAAGAACCAAGTTCATCATTCGAGGACCAAACATATTGATGTTCGTTATCATTTTGTGCGTGATTTGATAAAGGATGGTGATATTCATTTGGTGAAGATTGGAACAGCTGATAATCCTGCTGATATGTTGACAAAAGTTGTTGGAGCAGCCAAGTTCAAGCATTGCATGAACCTGGCTAATATTTTGCATGTTTGATAATTTGGCATGGGCGGTTGGAATAGTGCTTCGCTATTTGTTCGCCTAGTATGTGATATCATACTAAGGTGGAGTTTGGATTTGTTGTTACATTTGATGATGAGCATTTGGAGTATTTGTGGAGATTGCTTGGGCTGTTTGGAAGATCTTGCCAAGGTGGAGATTGTTGGATACTTTGTGGAAGATCTCGCCAAGGTGGAGATTGTAGGATAATGGCTCGATTCTGGTTCAGATTGTTTTGGAGTATCTGCAGCAAAAGAAAGTTACAGCATAAGTCGACTGATAGAAGGATCAGGCGACTGTCCAGAGAATTTTCGAAGGCTAAAGATACAAGCAGCAGCAGAGGATCAGTCGACTTATCAGTCGACTGATAGAAGGAGTACCAGTCGACTGGTAAGTCGACCAGTCGACTGTCGACGGTATTTTGAACTGGATCTGGCCCAATTCGAAAAGGCCCAATAGTTTCCCTATAAATACACTTGTTAGGATTTTGTAATCTGTGACGAAAATTAGAGATCCCTATTTCGGTTTTGCAGCCGTCATTATTTGTAAGGGTTTGTTTTCGCCCATTGGTGATAATTTGAAGAAGAAGAAACCCCAACCGCCCCGTGGATGTAGGCATGTATTTTGCCGAACCACATTAAATCTGTGCGTCCTTTTGTGTTGGTTTGCTTTTGTGTTTTCTCGCTGGTTCTCTCTTTGTATTCCGCATTGATTCTTGTTGGTTTGATTTGTACTCGCGCACAACAGATACCACACTGTGTCGTTGTCGAAAACGGTATTTTTGTAGGCCATCATGAGAACACCATCTTCTCTTGTCTCCTCTTCCGCGACTAGATTCGTGTTTTCTTCTACCTTTTTTTCGGAATAGCACTCTTTTGCATAGTGCCCATACTTACCGCAATTATAGCATTCGATGTTTGATTTGCACTCTTTTGCGTAGTGCCCATGCTTGCCGCAGTTGTAGCATTCGACTTTTGAATAATTTGACCGGCCGCCTCTCCCATGACCACGTCTTCTACCTCGACAATTTTGTTGGCTTGACTGCCCCTTTTTCTCATAATATTCACCTCGACCGCGGCCTCCACTACCGCGACCATTGTTGCGACCTCCACGACCGCGCCCTCTACCACGAAAATTTTGAGAATAAAGTACATTTTCGTCTTTGATTGATGCCTTGGTTTGAAGTGCCTGCTCGAGTGTCTCCTCCTTCTTTTTCTTCTTACGTTGTTCGTGTGCCTCGAGAGAGCCTGCAAGCTCGTCGACTGTGAGCGTCGCAAGGTCCTTTGACTCTTCTATCGCGCACACAACATTCTCAAAATTGTCGGTTAATGATCTCAAAATCTTCTCCACAACTCGCGCATCGGTTAACGCTTCGCCATTACGAATGAGTTGGTTCACCACAGCTTGTACACGCGTGATGTAGTCAGATACAGTTTCCGACTCCTTCATCTTCATGTTCTCCAACTCGCCACGAAGAGTTTGGAGACGCACTTGCTTGACTCGGTCGGCTCCTTTGAACACTTTTCCTAAAGTGTCCCACGCTTCTTTTGAAGTAGTTGCACCGGCAATCTTCTCAAAGCCCGACTCGTCAACGGCTCGGAACAACATGTATAGTGCCGCCTTATCCTTCGGTCGTAACTCTTTTAACGCCTTGGTTTGAGCCGCCGTATATCCCGTGGTATTTGTTGGTTCTTCGAAACCTTCTTCGACCACCTCCCATGCATCTTGAGATCCGTGAAGAGATTTCATTTGAATGCTCCAGTTCTCGTAATTCGCCTTCGTTAGTCGTGGTAGCGGCATTCGACCCATCACATTCGCCATTGGCTCTGATACCATTTGAGAACTTTATTTGATAACTTTTTGTGATTTCACGCTTTTTGTTCTATTCTTCAAATAAAATCAACAAGGCCTTTAAATAGGCAAGAACTAAAAAACAAAACATACAAGACCATTAAGTACTCTGCCACTCCTTGGCTTTTTACTTATACCCCTTGGCTTTTCACTTACACCCCTTGACTTTTCACTTACAAAGACTCTTGACCTTTTATTTTTCATAACCCACTAATATGCCATTTAATGTTTATTCAACACTTTCCTATGTCTAGCGTTGCTCGCTTCTTGTTCACTCAACTCTGGTAATCCAGGCTTCTAAAAGTCAAACTGCAAAACTAATGTAAACCAGAATCAGAGAGAGAGAATTTTAACATATTAAACAAAAGTTACAAAATGAAGGTTAAGTTGAAGAGAAAAACAAACAAACAAACAAAAACAAAAACTGCACTAAAATATGGCATAAACGAACATTCAAAATACTTAATTTACATAATAATCACTGTTTTTTTTTTGAAGATAATAATAATCATTGTTAAGGTATTATTATGAAGGTGCATGCTTTGAACAAATTCTGATAAAACTCTGGCTGTTCATTTGCAGTGCATTTTCTACAAACAACACCATGCCACATAAAGACGGATATCCTCAATTCCATCAAAGTGAAATGTATTTTTTTTGAAGATAAGGGTGACCTCGTCACCATTTTATTAACGTAGTTTTAATGAAAACAAAGTAGCGCATAATACATATCCGAAGTGAAAGTTCTGTAGAACTCCGCTACGGGAACAAAATCTACATCCTCCACATCCTAACTAAGAACAAAATAGAAGATAAAAGAGTAACATACAACCGGTACAACGTCACTCTCCAAAATTTAGTCGGGGAGGGGGGAGGACTCCCTCGTCCTCCCTAACCTCCTCTCCCTTCCCCCCACCCCCTTTCACCCAACAACAGAGAAGCGGTGGTGCCACCGACTTAGGGTGTTGGTCGGTCGAATAGATGTGGAGCGGCGCTACGAGGATGGTCTCCTCTATGAGGACTAGGACGACGGTGGAGCAGCGCCGCTGTAGAGGAGGAGAAGTGAGAGAGACGATCGGGGACGATGATGGTCTTCGGTTTCGGTAGGGGAGTTGTGACTCGTCAACAGTATAGACGGTTGTTGGCAAGGGGACGGGGAGGTTCGGAGAGATGTGTGGGGGTTGAGCTCATCGAGACTCCTACCAGCGTTCGCCGGAGTGGTGCATAAGTCGTTCGTCGTGTTTCCAATTAGGGTTTGGGACATTTAGATCTGGAGCGGGGCTTCGCTCGGCGGCGGGCGCAGAGAGCGCCGCGGCGTGGGGGGGCTCGGTGCTGTACGGTGGTGTGAGCATCATCGGAGCGGCATGTGGATGGCAAATCGACGACGTGTGCGATGGGAGCAACGGAAGGAGGATGGTGACAACAACTGTGGGAGGTATCGAGGTGGAGAAGAGGAGCCGGATTGTGATGAGGAATGGGAGATGTGATAGAAATTTGATTTTTGAATTTCAAATTAGAGGTTCAAAATTCAAAATTAGATTTGGAAAAGATTTGACTGATTTTTGAATTTCAAATTTAGATTTTGAAATTCAACACACTTAAGGAGGGGGAGATTTGGTTCTATTTTGAAATTCAAAGTAGTGTTTCAAATTTCATATAAAGGCGGAGGAGGAGGTTAATTTGAATTTTGAATTTCAATTTAGAGCGTTTGAAATTCAAAAAATTATTTTCGAATTTTGAATAGGTGTGGAAGTGGAGGTTAATTTGTATTTTGAATTTCAATATAGACTTTTGAAAGTCAAAATATAATTAGAAGAGGAGACTTAGAGCCGTTTAGAATTTCAATTTAGATTGTTGAAATTCAAAACTTATGTGGATGGTGGAGAGAGGATCGCTGGTTTGTCTTGTGAATTTCTAATTAGATTGTTTGAAATTCTAATCGTGTGGGAGAAGCGATGGGCTAAGAGGAGGATCCCCAAAAATGAGCTGCCAAGGCGGAAGTGAACGTCGGGGGGAAGTTCGTCGAGAGCGTTGGCGTGTCGGTCGAGAACAATGACTACTGTTGAGGGCTGGATTTGACGCAATCAGAAGATGGCGTCGCAGTGGGGATGGATGGGTGGACTCGTCGGGTGTGATAGAAGCATGCCGCCTTTAGATAGCGGTTGTGGTTGTGGCCAAGGCGGACGTTCGGGTGAAGGTAGGGTGAGTCTATGGGGTAGAATACAATTTGAATATTTAACTGGTTGAAATTCGAATTTCATCTGGTTTTGATGGGTGGGAGAACATGTGCAGATGCTTTCGTCTACAGGAGTGGCTAGGGGAGAGACTAGTTTATATTGTAGAGTGAGCTATGTAATTGTTTTCCGGTGTTCCGATTTAGGAACATTAATGTATGTTTTTGTAATACTTATTTCGTTAATATTTTATTAATGAAACGGTGACGTGGTCACCTTTTTCTCACAAAAAAAAACGTCACTCTCAAAATACACGATAGATGGACTACACTCTCCAATTCCCACAGTGTATATCTCTGTTACCTCTCCTTGCTCGGAAGTGCTAGTCCTGCTCCTCCAAACACAATTTCTTCCTCGTGCCTGCTTGCCCTGACCAAGGTTGAATAAAGCCAAAGATTTTATGCATTATAATAGGAAATCTAATGTCAAAATGCCGAAAACACAACTCATTACGATCTAGCCATAGACCCCAAGTAGTTGTTGCAACAGATATTTCCCATGCTACTCTGTTATTACTACTAATTACACTCTCTCCCCAATGACCCCGGGCGTCCTTAACCGAGGTAGAAATACCGAAAACCCCAAAACCTAGGCATATCACCTCCCAAGCTAATCTCGCCCTTTGGCAAGAAATTAAGATATGATTCGTATCTTCATCATGTAACAGGCATCTATCGCACTTAACGTCTAAAGTGAAATGTATTGACTATGCTTTAAGAACTATATCAAATAATAATTAGAGAAAAATGGATAATTCTTTAAGAATCACTTCAAATAATAACAAGAGGGGGAAAAGCCTCCTTTAAAATAATCATCAACATAGCATAGCTTGGAAAGCGCAAAACCCTTGCACACAATGGACCTTCTCTAAGTGAATTCAGAATTTCCAAATCAATGAATCATTATTTCTCGTTTTATTTTGTGGGAAGGAGGCTATCGCCTACTTGTAGTTTTGTATAGAATAGGCAGTTTCACCATGATATACATCCAAATAACAACTTGGGATATTTAACTACCCAAACACCAAATAACCAAATACATTACAAAGATCTAGCCTTGGCTGCAAAGTTGTCGGACATTATGTTAGAAGGCCGACTGCGTGTGGCAAACTTGGAAGAAGCAGCTTCCCTTCATTTATGTGCATATCAACTAATCGAGATGATGAACCAAGAAATTTGACCACCTCTGAAGATTCATTCTTGATCATTTTAATTTTTTAATAGATTCCCAAACTTCACAAGACTAACCCTTATTTTCCTCTCTGTCCCGAAGTGTAGGACACTAAGAGCCGGAGTAGGTTATGTTGTGAATTCAGGGCTGGCAACTCAGACTACAAAATTATTCTTGAAAAGAAAAAGAAACTCCTTGTTGGCTAGCCAAGAACCAACCCAACCATGTTAATGGTTGGTAGTATCTTCACTTAAATGTGACTTCTTCAAAGAATCACATAGTAGCTCCATACAATTGTAACGAATTTTCACATATAAACCATTAAGTATTTCATATTTGTCCAGATGTCCTTAAATCATATGATTTGCGCGTTATTCCCTCAAATTCTTGGACTTACAATTAAAACTCTATTGGTAGGTAACATTAAAAGAATGTGGCATTTCTTCTCTTTTTGTGCAAGCAAGTAAGTTCTACGAAAAGCTATAAATAAATAAAAATCAACAGTAACTAAAGATTTATAGATAACATACAATGCCATACGTTATTAAGCTAACACATGCAACCAAAGCTGGTTCTATGGCAAAGCTAAATATATAAAATCTTATAATAAACTATAGATTCATAGAACGACGCAAAGTCTCAGCAAACTTGGTGATTTTACATCAAAACCGAATTATGTCATACGCTGGTACTCATAGTCAGATAGCATGGGTAACTTTTAGGACAAAGCGGGCCCACTACATTGATCAGGTTAACACAAGCTACAACACTACTTATAGAGATGCAGCTAATAATCCATTTGAAAGGTTCTAACAGTACTACACCAAAATTCTGAAGCTGCATTGATCGGGTGAGAGTTGCACACTAATATTCTAACCATTCCTTCATGTAAATAACTTAAAAAAGATTCAAGGGACTAACCATCCAGCAAATATTTGATGTAAGGGTGGAGATATTCAAATGACTAAAACATAAATAATGATATAAAATGTAAACAAAAGATAGCAATGTATGCAGATCTTTTCCATCGACCGACACCTGCAAACGAAGAAGAGCAGACCCATCATGATATAGTTGTCAAGAACTATTCCATGATAATGGAATTCCCGAGGGTTCTCAAACACACAGGAACAGGGTAGTTGTCAGTGCCGAAAATGATAATGAAATGTGGATTAGGGTCTTATTGGGTAGAGACGAGATCCGATCCGAATTGGTGGGGGGGCCCGCCTTGGGAATTAGAGTTTAAAAGGATTTTAAAGATGAGACAAGGTTTGGGGGATTTCATAGGGGAGCTTATATTATCGTAGTTAAGAAAAGTTTTGAAACCAGTGCAGTACCATGTGTTTATTCTGTTTTTAATGACAATTTAAATTTATAAATGATAATCATTTTCTTTTCAAAAGAAAAAAATGATAATCAATTTTGAATGCTGCTAATCTGCTATAGTGAACATTTTTTGATGAGATAAATTTAATTTTTGCCAATAAAAACTATTTAATAGCCTCGAATAACATATGTATTACATGTGCTTATGAAGATAGAGAGTATATATATAAGAAGAATGTGTATTTTGGAAGATCTCAGATATTTCGTATATACTGAAAGATTCTGTCACTTCTGCAAGGGAACAAGACAAACCCCTTATTTAGGGAACAAAAATTTTTAAACTTCATATATTTTCATCTTTTTTGAGAGCTGAAGAAGGATTTGTACAATTGAGCTCTCATTTTCTCGTCCAAATAATATTACCAAAATGGGCATACATTTTTTTCCCATAAAAAATGTGGAGTATGACCAGTTGACCACCATATCTCATTACTAAGAAACAACCAAACAAACCCAGAAACTGGAAAAAATTACAACATATACTCTCTTAGAATTTACATCAATACGAAAGAGTCGATAGATTTTGAAGAAGAATTTAAGTTATTCTAGAAGGAAGAAAAATTTAAGTTATTCTAAAAGGGCATTGATGGTACATGTAACGTGCAACATATCCAAAGTCATTCAAGCCATTTTCATAGACCTAATTGTGGAAGACCAGAAATTTCCAGTATGTCTGAAAGCCATAACAACACATTTTAAGTTATCAAGGCAACTCGAACATCTACTACATTTGCGAGACGGTCGGACAAATCCAAACAACACATTTTAAGTTATTAAGGCAACTCGAACATCTGCCACATTTGTGAGACGGCCAGACAAACCCCTGACTTAAAATATACAACCATCTAAACTGATATTAGCATTCGAAAAGCGTTGGAGGGATTTGTGAAATCAAGCTCCATGCATTTCCTCTTCCAAACCCTACCAACATAAAAATCTCCGTTATCAGGCATAACTAGTTACCGAGTCCGAACAGAGTTCAATAACTACAATAACCAATCACCTAAATATTGAGATCACAGGTCTTTCCAGTCGCAGACCGTAGCTCCCTTCAGTCACCTTCTCTGTCGGAAATGAATCCAAGGCCACAAGCTATAAGGTATCTGATAATGTCCAATCCCACTTCGAACAAACTACTTTAGATCACAACATACCAATTCTTTCCCTGAAGACTTCTGAGCTTCCAAGTGATGTCGGTATAAACTCTGAAACTCATGGGTTGCTCCAATTATGTTGCTCTGTCACCTGCTATGGATTTCTTGTCTGTGCTCCTATCTCTTTAATTTACCGATTTTATCTCTGAAATTGATATGTTTTGCATATACGCAAATAAAAAGGCAGCACGAATCCTGCAAATGATTTCTGCATCTTCCTTCACAAAGATGACAAAAGAAAACAGCAAAATGGCTGAATAATAGCAACCAAATCCATATTCCGTCGTTCAAGATGCGGCCTATATATGTATAATATAAAAGTTTGGGGTCAGTTTGTAATCACAGTCATATTAACCATTACAGTAGCATCTTGATCGAGTCTGTCCATAGCCATTAGATATAGAATGAAGCAAAATATGGAGATGAGCACCAGATTGCTTGTTGTGCAATCTAGATGATCTAAATAAATAGATAAACTAGACACAAATTAAAACCTCGCAAGTGTACGAATCGTTTATAGAAGCGTAGCAATAGCAAGGGTCGATCCCACAGAGATTGTAGACTTTAACTTACTAATCAATAAAAAGAGTAAGAATCATAAAGAGTTGTTTTAAAAGTTTAAAAGAAATGAAAAGATTAAAACTAAATTTGAATCACAAATATCTATTAAGTAGTTGGGCGTTGATTTCCACCTATAGTCAGTAATGCTAAGTCACCTTCTGAACTTCTTCTTATTACTCATGTTCGTTCTCTTTAAGGGCATGGTATCTACTCCTTAAAGTAATGTTTCCCTAAGCCAAGAATTAGGCATGGTATCTACTCTAATTCGTTTCTTTCATTAAGTATTTAGCATGGTATCTACTAAGTTGTACTTAAAGAAAACTTAAGAACAGTGGAAACGAACAAACACTTGAAGTTCTAGAAATTGGTATCAGATCTAGATCCTTCAGGTTGATTAAACCAAGAACCCCAAAAGATTCCCTTGTTACAAGTTATGAACACGAGATACTGGTCATCTCAATATGCTCATATAACAGATTCAGATGGATGGTAATGCAAACTTGATATTCTCAAGTTCTGTATGTCAGTCGACTGGCTCTCACCTCAGTCGACTGCTCTCAGAACTTGAGAACAAGTTGATTATCATCAATCTATACCAATTCAATCGGATTCAATCAATAAGTAAAATAGAAGAATTCAGAAGAATATAGCACTACATAACTACGGCTTCAATCTACCCAACTATAAATTTAGTTCCACATAATAATACTTTTATTGATCAACAAGTTCAAGTACATGATTAACATAAAAGAATTGGAAAGCGGAAGAATAAACTGATGTAGTTCGGCTAGATGGATCGGCTGGCTGTCACACAGTCGATCAGCCGTTCTTTCTTTTAGTACTTGATCTCCTTTCTCCTTCTTCTATGCCGATACAGTACTATTCTTTGTTGATGACTTGATGATCCAGAGAATTGTGATTCGGTTGTGGTGTGTGCGGAAGACGTCAGAGAGAAGATTCCCCAAATAATGCTTCTTGGTTGGTATTTATAGAACACGGCTAGAGAATTAGGGTTTGCACTTTTTTTTTTATAGAAAAGTCCTTTTCTTTTATTTATTTCCTCCCTCGTTGCTCTGCGTATTATTTCTTTCTCTTTTCTTCTATTCTTCCTTTTCTGTTTTGATTTGGATTAGATTTGGACGAATCTTTAAATATCTTATCTTCTAACTCTGCCGCCTACCAGTCGACTTGCCAGCGAACCAGTCGACTGTGCCGAGACTTCTGAAGATTTGATAATTGATCACACAAGTCGACTGGGCTTTGGAATAGGTCGACTGCACCGAGCGGCTGTGGAAAATCAACTTCTCTGTCCAGTCGCCTATTGTAATGGACCAGTCGACTGTTGATCTGCAATTTCCTGTGTATCATCCTTAACATCCCGAATCTGCTTCGTTTCTCTGTTTTAGGCTGTTTCCTATGGAAAAGAGAAAATAAGAGTTAAATATCACATATAGAGCTTTAAAATGTCTAATTGCACTAAGATTATTGCTCCTAATTGTGAATAATATTGTGTTCATCATTGCTTACTCAAATCTCCAGTCGTAAGCAGACATTTATGAAAATGCATTGCGCTAGTAGGTGTTGTAGTGGCTCGATAACTGTGACAATGATCAGAAAAAAAAACAATAACTACAGCAAGAACGACCTCCAAAATCTAAATGTGCTCAAATACTATTATGAATAACATAGCACCTTTAATGTCTGGGATAGTGCAGAAGATGCTATAAAGTTCCACAAAGGCTCTGAGTTCGTACTTATCTTCTTGTCAATGCTGAATATTAGTGATCAAAATAGCAGTCTCAACCAAAGAAACTGTTTGAATTAAGTGAAACCCAGCTCTAGGTCATTAAGCACAACTAATCATCTACTGGATGTATACTTTTATTAAGTTTAGTACATGGAGGCTTCACTATTAAGTTGCGCACAATGATTACTTAAGGTAACCTTCGGAATATGAACGTTGCACCTCAGCGAGTCAGAGTCGACACGAAACATCCATAATTTGGGATAAACCAACACACTGAGTTGATTAACAGGGTACCGAATTCCACAACTCTAAAATGGGAAATGCCTAATTAGAATATAACAACAGTTAATAGAAACGCAAGTCATATAGTTGAAGAATATTAGCAGAAGTAGCTTAACCAAAATTGAAATTTCCATAGTAAAATAAATAATATGAAAGGTGGACTAAATTAAAATGAGTTGCTAGCAGAAATACAATTATTGATGATGTAGACAATGTTGCAAATTATAAAAGTATAATCTGATGCATGGGCAAACTCGCCAAAGCAAGAATGAATAACACTTTGAACATGAAACATAAGCAAGGGAGTAAACAGATGGTGATGTTAAGAAGGTATTCAAATATAGTAGAACGGATGAAGAAAGGTAGGTTAATTTTCATTCACATCTGTGCTTAAGAGCACACCCCACAGCGTTGGCCGCAGTAGTAGTAGAGAATTCGGAGGACAACAATTTTTTAACCCCCTTCCGCTGGTTTTCTTCCATAGAGAACTTTATCAGTCTGATACTAGTCTCACTGAGATCATCCTTCCCTTTATACATTTTAGAATAATAGATTCAGCTTGGGCTACAATCAACCACTCGACCGTTGAGATTGGAAATGCATTCTCTGCACAGATAAAAATCGCCTGTTCTCCAAATTTTTCCAGTGCCGATACCTTGTAACTAATGAACAAGATATAAAATATAGAAATTATAAAATGAATAACCGAAAGATAGAAACTATGTGCATTAGTTTACATTTGAGTAAGACTGGCAACGGGTCGGGCTTGGGCCGAACTTATATGAGCCCGAGCCCGAAATTTTTTGTAAGGTCCAAACCCAGCCCAGTTTTGGATCGGGCCCCAAAATTCAGGCCCAAGCCCAAATCCAAATAAACCAAAAAGCCCAAGCCCAGCCCAATTCTGTAAAAAGCAAAGACAATTACATGAAAAAAAATCACAGAAAGTAATTACCATTCATCCTTTACGTATACTAAAATACATACAACTTGAGCTACTCTCATGTAAGATTCAATTCATTACATAAAAGATAATTACAAAGATATATATTAAAATTTATAACAATTGGCTAGTTGATGGTTACAAATGAGTACAATGTAAATTGATGTTGCTAAATTCATCACTATATCATGCAATTTCCTAAAACAACATGCTGATCTTCTTTGTTCTTAATTGTACTTATTTTGGACTCAGCATATCGAAGGTTGCCTGTCTCCGGTGTTCATAAGTGTTCAGAAAAAACGGTACATTCACAACAACACCTGTATCAACTGTTGTTTTCGTCCCTCCTGCAATAGCAATAATAATGTATTCAGTTAATTTCAGAGACTATCTCATCACATGTTAATTTTACAAGACATATATAACTAACTAATACACAAAAAAGGCAATGCAGAGTGCTGTTGCAGTTTGAAAAAATTCAACACCAAGACTTCACGCAAATCGACAGAGTAGTTAGTTGATGATGCCAAAAGTTAAAATTTAAACTCTATGCCAACTGAATCTTTCATCCTTTATATAAATGCATCTTAGAGTATCCATGCCAATGGCCATTTTAGGTTGCCATTTTCAAATTTGGCAACCCAAATGGCAAAATCCTCCCACACCAACCTCTTATTTGGGTTGCCAAATTTAGAAATGACTATTTCTTTTGTCAAATTTGGCAACCCATTTAGCATTCATTGCTATATGTAGTCACAAATTCGGGGTTCAAGAATAATTCGTCAAGATTTAATATTCGGAATTCGGCAAAAATCCAGTAAATTCGGAAAAAACTCGGCAAAAGTTTGGGAAAAAGAATTAGAAAATTTAATGTCTTGCAGTACCCATCACACACACACACACACACATATCATCACTTGCTCATTTACTAAATGAGCAAGTTGCTCATATCCCTTTTACCCATATATATGGAATGCAGGAATTGATGAGGTGCATGCATGCGATTGGAAAATTCTAAAAGTGGTTAGATACTCAATGTATCACATGCATGCCACCTCATTATTTGCTCATTTATTAAATGAGCAAGTTGCTCATATCCCCTTTACTCTCTCTCTATATATATATGGAATGCAGGAATTGAACCCCAACCTCTTGTGAACTCAAAATTTAACCGTTGGGCCATAAGACAATGTTGTCAACAAAAGGAGTGTTTTGAAAGTATACTCGATTCCAACAATTTAGCTAAAAATTGTTACCCAGATAGACGAACTCGGGGTCCTCTTTTTCTCGAATGTAGATCGGTTGATTAGCTTCATAATCATGGATCGTAGAATAATCGCAAGAGCTTATTTCATTGATGTCGTTGACACAGACCGAGAACACCTCTGGGAACTCGTCTCCTAGGTTATGGCCTTACATGTGGGTGTGGTTCTGTCCATAGACTCCTCAATTTGTACGAGTGTGAAATAAATTGATCAGAGTGGGAGGGAGCGGACGAGATTGCAGGAACATGGCAGCAAGATAGTTGGCAATAACAGGGAATTTAATGGCTTCACATATCATTAGACTGCCGACAACCAAAGATCACGGGCAGACTTTTTTATGATAGAAATTATGAGAAATTATAACAATAGAAATTAGGGTTAATATCCTAAACTTTTAATCTTGAATGAGAATTGTCTTTTAATCTCCATAATTTTTTGCTCAGTATGAATACATATTCACTAGTTGCCGATTTTTTACTAAACTTTGAGTAACACATAGAAAATTCTTGAGTACCACTCAGGTATCTCATTAGCCTTTTAAGGGTACTCAAATATGTATGAGATTAGTAGTGAATCTGCAGATCATACCTACCTCAAAGGCTATGTCTATTCTAGTGCATATCTTTGTATACATGAGACTTTCAATTCCTTTAGAATGATCTACCTGTCTCATAGTTGCACCATTATTAGGTGTTAACCTTTGACCATAATCATAAGGTATTTCAAAACATACTTTCAATCACTATATTTCCACTTTTGAAACACATTTTGATTTGATGAGTTTGACTAAGGGTTATCTCTTGCCAACCGAAACTCACTCTTATACCTATGGTATCCACAATACCTAGGTGTTTTATGCTGAATTTTTTGGGTAACACAATTTTAACTTCATTTGTAATAGATAGGTCATTTTCAAGAATAAGCTTGTCAAAAGCACAAGTAAATAATAGCCATTATATTTGACACACCATAAAGTTAAAGACACTGATCTGAATTACTTGATTCATATACTAGGCTCTTTATGAAATTTTTCAAATTATTTATTCGTCGGCTATACATGTTTTAAGAACATACAATGATTTTACTAAATTGTAAATCTTGTTCACTAAACACATTAGTTCAAAATTTTTCAATACAAAACTGTTCAGTATAAAACATCAAGTACAAAACATTTAGTACAAAACTGTTTAAATATCCTTTATGAATAATAAAATTTTCAATAGATGTAAGGGTAAAAAGAATACTTATTGTAGCAATATGACAAACATGTGAGTAAACATCAAATAAATCTACCCATTTTTCTCAGTTAATCCTTTAGCTAGTAAATGCATTAAAATTTGCTATTGAACAATTAAAATTAAGTTTTTTTACAAAACCCCACTAACTTACAATAGTTTTAGCCTCTTTCGGCAGATCAACTAAATTTAAGTATCATTGTATGACACAAAATCATCTCATTGTCTACTAAAGACTCTTCTTATCTCATATGTCATTCAAGTTTGAGTGTCAGTATGACTGGTTCTTGATTCTAACAGTGAATCATTGACTACGTCAGTAGGACTAGATAATTTCATGCACTTATCTTTGATGAACACATTCTGGAAGAACTTTGTTTGTCTAGATTATACTAATAACAATTAGATAGATCTAAAATCTGTAGGATAATGGCTCGATTCTGGTTCAGTTTGTTTATATCCATCGTATCTGCAGCAATCGAAAGTTCCAGTACATCAGTCGACTGACTATGCGAACCAGTCGACTGTCCAGAGAGAAGTTTCAAAGGCTAAGGATACAGCAGCAGCAGTCGACTGAAGATGTGTCTCAGTCGACTGTCCAGAACTAAAGACCAGTCGACTGGTAAGAAGACCAGTCGACTGTAGGCGGGTTTGTGAACTAGAAAAGGCCCATTTCGAAAGCTCCAGTAGTTTCCCTATAAATACACCCGTTAGGGTTTTGTAAAAAGATAGACCTCTATTCGGATTTTGCAGCCGTCATCTCTGTAAGGGTTTGTTTCACCCATTGGTGATTATTTGAAGAAGAAACCCCAACCGTCCCGTGGATGTAGGCACTTGTTTTGCTGAACCACATTAAATCTTTGTGTCCTTGTGTTTGTTTGTTTTCTGTTTTCTCTCGCTATTTCTCTCTTTGATTGGTGGTCCATTCGTATTCCGCACAACAAGTGGTATCAGAGCGTCGGGTTCGACCTAGAGGGAGATGGCGAGTGAAGCAGATGCAACCAAGGATGTTGTGGGATCAAGTTCGTCCAGAACAACGATTCACAACGCAAAATTTGAAGTTGAAAATTTTGATGGAACAAACAATTTCGGGAAGTGGCAGTGTGAGGTGTTGGATGTTCTGGTTCAACAAGAACAAGATGTTGCTTTGGAGGAAGAAAAACCAAAGAATATGTCCGATGTAGGTTGGAAGAAGTTGAATCGAGTTGCGTGTGGGACTATTCGGCTCTTTATCGCGAAGGCTCAGAAGTATGATTTGATGAGGATACCATTGCTGCGGTGTTGTGGAAGAAACTCGAAGACAAATGCATGAGGAAAAGTTTGGAGAATCGGCTGTATTTGAAGAAGAGACTTTTTCGCTTCACCTATACTGAAGGTATGTCTATGAACGCTCTTGTTGAATCATTTAATAAATTATTGGCTAATTTATTAAATTTGGATGAGCAAATTAAAGATGAAGACAAAGCCCTAATTCTGTTGAATTCATTACCCGAATGTTATGATCATTTAGCAACTACTTTAATATATGGAAAAGACACTGTTAAATATGAAGATGTTGCAAATGCTCTGTTGAATAATGAAACTAGGAGAAGGGATAAAATGGTTGATAGAGAAACTTCTGAGGCATTGATTGTAAGGGGCAGAACTGAGACCAGATCTGAGACCAAATCTGGGAATAAAGGAAACAAATCTCGTTCCAAATCGAGAGGAGTTTCAAAGGACAGAAAGATACCAGCCAGAGATGAATGTGCTTTCTGTCATGAAAGGGGGCATTGGAAAAAGGATTGTCCTAAGCTACGAAATAAGGGAAATTCGACTGCAAATGTGATTGTTGATAATGTAGATAGTGACGATGATTTTTCTTATGCACTTGCAACTAGTCCCTCACTTTATCAAGAGGTATGGTTTCTTGATACAGCAGCCTCCTATCATATGTCTTGGAAAAAGGAGTGGTTTACTTCCTTAGAGTATATGGATGGTGGGGTAGTTTTGATGGAAAATGATGCACCTTGTAAGAAGGTAGGAATCGGGAAGATTGAATTGCTAATGCACGATGGTCTTATTATGGAGCTTTTAGATGTATGGTATGTTCCAGATTTGAAAAAGAATTTGATTTCACTTGGTGTTTTGGATGCCAGTGGAATGAAATTTGCTAGTGAAGGTGGCATTCTGAAGGTGACTAACGGAGCACTTGTGGTGATGAAAGGGCAAAGGAAAAGGAACTTGTTTTTCTTGCAGGGAAAAATATATTTGGGTCAGGCTGCCAGTGTAACTGAAAAGCCTAAACAGGTTGTTCCCGACTCTACTAGGTTGTGGCATATGCGACTCGGGCATGCAGGAGAAAAGGCCTTGCAGGGGCTTGTGAAGCAAGGGTTGCTTAAAGATGCTAAAGGTTGCAAGTTGGAATTTTGTGAACATTGTGTGTTAGGTAAGCAAACTAGGGTGAAATTTGGTACAGCTGTACATCAGACAAAGGGTATCCTCGATTATGTGCACACAGATGTTTGGGGCCCTACTCAGACACCTTCTATGAGTGGTAGACACTGGTTTGTTACATTTGTTGATGACTACTCCAGACGAGTTTGGGTATATACCATGAAACACAAAGATGAAGTTTTGACATTGTTCACAAGTTGGAAGAAGAAAGTTGAAAACCAGACTGGAAGAAAGATTAAGGTTCTGAGGTCAGATAATGGAGGGAAATACAAGAACGATCCGTTTCTGAAATTGTGTGAAGATGAAGGGATCCAGAGACACTTCACAGTTAGGAAGACTCCACAACAAAATGGGGTTGCAGAAAGGATGAACAGAACCTTACTTGAGAAGGTGAGATGTATGCTAGCACAGTCTGGATTGAAGAAGACATTTTGGGCAGAAGCTGTTATATATGCAAGCCACATTGTCAACCGTTTACCATCTGCAGCACTAGAAGGCAAAACACCTATTGAGGTATGGAGTGGTAAACCTGCATCTGATTATAGTTTTTTGCATATATTTGGTTGTCCTGCTTATTTTCATGTAACTGATACTAAACTTGATGCAAGAGCCAAAAAGGCTATATTTGTTGGTTTCAGTACTGGTGTCAAAGGTTACAGGTTGTGGTGTCCAGAACAGAAAAAGTTAGTAATCAGCTCGGGACAGGTTGTGGTGTCAATAATGGCTCGATTCTGGTTCAGTTTGTTTATATCCATCGTATCTGCAGCAATCGAAAGTTCCAGTACATCAGTCGACTGACTATGGGAACCAGTCGACTGTCCAGAGAGAAGTTTCAAAGGCTAAGGATACAGCAGCAGCAGTCGACTGAAGATGTGTCTCAGTCGACTGTCCAGAACTAAAGACCAGTCGATTGGTAAGAAGACCAGTCGACTGTAGGCGGGTTTGTGAACTAGAAAAGGCCCATTTCGAAAGGCCCAGTAGTTTCCCTATAAATACACCCGTTAGGGTTTTGTAAAAAGATAGACCTCTATTCGGATTTTGCAGCCGTCATCTCTGTAAGGGTTTGTTTCACCCATTGGTGATTATTTGAAGAAGAAACCCCAACCGCCCCGTGGATGTAGGCACTTGTTTTGCCGAACCACATTAAATCTTTGTGTCTTTGTGTTTGTTTGTTTTCTGTTTTCTCTCGCTATTTCTCTCTTTGATTGGTGGTCCATTCGTATTCCGCACAACAAAATCTGTCCATAGAACCATATTCTGCACTTAATAAGTACACAAAAGTATTTGTTATAGGTCCTACTTTAGGCCTTCTAGGATCTTGTACTCTAACAAATGTATCAGAACACAAATTTTTACTTTAACAAAATTATTTGTATTTTCAGTCCCATAATTTAACAAGGTGTAAATAATTTGAGTGTGGTAACAAATTGGAAATACGATTAACAACACAATATCACCCACAGTTACACAAAGTCAAACAATAGTCAATAATATAGAATTCAACATTTCACTAAGTATTTGATTCTAACTTTTATCAATGTCGTTTTGACTGTTGTAAATAGAGTGCACTAGAGATTATGCCAAATGCAAACTTCTCTAAAATTGTTAAAACATATTCACCCCTCTATCAAATCTGAAACCTTTTGATCTTAGCATTTAACTAGATTTTTAATTCATCAAAATAGCGAGTGCCACATCCTCCATATATGTATGCCAAACATTCAATAATTATCTATATAGGTGATTAAATATTTATGACAAATTATCGTCTCATCTAGTCACAAAGCTACTGAGATCACAAATATCAGAATGTATTGACTCAAGCAGTTGTGTGCTCCTAGAGACCATACTAAATGATTTTCTAGTGATCATAATCTGAGCACAACTTTCATATTTGTCATATTTAATGGAGTGTCATTTAGCAGAGTTATGAGTTTTAACAAGAAGAAACAATTTAATATATAGTTCTCAAATCCTAGCCAATTATACTATGTTCAGGAACTATACACAATTAGAACTATTCTTATTAATTATCTCATTTGTTAAACTCAACTTATACATGTGATTGACAATATATGCACATTATAATAGTTAATACAAAATTACTCTATCACATCTTACAAAATTGTTTGCTTTCTTTAATGATTCTAACAATGTCCATTTGCTCAAACACAGTAAGCAAAAATTTCTTTATTCGTTCTTCATCATCTTTGAAACGCTAAACCAGATAATGACTAACATGTTATAATTCAACTTTGCACACACAGTACAATGAACGAGAAAGAACAAAACGTAACTAATGGAGTCATATACTGCATTAAGAGATGCTCTCTCTTAAGTTACAGACATTTGTTATACATCTTATACATCAAATTATTATTATTTTTATTATTAGAGAAGCAAATATGTAATCTTACACAAACTGCAAACAATGAATTTTTCAAAATATCTATACACATAGTATGCCAAAACACTTAACAACCCTAAACATGCTAGTTTTCACAGCGAGAATAACTATGATCTAAAACTCTCAATCATGTGATCAAACGCACAAAACGTTAACACATTTATCACATAAAAATACTAAGAGATTAGAGTAGAAGATGTGTCTAATTTTTATATAAATATTTGTACTTATTTACCCATATAATTTGCTTGTATTCGTCTATATTATTTATAATTCATCTTATTTCTATATATTTCAGTTAATTAATTATTTTTTAAGAAATAAAATTTTTTGATGCAAAAGGTGAATATTTTTGGTAAAAATCAACAAACAAAACAAATAAAATGATTTCTTAATTTTTATTGTTTTGTTAAATTTTAAATTTTACAATTTGACCGTGTGAAAATCAAAATATAAATTTTAAATTGCCAATAGAGGAGAAAGTACAATAACAATTTAACAAGGATTTTAATTTAGCTAATATGATTATTAGATAGTTTAATTAATTTAAACTAATTAATTTTTTTTTATTTTTAATGCTAATTTCTGATTTATTTTGTCTGTGTGCAGCACGTGTTTCAAGAAAAAGAAAAAGAAGAAAAAGAAGCATGAAATAAAGAGCAAATTAAAAAAAAAAATAAATAAATAAATAATTGAGGTTTTTTTATAAAAATAAATTCTAATCTCTATTTTCCGGGCCTATAAATAGAAGAGCAAACAAGAGAAGGAGGCCGGCTAACTTCGATTCATAACTAAAAATAAAAAATAATAAAATAAAAAAAATTAATAAAAAAAGTAAAAGAGACAGGGCGTGCTTTGATTCTGGCGGCTCGGACTTCAAAAGAAACAGAGAGAGCGTGACGTCAGCGAAAGTGGGCTTGCTGGCTCTGTTTTCGAGCTCAGTTTTCAAGACGAAACGGGAGAAGCCAGCATCGCTGACGTGGCGTGTTGGCTGCGGGACCCAGTAGACAAGGGCACGACACACAGAGTGAGAGGAAAGTGGGCCTGACTGCGCGTGACGTCATCAGCTGACGTGGCGGCGCGGTTTTCGAGACAGAACGGGACAGAGAAGGAGAGAGAAAGATAAGCGTTGTTTGCTGGCTTTGTTTACTGTTTTTTTTTTCTTTCTTTTGTTGTTTTTTTTTTATGAAAACGGATAGAGTCTGTCGACTCCAGTCACACCAAAATAGCATATAATAACTCCAAAAGTAATGTACAGTAAGCTGTTTTACAAGAGGTAAAACACCGAAAAGAATCGCAAAAATACAATCGATAAAACCTAAATAAAACTATACAAATAGAAGAAAACAAGAAACTGGGGCGTTGAAGGCTGAAGGCATCGAGGGCAGCGACGAAACCACTCGAGTCTGCTAGCGCGTGGAGCCAGGAAGACAACACAGATCGATAGATCAAAACAAGACCATCAGCGGGAGATGAGGCCACGGTAGGGAGCCACCGGAAGGGAACCAAAGGATACAGCCAAGCATCAGGGGGACCTGAAACGCTCGCTAGATACCTGCACTGAGAGCCAACATAAACCAAACCCAATGGAGTCCAAACAAGACTAAGGAGGTCGAGGCATCATCACATCAGTGCCCATCTAATACCAGCAATAAGACTTCACTGGAGAGGGCACAGCACACAAGCCAGGCAAAGCTGGACACAACCACGCACCACACAACCCAACTAAAAGAGAGGTGCTCCACTCACTACCAACAGCCAAAGCTCAAAAAAGCCACAATAACGAGCTTAATAAGAGCAAACACCAGGCAATAAACGAGTCGCCAAAATAACGAAACATACCAAGTACAGAGAAAATCCGATCAGCCAAGACCACGACCAATTAAAGCCATACAAAAAGTGAACCACAAAAGGATGCTAAAGAAGAAGAACATCAGCAAATATATAATTAACCACTATGGGAACAACCATAAACTCCCCATGCTCAAAAAGCCAAAGACCAAAATAAAAACAACCCAACAGAAGAGAAGAAGAGAGGGAAAGAAGAAGATGAACTACCAACCGAGCCTGAACCCGGAAGAACAAAAAAAGGGGGGGAGTAGTTTCATTTCAGCAAAAGGCCTCTTGGTCAGGAGCTCCACTAGAGGGAGATCATGTCTGCAGGGGAAAGAAAAAGATAGTACTGTCAAACTCAGTGAAAAAATAGTATTAAGCATTTAAAAAAATAAAATGCTAGGGAAGTAAAGCTTGCAGGTTACTAAGACAGCCCACAAAATTGGTAAGTTTTTGAAAATCCAGGGAAGCTCTGCCTTTGTAAGAAGGGCCCGAGCTCCAGAGCTTGAACAAATAAGAAAATGATTCAATAATGGCCATAGGAGAGGAGCAGCGATGCTCAAACAATCGCTGGTTCCTTTCTTTCCAAATAATCCATACGATGATATGAACTGACAAGACCCACGCGCAATTGAACAAAACGTTCGATGGCTTTAAAGACCAAACGTCGGTTAAAGTGGGGGGAGTCGAACCCGTGTCCCACGCAAGAGAACAGATCCTCCATAACGGAAGGATGGAAGGACACTGAACGAAAAGGTGATTAACGTCTTCCGGGAGTTGGGCACATAAAGCGCAAAGTTGCCCCCATGCTAAATTCCTTCTATTAAGAGCCTCAGCAGTGAGTAGTTTACCATGATACGCCAGCCAGAAATTAATCTTCACTTTAAGGGGTGCGGCTGACCCCCAGAGCAGATTCGCGACAGGGGATTGAACGCCCCTAGAGTTAAGAAAACTGTAGAAAGATTTAACAGAGAAGGAGCTTGATTCAGTCCAGCGCCAAGCAATGCCTTCGCTAGACCTCCAAACGAAGTGATCGAGGTGAGAGATAAGTTTATTGAAAATCTCTAAGAGAGGTGGAGGAAGGTCGATCACGAAGGGAATGATCCAATGATGCGTACCGTCAATGATAGCAAAAGACTTTGCAACCATTGCGGAGGGGTCGGAAGCCAACTGAAATAGAGAGGGAAACTCAGAAGAGAGTTTGATGTTACCGACCCAAAGGTCAGTCCAAAGTTTCGCTCAAGACCCGTCTGCGCAGGTGCGAGAAATACAACAGAGGAAAGCGGTCGATGCCTTCCAGACACCTTTCCAGAAGAGGAAGGCTTGGCGACTAACAGTCGCAGGGAATTCCCACCAGTTGCGAGAGCGAGAGCGGTAATTCTTGATGCACCGAATCCAAGGAAGGTTGTCACGGTGATGAAGAAACCACAGCCATTTACCAAGGAGAGCGATGTTATGGTCTCTGAGATAGAACACCCAGCCCTCCCTCCGATTTGGAAGTACAAATCATTTTCCACTGGCAAAGATGGGAACCTGGTTTATAGGACGATGATCCCGTCCAGAAGAAATTACTTCTAATTTGATCTAACCTTTTAATAACCCAGGAAGGGAGGTAGTAAAAAGACATAAGATAGAAAGGCATAGCTGATAACACCGAGTTGATGAGGATTAATCTACCTCCTCGGGAAAGAACTTTGCCTGACCAAACACTGAGCCTGGCTTCCACTTTATCAATAAGTGGAGCCCAGTCAGAACTATGCAGTTTGCCCCATCTAAGGGGGATGCCAAGGTAAGTGATATGGCTAAAAATGGGGTTAAATCGGAACCGTCCAGATTGGGCGCGAATCTTGAAGCTCGGGGGTAAAACGGTAATTTCACATACAAATGGATCCAGAATGGGTATTGGATCTCCTTCTCACAGATCCAATAACCCACAAACGGATCAACTCCAATTGGGTACGGGTCCCGACCCGAGGCGAACCCAGACCAACAAGAGACAAATCAGGGTCACTGATTTGACCAAGTCAACGGGCCTGATTTGCTCTCACCGGGAATCAGGGATTAGTTTCCTAAACAGACTGTGAGGATTTTACTCCTGGCAGTTACACAAGGAATCAAGTCCCTAATCACTCCCCTAGCGACTATAAATACCTCCCCTCTACCACTGTGACCAGGTAATCACTCTTTTTCCACCTTAAGCTCTTTCTTTAATCACCACTGGTTACTGACAAGAGCGTCGGAGGATGCGTCGCCGTAATCAACCCCGGTGTATCGCACTTCCTTGCAGGTTGCGGCAGGAATCAGAAGGCTTGGATCCGCTGTTCAGGTTTTTCTCGAACTCACAAATCTTATCTGTTTACCCCCACACCGAAATCAGCGGTAACAGATTGGCACCGTCTGTGGGAAACAACCACACGAACAGCCTCCGCCTCTTCCTTATCGTCTAGCCCTTCTCCAACCATGCCTCCAAAGAAGGTCAGATCTAGAGGGTCCAACCGCGGACCCAATCATGCCGATCAGACAGAGGAAGTCCCTGTCAATCCTGCTCCACAGCCTGAACTTCCTCCCCCGGTCCAGCAGGGCCAACCTCCTCTTCCCAAACAACAACCCCCCAATGGCCTTTCCGGCCATAACGGGCGGAGGCAGAAACAACCCCTAAACCCAGACCATGTCTCGGTTCATAATGCCTCCTCGGATTCAATGGCTTCTCATCACCCCGACCTCCGCAACACCGTTCTGAACCGCCAAAAGGACGAGGACCTTCGCACCCACCTAGATGAGAGGCGGGCCCGAGAGGGAGCCTCCTGCCAGCATCATGGTGACCGATCTCTTCATCGCCGAGACGGTAGGAGGTCTCCAGACCGACGGGGCCGAGCGGCATCTCCCGAGCGCCGTAGGAGGCCACATTCACCTGCGGATCGACATCACCCGAGGAGCAATGAGGCACCTATCACTTGTGCCGAGTTCCTACAATTTCAGGAGACCGTGCTGCAGGCCCTCAACCTTCGCCCCAACAACCAAAATGCCCAGAGGGTTCCAACACCCCCGCGGGTTTCCAGTCCTCACCGACCAACCTCTGAAGCAGATCCTCCATAAGCCCGAGACCTCGGGCCGGCTAATGAAGTGGTCCATAGAGCTAAGCCAACATGACATCTCCTACCAACCTCGGACGGCAATCAAAGCACAGGCCCTTGCCGACTTCATCGTCGAGTCCACAATTCCTGAGGTCAGCCACGTCCCGAACGGACCCCCTATTTGGACGGTCTTCGTGGACGGCTCCTCCTGTAACGAAGGAAGCGGCGCCGGTATCATCCTGAACGGCTCTGATGACTTCGTCCTCCAGTATGCGATCCGTATGAACTTCAAGGCCTCGAACAATGAGGCGGAGTACGAGGCACTCATCGCAGGCCTCGGACTTGCCCGAAGTGCTGGGGCGCAGCGCCTCCGAATTCACAGTGATTCTCAGCTGGTTGTGAACCAGGTCTTGGGCGAATACGAGGCACGAGACGAGCGAATGGCGAAGTACCTCGCCAGGGTTCGGGCCCTCATGAGCCGGTTCGAAGAGGCACTCATCCAACGAGTCCCTCGTGAGGAGAATTCACAAGCCGATGCCCTCTCCAAGTTGGCCTCATCCTCCCTCCAAGGTCTCGAGCAGACCATTTTGATCGAGGTCCTCTCAAGGCCGAGCATAGAAGACAAGACCTCCGGCTCGGTAGAGTCGTTGCCGGTCTTGCTGCAAGATAATTGGATGAAGCCGTTGGTGGAGTTCTTAAGGGACGGGCTCCTTCCCGAGGAGGCCAAAGAAGCACGTCGAGTCAGAACCAGGGCCGAGCGATATGTCTTGATCGAGGGGATCTTGTACAAACGCTCCTTCTCGTATATTGATGGCTGACCATACCTAAGGTGCCTCTCACCGGAGCAGGCCGACTATGCCCTGCAAGAGCTCCACGAAGGCATCGGCGGAGCGCATTCAGGATCTAGGTCCTTGGCCCGGAAAGCTTTGAACTATGGATACTTCTGGCCGACTCTGTCAAGATGCCGAGCGACACGTTCGGCAATGTGGCTCCTGTCAGAGACATTCCAATGTTCGTTGCCTCCCTCAAGCCAACCTTGCCTCCCTGTCAAGTCCTATCCCCTTCGCAATGTGGGGAATGGATTTACTAGGGCCTTTCCCTCCAGCTCCGGGTCAGTTCAAGTTCTTGGTCGTAGCCATCGACTACTTTTCGAAATGGATTGAGGCCGAGCCCCTCGCCACTATAACCGAGAATAAGGTGGTTCAATTCTTCTGGAAGAACATCATCTGCAGATTCGGCATCCCCCATGTCCTTGTAACGGACAACGGGACTCAGTTCACTGGTGCAGCATTCCGAGCTCTGTGCGACGACCTTGCCATCCAGCAGCGCTTCTCATCCGTCTCCCACCCTCAGTCGAACGGACAGGCAGAAAACGCCAATTAGCAGATCCTCGCAGGTATCAAGAAAAGGCTGGACAAA
The DNA here is from genome assembly GCA_017893485.1 of Hemerocallis citrina. Classification (NCBI taxonomy): domain Eukaryota; kingdom Viridiplantae; phylum Streptophyta; class Magnoliopsida; order Asparagales; family Asphodelaceae; genus Hemerocallis; species Hemerocallis citrina. Next base: position 176,919,005 of record CM030367.1, read on the forward strand.
TCTTCCAACGGCTTATGGGTCGACTAGCTCCCCAACGTACTATGGAACTACTGCACGAACAAGCGGACCCCCACAGGAGAGTCCCCTTTCAACCTCACCTATGGGTCCGAGGCGGTGATACCCCTCGAGGTCGGAATACCTTCCCCTCGCCTCGCAGCCTACAATGATGAACAGAACGCCAGAGACCTCAGGGCAAACTTAGATCTGGTGGACGAGCTGAGGGAAAGAGCGTCAATTCGGCAACAGAATTACCGAAGAAGGGTCGAGTTGGCATACAACAAGAAGGTCCGACCCACCAACCTTAAGCAAGGGGATTTAGTCTTGAGAAAACTGGCCATATCCTTCCCCAATCAGAAGAGCAAGCTGGCTCCGAACTGGGAAGGGCCGTACAAGATCACAAGGGTAGTTCGGCCCGGAGCATATCGTCTGGAAGATCTAGAGGGCAGAGAGATCCCGAGGACCTGGAATGCCGACCACTTCCTGAAATACCAAGAAGGCGCCCCGGCACCTCTCTAAGTATTGCAGGATATCGAGCCATTCCTCTCCTCTAACTTGTAATCTATTTCAATACTTGTAATATGTAAAAACGGTTTGCCGTCGATTATCAATGAAGAATGCCCTTTCATACTTATAAGTTTGCTTGCGTCTCTCCGCCTTTATCTTTTGTTTTTTAATTTGATTTCAACCAATGGTTCGGAGTCCAATGTCCGGCTCGACTTTACCTCCTCGACTCGCCCCCGGACGAGCCGGAGGTAGATCGCCGTTCGGAACTGCTCCCACAACCGTTGAACTACACCGATGGTTCGGAGTCCAACACTCGGCTCGACTTTACCTCCTCGGCTCGCCTCCGGATGAGCCAGGAGTAGATCGCCGTTCGGAATTGCTCCCACAACCGTTGAACTACACCGATGGTTCGGAGTCCAACACTCGGCTCGACTTTGCTTCCTCGGCTCACCTCCGGACGGGCCAGGAGTAGATCGCCGTTCGGAATTGCTCCCACAACCGTTGAACTACACCGATGGTTCGGAGTCCAACACTCGGCTCGACTTTGCTTCCACGGCTCGCCTCCGGACGGGCCAAGAGTAGATCGCCGTTCGGAATTGCTCCCACAACAGTTGAACTACACCGATGGTTCCGGAGTCCAACACTTGGTTCGATTCCACTCCCCAAGCTTGCTCGAGTTAGGAGTGGATCACCATTCGGAATTGCTCCCACAACCGTTGAACTACACCGATGGTTCCGGAGTCCAACACTTGGTTCGATTCCACTCCCCTAGCTTGCTTCTCGGCGAGTTAAGAGTGGATCACCATTCGGAATTGCTCCCACAGCCGTCGAACATTCGCTATGACCGACGAGCCTCACCATGGAAAAGAGCTCGGCTCACCCCTCGACTTCGCAAGAAGAGGGAGACCGAAGCACTGTTCGGCACCACAACCCGTGCCATCTTGTCACGGAGGCGGAAGCCCCAAGAAGAATGGTCAGATCACATTGCCTCCGGTCAGATGCCGAGCAAGTGCCATTCCGAGCCTGCAAACGGAGAAAACTCACTTTCTCCTCAACTTTCGCGTAGGATCTCGATCAGACGGCCCAGATCTTGCCAGCAACGCTAGACGACAAGATAGTGTTTTCTTGGGAACAGAGCCGTCTCGAGATTCGTGCCAAAATTCAACGGTCCAGATCTTGTCAGCACCGCTAAACGACAAGATAGCGTTCCCATAGGAACTGGTTCGCCTCGAGATTCTTGCCGACGGCATTATGCGCTCGGCTCGTAAACCTCGGCATGACCAAGACACTTACAAGCGAGATAAATACGCAGAGCAGTAAAAGAAATTTTATTTATAATCAGGACATAATACAAAGTAATCTTTCCATGATTACAAAGTATTAGAAAACAAAAATACAGCGCCGACCCACTACACTTGGCCTTCAAACGGAAATGTCTTCACTGATCTGTTCGGTCGCCAGTCCATCCACTTCGGCTGATAGCTCCTCCGCCTCCTTCCGAAGCCTCGCCTCCACGGTCTGCAAGCGATGGATCTCAGAGAGCAAATCGTCCCGCTCGGCCGATATTTTCGACTGGTTGTGCCGAATACACTGGACCCGAAGAGCGTTGCTAAAAGCAGTCTGCGAGTCTTCGTCCTTTCCTACGGGGGTCGCCTCGACGATCATACTCTCCAAACGTTGGATCTCGACGTTCCGTTGGCCGAGGACGGACTGAAGGTGGGCCCGCTCGCTCTCAGCTTGGCGTAACTCCAGCTCGACACCATAAAGCCGCTCTCGGCACTTCGTCGAGCGCGACTTCGTCGCCCCTGAGGTTACCTCGGTTTCAGCTTCATCATCCGAGCCGTTGGAATCAGTGTATTGGGCTGCCACCACGAGCTGAAAAGAAGGGAAAACGAATAGCAAAATTTCAATACACTTCCGAAGTCCAACACTTGAAGAATTTTCAAATCAAACTTTCAGATTCGTATTCAGATATAATAGCTCTACATGCAACAAGACCGACCATACAATAAAGTTTTACAACAATCAGAAGAAACATAAAACGACATGATCAGGGTCTCTTCGGAAGGGGAACGCTTCGGTTCAAGGAAATGCGAGGACGACGAGGCCTGACCTCCGAGCTCGAATCCAAACCAACGAAGCGTGACCCCCCTTCGCCGCTGACCCTAACTGTGGCGCCGACCGAGGCATCGCTCGACGAGACGGCCGCACTACTCTGAGCGTCAGCAGGGCTCCGCCTAGCCACAGGCAAGCGTGTCGCAAGTTCGTAGAAGGTAATCCCTCTCTCGCTCTCTTCGCGAGTGCACGATGTACTGCGGACGTTGGCCCTCTCCGGCGGAGGCTTGAGTGACGTGACCTCTTCCTCCAGTTCAATGATTCTGTCTCTCAAAGCGTCGTCCTTCGCCAACTTCTTCAAATGAGGAGGCCTTGACGAGCCCGAGACGTTGGCACTATCGGTTGCGAGCCGTTGGAAGTGGGTGACCTCGATCCCCCTATCTATCGTCATCCTCCTAAGCCTGTCGACCTCGGCCAACAACTTCTTGCGCTCGGACAACGCCTTCTCCAGCTCGGAAGTTAGCTTCTCTTCCGCCGCCGAGCGTTCTTTCTCCGCTAACTCCAAGTATCGGATCTCGGCCAAAAGCTTGTCATTCTTCCGCTCGGCGACGACAAGCTCTCTACGAAGCCGCTCGACCTCACCTTCGGGACAAGGGACTTGGGGTTGCTTCCGCAGTTGCTTCAACTCGCGACAATACCCCCTCACAGCTGCCTTCGTCTCCTCCAGCTTCACGAACATGAGAAACCGCCTCTGTCGGCTATTCGAGAGCTCGCCCTTCATTTTGGCCAGCTCCTTACGAAGGTGTGCAACCTCCGTGATCGGACCGAACCTCACCTGAAAAGCAGAGATAAATCCGAGACCCAACACTTGGAGAATTCTACGCCTAATCAAACACAAAATCCGAGACTCAACACTTGGATAAATTTTGGCCAAACAAACTGTTTTCATTCAAAACCGAGAAGAAAGTTTTACAGGAGCGGTGGCCAGTCCGCAATTAGGCTTACAAAAGAAACAAAACAACAAAAGACTAAAGAGGCAACCGAGTCAAGGGTCGACCTTTTTGTCGTTCGGGTCCGTCGACCCCTCGGCCTCGTCCTCGCCCTCGTCCTCGCTCCCACTCTCCTCCTTAGAGTCGTCCTACTCTTCATCCTCGGCCTCGGTCTTGCCCGGGCCTTCGACACCGCCCGTTTGTCCCTCGGGGCCGAGCATTCCTTGGGGAACCTCCTCCTCCCCCTCCACGAGGTCGTAGAAACGGTAGGAGGACGTGTCGAAACCCGGATTCCGAGCAGCGACGTGGAGCAGGGCTCGGCCGTAGGCGTCCTCCATGTTCTTGAACATGTGGTGCTCGGCCTCCTCCTGGACAGCCTTCTTCGCCTTTGCCACCTTAGACCGGTGCTTGGCCATGATCCTCTCGGCCCTCTTCCGAGCCCTCTCTGCCTCCGATCGAGCATTGGCCAGCTCCTCCTTCAGCTCGGCGTTCTCCTTCTCCGAGGCCTCGAGCTTGACTGCCGTGTCCTTCGACAGCTGAATGGCGTCGGCCAACTGCTTCTCCAGCCCCGCCACTTCGGCAGCCCTTTTTGACGAGAGGAGCTGCTCAGCATCAAGCAGCTTCGTGGCTTTGACGCGCTCCGTTCTCTCCCGCTCATACTCCTGCTCCTTGCTCGCAAACTGCTCGAGCAAGTAGTTGAAGTGACAGAGGGTCTGAAAAGAGAACAAACCGTTAAAGTTCGAACGCAGAAACTTAGAAAAATCTCAGAAAAATTTCAATAAGAAAGAGTTCGATCCACTTACCGACATTGTGTTCCGAGCGATCTGCATCGTGGCGTCTCCTGCCAGCCCGGCCTTAAGGGCCGCTCGATCCTTTGGGGTCGGCAGGTGCCTCACCGCTTCCATGTAGATGTTGCCATCGCCCAAGAAGCCGTCGACATTCATCACCTGCCAGTCAGGGACAAAGATCTGCTTATGCCCCTCGGTCAAGATTTTCTCCGCCTCGGCAGTGAGGGGCGGAACTTGGAGGGACAGCACCTCATTCACACCGAATGCACCGCTTGACGAGCCGGCTGCATCCCCCTCCACCGTTGGTGCCGGCACACCAGAAGCTGGAGGATTCGTAGCCGCAGACTTCTCCTGCTCAGGGCCAGTCCCCAGAACAATGGCCTTCTGCAGGTCGCTTATCTTCCCGACCGACGGTATCTTCGGGGCTCGGCCGCCCTGAGGCCCCGCCGAAGGCCTCTTCTTCCTCGTCTTCTGCTCTGCCGCCCTGGCCTTCGCCATCAAAGCCTTATAGTCCATCTTTATCGTCTCTGCACGAACCGAATGAAAAAACTTAGAAAAATTTTCATGAACTTTAAGCAAAGAGTATAAATACCAGAAGCGTACTAGGGTCGATCGGACTGAGACCCCCTCGGAACAAAGCCTCTTCGGTAATATCTTTCCAGCTTAGCGCTGGCAAAGCAAGGAGCTTCTTGAGGACCTCTGCTTCCTCGTCATTCAGCACCGGCTCTTTCTTGGCTCGCTTGGGCAGGCCATCCTTCGCCCGAACTATCGGGATCGCCCACGTTGCGGGAGCTCGGATGATGAAATACTTCTCCTTCCAATGTTTGATCGAGTCTGGGTTCTCGATCAACTTCACGCCCGTCCGTAGCGAAAGATAGAATCTCTGTTCGTTTCGGTTTGGCTGGCAGGGGCGGTAGAGGCTCCGAAAGAGAAACATGCTCGGTACGGTGCCGACCTTTTGGCACCGAAGAACAAACACCATGACGTGCCTCCAGGTGTTCGGCATCAGCTGGGCGGGGCTCAAACCGTACCAATTCAAGACGTCGGCTATGAACGGATGAAGGGGAAAGCGGAGCCCGGCGGAGAGGGAGTCGACGGGAAAGACGCACACATCTATCGAAGACTTCGTGTTGGCTCGGAAGCCTGGTCCGGGGAGGAGTAGCCCGTAGTCGGCGGGAATCTGGAACCCCTTTCGGATCAGATGTAGATCGGCCTCCGTAAGAGACGAGATGGTGTGGTCCACCTCGGAAAAATCTCTCGGTTCATTCTCCTCCACCGACTTGGCCGTGCCTTGGGTCACCTTCTCCAAGATTTCCTCGGCATAGGCTGCCGACCGAACGCCTCCCACGCTCCACAGAGCAATAGGCTGCCGACCGAACGCCCCCACCGTCTTCGGCGTCTCAATGATCGTGACCACTCCTTTACCCTTCTAAGACGCCGCCGCGACCTCCTGAGGTGGCTCGGCTACTTCGCCCTCTCTATCCGGCCGAACGACGCTCTGATCGGTCGGCTCCACCACCTCCTTTCCTTTACCCGCTCGGCCTACGGCTTGCTCCGAGACGGGGGTCTCATCCGAGGATGTAATCTTAACCATTTTCTAAAGAGAAAGGAAAGAGACTGACCTTGAAGTGACAGCTACGGTCGGAGCTCACCGGAGACAAAAAACGCCTTGCCGCGACAGCTAGCAGTGCCACCAAGGAGCTAAAAACTTCGAAGGTGAAAGTAAAAACTGGAGAGAGAGAGAGTAAAAGTGAATAATGAAACTTGGATTGAGGGGGAGTGAAGATTTATAGTAAAAAAGGAACGTCCCTTGGACTTCCAAACGTAAGGGCACGACTTTTGGGCCACTCTCGAAACGTCGCGAAGGCCCAACACGACTTTGTCTCTTCACCAAGTCAAGTAGCTCGGCACAGCAGGATCCAAACCCGAGCTACGCGCGATCTGAACCCAGCAGCAAAGGGCCCGGTCCGCCAACCGAGCAAGTGCCATTCCGAGCCTGCAAACGGGGAAAATTCACTTTCCCCTCAACGTTCGTGTATGATCTCGATCAGACGGCTCAGATCTAGCAGACGACACTAAACGACAAGATAGCATTTTCTTGAAAACTGAGCCCGTCTCGAGATTCGCACCACCATCCAACGGCTCAGATTGCGCCAAGTCGCTCGGACAATCGCGCCCTCAGATCTCTGGCCGGCCAACCGAGCAAGTGCCCATCCGACGGCCATAAATGTCGCTCGGACAACCGTGCCCTCAGGTCTCCACCTCTGTCTAAAGAAGCCAATTTTTTTTTTTTTTTAGATTCAAAGTTTTGAGGCACCGCCTTCGGCGAGCCCCCCAGGCCCCAGGTCTCGGTCGGCATTCCTCTCACCCGTGAACAAAACAAAGCCTCCGGCCTCGGAGCCGAAGCCACGAATTGTTCAGGGATTAGGGAGAAACCGCCGACCCACAGGGCCCAGTCTAAAGCAGATCGGCACGCCGCCCATCTCTAACTCCTCCGGGCTGACAATCATCAAAGCCACCAGCCCGGTAGGAAGACAGAGATCGGAAGAGACCCATCATTCCGAAGCTGCAGTCCCTCGGATCCGGACTTGGGTCATCACCTCTTCTACCATGATCTTCCCCGACCCTGACACCCACATCGGGGCAGTCAGAATCGGGAGAAGATCACGGTGGAAGAACGACCACCCGTCCTTCCGAAGCAAACTCATCCCTTGGATCCGGACCTGGGTCATCACCTCTTCTACCATGATCTTCCCCGACCCTGACAACCACATTGGAGCAGTCAGAATCGGGAGAAGATCATGGTGGAAGAACGACCACCCGTCCTTCCGAAACACATGGTCCCCCGAATCCGGACTTTGGTCATCACTTCTTCCACCATGGTCTCCCCTGACCCTGACATCCGCATCGGGGCCGTCAGAGTCAGGAGAAGACCATGGTGGAAGAACGACCACCCGTCCTTCCGAAGAGCAACCACCCAAAGCAGATGCCTCCGAGGGCTAAAACTCAACATTGTTGCGATTAAAATGACAAAGGGAATGGGATACTTATAAGCTACCCTCCAAGATCCGGCCATTATGACCCTCGGAAGTTGAAACGCCACGCATTAATTGAGGGGCACCATTCTTAATGACCTCGGGAAGATGGAACGCCGCACAAATCCCGGGACACCATTAATGTCCTTGGGAACAGGACCGTCTCGAACTCGTTGCACCACGCCAGTCAACGGCTCGGACCGCCGAAACCCCAAACCTTCGGTCGGCTGCCGAGCAAGTGCCTTTCCGATCCTGCAAACGGAGAAAACTCACTTTCTCCTCAACTTTCGTGTAAAATCTCGATCAGACGGCCCAGATCTTGCCGAGGACACTAAATGACAAGATAGTGTTTTCTTGAGAAATGTGCCCGTCTCGAGATGCGTGTCGTCATCCGATGGCTCAGATTGCGCCACGTCGTTCGGACCGCCGAAACCCCAAACCTTCGGTCGGCTGCCGAGCAAGTGCCTTTCCGATCATGCAAACGGAGAAAACTCACTTTCTCCTCAACTTTCGTGTAAAATCTCGATCAGACGGCCCAGATCTTGCCGAGGACACTAAACGACAAGATAGTATTTTCTTGAGAAATGTGCCCGTCTCGAGATGCGTGTCGTCATCCGACGGCTTAGATTGTGCCACGTCGCTCGGACTGCCGAAACCCCAATCCTTCGGTCGGCTGCCGAGCAAGTGCCTTTCCAAGCCTGCACTTGCTCTATGTCATCCGACGGCTCAGATTGCGCCACGTCGCTCGGGCTACCGAAACCCCATGCCTTCGGTCGGCTGCCGAGCAAGTGCCTTTCCGATCCTGTAAACGGAGAAAAAAGCCACCGAGCAACTACGACCGTTGGATCTCTCAGAAATTCGTACTTCTAATGATGAACGGTCCAGATTGCGCCACGTACGCTAAAAGACAAGATAGCATTTTCTTGGGAGACGCGTCATTATCCGACGGCTCAGATTGCTCCACGTCGCTCGGCCTGCCGAACCCTTGTGCCTCCGGTCGGCTGCCGAGCAAGTGGCCATCCGAGCTCGCAAACGGAGAAAAAAGCTTCCGAGCGATAACAACCGTTGCATCTCTCAAAAATTCGTGCTCGTCCATGATCAACGGCCCAGATCGAGCCACGTCATAAATCTGTATTTAAAATCATTTTTTATTTATTTAAATCGTTTTATTTATTTAAAAATTGCGAAAAATAGCTAAAAATTCGGAAAAATTAACTAAAAATTCTAGAAAATAATTAAAAATTTGGGGGTATATTTTTGAGCCCCTGAACGAACAATTATTGCCTAGAATGTACTGTTAAGGCCCCCGAACGATTTGTAAACACATCGCAAAATTAAATAAATAATCCGAAAAAATAGATAAAAGCCGTCAAATACTCGATATGGCTAGAGAACAGCACTTGGCATCAAAAGATTACCTCACTACCCCCTTCGAGATTCAAAATCCTCCATTTGAACTCCGATACAACTCCACTAGCCACTAAAACAGTTAAACTACTCCTCAAAGGCTGATCGCACTCAGTCTTTAGGAGTGGGGGGCTCGTGATATGGCTAAAAATGGGGTTAAATCGGAACCGTCCAGATTGGGCGCGAATCTTGAAGCTCGGGGCTAAAACGGTAATTTCACATACAAATGGATCCAGAACGGGTATTGGATCTCCTTTTCACAGATCCAATAACCCACAAACCCAAGAGATCCATTTAGGACCAAACCCACGGTGGGTGAGAATATCAAGAAGAAAATCCCAATTAACGTTGTTGTAAGCTTTTTGAAAATCAAGTTTGAGGAGAATGCCTTCCGTTTGATATCTATGACAAAAGGAGATGATTTCTTGAGCAGACGCCATGCTATCGAGAATGAAACGGTCCTTGATAAAACCAGATTGAGCCGTATCGATCATAGGAGGGATGATCTCGCTCAGCTTAGCCGAAAGGACTTTCATAACGATTTGAAAGTGGTGTTGATCAAACTGATGGGCCTGAAGTTAGACAATAAGTGTGCACCCACAAGCTTGGGAATAAGCACAATATGCGCATAATTGATGCGCTCAAAAGAGAAATTACCTAAGTGAGGGTCTTGGAACATCTTAAAAAGATCATCCTTAAGTAATTCCCAAAATTTTTGGAAAAAAAAAGGCGGGGAATCCATCGGGCCCCGGAGCTGAATCACTTTTTAATGCAAAGACCGCTGATTTAATTTCTTCCATAGAGAAAGGGGCCTCGAGAGATGAAAGATCGAAGGATTGGTAACCGTAAAGTTGGGACCAATCAAGCTCTATTGAGCGGGGTTTGGACAAACCAATAAGGTTTTTATAAAACGAGTGAAATTCCCGGTGAATGTCCTCGTTGCTGAAAAGATCCACACCCTGAACAGAGATGGAGGAGATGCGATTGCTACGCTGCCTGTGGGAAGCAAAGTTCTGAAAGTACGCCGTATTGGCGTCTCCCTCTTTCAACCACCTAACTCTAGCTCTTTGAGCCCATTTGATATGCTCTTGATGGAGGATATCGAAGTATTCTTGCTTGCAAGAACAACGTTCCGATCTAAAGGAGTCGGTCAAGGGACCAACCTTTTCCATTCTATCGATGGACTTGATGGTTTGAAGAAGGAAGGATTTGAGGAAGTTGGTATTCTTCTGTCTTTCGGCGCATCAGATTTTACAGCCATATTTGATAGCATGGAGTTTAAGGAGAATAATGCCCATACCGGCTGAGCCGGTGATGGCGGAGAGACATTTCTCCACCAGAGAGACGAAAAGCTGGTCTTGAAGCCAGAACTTTTCAAAGCAAAATTTGTGTTGCTGGTTGAAAGGAAAGTTGGAGTAAAGAACGATAGGGACGTGGTCCGATGAGGGGTTGGGGAGGGCCTGAGAGAAAGAGCGCTGGAAACGAGAAAGCCAGGCTTGCGAGACCAAAAAGCGATCAAGTTTTGCCAAGATCGGGGGATCACATTGGTTGGACCAAGTGAAGGATCTACCATAGATTGGTAAATCGGATAATTGCAATTCTCGAATACAGTCGTTGAAGATGCTAGATTGAGAATAAGAGGGGGTCGGGTTAGATCTTTCGGAAACAAAACTGGTGACGTTGAAATCACCGCAAAAAATGCAGAGGCCGGAAGACCAGCTTTGTAACAACCTCGCTCTCCTCTCTCCACGCCGGTCTCTCGTCACTCCGGCCTTCCTAGTTCCTCAGAAGTCCTTCACTGGCGCCGGTATGTTGTTCCCCCTCAATTTGGTTTGCTCGCCGTTGCACTGTATGTTTGTTATTATTCCTCTTTTATGGTTTTATTGTGATTGGAAGCTGAGGTTGTATGCCAGGATTGCGCCCATCTCTAGGGCGTGTTCGCTGTTTGTTTTGCGTTTCCTCTCCTCCTCGTCAGTTCCCCGCTAGCTTCGTGTGAGGGGCTTAGCACATCTCTCCAGTGCTATTGCTCCATATTGGAAGCTAGTCTTCTCTCCTGTCTTTTTTCTCCATCTCAGCGATTTTCTCTCGGAGGCCTCTGCTCTCTGAGCCCTCTGGAGCGCCCTCCTATCCTCACCCTCTATCTTCCTCTTCCATTTCCGGTTTGGCACCCGTTATCTTCTCATTTTGGCTGTGGCCTATCTCGTCATCTTTCCCATTCTCTTTTTTCTGTTTATTATTCTAAGTGGGCCGCCCTCTCTGTTGGCCCATGGAATTCTCGTGGGTAGAGGTAGTTAAAAAGAAAAGAGTTGTCTCTAAACCCCTTTCTCCCCCTTTCAACCCCGCCTCTTGTGGTGGGCTTGTGGATTGGGTCCCCGTTAAGGCCCAACTCCTCGAAGCTTCCCCACGTCGCTTCATCTGCATTCTCCCGCTCCACTGCCATTCCATTCCCCTCTCCCCCTTCTCACTCCTCTTCTCACTCTCTTCGACTGCGGTCGATTTGCTTCCGCTGCCTTCAATACGGCCACATCAAAATAGACTGTCCTAACAAAATGAAATGCAATTTTTATCTTAAAGATGGGCACGCTAAGCACCGCTGCTTCGCTCTCCAAAAAATCCTTGGCCTCCCAAGAGGTTCGCCAATTTCTGATCAAGTTCTGGCAGCGGTGGATCTCTCTGCTCTTCGTAGTAAGTTGCCCTCTACTAAATCCACTTCTTCTCAAAAGAACCCCCCGAAACCCTCCTCTCCATTGCTCCCTACTCCTTCCCTGGAACTTCGCATAGGCGAAAGTTCCCAACCCCCTTCTCTGCCCTCCTCGAAGCTGCCCTCCCCTTCTACCAAGCTGGCCATCACCAAAGTCTTCATCCCTAAGTCTGAACTGATGGATCGTCTGAAATACTTTGGTACCTATGGAGCAATCTCCTTTGTGGGAGGGTCGGTGCCCTTCTTTACGCTTAACTCCTTCCTTAGCAATGTCTGCAACATCAAAGATTGGGATTGGGTTCTCTACAACTGCTCTAACGGTGATATGGTCATTCGTTGCCCTTCGCCTAAGATGTTGGAGGATCTCATCGCGAACCCATTCCTAGCCATTGGTGGCATTTCCCTTGCTGTTAGGCGATGGGTGCAGATCCCCGCGCAACCAAAGGATCTCAAACCCTCTGATTTTAAAGTTTCCCTGGTGGGACTTCCGCCCTTTTGTGACTCACTCCGATTAGTAGGTGAAATGGCAAAGTGTATTGGTGATATTGTGAGCATTTCCTCTAAGTCAAGACTGGCCTCTGGCAGCTTGCAGATTGAGGCCATTTTTCGTTGCACCAATCGCCCTAATCGTATTGAAGCCTTTTGTTTAACTGATGGCATATCATCGTTCACTGTTTCGGCTCATTATCACGACCCTATTTCCTCTAGTGATTTTCCCTCTCTGGCCTCCGCCGAGAATGCAGTGCCAACCTTCGAACCTGACCTATCCGCTGCATTTCACCCTGGGGGTGCGTCCTCGTCAAAAGCTAAAAGCGCTGCAGCGAAAGTGGGTTCTCTAAGTGCTTCTCGCAGTAAATCTTCTGTCTATCTTAAGCCGGCTGTTCCTCCTTCTAAGCCGAGGATTTCTCCGACTAAGGCTCCTAACCTAGTTTGGATTAATCCTGAATTTCAATCATCGAAGGGTGCTACTTCGGTGTCTGTGTCGGCTCTTCAGCCTCCTGCGTCCTCCATGATCCATCCCCCCAAACTCCAGCGGTCTTCTGTTCCTTCCTCATCCGCGATGGTAGAATCTGTCCCGTTCGCTTCTGAAAGTAAGGACCCTTCATCCGGCTGGCCAGCGTGGGAAATCAATCAACACTTTGCATCGGATTGGGAGAGATTTCAGCAGCTTGCTCATTTTCCCACTCCGAGGAAGTCGGACCCTGCTTTCTCGCCTCCAAAATCCAATCTGTTGTCTCCCCACAAAGGTGCAGCTTGGATGGATCAAGATCCCCTACTCTTAGAGGATGGAGCTGAGCTGGAGCATGGTTGTCAACCCAAACAGGTACTCCCTCCCGCTGCCTTTATATCCTCTACTTTTGGTCTTTCTTTACTTGTGGAATGTTTCTTTAGGCTATTACTTTTGGGAATACATCCCCCTGCATTTACCACGCCGTTCCATCCTTTATCCAGTAATGGGATTTGCCCGTTAGGGTCTTCGTTCCGAGGGTGGATGTCACCATCGCTTGAGACGAAGGCCCGGGATATTTTGGGGATCTTTCCTCCTCTCTCTCTCAATCACTCTCCTAGCTCTCTCTCTATTTCCTCGGGGACTTCCACAACTTGTGTTACCCCCAATTTTTCTTCCTACTTGAGTGACGGCTCGATACCCTCCCCTACCATGCAGGTGGTAGAGTCTCCAGCAGTCACTCTTGGGTATCCCTCACGGACACCTCTTCGTTTCATCCGATCTAGTGCGAGGATCAAGGCTTTAAAAAATTTGGCTGCTGAAGCAGTTAAGTCCCCCGATAAGATCAGGCCGTGCCCGATCTTTAGTGATAAGCGGTCTCCCCGGTCTGCCCAAGCTGTCCGGCATGATCCCAATCAGTTAGGATCCATTTACAGCCCCACTTTTGACTCGCTTTCTGACAGCGAGATTGCCTCATTGGCGCAGGACTTGGGATTCCTTATTGACCCATCTGACTCTCATTGTATTCCCTCCATCAGGAGGAGGGAACGTTGAAGAGTCCTGGAGCACCGTTGTGCCCATGATTAGTGTTTCATGGAACATCCGTGGTCTTCACTGTCCGTCTAAACAACGGGCGGTCTTTGACTTAATCTCATCTTCTCGTTGTGACATTATCTCCATCCAAGAATCCAAACTAGCATCTCCTTCCCATTCTATATTGAGAGCCTTAGGAGGATCCACGATCGCCAAGTGGATCTCTCTAGATGCCATTGGCACCAGGGGAGGGATCCTCTTCGGCTTCAAAGAATCGTGTTTCTCGCTTATCTCCGTGCAGCATCTTAATTACTTCCTGATCGTCCAATTGCTATGGACCACCTTAAATGTTCCTCTCACGGTCATTTCGGTGTATGGTCCTTCCAATTCAGAGAGAAGGCCCTCGCCCTCTTTCTTTTGTTGTTGACAAAAACACTTTTTTTGTATGTATTTCCTTTCTCTAATTTTTTATTATGCAATCCAATACCAAATTTGTTAGTTGCAATTTTATTATGAACTAAATATTATTTTTCTAGGGTTTCAATGTACCCTAGCTTTGAGAACACAATTTTAATTTCATATTATTTTTCTATTTTTTCATGGTTGTGTATTTGGTTTTTTATCTTAATGCTTACAATTGGTTGACCGGCGTTTGTATGATCTATTAAATTATGGAGAGACCGAACTGGTAATTTGTGATTTTAAATTTATAAAATTAAATACCATTACAAGAGCGAACCGCTCTTAATGTGGCCGTTAAGAAATCTATAGATCTTAAAGAATTTTCAATTAGTAATTTGTGCATGAACTATGACAAATAATTATTTGAGAATATTTTTGATATTGGTTGAGAGAGAATATTGAATAATTTTGGGATTTTGGTCTACAACTTGGAAAAATAATATTTTTGTTCACATGGAATTATAAAATTGTGTGGGATTAACTAGGTAAAGTCAAAAGCCCTAGAATTAATTTTGCAATTAATAAACAACAAATTTAACATTCCGCCCCTTTTAATTAATTTAGTTACTCTTTAGATTAATTTCATTTAGTTGCTTCCTTTATTGAATTTCGATTTTCCAAACAGTAATTCATCTAGTAAATTTTGGTACTCGATAAAATAATTAGTCCTTGTGGGTTCGACACTCTTTTCACTTATCTATACTACTTGTTGAGATTTTCTACACTTGCAAAAATTCACATCAGTAGATCATACCGACACTTCAAGTTAGAAGTGTTTTCCAAATTCGATGGAGAAGCCTGCGTAGTGCAAACTTATTCAACCGTGATGCAAATCCATCGTCTCCAATACACACGATTTGTAAGTAACTTCGAAGTTCCTACATTCACTAAATTGTTAAAGATTAGTCAGTTAAACAAATTATTAGCATTATCTAATTCATAACAATTTAATTGGAGATTCAATTTTATAGTCAAAACCTATAATTTATCAAAATAAATATTTGATCCTTAGCACGTAGCTAAAGCAGTTATTCAAATTTGTATTTAATTAAACAATGCTTAATACGGTTTTGAACTTTAGCACTTAGCAACAAAATTCAAAAAAATAATTAAATAACAATTTAAATTTGGTGAGGAACTTATCTTTAATTTAGATCTGAATTGGAAGTACACTACAGTAGATCCAGTCTTCTCCCCAAACACGGAATACAAAAACAATACCCAATGGATTGTCTCCATTGGTTAGATCCAGATCTGATTTCTTTTAGCTAGATCTGGATCTGATCCAACAGTCTAAACACCAAACAACAAATCTCCAACCAATAGAGTAGATGTTGGTCTGGATCTGAATCTGGATCTGCTCCAACAGTTCAAACACCAAACAACAATCTCCAACCAATAGAGCAGTTGTTGGACTGGATCTAAATCTAGATCTGCTCCAACCACCCGAACACCAAACGACAATCTCCAACCAATAGAGCAGTTGTTGGACTGGATCTGAATCTGGATCTGGTCCAACCACCCGAACACCAAACACCATGATGAACCAATCAACAAAACAGATCTGATCAGATCTTCTCCCAAAATCGATCACACACGGGAGGGGATGTGCTTCGGATGCGGTGGCTGGCGGTGGTGACCCTAGCGGCGTGTGGCAACACCGGCATCAGGGCCGGTGGTAGTGGCCAACAACGACGATTCTCCCCTACTGCGATTAGATCTTGAAAAAAGGAAGAAGACGACTGGCACAATCGTGCGAGGAGCTACGATGTCGTCTCTTGGAGTCCAGCGTCTAGCGACGCTGGTGGCCTGCATCGACGTCGACGAAAGTGGCGGTGGTGGGTCCCGGCGACGACTACGGTGACGAGATCCAACAAAAAGTGATTTCGACGACGGGCGACGGTAGATTCCGAAAAACCATATCTTTCTCAATCTCAGTATTTTATATTTTAAATATCTCAAGATTGTTAGAGATTATGAGAGATTATAACAATAGAAATTAGGTTTAATATCCTAGACTAAGGTTCTTAAGATATTTACCCTAGGTATCAAAATTGGTATACCTAGACTACTATCACAAGCCAGTATTTATAAGATAAATACTGGTTTGGGTACTGGGTTCTCAACCCACTCAACCCGCGTTCCGATATCCATACAATTAGTACGTGTAACACACGTGTTACCCATAGAATAATTTTGCACATAATATTATTCATATAGTGAGAATATATCTATATATCCAACACTTTACACCTGGTCTACCATGTAGTCGACGCCAATTATGGCTAAGCTAGATAGGGTTTTGGTCTCATCTGATTGGGACACCAAGTTTTCTCTCTCCTAGGCTAAGTCTCTCCCTGGCTAAGTCTCTCCCTAAACCCACATCGGATCATTTTCCTATTATCCTTTCCTCCGTTGAAGTGCAACCCAGGAGAACTCCCAAGTTAGGTTCGAGAAAGCTTGGTTGGAAATCCAAGGTTTCCACCACATGGTCAACGAAAGCTGGGCCCGCCCTACTAGAAGGATAGAAGCGACGGCAATCTGGTGTGAAAAAATAAGAAGATTGAGGTCCAAACTCAGGAAATGGAACCAGACCAGATTTGCGTTGATTTGGAGAGAAAATATTCCCTTCTGGAAGGTATTGAGGAGTTGGAAAAGGTTGAAGAAACTAGAGACCTACTGCAAGAAGAGCGAAATAGGTTGCTCCAACTTAGAGAAGACATTGCTCAACTCTATAGGCTAGAGAAACTCAAATGGAAACAGCGGTCCAAAATTTCGTGGCTCGAGGAGGGACGCGAATACTGCCTTCTTCCATCGGGTTGTCAGTGTCCGATGTAGGTCTAACCTTATCCCTTTGATCCAGACTGATTCTGGAATGTTACAAGGAGACGATGATATCAAAGTGGCATTCTAGTCCCACTTTAAAAATCTGTTTGGACGGAAGGGGGAGATGAGAATACCTCTTGTACACGACTTTTGGAGTGAAGCCACAAACAACATGGGCCCTGGTCTACGAGCCTTTGAAGCTCCTTTCTCAGAAAAGGAAATTTGGGAGGTAGTGACGCAACTTGGAAAGGAGAAAGCTTCAGGTCCGGATAGCTCCCCAATCATCTTCTACCATGTGTTTTGGGAGGAAATCAAAGACGATCTTGTAGGCTTGTTCGTCGAGTTCTTTGACCATAAGCTGAAATTAGGAAGGATTAATTATGCAGAGGTGGTGTTGGTCCCTAAGAAAGAGGATTCTCTGCAGGTGGGAGACTTCCGACCTATTAGTCTGCTTAACTGCTCGGTCAATATTATCACCAAGACACTTGCTAACGGACTGGGAAAGGTGATGGATAGACTCATTAGTTGCGAGCAAACAGGATTCATTAAAGGACGGTGTATCCAGGATTGTATAGCCACTGCTGGAGAAACCATACATCATTGCCACGTGACGAATACTAAGAGATACCTCCTGAAGCTAGACTTCGAGAAGGCTTATGACTTTTTTGAATGGGAATGCCTCCTGGAAGTGCTAGCTGGAAGTGGGTTTGGGGATAGGTGGATAAGATGGATCCATACGTGTCTCACCACCAGCAGGACTGCTATTATGGTGAATGGGGGATCGGGTCAACCATTTTCATGCAAACGGGGCCTTAGACAAGGAGATCCCCTAGCCCCTCTTCTCTTCACCATTTTGGAAGACGTTCTGTTGTCAATGATGGTTAACTGCAGCTGGGCAGGATGGATTTCACCGGTGGCTAGTGGAGGCAATCGTTCAGGTTGTTCAATCCTTCAGTATGCAGATGATACTCTCCTGTTTGGAAATGACAACCTCGGAGAAACAAATGCTTTCAAAGGAATTCTTTATAGTTTTGAAGCTTGGTCTGGCCTCAGGGTTAACATCTACAAAAGTGCTCTTGTCCCCATTGTCTTAACCCAAGAAGAGGCACAGGAACATGCCATGATTCTAAACTGTTCCATTGAGAATTTCCCCATTAAGTACCTGGGGCTACCGATGAGACCAGGGAAACTCAGGAAGGCTGATTGGTTGCCCATCATTGATCGAGTGGAGAGCCGTCTAGCAGGCTGGAAAGGTAAAGTATTGTCCCTGGGAGGGTAAGTCACGCTTATCAATGCAGTCCTCTTGAACCTACCAACCTATTACCTGTCCTTCTTCGAAATGCCACGCTGGGTTATTCAGAGAATTGATCGCATCCGAAAGCAATTTTTGTGGAAGGGTGCTAGTCCTGATAGAGGAGGCTATCACCTCATCAGATAGGAAAAAGCGTGCATGAAGAGGATGCACGGAGGTCTAGGTATTATCGACCTTCGAGATATGAATCTCGTGTTACTAGGTAAGTGGTGGTGGAAAATTATCCACCTTAACGGTAAGGGTTGGCAGGAGTTCTTTCAGGCGTACCTGCATGGGAACGGAATAAGAAATCTGGGCTTCGGGGTGGGTCCACGCGTTTCCTGGCACTGGAAAGGAATCACTAAAGCCTATGAACCCTTCAATAGCTGTGTGACGTCTTCTATTGGTAATGACCGACTCACCAGATTCTGGTGGGATAAGTGGTGTGGTGATCACACACTTAGAGATTTGTTCCCCGATTTGTATGGTCGTGCGTCACAATCGCACTGCACGGTGGCTGCCACCTGGAAAAGAAACTCCTGGAAACCATCCTTTAAACTGACACTGGACTCGAGCTCTCAGCTCAGGTTCATGGAACTTCAGGCCCATATCGCCAGCTTGGGAATCAAATGCTGCCAGATAGAAAAGCGTGGGGACTTGAAAAAAATGACACTTTCACTGTTCGCTCCCTTTATAACCGCATTCATTTCAGGGGATGTCTCCCGACATGGTCGGGTGTTATCTGGAATGCAAAAACCCCGTTGAAAATAAAAATCTTCTTATGGCTGGTTCTGAACGATGCAACCCTAACTAGAGAGAACCTGGCTAAACGAAAATTAAACTTTGATTCTACCTGTGGGTTGTGCAATAATGTCCCCGATACTAGGGACCATCTGTTCCTGGAGAGTCCCAGGAGCAAAGTGGTCCTTACTGAGGTACTCAGCACCCTGGGTACTTGCGAGTACCCTAGTATGTATAAGGAGTTGTGGGTAGGCTATAAGTTCGCTACAGAGAGACGAGCTATAAGAGAAGCCTAGTTTATTGATATCGCCGCTACGATCTGGGTCCTTTGGCTAGATAGGAATAATTGTTACTTTCGTGGGACTAGTAATAGTATTGTTGGTAATTTGACTCACATTATGCATCTGATCTCTTTTTGGGCTATTACCGCTGGAACAGGGTTGCGAGGGAGGATTGCCAGTGTCTTCCAGGTGGAGGAGTAAGACGACGAAGAAGTCGAGATCGGGCCGATGCTCGACTGAGGGATGAGGCTATTCTGTTCTTCGGGCTTCTTACTGCTGTTCTTTGATGCCCACCACCCCAGGGTCTTGTTGGAGGGAGTTAGATGCTTTATTTTACTTTTGTTGGAGGTATGTTTGTATGGATCCTCCTTTTTTGGTCCCACCCCCTTGCTCGGAGAGGATTTATGTTTTCTTTCATGTATTGTAGGTCTCTGTATTTGGCTAGTTTGTTTTATTAACTCCTTATTAATGAAACATGGTGGCCATACTCCACCTCTTCCATAAAATAAAATAAAAAGACAACCAAAGAACACATAATTTCCTGGCGAATCATAGAGGTAGCGAGAAAATTTACAGTGGTGATGAGTTGTTTTTCGCCAAGATCAAAACAGAAGATATCTTGTCCTTCACCAATTATGCTTTCCAAGTGATTGTAATCGTTGCTGTATGTCTCCAACATGATGGTTCCATGAATACGATGGGTATCACACTTTTTCCAAGAATGGTGAAACCCCAAACTCGTGCCATTGATCATAAGGATAATCCATCTGGTATCGTTGCAAACAATAATTGTCTCCATGATCCAACCATTGCTTAATCTTGTGAAAGCATTGTGAGATGGAGATCTTCATATCAGTAGGCAGTATTTTTTACGGTGATAATGAACTTCCAATAACTTTCTGCTGATTCTGTTTCGACATTGAACACCTCCTTGATGAGAAGTGCCTTGGGCTTCTGTTTGTTATGCTTTTAGTTAGAATAAATCCCTTAGTATTAGGGTTGTTATTGCTTAGTTTAAAATTTCTTGGTTTCATGTACCACATAGCATAAAGAAACAACCTATAATTACACTTTCAACAACTGAAGCAGAGTTTGTTGCAGCCGCAGCTTGTGCATGACAAGCAGTGTGGATGAGAATGATTCTGAAGAAATTGAGTCACTCACATGATGGTTGCACTACTGTGTTGTGTGATAACATCTCAACTATAAAGCTTTTGAAAAACCCTGTTATGCATGGACACAGTAAGCACATTGATGTGCGGTTTCACTTTCTACGTGATTTGACTCGAGATGGTGTTGTTGACCTGGTGCATTATGGTTCTCAAGATCAAGTGGCAGACTTAATGACTAAAAACCACTCAAGTTGGAGGCCTTTCTGAAGCTTTGTGAGTTGTTGGGAGTGTCTATGATATTTGAAGTAAACTAAGAAGTGCCTTGGGTTTCTGTTCGTTATGCTTTCAGTTAGAATAAATCCCTTAGTATTAGGGTTGCTATTGCTTGATTTCATGTACCAAGTAGCATTAGTTCAGCTATAGTGGGCTATTTTTACTCAATTCTGTTATGGTTTGTAAGGTTTTAAAAGCAAGATGTTGTTGCATTGAATAAAGTGAGTCATTCATCCAATTTGTTGTGTCTTTGATCATTTGCATTCATCTTGATTATCTGTTCTTAACACTCCTCCTGTCTGGAAAATACTTGATGTTCCACCATTATTATTGTATTATCAACCAACCTAGATTTGTTTCTCCTGTAGTACTCTCTTCGAAGGATGCTAGACCTCAATTCGGAATTGTGGAGCTATCACTTTTTTGGAAAATTTCGGTGATCGAAACTTATTGTATTATTTGTAATTAGACTGTTTTCTTTCGTAGAGAGCTATCTTATATGGGGTGAGTTATCTTTTTTGACAGAGAATGAGTATCATGGCCCACCAGTTGTAATACATAACAATCATTTTCCTTTGCTTGGTTGTTTGTTTTGTTAAAACATTTTTAATGAAGCACGGGGGTTTTTTGGACCCACCGTTTACGGAAGAAAAAAAAACCAATAATAACAACAAAATATGATGATAATGAAGACAATTAGGTTATGTTTGAGAATAAAGTTAAAGTTAGAATAGCTGGAGTTACTTCTCATAACTTTAAAAATCTCTAGTTACCATAACTTTGTCATGTTTGGGTTCGTTGGAGCAAAGATAACTATAGTTATCTTGTCCAAAATGTGAAAAACCCATAGTTATCTAAGCTCCACTCTGACCTAATTTTTCTTAACTATAAATATAACTTTAAAATAGATGTAATAAAAAACTTTGGTTATGTAAACTTTGTTCGGAACATAGCCTAAATGGACCAATTAAGATCACTTTTAAACTAGATATTTCAAAATAATAAACAATAACAAGGAGGAAAACAGAGAGTGAAAAGAAGCCAAGAGAACTCACCATTAAAAGTTATATGTTAAGGGGAAGGAACCCAAGTTTATTTCAATCTCACATCAACTTCCCATATAATCGATATGAGACTAAATGGTCCATAACAAACTACCACGCTTCCGATTCTGCCGTCCCCGACGGCTCCCACTCTAGGGCACCGGACGGCTTCACTCTAGCGACACTGGTCCGGCCCGGACCTACTAGTAATTTTAATCCAGTCTCTATGTAGCCCTTTTCAACTCTTCCTGGCTTTTACTCTGGCGACACTGGCCCAACCCGGGTCTAGCAGTAATTTTAATCCAGCCTCTAGGTAGCCCTTTTTCTAATCCATAGGTAGCCCTTTCTAAGCACCGCAGATCAAGAGAATGGGACCCACTCTGATACCAATTAAAACGAACCCAGGAGAACTCACCCTTAAAAGCTAGCTGTTAAGGGAGGGAAGCCAAGGTTCTTTCAACCCCACATCGGCTACCCATGAAACCAATAAGAGAATAAATGGTCCCAAACAGAGAAGGGGGAAACAAGATGAATGATAAATTTGGTATAATGAAATTGATTAGAAAGAGGAAATTAAAGCAAGTTAAAGGATGATGAAAAGGAAGAAACCTCACCTACAATTTTGAAGGAGGAGAACAAATTGGAGATCGGATATGGAGGAGAAGGTCGACAAACTCCAGCCTAACCCTAGTAATAGCCTTGACGGAAGAATTAAATTGTTTTTTTCTTTTTCTTCTGTTTTTTTGGGCTAAAATTAAAATATAGTCATTTGTCAATCTATCAACGCGTGCAACGCACGTGCATAACTAATAAAGGAGACTTCTGAATTTACACATGTCATTTGTCAATCTATATTCATTTGTCAATACTATATTTACACGTGTGAATTTTTACTTTTAAAATACTATATTTATTATGACATGTATCACACGTGTAAATATCTAATCTCTAATCTCTAATCTTTAATCTCTAATAATATAATGGGAGAAGACTTTAGTGTCATTTTTTAATCTATCAACGCGTGCAACGCTTGTGCAACTATTATAATGAAGGTCTTAGGTTCAAACCTAGACAACGTCTGAATTGTTACTTTAAAAAAATATATTTATTAAGACGTGCATTGCACATGTAAATTACTAGTTACTATAATGAGAGAAGACCTTAGTGTCATTTGTAAATCTATCAATGCATGTAACGCACGTACATAACTAATATGAAAAAGGTTTTAGGTTCGAGTCCTCACTACGTCAGAGTTTTTATTTTTTTTAAAGAAAAAATATTAAGACATGCATTGTCTATGCATAACTAATATAAAAGATGTCTCATGTTCGAGGCCAGACTATGTCAAAATTTTTAGTTTAAAAAATATAAATTTATTAAGATGTGCATCACACGTGTATATTACTAGTAAGAGTAATGCTACACCTACAATCAAATCTACAACATTTTTCTATACTACCTTAAGTGACATACTATTAGTGGAGGTTAATACTCCCCTAACGTTTGGTTTAGCAGATTCCTCCCTTGACTTTAAATATTTTAATTAAAAACCCTCTTCTAGAAAAAAGGTCAATTCCGATTCCTAAGGCTGTAAGGCACCTACATATTACATAGCACTATTCTAAAAATTGGTCTAGGTGGCCGCCTAGGCGTCGCCTAGGTGCTAGGCGGTCCCCAGGCGACTCGCCTAAGTCCTAGGCATTTGAAAAAATTGGTTTGGCTTATTGGGAAGGTTTAGGCTGGTCTGGGCGGCCTAGGCAGATCCGGATCATAAAATAGAGCTTAACCCGATCTAACCCAATCCGAACCCGTTTAAAAATAATTTTCGGGTCTAGAAGGAGTTAGAGACTTGGTTCATATTAGTAGTAGTAGTAGTAATAGTTCTTAGGTGGTGTCTTTTACTTATAGTAGTAGGTGTGGTCTGGTTGTTTGTTTCCATCTTGAAGATTTAGCGTTATTGTTCTGATATTAACTTATCAATGAAACGGGATGACAACAATCTTTCTATATTCAAAAATATATATACTTATATAGCTACTACATATTTAGACAATCATCAGATTAGGAAGAGATGACTTTTTTATTTTTTCTCCAAAATTGTTTTCATAGAAGAACACACAACCCAACAATACAAATTGTAAGTTGGAGTTCACTGAAAACCACTAGTACAACATTGTTTACCTAAGATATCAAATCTTCTTATGCTTTTGATTATGAAAAGATAAGTCAATCCATATTTCAAAAGAGACAGACTAGAACTAGTATAATAGTTTATTTTCTCGATACATCTAATTATTAAAAATTCTAATAGAAAGCAATAACTTATCCTGACAAATAATTGCTCTACCAAAATCAACACCTTGATACAATTGTGTCTTTTAGACTATCTAAAGTTCATCTTGCAATAGTAAGGAGAAAAATCAAGAGTAAGAATGATGAGCAATAAAGAGCATGATAATGCATAATGGAACAACAACAAAAAACCAAAAGATAAATTGGGGCAAAAATAAACTAAACTAAAATTAATAAATAACGCCTAGCGCGAGCCGCCTAGGCCCCGCTAACAAGGTCTATGCGCTAGGCCACCATCGACCGCCCGACTACCGCCTAGTGACTTTTAGAACACTACTACATAGTGCTAGAAATTCCTTGTTGAGTATATGCGATACAATCACTACAAACCACCAAGTAAATAGCAGACTAAGTCAAACACACAAAGTACATAATTTTGTCCTGGTTTGGGTGAACCCTAATTCGGGAGAGAAAGAATCAAAAGTACAATTATAAAGACATACAAAAGGTAACATCAAAAGTACAACCATACAACGAGATCCCCCCAACAGGCTCTGGGGGGTGGGGATCCATCAAAGGTACAGAACAACGAAAGCCTCCCTCAGTTCAGCGTAGAACCGATCTCAATCTCATCGTCATCGTACTCCTGAATGTGGAAGGTAGTGACAATCCTCCCTCTCGGACCTGTCGCTGCAGTTGTATCCAATAAAGAAATTAGATGCATAATATGAGTTAAATTACCAGAAATACTATTACTAGTCCCACAAATGTAATAATTATTTTATCTAGCAAAATAACCCAGGTCATAGCAGCTATTACTATATATCAGGCTTCTTTCATGATGCGTCTCTCAGAAGCAAATTTTGAGCGATCCACAATTCCTCCTACTTAATGGGATACTTAGAAGTGCCAAGAGCCCTAAGAACTTCTACAAGGACCGATTTGCTCCTGTGACAATCCAAAAATAGATGATCTCTAGTTTCAGTGTGAGTATTGCAGAACCCACAAAAGGTATCTATATTCGGTTGGCGTTTGACCAGGTTTTCTCTAGTCAAACTCGCATCGTTGAGGTTTAACCATAGAAAGACTTTCACTTTAAGTGGGGCTTTACTTTCCAGACAATTGCCGACTATTTCGGTCTACAACCTCTGAAATGAAGGTGGTTATACAGTGATCGTATCGTGAATCTGCCATTTCACTCAAATCCCCAGGCTTTCTTATCTGGTCTCTGTGAGCATTTCACTCTGGAGTTGGTGATGTGGGCCTGTAGATCCCTAAGCATGTGTTAGGAGTCTTGGTCGAGGGCTTGTTTGAAGACTAGTTTCCATAAGCTTCTTTTCCAAATTCTGGCCACCGTGCAATGTGGATGTGAGCATATAGGTCTGTGAATAGATCTCTTAGTGTGTGATCACCACACCATTTATCCCAGCAGAATTTGGTAAGCCTGTTGTTACAGATAAAGAACTTTACACAACTATCGAATAGATCATAGGATTTGGCTATCCATTTCCAGAAGCAGGAGACACGTCGACCCACACTGAAGCCCAAATTTCGTGTCCCGTTCCCATGAAGATATGCCTGGACAAAGTCCTGCCACCCTTCGTCGTTAGGGTGAAATACTTTCTACCATCAATTCCCCAAGAGTGCAATATTCATATCACGAAGATCAATAATATCCAGACCTCCGTGTATTTTCATCAAGCATGCTTTTCCCCATCTAATAAGGTGGTCACCACCTCTATCTGAGTTTGTACATTTCCAGAGAAATCACTTTCTGATGCGGTCAATTCTCTTGATGATCCATTGTGGCATTTCGAAGATGGACATATAGTAAGTCGGTAGATTCGAAAGGACTGAGTTGATGAGAATCACTCCCCCCCCCCCCCCTCTCCCCCCTCTCCCCTCCAAGGGACAATGACTTACCTTTCCATCCCGCTAGTCTGCTCTCGACCCGGTCAATGATACGTAACCAATCTTCCTTCTTAAGCTTTTCAGGTCTTAGCAGGAGTCCTAGGTATTTAATGGGGAAAATCTCAACAGTGCAGTTGAGAATGGATGGACGCTCCACTGCCTCCTTTAATGGTATGACAATGGGAATGAGAGCACTTTTATGGAAATTAACCATGAGCCACGCTTCAAAACTGTATAGGACTCCTTTGAAAATGGTTGTCTCCTCGATATCGCTATTTTCGAAAAGAAGAGTATCATCCGCATATTGAAGTATTGAACAGTCTGGGCGGTTATGTCCACTGGCCACAGAAGCGAACCAACCAGCTTGTCTGTAATTAGCCAACATATTTTTCAGAACATATGCAACGATAGTGAAAGAAGAGGGGATAGAAGGTCTCCTTGTCGTAGGTCGCGTTTGCAGGAAAACAGTTGTCATGTTCCCCCTTTCACCATGAAAGCTGTCCTGCTAGTAGGGAGACAGTTGCGGATCCATCTGATTCACTTGTCACCAAAGTCATTGCCTGTAAGTACTTCCAAAAGACATTCTCATTCCACTGAATCGCATGCTTTCTCAAAATCAAGCTTGAGGAGATAGCTCACAACATTCAAAAATAGTTTTGTCTACCGTAGCTACGTAGTCCAGGATACATATGCCTTTAATAAAACCAGATTGTTCACGACTGAAAAGTCTACCCATCACTCCTCCCAGTCTGTTAGCGAGGATCTTGGTGATGATTTTAACTGAGCAATTGAAAAGACTAATAGGACGGAAATCCCCAACCCGTCGGGAATCTTCCTTTTTTGGGATCAGAACAACCTCTGCATAGTTAAGTCCACCTAGCAGGTTCATGGCCTCAATTTTGTGAATGTTAGAAAGAAAAAAAAGGGCCAAAACGTATATTCTCTTTAGATTATTGACTATTTAAGCTTAATGGAGGAGTGCTTTCCTAAGGAAAAAAAGGGTAATCAAATTCATAAATATTGGATTTATGCCTCGCATATTAGGTTCGATGTGAAAAGAAAATGATGCAACGAGAAAAGGATTCGATGTGAATATGGAAGAAGAAATGTGAAGCAAACAGCAGCCGGAAGAAGCATGACCAGGTTGCAGTTGACTGCATAGGATTGCAGTCGACCACAACAGTTAGATCTGATCTCTAACTTGAGAGCAGTTGATTGACAGCGATGCCGATGCGTTTTGGGCCTGATTTTGGGTAAAATCTGTTTGAATTCAACTTTCTCTCCAAGTTAGATCGTACAACTCGTATCGTGTGGCTTTCTTTTCAGAGTATATTGGACGGTGATTGTATCTGTACTACAACATAGAGTTTTTCTATATTTCTATATAATATTATAATTGCCACCATTGAGATGTATGTCAAAAGTATCGAGTACTTCATCAAAGAGTTTTCATTATAAACAACATAGTATCTTCTAGTAAGCCTTGAGTGATAAATAAGTTCTTTGTAAGGATAATTATAACTCTTTTATCTTCTGTAGTTGAATAATATTTCGGTTATTTATCATCTGGATTAGCCGAGCTGGAACAAAATTGTGCGCTTTATGTATTTGATTTGGTCTACTATTGCTTTGTTATTCTTTAGATCAGTTATCACAAAACTCAGCAAATTTCTAACAAAAAAATAACTTCAGTTTTATGACTGACACGGATAATTTCAATTATTATTTGTAATCATGCTCTAACTGAGCTCAAACCAAGTCCTCCTAGCCCGAACTGAACAAATGAGCCAAGTTTCACACTCTAAACAAACGGTCATAGTCCTCAACTACACTTCAACTTGAGCCATCCTGGGCTTGAACTGCTCATAAACAAGCTCAAGCTGAAACCAACCCTGATCAAAGTGAACAAGAACATGCTCTAATTTCATGTATCAACGCCATTTAGTAGCCTACACGTAGCATATATTCGGCAATAGAGCCGGTCAGTTTTAAAGTGAAACTCAAAATGTTCACTTAGAGCATCCTCTATCGTTGGTGCTAAAAGTTACACATATTTAGCATTTAGCAAATAGAAAAGAAAGATGAGCACTACATTGAAATTTAGAAATGTGGAAATAATAATAAAAAATAAGACGGAAGATCATCCTCCATCTAACTCTTTTAAAAAATTGTAAGACGGAAGATCTTCTTCCATTTGACATTTTTTTTAAAAAGGTTACTTTTGGGTCGGACGGAAGATCTTCTTCCGTTCTTCCGTCCGAGCCGTTCTTGTTTTTTTAGTGTCAATTTCGCAATATTTGGAATGACATTTGAGTAATCTTTGAAAAAAAATTCCGAAAAAAGTTGTCCGACGAAAGAAGATCTTCTATTCGAGTTTTTTTTAAAAAAATAAAATAAATGGCATTTTCATCATTTTAAAAAATAATAATAAAACGGTAGAAGATGTTCCGTCTTCTATATTTAACAATTTCCTAAAGCGTCTGCTATATTTAGCAGTCCACTGTTCATTTTTATTCCAATTTTTAAATTTTTAGCAAACGATAGTGAGATTTTTTTTAACTAGATTTTGAGTTTTTGGCTAATGGATAATCTTACAAATGAAATTTTTCCCAAAATGACCAACTTTTTGAAAGTATTTATCAAACTGACCCACTTTCAAAAGTATTACCAAAATGACTCAGTTATCGAGTTGGGTGAAAATATTGTCAGTGTTTGAGATAGAGAGTGTGTGTTTATGCGTTTCCCCACCACTTGGAGAAATCTTGTGGAGTGAAAATATCTCAAACGATACTCGTTGTCTCCAACAGCGAGCGTGGTTGTACTAAACTCGCAATTGGAGACAGCGAGTGTCATTTAGATTCTTTTTTAAATCACACTCTCAACTCTCACTTCCTCTTTTTCCTTCCTCTCTCCACTCTCACTCCTAACTCCGAAACCCAAAATCCTAGCCTCCCAAATTCGATCTCTCACCCACAGAATATCTTCTAAATCTCGAATGTGTGTGTAGAGTTTTTTTACAAAGACTTTGAAGTTTCTGAAAAAATTAAAAAACATACACTCGCTATCTTAGATAGCGAGCGTTATTAAACCACACTCGTTATTTGAGATAGCGACTGTGTATAGAGATTTTTAGAGAGACTTTGAAGTCTCTGCAAATTTATCAATACTAAACTTGCTATCTGAGATAGTGGATCTGTTTGAACTAAACTCTCTATCTCAGATAGCGAGTGTAGTTATGACATTTTCAAGTACAACCTGTAGCAACAAATTTTCCTGTGTACATCATATATGGTTCATTTCTAGATTTTCACCACAATTCATTATGAATAATTCAACATTTGAATAAGCATTTATCCAACAATGTAGATTTTACATTCAAAAAAAGTGCATTCAATATTATAAAATAAAAAAAATCAAAGTCAGACTCGTTATCTCAAACAGTGAGTGTTGTACAGCGAGTCTTACATTGATATTTTTTCACAAGTTTTTTCTCTAAGTAGTGGAGAAACACCTAAGCCTATAATTGCTATCTCAAACAGGAAGAGTATTTTTACCAAACTCGATATTGAAAACACCTGAGACAGCCAGTTGATTATTTTGATAAATACTTTCAAAAGTGGGCCAGATTGGCAAATACTTTTTAAAAGTGAGTCATTTTGGGAATAAATTCCTTACAACTGCAATAGGCAGTTCTGTGATTGTACATACAGATTTTTTTTTTGATGATACGGATAGAGTCTACAAGACTCCAGCCATCAACAAATATATAAAGAATAGTAAATGTACAAAAGGAGTTTTATAAGCAGTAAAACGAACAATAAGCCAGCAAAACAAAATCAAGCCTATAGGAGAAAGCCTTCCTAACTAGGAACAAACAGTCAAGAAAACAAAACTAATAGCATCCTCCTAAACTCTAACTCAACAAACAGGAGATGAACAACACAACCGTCGAGGAACAGGCCGGGGTGAAGGGAAGCGAACTCGAACGAGCAGCACGTCGGATGGAGACTACTCCCACCGGCGGAAGTAGGTCATCGCTCCCCAATCCTGAATAAACTGAGAAGGCAATAAAGCTCACAAGTAGTCGCTAGAGTGATCACACTGCAAACAATCACTGCATGACCTGCCGCACCCTCCTACTAAAAAAGGAGAGACACCGGCCTCCCTCTCATAAGACAAGAACACGGAGCTGAGAACTCCGATAAAGCATAAAACTTCAATGATAGGAAACCCTCAAAGAAATCAAACCGAAATATACCCAGATCACAAGAAAAGCATTAGATTAAAAGGAGCTAGGTGATTTCAAAAGAAAAGAAGAAATGGTAGCAATCAGCAACATCAACCACAAGAAGAAACCATCCAGCACATATCAACCCCACTGAAAATAGACCATTAAGCATACCTCCCAAAGAAATATTCCAGTTACAAAAGAGGGATAGAAATATTCGATTACATCACCGCATAGAGTAGTAAGCATTTATAATATAGATAGATTATCATTGAATACCTCACCACGAAGAACCGCAGAGAGCATCGATTCCATCAGCGGGAGTACAAAGGAGCGATAGATTTCATATCCCATAGGGCTTAAGTTAGCGAAAGAAATAGAAGCATCAGTGCTTAGAGGATGATACAGATCAAAACCCAGTGGGCTAACACCCAACAACATCATCCCACTTCCTCATATAACCATTAGACAGTTCATCCCTGTAGACATCAAGCCATAAAAGCATCAGTAATAGGAGAAAATACCAACAAGATCAAGAGCTGAACTAATAAGAATAATCAGATAATTAGATGTGAGATCTGCACCACACTGATTAAAAGGATAGAAATCAGAATAAAAAGAAGCAGAAATAAACATCTTAATACTCGCCGACTGCCGGCTTAAAGCGCATTTAGGGTACGAAGGCACTGAAGTGCCGACTCCAGTCTATCAAATCTAAGAGACTCTCTAGCATCTGAATTTAAATTAGATGACCAGTAATACAAAAGAAATAAAAACTCGTCAATAATGGACCGAGAAGATGAGAAGGTGTGTCTGAAAATTCTTTTATTTCTTTCCATCCATATAACCCACACTATGGTTTGAAACGATAGGAACCACGACTTGTGGTAGCAGCTATTGGAAGGGGAACGAAGACCGACATCCGAAAGGTTAAGCGGGATATTCGGAACTTCCCAAGCTAGGACCACAATTTTCCACAAAGGAATAGTGAATTCGCAACAGGTGAAAAGATGGTTGGCATTTTCCGGTTCAGAAGTGCAAAGAGGGCATAATTGGCCCCATGCTATACCCCTCTTGTTGAGTATTTCAACAGTAAGTAGCTTGTTATTAATCGCAAGCCATGATAGAATTTTGACTTTAAGGGGAGCACAGGATTTCCAGACCAGATTGTAGAAAGGTGAGGTAGTGCCCCTAAAGTTAAGGAAATGATAAAAGGATTTAACTGAGTAAGTCCCTGATCCGGTCCATCGCCAAAGAAAGTCTTCCTTATCTTTCCACACAAAGTTGGAGAGCGAAAGCATCAATTCATTATAATCTGGCAGAAGTGTGGGAGGGATGTCTGGGGAGAAAGAAATCGACCATTGACCATTAGGGTCGGTAGAATTGAAAACTTCTACTACTGAGGAGAGTGGATTGGAAGCTAGCTGAAACAGAGTCGGATAAACCGAAGCTAGCTTGGTGTTACCAATCCAGAGATCTGTCCAAAATCTGGTCCTAGCCCCATCAGAACAGGAGTGGGCTAGACCACATTGGAAGGCCTCCGAAGCTTTCCAAATGCCTTTCCAAAAATGAGAAGAGTTACGGTGACAAGAATTAGGGAAACTCCACCACTGCTCTGGGGGATAGCACCTGACCTTGATACTATCGATCCAAGGGATGTCCTCCTTAGTAAGGAATCTCCAAATCCATTTACCAAGGAGAGCCAGGTTTAGGTGTCTTAGATTCAAAACCCCTAGACCTCCAGCTTCTTTGGAGGAGCAAATTAGTTTCCAGTTGCTCAGGTGAGATCCCGACTTGAGGGTGGACGATCCAGACCAAAAGTAATTACTCCTGATCTGATCGA
Organism: Hemerocallis citrina; assembly: GCA_017893485.1. Taxonomy (NCBI): domain Eukaryota; kingdom Viridiplantae; phylum Streptophyta; class Magnoliopsida; order Asparagales; family Asphodelaceae; genus Hemerocallis; species Hemerocallis citrina. Next base: position 176,950,768 of record CM030367.1, read on the forward strand.
TCCTCTTGATGACACAAGAGGGAACGAAATAGAAAGACATCATATAAAGAGGCATCGAGGATAGAATAGAATTAACTAGAATCAATCTACCTCCACGAGATAGAAGTTTCCCGGACCAAATCGACAGTCTAGATTCAATTTTATCAATCATGGGGATCTAATCCGCCCTGTGTAACTTACCCCATCTCAAGGGAATACCCAGATAAGTGATAGGAAATGAAGCTATAGGACAATTAAAGAAATTAGAAATTTCAATTTGCCTGTTAGGGGAGCCCCCTAACCAAAGAATGGAGGACTTTTGAAAATTGATGGAAAGTCCGGATGCCAGTTCGAAACAATAGAGAAGAAGTTTCAAATTTCGAAGTGATGATGAATTCGGCTTGGCAAAAATGATAGTATCGTCGGCGTATTGTAGGTTCAATACTCCTTGGAAACTATTAATATTGCCAAGACCTTCGATGACTCGAGCTTCCCAAGCATTGCGCAGCAGTTTACTAAAAACATCTGCCACTAAAGTGAAAAGGAGGGACGAAAGCGGGTCTCCCTGCCGAAGGCCACATTTGATTTTAAATTTGTGGCCTTCGGAACCATTAATGAGGATAGAAGATGTACCTGCAGACAGACTGGAAGCAATCCACTTTATCCACTTGGGACCAAAACCTCTATGAAGAAGAATATCTAAAAGGAATTCCCAACAAACGTTATCATAAGCCTTTTGGAAGTCTAATTTGATAAGTATACCTTCGAGGTTAGCTTTATGGCAATGGAAAATGATCTCTTGGGCCGAAGCCACACTGTCTAGAATGAAACGATCCTTAATGAAACCCGATTGGGCTGGATCAATGAGCGGGGGAATAACTTCTCTAAGCCTAGAAGCCAGGACCTTCATGATGATTTTAAACGTAGTATTGATTAGACTGATGGGTTTAAAATTAGTAACTGAATGAGCTCCCATCATTTTTGGGATGAGAACAATACGCGCATAATTAATGCGATCAAAGGAAAAGGTTCCTTGACGAAGCTCGGAGAAAAGACGAAACAGATCATCTTTCAGCCAATTCCAGAATTTTTGGAAAAAGAAAGCAGGAAAGCCATCCGAACCTGGAGCGGCCTCGCCTTTTAAAGCAAAGACTGCAACCTTGAGTTCATCTAAAGTAAAGGGGGATTCCAATGAGGAGAGGTCGTGGACTTGTGATCCATAGAGGTGGTCCCAGTCAAGATTAATACTTCTGGACTTGGGAGAACCAATGAGATTTTTATAGAACGTAAGGAATAAGCGATGGATATCGTTGCTAGAAGAAAGGTCAATCCCTTTATCAGTGATCGAAGATATATGGTTGCATCGTTGCCTGTGAGAGGCAAAATTATGGAAGAAAGCGGTATTACAATCTCCTTCTTTGAGCCATTGAAATTTGGCTCTTTGAGCCCATTTCAGATGATCTTGGAGAAGAAGCTCGGAATATTCTTGTTTACAAGAACGCCGTTCAATGTATAGAGCTTCATAAATGTGACTCATCTCTTCCAACTTATCAATAGATTCAATAGAGGAAAGAAAGTAGTTTTTAAGGAAGTTGGTATTGAATTGTCTTTTGTTATGCCAAATCTTATAACCAAATTTAATCGCGTGGAGTTTGAGAAGAATACTACCCAAACCGGTGGACCCGGTAACAGCAGATAAACAATCAGTGACCATGTTAACGAAACATTGGTCTTGTAACCAAAATTTTTCAAATCTGAATTTGTGTGCCCGAGGAAAGGAGAAGTTAGAGTAAAGAGCAATAGGAGCATGATCTGAAGCGGGGTTAGGCAAAGCCTTAGCGAGAGAGTTGTGAAATTTGTTAATCCAAGTTTGGGATACTAGGAACCGATCGAGTTTGGCCATCGTCGGGGTAATACGAAGGTTAGACCAAGTGAATGATCTGCCTGCCAGGGGAATGTCCGTGAGGTGCATCATACGAATGCAATCATTAAATTGGGTCGAAAGATGCCTCGGGTGAAACGCGTTCGATCTTTCGGAAGCGAATCTGGTAACATTAAAGTCACCACAAAAAATACAGAGACCGTTAGAGTAGGCGGTAAGAGATTGGAATTCGGTCCAAAACAACGGATGTCCCTCTGGATACCATGGTCCGTAGACCGAAATGACCGTGATGTCACAGTTGAAAGGTACCCAGAGAAATTGGACAATCAGGAAAAAGTTCAACCGTTTTATTGATAAAACTGAAAAAACTGACTCTTTGAAACCTAGGAGGATACCTCCCCTAGATCCCACAGCGTTAAGCGAAACCCATTTAGAAATAAAGGATCCTCCGATGGCTCGGAGGATAGAGGGAGAGGGAGTTTCAAGTTTCGTTTCTTGAATGGAAATCATGTCACAGTGAGAAGATGAAATAATATCTAGTATAGCCATTTGCTTAATGGGGCAATGGAGACCCCTGATGTTCCAAGAAAGACTAATCATCACACCCTTTGAACTCTTGAACTCTGAGATGTTCTTTCTTTCTAATTGAAGCAATAGTAGGCAGCGGATTAGCGTCGAATTTAAACCCTAAATCCAGGGTCACCTTGATCAATTCTTGATCAGAAAAGGCATCAAATTGGGATTGGAAAATCGAACCTAAAGGCCTCTGATTTGAGGATGGGAGCTGAACTGAGGGATTATCTTTCCGATCCGTGTCAGGGGAGACAGGCTTCCCTAGATAACGGGACGAACAGGGATGAGGTGATTTTTTCGCTAACAGTCTCGCACTAGTTCTGATAATGCGAGAATGGGAAGGTACTTTGTTACCAGAGAGATTCCAGGAGGATTTAAAATCCCTGCCTAAAGATGGGGAAGAGGCAGACGAAACGGTTTTGGAAAAAATATCGGAAGGAGGAGAAAAAATAGGTACTGCTGAAACCAGCTGCACCTCACAATTCTCCTTATAGACTACAGACACGCTATCATGAGACTTCCGCGTGATGGAAGAGAATGCACACAACCTCGCCTTGATAGCTTGGTGAAGGTCGGGAGTTATAGAATTAAGCACTCTCGACAATGGAAATGCAGGGTTTATTTCCTTTAAGAAGGGAAAACCGACCGGAATATTTAAAGAAAAAAAACCATTCTTATGAAATGTGAGAGAAAAGCCATCAGGAATAATAAATGATGAAACACAGTGCCAACTAACCTTGTTGAGGGAGAGCGCTAATTTCCGATCAGCTTCCTCCTCTACAAGTAGATCATCATTATCAATCCAGTTATCTTCTTTAGGAGATTGAGATTTTCTGATTTTAATGGCAGGTAACATAAGTTCCTTGGCCGTGATAGGAGAGGTGTGAGCTGTTTTGATGAACTTCTGCCAGTCAGATTATAATGTACATACAGATTTTCCATTACCATCTAACAATTATAATGTACGTGCGATGCACGTCTACAAAAAGTAAAGTCGTCAAATTAAATGAATATACACGTGCGATACACGTTTTAATAATTTCAAAAAATAAAAATAAAAACTCTGGCGTAGGGAGGATTTGGACCGGAAACCTTCTTTATATTAGTTATTTACGTGTGTTGCACATGTTGGTAGAATAACAAAATGACAAATGACACTAAGGACAAGTAAAATTTCAAATATAGTATGAGTTTGAACCTGAAACCTTCTTAATATTAGTTATGTACGTGTATTGCACATGTTGGTAGATTTACAAATGACATTAATGTCTTTTTCCATTATAGTATTAGAGATTAGAGATAAATGATTCCTAAAAAGTCGAACATATTTGCATAGAAAGAACAACCATTCAGTAGCAAACCAACCAAGACTCTCTTCCCGATCAACTATCACGTGCCCCCCATGTGCCCCTCCTATCATCTCGAAAACTAATCAAATTTTCAAATAAAATATATATATATATATATATCATTTCCGACTCAACCACGGTCCTACCTCTACCTCCCTTTAGTTTTAGTAGTGTTTATTGTTAGAGTCTTCTGTTCTCTTTTTACCACTTTATTTAATTTCCCATCTCCCAATATCTCAACTTCAAATTATTAATCTCTACAGAGATCTATCACAAGTAACTTCACATATGGCCCAGGAAGGCTACCAGACTGGCGGTGCCCCCCACGCAATCATCTTTGCCGTCGTCGCCACCGTAGTGATCTGCGTTCCCTTTCTCCTCGGCGACAGCGGTGAATCCATCACCTCCGCCATTTCCGAACTCTTAGGCCCCACCGGGCTTCTCTTCCTCCCCGTCGGACTTGTCATCCTCATCCGCTTCCTCTCCTCCCCCCGTGGCACCGCCCTCTCTCACGTATTCTCCTTTGGCGGTCCTGATTCCATCCACCGCGTTGGTGGATCCCCCGTCGGCATCGCTCTTCTTCTCCTTGTTCTCCTCTTTCTGCTCTACACCCGGGTTTCGCTCTTTGGCGGCGATGACGACCAAGAGGATTGATTAGCGAGATTTACACAAGAGTGTTTTTTTTCTTTTTCTTATATTCGAATCTTGCAATTTTTTTTTTTTTTTTGATGTAAACAATTACGTAAAATTTGTCCTTTCTGATAGTTCTGGTGGTGTTGTTTTGTGGCGGTTGAAAGGAGTAAATTTGGCATTTGAAGTGGGGGTGTAGTACTTGTCTCGTACATCTTCACTAATTTTCTTTTGATAAAGAAATTAAGGGTTTATGTTATGTGCTACGTAGCCTGCTCGACATTTCTTTACCTAAATTAATAGCATTAGCAAGATTTGAATAATAATTTCTATATAGTTGAGAAGTTGATACGAACTCAGTTTCTGAAGATTGTTACTATTTACTCATTACTATGGACTACTCGGATGGTTGAACTTCGAGTTTTTTTTTTTAAAAAGAAAAATGTGAAGTATAGCATTCTTTTTCATTAATAAGAAGTTTATTATTAATAAGAAGTTAATAAAACAAATTTAGAGTACTGGGCCAAGTACACTAACCTATGCAACAATAAAAGAACATAAATCCACCTCAAAACTTGAAGGGTGGGGTACAAGACGGTACAAATCAACATATAATAAACAAAATACCTCTACTCATCTACTCCCCCCAACAAAACTCTGGGATGGTGGGGACACAAATCTGACAAACCCTGGGGTGGTCTAGCGTCGACCCAATCTCTACATCCTCATCATCGTATTACTCCACCTAGAAGACGCTCGCTATTCGCCCTCTAGGTCCTGCAGCTGCCACATTTGTCCAAAAAGAGATAAGATGCATAATGTGAGTCAAATTACTAGAAATATTATTACATGTCCTCTGAAAATACTAGTTATTCCTATCTAGCCAAAGACCCCAGGTCGTAGCGGCGATAGCAATAAATCAAGCTTCTCTCATCGTTCGTCTCTTCGTAGCGAACTTTGGTCCTACCCACAGTTCCTCATACTAACTAGGATACTCATACGTCCCTAGGGCACTAAGAACCTCCACTAGGACTGCTTTGCTCCTGGTACATTCCAGAAAAAGGTGGGCTCTAGTTTCTGGGATAGCATTGCAAAATCCACATATAGGGTCCAAATTCGGTTGACGCTTCGCTAGGTTCTCTCTTGTCAATATAGCGTCATTGAGCACTAGCCAGAGGAACGCTTTAACTTTCAACGGAGTTTTCGCCTTCGACACCACTCCCGACCAACACGGGCTACATCCCCTAAAGTGGATGCAACTATAAAGGGAGCGAACGGTGAAGGAGCCATTCCTTTCCAGTCCCCAAGATTTTCTATTGGGACCCTGTGAGCATATTATACCAGCATTGGCGATATAAGTCTGAAGTTCTATGAGCCTATGCTAGGAGGCCTGGTCTAGGGGGTGTATAAAGGCTGGTTTCCAGGAACTTCTTCTCAGGGCTGCAGCCACCGTACAGTGTGGTCGTAATGCTTGGTCATATAAATCAGGGAACAAAGTCCTAAGTGTGTGATCGCCACACCACCTATCCCACTAGAATCTGGTGAGTCTGCCATTCCCGATAGACGTCGTCACACAGCTAATGAAGGGATCATATGTCTTGGTGATACCTTTCCAGAACCAGGAAACACGCGGTCCTACCCTGAAACCCAGATTCCTCGTCCCATTCCCATGCAGATATGACTGAACGAAATCCTGCCATCCTTCTCCATTATGATGGAAGACTTTCCATCACCATTTTCCTAGGAAGGCCAGATTCATATCCCGTAGGTCAATAATACCTAGTCTCCCGTGTATCTTTTTCATGCACACTTTTTCCCATCTGATAAGGTGATATCCTCCTTTATCAAAACTTGCCCCCTTCCAAAGAAACCGTTTACGAGTACAGTCAATTCTCTAGATAACCCATCGTGACATTTCGAAGAAGGACAAATAATAGGTAGGAAGTTTGATAAAACTGCATTGATAAGCGTTACTCTTCCTTCCAAAGATAATGTTTTCCCTTTCCATCCAGCCAGATGATTTTCCACCCGGTCTATGATAGGTAACCAATCCGCCTTCTTAAGTTTTCCCGGCCTCAGTGGTAACCCCAAGTAAGTAATGGGGAAATTCTCAATAGAGCAATTGAGAATAGTGGCATGTTCTTGTGCCTCCTCAATTGAAATGGCAATGGGGATAAGAGCACTTTTGTGAAAGTTGACCCTTAGACCAGACCAAGCTTCAAAACAGTAAAGAGTTCCTTTGAAAGCGGTAGTTTCTCCGAGATTGCCATTCCCAAATAGTAGGGTATCGTCTGCATATTGGAGGATAGTGCATCCGTGCCGATTGATTCCACTACCCACCGGCAAAGTCCAGCCGGCCCTCCTGCAGTTAGCCATCATGGTCTTCAACATTCTGCCACAATGGTGAAGAGGAGGGGGGAGAGAGGATTGCCCTGTCTAAGGTCCCGTTTACATGGGAAAGGGTGACCCGGGACCCCATTTACTAAAATAGCAGTTTTGCTGGTAGAGAGGCATGTGTGGATCTATCTGATCCATCTATTCCCAAATCCTCTTCTAGCCAGCACTTCCAGGAGGCATTCCCATTCGACCGAGTCGTAAGCTTTCTCGAAGTCCAATTTCAGGAGATAACTCTCCGCATTTGAGGTGTGGCAGTGATGGATGATTTCTTCAGTCGTGGCCATACTGTCCTGAATACACCGTCCTTTAATGAACCTTGTCTGCTCGTAACCAATGAGTTTGTCCATAACCTTTCCCAACCTATTCACTAGGGTCTTGGTAATAATTTTAACTGAGCAGTTGAGGAGACTAATAGGACAAAAATCTCCCACCTGCAAGTGATCCTCTTTCTTGGCAATCAACACCACCTCAGCTAATTTTATTCTCCCTAACTTAAGCTTATGATCATAGAGATCAGCGAACAACTTTAATAGGTCGTCCTTAATTTCCTCCCAGAATACCTGGTAGAAAAGGGTAGAGAATCCGTCAGGACCTGGGGCTTTGTCCCTTCCAAGTAGCTATACCATCTCCCAGATTTCCTTTTCCGTAAAAGGAGCTTCAAGGGGTTGAAGCATAGGGACAGGATCATTCACTGGCCCGTGCCAGAATTCGCGTTGGAGAGGGACTCTCAAATCCACCTTTTGACCAAAACGCCTTTTGAAGTGGGATTGGAAAGCTACCCTGATCTCCTCGTCCCCTTGAATCTCTCCAAACTCCGATTGAATCGAATGAATGAGATTAGATCTACGCCGGGCACTGACAACACAGTGGAAAAAAGCTGTATTCGCATCTCCTTCTTTGAGCCACGAAATCCTGGATCGATGTTTCCATTTGAGTTCTTCAAGTCTATAAAGTTGGTGAATGTCTTCACGCAGCTGAAGCAACCTATTCAGCTCCTCCTGTACCAGACTCCTAGTTTCCTCCGTCTTTTCCAGCTCCTCAATACCTTCAAGTAGGGAGTCTTTTGCACTCCAGATTAGTGCAAATCTGGTCCGGTTCCATTTCCTGAGTTTGGCCCATAGTCTTCTAATTTTTTCGCACCAGATTGCGCTAGCTTCAGTACCTCTAGTAGGTCGGGACCAATAATCGTATACCATGTGATGGAAACCATGGATTTCCAACCACACTTTCTCAAATTTGAACTTGAGTGCTTTCCTGGGCTGCACTTCTCCGGACGATAGTAAAATAGGGACGGGATCCGAGGTTGGTTTGGTGAGAGTTTTGGCCCAAGTTAAAGGGAATTTAGCCTCCCAGTCTGTGGAGACCAAGACCCTATCAAGCTTAGCTAAAATGGGCGCCGCTTGCATATTTGACCAGGTGAATAGTCTATTATTGATGGGAATATTAACCAGTTCCAGTTCCGCGATAACCTCGTTAAAGGTTTCCCTATCTGCATCGCTAGATCCTCTACCTTTGTGTTCTGAGGCAAATCTGGTGATGTTGAAGTCTCCCCCACCACTGATGGATAAGGCCACCGAGCGTAAATTGCTCGTTGTTTATTCCAGAATTTCACCCTAGCTGTAAAGGTGTGTGGGCCATAAACCACCGAAAAAGACTGGGTCCACAGATCTGACTTACGTTAGAGCAGGAATGACAACGAGAATTGGTCGTGAAATTCATCTAGGCAGACATACACCTCAGGATTGAAACCTAAGGCGATACCCCCAGATGCCCCAAGAGACGGGCAAATTCCCTCCCCCCCCAGCCTACTTAGTCTAGAAATATGGGTGAGTTTGGTCTCCTGCAGACCAACAATGTTCACTTTCGATTTAGCGATGACTTCCTTAACCATTTCCCGTTTGCCTCACCTACCCAGGCCCATCACATTCCAGAAGAGAGCCTTCATTAATTACAATTAAACGAGAGACCATGACTCACTTTAGCAGCCGAATTCGAAATGAGATTAACTCTATTGCTCTCCCACCCCCTAATCTTATTAAGGAGGAAAGCATTCCTATCTGTATCGCTAACCGCAAGACCACAGGTTTTGGGTAGACTAAAAATCTCAGAATCAGTCATGAAATTAAAGATAGATGCTAGGAAGGAGCACGTACCTCCGTTGCTTTCCTTAACAGATTTGGCCGCTGCAACAATCTCCAAATAGTCGTCTAAGGACTCCTCCATAGCCTTCTTAGCGACTTTCTGAACCCTAAAATCTGGACTGCCATGAGAGGAGACATGAACAGTCAGTTGCGAAGTAGGAAATGTGCACGGTACAAAATCGGGGGAGATACCAAGTAATTCCTCGGCCAGTCCCTCCGAATCCAAAGACTCCCCTTCTGAATATACATAATCATCTTCGAGATTAAGCCTATCCTCACGATCGTCTTCCTCCCTATGGCTCCCCGGGTCCCTCAAGACAAGAGACGACACGGGGCAAGAGATAATAATAGGAGTAGACAATTTATTCACCATGGGCCCCTCTTTGGGACCATTCAAAAGGCCCAAAGTAGTATAGTTGAAAACCCTTACCAAATTCGTAAAGCCCTTTTCAGAAATGGAATTATCTAACATGGTCCCCTCTTTGGGCCCATTTAAAGGGCCCATTGCCTTAGGATTAAAAACCCCCCTTTGCCTCTTCAGCCCCAAGCGCCTCTTCAGATGCCCTAATCGTCTCTTCCTCTATCAGACCACGATACCCTTCGTTAAAGTTGCGAGACTGCATACTCTGCCTGTCGACATTGTCAGTGACTGTGCAACGTGTCTTTTTTTGAGAGAAAGGCAGAGCGCTCGAGGCATTGAACGCTGTAACCGAGGCTTTGAGCGTTGGATCCGATGTTAGGGGACTCTCGATGTTTCTTCGCTATTATCCAATCTTTTACCCTTAGGGTTTTTTCCCCTTTCGTTTCTCCCTTTACCCTGTACATCTTCCACCAACCTTGTTTTTAGCTCTTTTGGGGCCAACTCTCTGTCTATGAGCGACCCCTCGGTCGTCATCTTCCCAAAAATGGCACCTTCTGAAGTTGCTCACGCCCCAAAGCTTCCAGCTTTTTCCCTTTTGGGATCTTGCCATCTCTAGCACTTGTACGATCTGACTCCACCCTCTGCTCTACTTGCCGCAACTCACCTCCAACTTCAAGGAGTTGACTATCTCTTTTAGCTTTCTTTTGGCCCCCTTTCCATGGCATGGTTCAAGTTTAGCCAAAATTACCAAATCTGGTAATGGCTGCCGTGCCGTAGATTCCTTTTCATCCAGACTGTTAGATTCGTTGTTCAAGACACGATCTTGACCTTGACCACTGGTGAACAGAGAAGAATTATGAGGATCTGATCCCTTTGCCATTTGAGCCTGCGCACCTCCTTCCCTCTTGCCGCTTTGATGAGTTCACGGTGCGCACGCTCTACTTCATGAGCACCATCTAAGGTCAGGTCCCACTCCGGTGAGGCTACCTGTTCGTAGGAGCGACTGTCTCTGAGGGTGGAGGAATAGGGGAAGTTATGGTCGTGAGCTCCGCCTCTGTCTCCGCTCACTTATCAAGCACAAAGCGAATAAGGTAGAACTCCTCGAATGAGAACACTTTTGCAAAGCAAGGCATTAGTGAGATGTCGACGCTCCTGATTAGTATCCTAACCGATACGATCTCCGAGCGTCGAACCATCTTCTCGTCGATCTCCTCAATCGTTCCGAATTCAGAAATGATCTCTTGTAGTGCATCCTTTTTCCAGAAGTGAAGCGGCATGTTATGGATCTAAATCCAAAATTTCTTGCCTTGGGGAAGCTTCGCTCCAAACCTCGGTGTCCATATGAAAAATTCCATCTTAAAGTGTCCAAAGTCCTCTGTGCCCATGCCGGTAACCTCGACCATCTTCTCCGGTGCTGGGAATGAGACCAGGAACTGAAGGTGGAACATTTTTTTTGCTACCCAATCCCTGTGGGCCCTCATTAGCCACTTCGAGCTCAGTGCTTAGAGGAGATGGGTTTCCGAAGGGATTCCTGACCTCACTCTGGTAACCTCATACCATTGGCGTAGCCACTTTTCTTCGTTCTTGATTGAATCTAGGCTATTTGCAAGCCGGATTAGCGTTGGGTTGTCTGGCGATCTACCTCTACTCACTTGTTGTTCCTCGTTATCGTTAGTTGTGACGACATTCGTGCAGGCATATGACATGTGCCCCCACTTCATGCATTTAGGCACCGGACTTCTTTTGTACAATCCTTCCAATAATGTCCCAATTCCCCACAGTTGAAGCATGGCAACGGCTTTCGTTTCCCTTTTCTCTGCTTATTTCTATTATCTGGTTGTGGTGGTGGTGAGGTGTAACGCCCCTGCCTCTAGCTCAAACAATTTATACAATTTATAAGACAAATTAGATACTATGTAGCACAACTGCCCACCACAGGCTGCCTCTCAAAAGATGGTTAACCGAATTGGTGACTCTTGATCATAGGCTTTGTTATTTATATTATATTATTTTATTGTAAATTACCGATATGGGATAATTACTTACCTTTCTCCCATGCGAAATACACAGCACAGCCTGCCTTTCACATATGAGTGGGCCCCATGGATCAATGCCATGTCAACCATGGTTGACGAAGTCAACAGGAGCAAATTTGCTCCTTTTATAAACTGTGGGCCCCCATTCCATTCATTCACCATATTACCATTTATACACCATCTGTTTACAACAGCCATCACATATATATCTTTATATATATATATATATATATACTGTTTTGAAAACTACGGGGTGTTACACTGAGCACGGAACATGCACAATCAGCGTCCTCACTGAGCACGGAACATGCACAATCTAGAGCAGGATCTACTTTCTAGCCGATTTGAAGTGGAGTACCATGATTCTGCTAGTTGCACCATACCCTAATTCTGCGGGGTGGTCCACTATTTCAGGCTGCCACCTCGCTCCCTCTCAGGCATACCCGTACATCTGCTAGCTTCATCTCAGGCATACATCTCACCCACTCTTACCCACACTCGGTGTCGAAAGTCGGCTCTGATACCAGTTGTAATGCCCTTGCCCCTAGCTCAGACAATTTATACAATTTATAAGACAAATTAGATACTATGTAGTACAACTGCCCACCACAAGCTGCATCTCAAAAGGTGGTTAACCGAATTGGTGACTCTTGATCATAGGCTTTGTTATTTATATTATATTATTTTATTGTAAATTACCGATATGGGATAATTACTTACCTTTCTCCCGTGCGAAATACACAGCACAGCCTGCTTTTCACATATGAGTGGGCCCCATGGATCAATGCCATGTCAACCATGGTTGACGAAGTCAATAGGAGCAAATTTGCTCCTTTTATAAACCGTGGGCCCCCATTCCATTCATTCACCATATTACCATTTATACACCATCTGTTTACAACAGTCATCACATATATATCTTTTTTTATATCTATATATATATATATATATATATATATATATATATATATATATATATATATATCATATATATATATTATACTGTTTTGAAAACTACGGGGTGTTACATGAGGTACTGTATTTCTTTTTCCCTCTTCTGGCTACTTCATTCCAAATCTCAGACAACTCCCCCTTCGCAACCGGAGCCTCTCCCCCTAAAGCCTCGTCGTTTGGACCCCCTTCTTGGGCCCACACAACGATGGATTTTAGTGGGTCTTAAACCTCCTCTTTCGAAGGTGCTAGGGATTGGGGGGGTTGTGTGATGCAGAGGTTTGTGGCGGGTTTAGATGGTGAACGGGGGACCTTGTTGGGGGTGGAGTGAAATGTATAGGTTTGTGGTGGTGGACGTGGGACCTTACTGGGGGTAGAGAGTAATGTGGTGGTCTATGGTGTTTGTGGTGGTGACTGTACTCTGAGGTTTTTGTGTAAAAGTTGTTCTTCTTTTGTTGGTAAAGGCTCCTGTGTTGGATAGATGGCTAGAGGTGACGACGTTGGTCATAGTACCTCTGATCATACCCCTCTCCCTAAGGGTGGCGCTGGACTTTTTTTTGAGGGGGGGTTCTTTTACGCCCGAAAGGACCAGTAGGAGGACCCCCTCTATGGGCCCGTCCCCTAGGGAGCAACTCCTCTTGATGATGATGACCGTAGCCTCTCCCATCCTAGCATTGATGTGCACTTTGGTGTGCACGCACGGGGGATAGAGCTTGTCTGAGCCTCTGAGTGTTCCCCTCAGGGGGGTTGTTCAGTCGTAGGAGGTGTTGGAGAGGTATGGGGGCAGCCATTACAGTGGGTGCAGAGGTTGGTGGAGGAGGTGGGGTTGGAGGAGGAGGTGGAGGAGGGACAGCAGAGACTGGGGTCTCAGAGCTAGGGAGGTTGAGGGGATGGCGAGCCCTCTCATTGGGCCCGCAACCGCTCAACTCTAACTCTGAAAGCATTGTGGGGGGGGGGGGGGGAATTTAGTGGGTAGAGGGTTGGGGAAGGATGCCGGTAGTAGGTTTTCAGGTGGGGGAGGAGGGGGAGGAGGGGAGCACCATCTTCAACGGAGAAATCTTTTTAAATCCAACCATCTTCAACGGACAAACCCTACAAGGTGGTGGGAAGTTACAAGTTCAAACCAAAGAAGGAGGGTGTTCTCAATCTTTCTCTATGTAAATTTTGAGCCCTCAAATTCTTGCTAACTAGCATCTATATAGATAGCGACCACCAGACTTCAATGACACTTACAGTAAATACATTTTTATTGAAGATAACTAGTTGTAGATATCTTTATCTCCCCATTTTCTCCCCATTTTGGATCTCTTTATCTCCCCATTTTCGACTCTCTTTCGGATTGTAATATTGCCTCCCTAGCTCGTGATATGGGCTTTCGACTCTACCCTTCCGACACTCATAGTATCTGTACCATTAGAACATTGGAACGTCGCCGAGTCATGGAGCATAGTCGGCCCAATGATTAGCGTCTACTGGAATATTCGTGGGTTGAATTACCCGTCTAAACAACGGGCAATTTTCGACCTTATAGCTACTTCCCGTTGCGATTTAATTGCCATTCAAGAATCTAAATTAGATTCGCCCTCCTCCCCTATCTATCGGAATCTGGGCGGTTCCATTATTTCAAAGTGGATTTCTCTGGATGCCATTGAATCGAGAGGAGGTATTCTAGTCGGTTTCAAAGAATCGACATTCTCTCTCGTAGCTACTCATCGTCTTAACTTTTTTCTCATAGTTCAACTTCTCTGGTCCCGCTTCAATTGTCCTCTCAACGTTATATCGGTTTACGGACCTTCTTCTGCGGAGAGAAGGCCTTTATTCTGGGACGAATTCCTCTCCTTACAACCCTTCTTATCTGTTCCCTGTTTTTTATGCGGTGATTTTAACGTCACCCGTTTCGCTTCCGAAAGATCTTCCCCGGGATCCTCTTTTCAACAATCTTGCCTATTCAACGATTGTATCCGCACCCTTCAATTAGTCGATCTGCCGATTTCTGGTAGATCCTTTACCTGGTCCAACCAGCGTCAACCTCCATCCCTAGCCAAGCTTGATCGTTTTCTTGTATCTCTATCTTGGCTAAACCGCTTCCCCCAGACCTCGGTTCAGGCTCTCCCTAATCCTGCTTCTGACCATTACCCGATATCACTATCGTCCCATTTCCCTTTCCAACACCAGCATAAATTTCGGTTCGAAAAATTTTGGTTGCAAGACCAGGTTTTTGTTAATCTGGTGGGGGAATGTCTTGCTTCGATCACAGGCTCCTCTGGTCTGGGTAACATTCTCCTCAAACTCCATGCTATCAATCACGGATGCAAAATCTGGCGTTCTGAGAGGCATCAAAATACTGCCTTCCTCAAAAATTTTCTTCTCCATTCTATTGAATCCTACGACAAGATGGAAGAATCTCATCCTTTATCGGAAGCCGCCCGTGCTGAGCGTCTTTCCTGCAAGCAGGACTATTCTAATATCCTCCAGCAAGACCACTCTAAATGGGCTCAAAGAGCTCATATTAGATGGCTACAAGAGGGCGACGCTAACACTGCTTTCTTCCATAACTTTGCTTCCCATCGGCAACGGAGTAATCACATTTCTTCTCTCTCGATTCAAGGGAGAGAGGTGTCTTCTGATGGAGATATCCATATGGAATTCCTTCACTTCTATAAAAATCTCATTGGTTCTAATAAACCTCGTTCTATTGAGCTCGATTGGCTCCATCTTTATGGCAATCAAGCTCACGATCTCTCCTCCCTCGAAGCTCCTTTCTCTATTGAAGAGATTCATTCCGCGGTTTTTGCCTTAAAAAGCGATTCCGCTCCTGGCCCTGATGGTTTCCCTGCCTTTTTCTATCAAAAATTTTGGCATTGGCTCAAGGATGGCCTTCTCAAATTATTCCAGGACCTCCATCAGGGTCACTTCTCATTTGACCGCATTAATTACGCTCATATTGTTCTTATCCCTAAAATAGCGGGAGCTCATTTGTTGCCCAGTTTTAGGCCGATCAGTCTGATCAACACTTCCTTTAAAATCATTATGAAAGTTCTTTCGACTAGGCTTAGTGCCATCATTTCTCCCCTCATTGACTCCGCTCAGTCGGGCTTCATCAAGGACCGCTTCATCCTTGATAGCGTAGCCTCTGCACAAGAAATCATTTCCCATTGTCACCGATCTCGAGAGGAAGGAATCCTTCTGAAGCTTGATTTTCAAAAAGCTTATGACAATGTCAATTGGGACTTCCTTTTAGATATTCTTTCCTTTCGGGGTTTTGGTCCCAAATGGATCGCCTGGATCAAATCCAGCCTTTACTCTGGCACCTCTGCCATCTATATCAACGGCACAGAGGGCCATCAATTCAAAGTTAAATGCGGTCTCCGCCAAGGAGACTCCCTCTCATCCCTTCTTTTTTCCCTTGTTGCGGATGTTTTTAGCAGACTTCTTAGGAATGCTTGGAACACGCATATGATTGAGGGCCTGGGTTCATCTCCCCTCTTCGAGGGCGTTCTAAACCTTCAATACGCCGATGACACTATTATCTTCTCCAAGCCTAACCTTCACTCTATTCGTAACCTGAAATTGCTCCTTTATTGTTTTGAATTGGCATCAGGTTTATCTATCAATTTCCATAAATCTTCGGTGATTTGGCTGAGCGGATCCCCCAATCGTCAAACAGAAGTTTCCAATGTCTTCAATTGTCCCATTGCCAATTTCCCTATCTCGTATCTGGGTATCCCTCTCAGATGGGGTAAGCTCCTCAGAGCCGACTGGATTCCTCTGATAGACAAAGTCGAATCTAGACTCTCTGTCTGGTCAGGCAAAATCCTCTCTCGAGGTGGTAGATTAATTCTCATCAATTATGTTCTTTCGGCAATGCCCCAATATATGATGTCTTTCTTTTTCCTCCCCTCCTGGGTGATCAAAAGGATTGATCAGATCAGGAGTAACTTCCTCTGGTCGGGAACCGCTTCTTATAATCCCGGATCGCATCTAGCCAATTGGAAACTCATCTGCTCCCCTAGAGAGGAGGGAGGGCTTGGAGTTCTGAACCTTAGAGATCATAATATCGCCCTTCTTGGCAAGTGGCTATGGAGATTCCACAACCTCAATCACCTACCTTGGATTCAATGTATCAAAAATTACCGATCCTCTTCTAATTGGTGGGATTTTCCCCCCTCGACCTCTCGTTTCGCCTCTCCTTTTTGGAAAGGTGTTTGGAAAGCATCTAATGCTTTCCTTTGTAGCATTTCCCGTTTGTGCTCCGAAGGGATATCAGCGCACCTATGGTCCGACTTGTGGATCGGTAACATTAAACTGTCTTCGGCATTCCCTTCCTTATTCCGCTTAGCGGCGCTCCCTGAGGCCACTGTAGCAGAATCTTTCATTGTTATTGATAATGTGAGACACTGGTCGATTCCTTTTATTTCTGAGATCCCCAACCATCTCATTGATCAATTCAATAATCTCCTTAGTCTGCTCAATGGCTACGTTTGGTTCCCTCTTGAAGGGATCTCCTGGCGTTGGACGGCGTCCGGGATCTTCACGGTTCATTCCTTTTACGGTTTCCTCAACTCTAGAGGAACGCGTTCGTCATTATCGCAGTTCATTTGGGCATCTAGTGCTCCTATGAAAGTCAAAATTAACTCTTGGTTAGCCTTTAACAACAAACTTCTCACTGTCGAGATCCTCAACAAAAGAAATATCGCCTGGGGCCAACTTTGCCCGCTGTGCGATCATTCCCCAGAAGACATCCATCACCTTTTCACGCAGTGCTCTTTCATTCTCCCTCTTTGGAAGATTGTTACTTTAGCTTGGAATTCGAGAGTGATTCCTCACTCATTAACTTCGGTTTGGGTCTTCACGTCTTCGAACAGCATGTTTCGAAGTGCGTGGATTTTATCTATTCACATCATTATTTGGATCACTTGGAAGGAAAGGAATAGTAGGTTATTCCGTCATCATCGCAAGCCAATAGCTGCTTTTATAGACGAGTTCTTTTTTCTTTTTAAGCTCTGGGCTTCTAGCCCAACCTTCAAAGAGGACGCTGCATCGGCGTATGATAAATTACTGCAATCTTTTAATTGCCTTAAAAATTTTCAGGCTTTATAGTTCTTATTGTAGCTTTCTTTCGCTCATGTTACTTTCCTTCTTGCACTCTTTTTTATGTTCTCATGTTTTGTTATGCAGGGTTGATTCCGGCCTGGTCTCTGGTAGCCCTAGCTGTAGTTGTGACTGGCTGTTTTCCAGCTTAGTCTTTTTGGTCCCTCTATGGACTTTTCTCTTCCTTTTGGGTTGGGGTTTGTTTTTGGCTGCTTTCGGTGGTGGTGGCAGTTGGATATTTCTTCTGTTCTTCTGGTCCTGTTTGTACAGTCTAGTTGGGATTATTTTGCTACCTTCTACTATCCCTTTTTCTGTTTTATCTGATGTTTATTAGTTCTCTTCACTTCTATGTTATTTAGTTTGTTGCTGTGTATTGCGTTTGGTATTCTTGGTTCTTTATTTCCTGTCTGTGCAGTTGGTTTCTGTTGGTTGAGTTATTTGCATCCTCGTTTGAGTTTTATTTGGGTGCATCAGCTCTATGTTCGGATATTGGCCTTGGTGTTCAAGGTGTTGCCCTGGAGCTGTTGTGTTTGTTTTGCGTGAGTGGACTTCGAACCCATCTTGGCTCTGGGTTGGGGTTCGTTCTTTGTGTGTATTTGCGCAGCTCTAGTGAAGGAGCTCCTCTGCTTCGATCTGCAGTTCTTTTCCCTTCTTCGCTGATCTGTTAGCGAGTGGGTCTTTTACTGCGTTTCCTATAGCTTGGTACTTCCCTGCTCTGTGTTCTTGGGTGTTTTGCTCCCTGCTTCTATATTGTTTGGAAGGCTGGATCCAAGCTGGCGTTGCGGCGCTTTTGGTCAGTGTGCGGTTGCTTCCTGCACGTGGCCTCCGGCTTGCCTTCCTCTTGCGCAGCTTCTGGGGGGTGCTGCTCTTGCGATTCCCCCCCTGCGGGCGTCCCTTCAGCTGTTTAGTTTACTTTGTTGTATTCTCTGTTTGTAGGGTTCATTCTGCTAGCTGTATATATTCCTGCCTTACTGTCTCTCTTGTTTTACCACTGGTAAAACCCTACTTGTAAACTATTATTTATTTATTTGATCTGTTGGCTGGAGTCCCTAGACTCTATCCGTTACATCAAAAAACTAGTTGTAGATGTCACAACTTATTTCTTTGTAAGAAGTAACCGTGGTTGAACTTCGAGTTAGCTGACATCCTTCAAGCACGCCAATTGCATCATCATTCCAAGCATAATGCATACTGTAAAAGATATAAAAGTCTTTTGATGAACAAGCTAAAATTAGTAAATAAAATTGATTAAAAATAGATACTATCTTTTTCAAAAAAGAAAAAAAAAATGAAGAAGACTATCTGATTGTTTGAAAAACGCAATAAGAAGATGCATGCGTACCTTTCTGAGAAAGAAGAGAACCATTTCCACTAGTTGTTTTTTACAGAAAAAACAGTACCAAATTGTATGAGAAGAACAAACTACTGGATAAGAAATTGAGCACGGGATATAAAATCAGGTGTACAATCTTTAATAAATATCTTCACTAGCTGAATCATCCAGAGAGTAGCTAATATTTCCGTCATTTTGATTGTTCCCATCTCGGTTCCAAGCGACTCTTTACTTGAATCTTACTACAGATACAGGGAATATTCTTGTACAATGTACCATCGAGTTGAGAAGGAAAATCGGCAATGCCTTTGGCAAAAGACAACTCTCCGTCATCGGCATCCTCATTGTCATCGTCATCATTATACAACTCCACCTTAATTACGAGGGACGAATCCCAAGGCATGTCTAATATAGATCTTGATAACTGAAGGAGGTCGACATCTGAATGTTCCTTGTGCATTCTGAAAGAGCATACTTTCAGAGCATATGTAGTAGTTTGGAGTTAAAATTTAGATATTTAAATTAGAGTTGTAGTCGTTTGAACTCAATATAGAGATTTTGATTTTTTTTTTTTTTAAATAACGCATTGGGATTATTTTTTCAACTCATTTTAAAAAAAAAAAATTAAAAAAAATATCGGACGAGAGATTATATTCCGTCCGATTAATTTTTTTTTAAAAATTAATTAAAAATCACGGACGGGAGATCAAATCCCATCCGAGAGAAAATTTTGAATCTTAGTTTTATCCTAATTAAATCTTAATTAAATCTCAATATGTATGCATAATTCTATAGGCCTAATTCCATAAAATTATTTTTTCACAATTGGAAAAATGGATTACGAACGAGATATCATTTCCCGTCCGTTCTATTTTTAATTAAAAAAAGTGCGACGAAAGATTATCTATCGTCTGACACTTTTTTGGGATAAATTGTTGAATGGACGAAATATCATCTTTCGTTAGATATATTTCCCAAATTTCTATTTCTCCTCCCAAATATAGCTGACCACTGTTCATCTCAAACACAAAATTTGGGTATTTGGCTAACGAATGCAACACATTTTTTTTCTTCAAATTTTGCAAAATTTGGCAAAATAGCCAACGACTATAGATGCTCTCATAGTCATCAAACTTAGCAAATATAGCAGAAATTTGCCCATATACATGAGCAAGAACAGTATCTATGACTATAACCACTTTAGTGGCTTGGACCGCATTCTAGAAGACTGTGTAGTTCAAAGTCAGTGAATAATCTGTTTGAAATTCTTTGCTGAGTTTAGCGGCAACCAATCCAATAATGAACAATCAAACAAGTAGATTAAACAAAGTACACAAAGCACCCAATAATTGTCACGCCCCGCTTCCCGGAATACGGAAACACAGGCACGTAACTGAGGCTCAGCGAATGATATAAGTATACCAACTCATATCATCCATAAGCTGTACCAGTCTTAATCAACAATATAAGAAAATTTAATCACAACCACGCAGGAAACATAATAATCACATAAACGAGAATGAAATTCAATAACCAATTCTGGAATATAAAGACTCACCAAAATAACTCGATAGACTTCTGCTCCAATTGTAGAAGATCTGCTTATCAATGTCTCCTGGAAATTCTCTTTGTGCACAAGTACTTGATTATCTAAAGAGAAATAATAAATTGTCCTTAGAGCAAGCACGGACAGCAAGTAGTGAAAGCAGAGAGTAAAGGAACAGGTCACTTGAAGGAATATGAATCAAGATCAAATATACGATGACAATAATGGCAGTAATAACAATGGTCTTAATAGAATATACATATATGTCAATTTATGTTCATTAGAGTGTCATTTCTCCTATCTAGTGCACGTACTTCTGTGTCCCATGTGTGCCGTACCACAGGTTCGGTGCACGCAAAACAGTGTTCGTTTGAGACATAGTGGTGGGGTCTACAGAGCGTGTACTCGGTTTCAATAACAATCATTTACCATTTTCATTCATTCATTCACATTCATTACTTCTCCTTCCATTTCAATACCATTTCAATATAGGCCCTCGAGTACATTTTCTGAGATTTCCCACTACTAGGTCAACCCTTATAACCCCGGCTTGTTTAGTATCTTATTAAATCATTCATGTCCATGTAAATGTGTATAAGGATGTCAAGGGAACGATACGAATGCAGCAACATGATGCATTGCTAAATAATAAACATGAAGTAGCAATCTAAAACAACAATTCTCTTTATATTATTTTAACTAATTCCAATTATAACTGGGTCGAAACCTCAGTACAATGCAGACAATGCAGGAGGAATTATAAAAGGATCATCACATATATGTTCATTCAAATGGCAATTAATGTGCTACTACAAATTATGGAACCCATTACAATGTCATATAACGATTATAATGTCATTTCTGTGTACAATCCACTTTATGAAGTCATTAATCCAATCACGATTGTCTCATTCAATCAATGTATACAATTACCATTCATTTTCCTTTGTACACAATTCTATTCATTTTATTCATTTCGATTATATCTATATGGGCTTAGGTTTGAGTCAATGGACAATTATAAGAGGTCAAGAGCATGTCGGGTTAGCTCGTGTAAACCCTCAATACTCCTAACGAGAAGGGACACAAGGCAATTTAAGATAATTAAAATGGAACTACTTGCAGGAGATCAATGAACTTGAACTAGAATAAATAAGAGAGTTCAAGTGGACTTGCCTGTTAGTTGACGCTGATGAAACTGAACACTAGAATAACGGGATCAGTATCCCGGGCAGTCGAACATGTGCGAAATGTTTGTGGCAGCCACGCCAAATCAGCAACAGCAGCTCCACAAAGCAAAACTCCAAAGTAGTAACAGCAACTCCACAAGGCAACTCCCAAAATAGCAACCAATCTCCAAATAGTGGCCCAACCACCAACACACCAAATAACAATCCACCCCAACACCAAATACAATAAGATTCTTCTATTCCCAATACAGCAGCAACTTCACTTCAACAAGTCCAATGCAGTAAACACCCCAACTCCACCTCACAACACTAAAACAGTAACCACTTTACTCCAACCTCCTAATCCACAACAATTCACAACCCAATCCAAAACATCAACCAGGCACCCTACACCAACACAACACCAATACTGTACCCAAACAGCAACAATGATACAACCACTCCACAAAAGCCAATCAAGACCTCCAAACCCTTTTCTTCACTTCACAAAAACCAGTACAACTCCAAAACAACTAAAAAGTAACCCAAACATCAACAACAACAGCAACAATCCCAATCCCAATCCCCTGTTTCCCTCTTCTTCTCAAATGACGATAGAGAGAGAGAGAGGGAGCGAGCGGGAGAAGGGGACTGCGACGGGAAAAGCTCCAGGCGGGCGGCGCGATGGGAAACGACGGCGGAAGGTCAAGCGACTGCGGATGACGACAGAGGAGGGCACGGGCTTCGACTGGCGGCGTCGAGGGGCGACGGGATGAGGGGAGCGGCTCTGCGGGGACAGGAGGCGGGTGCCGCGACTGGAGGTCGCGACGCTGCGGCGTAGTGAGCAGTGCGTCGACGGAGAAGTCGAGGGGAGATGCGGGGGGGACTCGATGCTGGCGAGATGGAGCTATGGCGACGGACTGGAGTTGAGGAGCGATCGACGGAGCTGGAGGCGAGCGACTGGTGGTGCTGACTTTGACGGAGGTGGAGCGCGGCTGGGCTCGAGCGACGCTGGGGTTTGCGAGTTGTCGACGAACGGAGAAGGCGAAGGCGTTGGCAGAGTAGAGCGAAGGAGGAAGACGAGGTGCTGTCGGGGGAGGCAGAGCTCGACTTCGGCAATGGTGAATGGCGACGAGGGGGCTCGAACGGGGAAGACAACGGAGCTCGCGTGACGGCAGCAATGGAGTGAGCTTGAAGGGGATGCACGGCAATGGCGATGGAGGGGGCGAGCGGTGGTCGAGCGGGGTGTGAGGCTGAGCGGGGAAGGAGTTTGATTGGGTTTGTTTGGTTCCTCTGGTTTGGTAGAGAAACAGAGAGAATGGGAGAGAGGGGTGAATCGGTAGTATGGGTTGTTCTGTATGGTTTTGTTTCTCTGGTTTTTGTTGAGAAACAGAGAAGGAGAAGGGGAGATTGAACGGGAGAGAGAGGAAGTGGGGTTGTTAATAACGGGAAAGAGAGATAGTGGGAGAGTGGTTACGGGATTGTGGGAAGAGTGGAGAAAAGTGAAGAAATTGTATAGAGCTGTGTGCATAGATTTGATTCGGTACAATATAGGGGTAATGGGTTCTGGGTTAGTGGGTTTGGTTCTTGGGCTCAAAAATTAATTAAAACAATTGGGCTAAAATATTTTGGGCCGGATTAATTAAATAAATAGTTAAAATCAAAATATGAAATTGGGCTTGATTATTGGGCTTCAAATGCATATAATAAATTCAATAGGAATTGTTGGGTTTCAATTAAATAACATAACATGTATCAAAATCAATGGGCTCCAAATGAGATAACTAAAAGAAGAGAGACAAATTCTAACTTGGAATATAAATTTGGGTTTCAATATGAGATTCAAAATGATTTAAATGCATTGGAAGGATTTATACGGAATTTGAAATACAAGAATACATAGAAATCCGTATAATCGGAAACAGGGGTTACAATAATTTTTCCAAGTTTGGGTGAACCCTAACTCTGGTGAGTAATAAGGAAGACATTATTTAACTAGAGATGATACAGAGTATTACACTCGCACCAATAACTTATCTATCTCTCAAATCTAACTGGAAGATAATCAGTTGTTTCCAATGAAGAACTCTCAATCTAAAAACTCATATGAAGTACTATCTCCTGCCTCTTAATGGAGACTTACACAGTAATATATAAAATTGTAGAAAAACCATAGGTTGTAGTTTTGATACATAAGTCATCCAATATATCCTGAATAAAGAGACACACGATAAAAGTCGTACGATCTAACTTGGAGGAAAGGTTGGATCAGAAACATTCACAAATAATCAACCCTTACTGCATACTCGCTGTCGGCGGTCGACTGCTCAAATTAGGCGGTCAATCGCAATTCTCTTGCTCAAAACTAGAGAGCTTCAACAATCGACTGCCATTGGAGCATTCGATTGTCAATTAAGATTGCTGTGCTCCATCTGTTGTTGTTCCATCTCTCCATCGACGCTTTGAACTTCCTTCGCTTCATCATCTTCTTGTTCTCATCGGATTTAGTAGTATGCAAGACATAAAACCCAACACAATCATTAGTAACAAACTCATCAGAGATGGGTTCATCACAATCGGACTCAGACTCATAGTGCCCACGTTCATTATAAAAGTATTTTCTGTTCCAATCTATCTGAGTCTTTGTAAATGGAATGATCTTACCAAAAATAACAAATTGAAGCGTAATTTATAATAATTGATGTTGGTGCATACACTGGGTCCATCTAGCAAAAGATTATCACCTGAAGAGATGAACTCAGCCTCCTCTGGTTCTCGATTGTATATGTTTTCAACAGGCCATGGTGGATTGATGACAGAAATAGCGTCGTAGAAATAGCCTGAACTTTTTCCTTTGATATTGTTGACACACACTGAGAAGACCTCCACCATTCGTTGTCTCCAAGGTCGATGTAGAGGAGGTGACCAAATGTTAGGATTTATGGATCAAATACACGATAATGGGTTGAAGAAGATTGATATGAAGGAGAGGCATCGAAGTGGGAGCAAGCAACTCGACAGTACCTTGTAACTGTAGGCAGCAATGTGCGGTCGATCACACATTGTGCAGTCGACCGACCTATACAGAATTTCAAGACGAGAGCTATATAGTTGACGGCACAGTCAACCATCTTGCCCTCTGGAATGCTCGAAGGAAAGAGCAGTCGACTGTCTTACTCTCTGTTGGATCCCTGTACACTCGAAGGACATGAGCAGTATACCGTCCAAGTTTGTGATCGACCGTGCAGAGCTATTTGATCTGCGACTGAGATCTAATTTGATGTAAACCTATATATATTGTATTGAGTGCGATTTTAGGGTTAAGAGAAAGAGCATTCTATCAGCCGTTATATATATATATATATATATATATATATATATATATATATATATATAGAGAGAGAGAGAGAGAGAGAGAGAGAGAGAGAGAGAGAGAGAGAGTATATTATGAGATGGTGAGCTGAGCTCCTTATCCTGAGCTGAAGATCTCCAATCTAATGGCTAAGATCTGATCCGCCCATTCACTGCTTCATATGAGATATGTTGAGGGGCAAAATCGTCATTTCCCATACTCAACATATCTCATCTCTTCTCAGTGTTGTTCTCATCCCGTTCTCTCTCTCTTTGACCTGATCTTTCCTCTCTCCCATTCTATCTCTCTTCGAATTGAGAGAGAACGCCTAGCTTCGAGTTAAAAAAAAGCCTAGCCTTATCGTGAGTTGCGAACCCATATTGTGAGCTTCTTGTTCCCTATCTCCACTTCCCGAATCAGAACCCTAACCCCCAAATCGAAGCTCTTCAATTCGCGAGCTGAAGAATCGGAACCCTAGCCCCCTCAACTCTCTTTCCTGTTAATCGATACTCCACCTCTCTCTCTCTCAATGCACTGGAATCCCCTAATTGGAAACCCTAGTTGCATTTGTCATCATCGTTCCCCTAAATCGAAACCCTATCAGCTTACCCCTCTTTGTTATTCCAGCGATTCGTTGATCTCCAAGGAAAACTGCGATCTTTGTATAGGGTAATCTCAAAATTCTTTTTATAATCCTTTACAATTGTTCATGTTTATTTGTTTTTAGTTTCCCCAAAATTAGAATTAGTAGAAAGAAGAGATTGGGTTTATTTATTAGAATTAGTAGAAAGAAGAGGTTGGGTTTAGAATTAGTAAAAAATTGTAGAGGGTTTATTTATTATTATATAACGCCTCATATCACATTTCTTTAAATTATCGTTATATATTGATGTTTGCAGGCCAGCTGATTGAATCACAGTTTGTTCTCTACGATGGATAGAAAAGTGATGCATGATTCCCCCATACAGGAAGTGTTCGATTCTCAGTTTCAATGCTTTTAAATTTGTAGAAATTGCCATCTGTTGTGTGTGTTGGTCTAGGCAATTATGAGTAGTACTCTTTTACAAGCACTACTTTGAATTATTATGCCCGCACCTCCCCCCTACAAATTGTTGATTGAGTCTTGGTTATGTTATTGGTCTTGATCAATGCAATGAAGACCCACTTGGTTAATGTTTGGGTCTATAGCAATTGAAATTGCAGATTGCTAGCCCTGCTTGAGAGTAGCAGTGGTTGAATCAGCTATATATTTATTTTGGAAGTTGGGTTGCATTTCATTACTCCGCATTGCATAATAATGCAACCAAAATTGATAGATGTTTATGTTGCATCTTGGCTAATTCAACTCCTTTTTATGTTGTATATCACCTGATTGAGAGATGTTTTTGTTGCTCCCAGGCTAATTTAGCTCTTTTTAATGTTGTTTATGACCTGATTGAGAGATGTTTCTGTTGTTTAAAGCTTGATTAAACTATGTATAATTTTGTTTCTGAGCATTCTAAGTTGGCATTTGGGGGGGGGGGCACGGTTGAAACTAGTTGGCATGGCATAATAATGCAACCCTAGGGAAATAAGTGTGCTTCAAACACTAAAATATAAGTGTGTTCTGAGCCTACAACTACTTCAATGACCTATATTTGTTGAGTAGTGGTACTTGGCAGTTTGTAGTATTATTTTAGTTCATGAATACATGTTTACGATTGTTGTTTTATTTTTTTCAGGAGCAGCAGTAGCAGCTCAAGCAGGCAGCCGCAGCAGTAGTGGTGGGGGTGAAGGCTATAAAACTGAAGAGCCATAAGCTAACATTGTACTTTTTCAAGCCACTGTGAAGGCGGCAATTGCTTTGAAGCATTGAGATTGGAGCTGGGTATCTATTGAACAATTCAATTCAATTAAATCTGAGAAAGCTCTGTAACTGCTGATAATATTTTTGTTTGTGAGAGTAACAGTTGTTGAATCAACTATATATTTATTTTGGAAGTTTCAGTTCCTATTGTAGTTTCTGAAGCTTCTGTAGTTGGAGTGATGGGATCAAGAATTAAGATCCTAACTGCAGATGGAGTAGAGTACTGTGGTGAACTATGTGGTTACGCCTTGGTGATAAGAGATATCGAACAGTATGGTGGTAGCAGTACTGGTGGGGGTGAATGTTCAAGTATGGCAGATGATCATATCATGATTCTGGGTGCCTGCATTGCCTCCTTTGACTATGATAGATGAATCTTAAAGCTCAATCTGCAGCACTCAAGTCTTTTTTTGTGTTTCTCTGATTTGATTATGTACCCTATTTGAAGTTTGTATAATCTTCTTCTTTTTAGTTAAAAGTTCAAGATTCAAAAGAGTCTTTATTTATACAATGTCTTGAATTAGATATTTCCCTCATCTCTATTCCTACTTCATAAAGAGGATCTCTACTCTGCTCTTTGATTAGTATTTTTCAAGTTATACTTTTCTGAAATGATGTGTTGTTTGGTATTCTCACTGTCGACTTTGTTACACTTAATGAAGGTTAATTTTTTTTTATCAAAGATCATTTAGTAATACAGCAAATCTATACCCCCACCTCCCCTCCAAAGTCCAAACACAATATAAAAGTGCTGAATCAGCCAATATACAACATAAACATTCTTCAAACAAGTCGTAAACAACATTAAAGTGAGCTGAAAAGGCCAATATACAACATAAACATCTCTCAATCAGCTCATACACAAATATAAAAAAGAGCTGAATTATCCAAGATACAACATAAACATCCCTCAAACAGGTCGTAAACAACATTAAAGTGAGCTGAAAAGGCCAATATACAACATAAACATCTCTCAATCAGCTTATACACAATATAAAAAAGAGTTGTATCAGCCAAGATACAACATAAACATCCCTCAAACAGGTCGTAAACAACATAAAAAGAGCTGAATCAGCGAATATACAACATAAACTTCTCTCAATCAGCTCATACACAATATAAAAAAGAGCTGAATCAGCCAATATACAACATAAACATCCCTTAAATCCACTGGTAAAGAACATAAAAAAACAACTGAATGAGTCAGTATGCAACATAAACATCTCTCAATCAGCTCATACACAACATAAAAAATAGATGAATCAGCCAAGATACAACATAAACATCCTTCAATCAGCTGAGCACTGCCAATATACAATATAAACATCTCTTCAGTCAGCCAATATACAATATAAACATCCTTTAGTCAACATAAACATCCTTCAAGCATCATAAATAACCAACATACAACATAAACATAAACATCCTTTAATCAGCTAATATACAATATAAACATCTCTCAATGAAAAATTAAAAGCAAATAAAAAGCAAAATGTTAGTGCAACATAAAGGCAGCATTGCTGCTGCCTGCTTGAGGTGCTATTGCTGCTCCTGAAAAAAAGTAAAACCAAAATGTTAAACATGTATTCATGAACTAAAATACTACTACAAATTGCCAAGTAGACATAATTAACAAAAACATTATCTTAGGCTCAGAACACACTTCTATTTCAGTGTTTGTTGTTTGTTGTAAATCAAGCAGACTTATATCCCTAGGGCTGCATTATTATGCTATGCCAACTAGTTTCAACCGTGCCCCCCTGCCAACTTAGAATGCTCATAAACCAAATTATACAGAGCTGAATCAGCCTTGAAACAAAGCTGAACTGTGTATATGTTGTGTCCGGGCTGATTGAGATCTATTAAATGTTGTTTATGAGCTGATGAGAAATGTTTATGTTGTATCTTGGCTGATTGAGCTTCTGCTCTTTTTATGTTGTTTATGAGTTGCCAATGCTGCTCTATTGTATGTTGTATATTTGAGGTGAAAATGAAGAAGATCAATAGTGCTTGTAAAATTAAAGAGGGGAGTGGGGGATTGAAACAAATTGAAAGTAGTGTTTGTAAAATAGTGCTTGTCATCATTGCCTACATCAACACAACAAAAGGCAGGATCTAAAAATTTAAAAGCATTTATACTAAGAATGAAACACTTCCTGTATTGCAGAATCATGCCTCTCTTTTGTATCCATCATAAGTTTGCTTGCAAACAACAATATATAACGATTATTTAAGCAAATGTGTTATTCGGAATTATAGAAAAATAATTAAAAATATCGGGAAAGAAAGAAATCATGTAAAACACATACCTACAAAATCCACTCAACTAAAATAAGAAAGATCATACAATATTTTGAGCCTCTTCTGTTATGGGTTCCATTCTTGAAAAGTTGTAGAAGCTTGTGACTCATTCAAATTAGCACTACACGAATAAAGTGCACAAATTAAAGGTAAGATTATATTATATATAATAAAAATTGATATAAAATATGTGAGAAAATACCAACCTTTCCTTCAAAGGACAAGTGCGGCTGTCATGATTAACAAGCTTCTTGCACAACCGACACTTCCTTAATGGCTTTGCGGCTTTCTCCAAGGTTTTCTCCCTCCCTCCTTTAATTTGCTTCCCACTACCTTTGATCTATGCAATATCCGGTACATGAAAATTTACTGTTTTAGGTAATGAAGTGCTTGTTGCTTGGTGTAAATCTTAGGGGAAAGCTTATTGCAATTCTGCATTAGCACCAACTACTAATGTCTTAGCCATGTGGCACGCCTCTTTGGATGAGCGAGCAAAGCTCATCACCTTGTGCATTTCATTTTATAACTCCACCAAATCCAAATCTTGTGGATTGCCGTACCTACCAATAATTTCTTCACCATTACTGTCATATACAATCTCAGTAGTTACCAAGGTGGTCCATCTCTTTAAAATATAAGACTGAGGTAGGATATCGATAAACTCATTCCTCAATATCACAAGGATGTGTCTACAAGGAATTCCATCAACTTCAAGTTTTCTACAGGTGCACGACCCAGCATCGTCCATTCCTTTATAGAACACATCCCTTGTTTTATCTGATTTTTGTGACTTTCCCATTCTCCTCACAATATAGTGTCGCACAGTCCCATTATCATCTTTCATTAATGAGGCATAATTCAAGCTTTGAACTAATTCATATTGAAATACATACAATTTCTCCCTAATGTACACCTCGGACATTTCTGTTTCAACTTCAAAATCTGTCTGCAACTTCGGTTTTGTATGAAGAGTTGTATAGTTTGCTGCTAACTGATTTTGACTTTGTTTTCTTATCGCCCTTTCAAACCTCGTAATAAATTCATGTAAAGAATTTTTACTATTAACATACTTATCGACAAAAGCATTTATGCTTTCTGATCTTTGTGTTATGCGAATTCCAGCAGTGAAAATATGTTTTGCATAAGCTGGTATCCATCTTTCACGATATTCAAAAATATCAAAAAGTCAAGGATTACCTGCTACTTCAATATTAATCAAAACAATAATAACAATAAAATTAATCAAACGACAATAAAATTCATCAAGCCAAAGATTACCTGCAATTTGCATATTAATGTTCATAACTTCATTCCACCTCATCTCAAACTCTTTCGGCGTCTCTGAATCCCAAATGCAACAATGGAATTGAATACTAAAATCACTCTTAAGTCCTGGACCACCAAGCTTATCAGGAAGTTTTTAAAGAATGTGCCACATACATAGCATATGGCTAGAACCAGGAAAACACATTCGGATTGTATTTTCCATTGCAGGATCTTGATCTGTAATAATTACTTTAGGTGGAGGACCACACATTGTTTCACCCCATTTTTTCAAACAACCAAAGAAACGGCTCGTTCGTTTCTTTATTTATGAAGTCTGCACCAAAAATTACAGATTGGCCATGGTGATTAACTCCAGCAAATGGAGCAAAAACCAATTTGCACCCATTTGTGTCATATGTAGTATCAAAAATTAACACATTGCCAAAATACTTATATGCTTTCCTGACAAGAGCATCAGCCCAAAACACATGGGTTAATTTGTTGTCTTCATACACCTTATAATGAAAATAAAATGAAGGGTTCATCTCCTTTTCCTCTAGCAAGTGCTCCATCAATAGCTCCTCATCATAAGCCCTCCTCTCATCCTTGTCTCTTTACAACGAATTTCTAATGCCCGTTTCAGTACAATTAATATTACTGAAACCCTCATTTTCTGTAACCCCTGTTTTTCGTTTTTCATATTTTTGTGTATTTTTTTTCCTTTCTTGAGTATTTGTACTCTCTTTGTATTTCTTGGACCGTATATTGGAGTTGTTTTCAATATAATTCATTTTATTTCATTGTGATCTATTTTGAACCTGATTGTCTATCTTTTTGCTTCGTTCTTTATCGATTATTGTTCTTCCCTTTATTTGATTCTTGTTCTATTCTTTTGCTCGTGTTTTAGGTGCTCGTGGGTTCATTTGCCTAAGCCTATTATTGATAATCCTATTTGCAATTTTAAAACCTAGATCCTCATAATTATCCCTAAACCCAATTGATTACCAAATCCTATTTTTAACCTACTCCTAATTAAACTCCTACAATAACCCAAATAACCAAACCCATTAATACCTTAATCCTATACTATTCCCACTTAAACTACCCACCGAAACCCCCCTGTGTGTTTCCCATCCCCATGCAACTTGAAACCCACTGTGCATTACCCCTACCCGAACCCGTCAGCCCTTACTTTGCCGCCTTCCTTCTCCCTACTGCAAACCTTAAACCATCCCCATATATATTTAACCCATGCACCCCGTTCCTCATCCCCTTCAGCCGCTCTCATCGCTCCTTGAACTCTCCCTCTCTCTCCATACCGCAACCATAACCCCCGACTGCACCTAACGCTCCTCCTACACCCATTACACCCGAACCCATTGCACCGAGCACCACTCTCTCCGTCCATCTCTCCCCGCCGTCCCCTTGCTCTGACTTCTGTTGTCGTGCCTCTCCAACGGCGCAGCAACAGCAGTGCCAGCGCTCAGCCGAAGCCGACGCCAACGCCGCCGCCGACTTCTCCCGATCTCTCTCTCTTGTTGTGTTTGCACGTGTACGACTATTGCATGTGTTATCTTGGTTCTTGGTTCTTGGCTTTTTGTTCGTGGGATTAGTCTGTTCCTTCCTTGTGTTCGTTGTCCGGGAATCCGTTCCCGTTATTCTTGCTTTTGCTCGTCGTTATTTTTATCTTCGGTTAAGACAAGTAACTTGTACTCAATTTCTGTGTATGATACAAGTCATAAATACCGCTTGTAGTGTAGAAGGGTTCTAGAGACAACTCGTGTATGTGTTAACTTTGATGTGTATTGTCTCTATAGTTCTTTTTGACCATAGTTTCCTCACGACATACATGACACGATATAACCTAGGATTGACCATATCTTGTTGCATATATGCGTGATATTCATGTGTTATCTTGTGCTCATTCGTGTTATTCGTGATAGACTTGTCTTGGACTTGTGAAATACCCTGTGTCATATTGTTTGGACATCTCGTATACTCTACTTCGTGTTTGGTTATGATTTGGTTGAGTTCTATGTGAACTAGTAGATTTTGTGCATATGCGATATTTTCAGTTTTGTTGGCTTTTCAGTTTTGATCAGTATTTTAGACCTTATTAAGGTCAGTATTTGAAAACATTTTGTGAACATGATTTGTAGAGAATTCTTTCTTTTTTCCAACCCTTTTGAAGGATCTCAGTTTCGTTTTACGGTTTGTGAGTTATGTCGATTTTACTGCAGTTGTGTCGAAAGAGTTTCGGATTCTGTTTTCTATGATTTCGGAAGAGTAATCTATTTTTATTATGGTGTTAAAATAATTATTTTGATCTGAAATTTTTCTCAGTACTTCTATACCTGATTGGGATTAACCCATAATTTTTATGGATTTATTTGATGAGTTTTATGAACCGTTCTATGCATTCGAACAACTACTATTCTGGCAGATTTTTACTACTGTTCAGCAAAGAACTTGATTTTCGTCCGAGTTCTACTTGCTGTTTCTAAAGTATTTCTGAATATGAAAGTTATCCTACTGTATTAGAATTTGAATTTCGATTTATGGTTTGTGAGATATTGCTGTTTTCGTACTGCAGTGTTTACAATTCCAGATTCACAAAACTACTACATCTTTATGTTTTCTGATTTTACTTGACTACACTATTTTTGTTGAAAAATTATGAAACTTGTTTTTTACTACACTTATAGGGAAATACCCCAGATTTTTTGTGGATTTATTTATCGAGTTTTCATGCTGTTTTCCTGCCTTTGAATAAGATCTTCTGATTTCTGGCTGATATTTTCTGGTTTCGATTCAGTTTTGAGTTATGTTTTTGTAAAATACTATATGACTTATATATATTTGCTGGATTCGTGTAATGCTCCTGCCCCTAGCTCAGACAATTTATACAATTTATAAGACAAATTAGATACTGTGTAGTACAACTGCCCACCACAGGCTGCCTCTCAAAAGTTGGTTATCCGATTAGGTGACTCTTGATCATTGGCTATATTATTTATATATTATTTTATTCTATTTTGTTACTGATATAGGACAATTGTACTTACCATTTCCCGAACTTTCTCTCATCCGAGAGCTTTCTCACCGCAACATGCATTTCGGGTGGGCCCCATTAAAAGCCACGTCACCTCGTGACTAAGACAATCAAGCCAGAGCAAAGCTCTGTTTTGCTCCATTTGAACCGTGGGACCCTCCACACATGAAACATTCCAACCAACAGCCAACTTACTTTTCCAAAGTATATTTTTATATTTATATTTTAAATACTTTTTTTTTAAACTATGGGGTGTTACCCCCCCCCCCCCCCCCCCCCCCTTTCAGAAATCAGCATCCTCGCTAAGCACGGGCATGCACAATCTAGTGGAGGATCTCCTTTCTAGCCGATGTGGAGTGGAGTACCTTGATTCTTCTAGCTGCACCGTACCCTGATTCTTCTGGTGGTCCACTATTTCAGGCCGCCACCTCGCTCCCTCTCAGGCATACCCGACGTACATCTGCTAGCTTCATCTCAGGCATACATCTCGCCCACTCTTACCCACAATCGGTGTCGAAAGTCAGCTCTGATACCATTTGTAACGCCCTTGCCCCTAGCTCAGACAATTTATACAATTTATAAGACAAATTAGATACTATGTAGTACAACTGCCTACCACAGGCTGCCTCTCAAAAGTTAGTTAACCGATTAGGTGACTCTTGATCATTAGCTATATTATTTATATATTATTTTATTCTATTTTGTTACCGATATGGGACAATTGTACTTACCATTTCCCGAACTATCTCTCATCCGAGAGCTTTCTCACAGCAACATGCATTTCGGGTGGGCCCCATCGAAAGCCATGTCACCTCGTGACTAAGACAATCAAGCCAGAGCAAAGCTCTATTTTGCTCCATTTGAACCATGGGACCCTCCACACATGCAACATTCCAACCAACAACCAACTTACTTTTCCAAGTATATTTTTATATTTATATTTTAAATACTTTTTTTAAAGGAAAACTACGGGGTGTTACACCCCCCCCTCCTTTTCAGAAATCAGCGTCCTCGCTGAGCACGGGCATGCACAATCTAGTGCAAGATCTCCTTTCTAGCCGATGTGGAGTGAAGTACCCTGATTCTGCTAGCTGCACCGTACCCTGATTTTGCGGGTGGTCCACTATTTCAGGCCGACACCTCGCTCCCTTTCAGGCATACCCGACGTAAATCTGCTAGCTTCATCTCAGGCATACATCTCGCCCACTCTTATCCACACTCGGTGTCAGAAGTCGGCTCTGATACCATTTGTAATGCCCCTGTCCCTAGCTCAGACAATTTATACAATTTATAAGACAAATTAGATACTATGTAGTACACTACCCACCACAGGCTGCCTCTCAAAAGTTGGTTAACCGATTAGGTGACTCTTGATCATTGGCTATATTATTTATATATTATTTTATTCTATTTTGTTACCGATATGGGACAATTGTACTTACCATTTCCCGAACTCTCTCTCTCATTCCGAGAGCTCTCACAGCAACATGCATTTCGGGTGGGCCCCATTGAAAGCCACGTCACCTCTACACATGCAACCGTGGGACCCTCCACACATGCAACATTCCAACCAATAGCCAGCTTACTTTTCCAAAGTATATTTTTATATTTATATTTTAAATACTTTTTTTAACTATGGGGTGTTACAATTCGGTTGGGAGTCTATATTCTAGACCTTTCGACGGATTTAGGTTTGCATGTTTATAACAACGGGAATCACTATTATACTACAGTATGGTCTTGCTGTTCTGAACTAGAAATTTGGTTATTTCATCCTTTTGTGTATTATCTTTTATCCGTACGTGTTTATCTTGCGACTTAGACTTGTTACTTGATTATACTATGTTATAATTGCCTGTTTCGTGACACATACATGCTTGTTTGACCCTAATAATAATTAACCAAGCCGGGGTTTAAAGGAACAGATCTAATAGTGGATAATTCAGAAATGTATACTCGGAAGAGGATCTATTGATTCTATGTAATACTTGGCTTGATACTTGACTACTTGAGGCTTGATATTTCACACTTGAGGCTTGTTACTTGATACTTGAGACTTGGCTTGATACTTGAGACTTGGCTTGATACTTGTTACTTGAGGCTTGATATTTCACTTGAGGCTTGATACTTCACTCTTGAGGCTTGTTTACTTGATACTTGATACTTGATTCTTGACGCTTGTCCTTGAGTACACTGCCATATATGGTCCACTATGAAATCTAAAACGAAATTGCGTTGACTGTAGCAACCATGTGGTATGGGCTGCATGAAGTGCTACCTAGATAGTAATAATACATGAGACTTGATACATGACACTTGATACTTATACTTGACTACTTGACACTTGTCACTTGTTACTTGATTTCGTGATACTTGATACTTGTTTACATGATACTTGATACTTGTTACTTGTTTACATGATACTTGTTCACTTGACACCTGATACGTGCCACTTGTACTTGTCATCTTGCCATGCTAGTATTCTATTTTGTTATCATGCATATTCCATGTTATTAGTTAGTTTTTCACATGTACTTGTATCCTGCATTACAAGCGGCCCGTAACTTGCATTGACGGGAGTTTGTTTTCTTTTTCCTATCCCTACAATTGTTAAAAATGCAGATTTTGGAGAACAGGTAACAGATTGTGTTGGTGATATGAGATATTACTACTGGATTTTGCTATTATTATTTCTTGTTGCTTGTTTTGAACAATTGTATTTTGATTACTTGGATTTATTTGTATTTGGGCAATGTGACCCAGGATATTTGACTTATTCAGATCTGAATTATTTGAGATTAATATATTTTGGTTTCAAGTATTCTTGTTGGTATTTTGGTTCATATGTGCATACTTGGTTGATTTTTTCGCTTTTGACTCTGATTATTCTTGTGAAATGTTGTAAAGATTCTTAAACAGCTTATGGATGATGGAAATCATTCACTGGGCTTAGTCATATATCCGTATTCCGTATTCTCTTTTGGGAAGCGGGGCGTGACATTTTCTATCTCCATGAAGAGCATAAACTCCAAATTTCTTATGTTTGCCTCTTTGAACGAATTAAGTAAACTTTTTTGTGCTTCGAAAACAGTTATATTACTTCTTAAGAATTGTTGCTTTCTAGGTATAACACAATGATGAGTGTGCTCTTCAACAAACCTTCGAATTGACCACCTCCCATCATCATCCGTTTGAATTCTATTTGAGCCAAACACTCTTCTCTAGTCACAGCCCTTCTCCTTCTCTTGATTAAATTTGAAGAAGATGGTTCTTCAATATTGGCAACATTCACTCCAACTGTATCTATCGGCTTACCTTGCTTTGAACATACAAATTGTTGTGAATACTTCTTCTTAGTAGACGCATCGACCATTGTAGCAAACTTGCGAACAGAAAAACCAGCTAACATTGCATATTTTTTTATAAAATTCAAATCTTTCTTCTAAAGTTGCAAATACTATACCAACAATTGTTTTAGAATCATCATTAACGTCTCTCTACCTGTTATGAACATCTTGGCTTAGTATCTCTTCATTTTCAAACTCCATTCTACATTAAAAAAAATGAGATAATAAACCTAAAAAAACAAGCTACAACTTTAAAAACTAAAGAAACTAAGCTATGTTGGAAGTGCACACTCATCCAATTGGATAACCAGTAATAATACTTACAGATAACATATCTACCTGTGTGGTCCAACTGTCGAAGTGAAAGTGATATGTTGCATTTGACCAAAATAATTCAAAGACAAATAAAAGATGAAAGCATGACACAAGCCTAAATGCATGATCAAAATGTAACTATTTGAAGGAGAATGTGGAAGCAGATATGCCAGCTTCATGCCAAAACTACTAATGCATAGAAAAGGGTGATCAGGTGATGAGATGCAGACTTCAACTAAAGACATTTGGGTGATGGGGAAATGCAGTTTCATTGAGGAAGACATGCATAGATGTATCAAAGCATGCATAGATGTAATTGCTAAAATCTAATTAATGTTAGATGGAAAACCATCAATTTTTCAGTTTGTATCTATACTCTGTTTTCTCATATCCACTGCAACAATGTCAGAAAAGTGAACATTCCAGGAATGCATGTATTCAAAAGTGAACATTCCAGGAATGCAAGGTGCATGGACCAAAAAGTAACATCATTTACTAATTTGAGAATGTTAGGGAAAAAATTACCAATATATGAGCAAAAAAACAAAATGAGTTGATGAACTATAAAAAAAACCTCATACCTTGAATGCTGCAGAAGTCCTAATGACAATAAAAATCTTTGTAGGGTCTTCAGTTATGAAAAATGGTGCCTCCTTCAAATCAAGGATGGAAAGAAGATGCAACCTCAGATAGTTATCTATCTCTGCATTCGAAAATAAGTATATAAATTATATATAAACAGATAACAATGATAAAAATTTCTATTAAAAATTAGAAAACTAAGCTAAGAGGAAATTTACTGTGTACATTTTTTTTTATAAATGAAAAAATTGGATTCTAAAAAAAGGATTTTGAGATTACCCTATACAAAAATCACAATTTTCCTTAGAGATCGACGAATCGCGGGAATAACAAAGAGGGGCAAGCTGATAGGGTTCAATTTAGGGGATCGATGATAGCAAACGCAGCTAGGGTTTCCAATTAGGGAATTCCAGTGCGTTGAGAGAGAGAGAGAGGTGGAGTACTGATTAACAGGGAAGAGAGTCGAGAGGGGCTAGGGTTCCGATTCTTCAGCTCACGATTCCAGTGCGTTGAGAGAGAGAGGTGGAGTATCGATTAACAGGGAAGAGAGTCGAGGGGGGCTAGGGTTCCGATTCTTTAGCTCATGAATTGAAGAGCTTAGATTTGGGGGCTAGAGTTCCGATTTGGGAAGTGGAGATAGGGAACAAGAAGCTCACGATATGAGTTCACAACTCACGATAAGGCAAGGGTTTTTTAAACTCGAAGCTAGGCGTTCTCTCTCAGTTTGAAGAGAGATAGAACAGGAGAGAGGAAAGATCAGGTCGAAGAGAGAGAGAGAGAGAACGGGTTGGGAACAAAGCTGAGAAGATATGAGATATGTTGAGTATGGGAAATGACAATTTTGCCCCTCAACATATCTCATCTGAAACAGTGAATGGGCGGATCAGATCTCAGCCCTCAGATCATGATCCAACGGCTGAGATCTTCAGCTCACGATAAGGAGCTCAGCTCACCATCTCATAATAGACTTTCTCTATATATATAAACTCGTTTAAGGGCTTCTTGACATTTATTTCACGTGAAACTAAATGTTATGTTTTTGCTACATCGTTGTGACCACTAGAAATATAATAAAAAAATCATCAAAAAATAAATAAATTTTCATACACATGGATATTAGGATATGTAAGTCAATGTAAAATATGGTAATCGTCTATTATGAATTTTATCGTGTGTGTATAAACTACTCTGTATCAAGATTATTATTATTATTATTTTGCTAAACAATGTTTTTATTTTATTTTTTTTAAAGGAAAAAAGTAAGAAACGTCTAAAAAATTGGAGATCCCTCTATAGGGGTGGCAACAGGTCCGTGCCGGCCTGGGACCGGCCCGACCCGGCCCACACGGGCCGAGGCCCGGCATGGACCCCATTTTGGCAGGCTCAACCCGGGACCGGCCCCCCAAACTCAGGGGCTGGTCCGGGCCCTAATTTTCCAAAAAAAAGCCCGGCTAGACCTGGCCCTGTTTCAGACCGGGACCGGCTGAACCGGCCAGCCCGGGCCGGGCTGAGCCGACCGTTGGGATTATTTTACTTTTTTTAATTTATTTTTCGGTTCAGAATTAAAAAAATTAAAAATTACCGAATTGCCCCCCAACGGATCTATACTAGCTAGTTTTGGAGGGGTACTTTAGGAAACCAAAAAAATTACATATTCTATATATACAACATCATTTTTTTCATTTCTTTTTGCTAATTCACTCAAATCTCTCTCCTATCTCTCAAATCTCTCCACTATTTCTCAACAAATCAAGTCTCTACTACATTTTGTAAGGATCAATAATCAACAACAATCAAGTGATCAACAGCAATAATCAACATTACTACAAGCTCTCAAGTCTCAACTCTCTAAATTTTCATTCTTCAAACTTCAAACACTCATACGGTATTTTAGTATATGTTTAAGTTGTAGATTTAACATAGTTGATTATTCTCATCTATATCTCTTAATTAGTTTGAGTTTTCTTGAACTTCTTTCTCTCATTTTTTTAGATTTTATTTATAAATTTGGTAAAGTGGTAAACATACATACACTACTCACTAGTTCTTGTTATTATTGTTATTGAGATAGATTGTTGTTCGTTTTAAATTTTGTTGTTTCTCTTTATTTAATTATGTTGTTTTAAATTATTAGTTGTCATAAATTTAGTTGTTTCTTTTAATTTAAATTTTAAAACGTACACTTGCTTTCTCTCTAACTATACATGCACTAGTTTTTAATATTTAAATGACTTCTAATCGATCACGCGGTGGAAGACATAATAGTCAAGAGTCCACTAGTCATTATATTCCTGCCATTCCAATTCCATATATAGATAATGAAGAAACATTCATGCATTATGATAGTTTTCCCGATTTGAATGAAACACACTCAAATCCTATAGAAATAGAAGATCGTGTAGAACCGGAACCATCGGAACAAGGTCCTTCTTTAACCCGTAAAACAAGAGGGACTACTTCCAAAATACACAATTATTTCAATTTGTCCCTTCACAAAATGATAAGTGTGTAGAACTAAAAATATGTAAGAAGTGTCAAACACCATATAAGTTTAAATGGGATCGGACACGGGTACACGTCAACGTCACTTAAACAAATGTCAACCCGAATTTTCGAAAGACAATCTCACACAACAAAAAATACATCCCAGAAGCGGTCAAGTAGATAGTCATAGCTACGATTACGATATCGTTCGTAGAAAAATGGCCAAGTCAGTAATTAGGAATGAATTACCATATTCGTTTGGTGAAAGTAGGTATGTAGAGACTTTTGCACAAACCTCCTTAGACCCCCCCATTATAAAAAGATTGTTAGGAATGTAGTTATGAGTGATTGTAAATTAATTTACAATGAGACTAAGGATTTTTTTATAGCAACACTAACATCACTAAACACTAGAGTTTCTTTGACATCAGATAGGTGGGTAGGAGTAAACGGCGTTCTAATGATGTGTGTAACATGTCATTGGATGTATTCGGATTGGGTACTTCAAAAGATGATAATTTCATTTGGATTCGTTAGGTACCCACATAAGGGTAAAATTATAGCCACACATTATGGAAGCATGTAATAATTTTGGTATTTATGATAGAGTGTTTGCTATTGGTTTTGATAACACCTCTAATAATACTAAGGCAATTGATAGTTTGAAATTTACTTTAGATCCTATAGAACCCGAAATTTTTCATATTAGGTGTGTTTGTCATATTTTAAATCTATGTGTACAAGATGCATTAAAATATGAAAACGATAAACTCGATGCAGTGAGAGATTGTGTTCATTATATTACATTGAGTTGTCCAATATATCAAGCTTTTTATGATTGGTGTAAACTTAGGGGAATTGTATATAAAAAATTTCCTAAAGATGTTAGACATCATTGGAATTCTGCATTTGATTTATTAGGTGTTGTTCTTCATTATCGTTTTTAACTTAGAGATTTTGTGTTGCAATGGGCATGCAAAATTGTATGTTAGATGATGATTTTTGATTTTTTGCCGATAGTTTGGAATAAATTTTTAGAACCTTTTAACGATGCTGTGTTGCAATTTTTAAAAACATATACATCTACATCTAGTGGTAATTTACTTGAAATTGTCACTATGATGACAACAATTAAAGATTTGCAAAATACCATTTTATAGGGGATATGGTTAATGCGGCATATATTAAAATTTAAAAATATTTTCATCCACTTCCTATGTTATATTGTGTAGCTAGTGTAATGAATCTCATGATTAAATTAGATGGCGCAAAAAATTTAATTGAAATTTTTTACACTTATGCCCCACACGATGCAATACATGATTTTGATCATGTTGTTTTTACTCGTCAATTTGAGCATATTTTGACTATGTTATATGATACTTATTATAAACTTTATTCATCTAACACTCACGAACACAAACACAAAATGTTGATTCTTCTTCTTCTTCCTCTATATTAGCAAAAGGAAAGAGTCATGCAACTAGTGGTGTTTTAAATCTTATTAAATCAAAAAAAACCAAGAACCAATTCACCAAACGAGTTGAATTGGTAAATGCACAAAGTTCGATTGAAGATGTAGTAGGTGTGTTACAGTTTTGAAAGAGCAATGAAGTTATTTTTAATATTCTTTCTTGTATGACTAGAGATTTTCTAACAACATCGGTGCCAACCGTTGCTTCGGAAAATATTTTTTCTCTTAGTGGCAGGATAATGAGCCCGAACAGGAATCGATTGACAGACAAAAATTTGGAGATGC
Organism: Hemerocallis citrina; assembly: GCA_017893485.1. Classification (NCBI taxonomy): domain Eukaryota; kingdom Viridiplantae; phylum Streptophyta; class Magnoliopsida; order Asparagales; family Asphodelaceae; genus Hemerocallis; species Hemerocallis citrina. The sequence goes on from CM030367.1 coordinate 176,992,510, forward strand.
TAGTATGCGCCGAAGATTGGATGAAAACGGAAGAGATGACCCAAGATTTACTTGAAGCACAAGCTGGCTCAACAAGTAGCGATGAATGAACAATTAGATTTAGTCGATTTACATAAAAATGATGTACAATATATTGTAAATAATTGAAAATTTTAGGGGGGTGAGATTCTATATTTAGGTTAAGTAGAAGTGCACGACAATAGTCCAATGCCTTCTCTTCAATCTAAATAGAGGTCATCTCGATCTCTAAATTCAAATAATTCTTTTGTTTTGTAATTTGATCTAATTTGTATAAAATTATATTCATAAACTTCATTTTATTTAACAATTTATAAATCATTAAATCAATTTAAATTTGGGTTTAATTTCTTTTATTTATTAGTTCTTTGCAATTGTCATGAAATTACAATATAATACTTGATCTTCCATCTTCCTTTAAAGGAAAATAAAATAAAATTTACACTCCAAACCTAGCCCGGCCCGGCCCCCACCCTTGGGGTCGGGGGCCAGGTCTGAGCCTAGGTTTTCCCCACCTAGCCCGGCCCGGGTTGGCCCTGGACCGGGCAAAGCTCGGGCGGTTCCGGTCCGGGTGGCCCGAATGCCACCCCTATCCCTCTAGCATCTTCGTCAGTCAAAACAAGGAACTCTGATATAAGTTATTAATCCAACGAAAGCTTTGACAACTATTACATTCTGTTTTTTTTTGCAACACAATCAGTACACACATTTCTCTCTCGATAAATATGTTGTCTCTACCAATATTCATTCCTTGATGCAAGAGTAGTTTATATAGTGAAAAGTGGGGTCATAACTGCATCTTGCATGGATCTAATCAAGAATGTACCTCGAGTCTCTCTCTCAATAAGAACAAGACCGATATATGATGTTGTGCCCTTTTCTCTTCGTTTTTTTTTCTAGTGTTTCTAAAGTCTGGACAGAAATCTATGCCCAATATGTAGATGAATTGGGCTTACATCATGCTAGCCCAAACCCAACTGCTGGAGCAGGCCGGACTCACATCACATTAACGGGTAAACCATCCCCTCTTAACACCCGGCCCAACTAGATATCTCCTAAATCTGAGCCCTCCGATTATCTCGAAACTCATTCAGCCCCATCAAATCAATCTCGGCCGTCCAATCTCCTGTACTGTCCAAACCCTAACGTAGAAGAACCCCATATAAAATCCTCACCCCTCTCCAGTCTCCGCCTCCTCTTTCATTTCGAGATTTCTCAAATCCGCCACCAGAAAGTAAGCGAAATATCTCGGTCTTTGTCATTCTCTCTCTTAGGTTAGGGTTCTTGATTCTAATTCTAGGGTTTTGCAGGGAGAGCAATGGCCGAATCAAAGACTGTGATTCCGGAGTCGGTGTTGAAGAAGAGGAAGAGGGCGGAAGAGTGGGCAGTAGCGAAGAAGACGGAGCTGGAATCGAAGAAGAAGAAGGATCGCGAGAACAGGAAGCTCATTTTGAGCAGGGCTCTTCAGTATTCTAAGGAGTACGACAATCAGGTATAGAAAATATTCTCTTTTTTTAACATTTTGATTGAGTTTTGCAAATTTTGGGATTGTTTTTTTGTAAAATGTTTATTGTTTGGTGGTTTAGGCGAAGGAATTGATTAGGTTGAAGAGGGAGGCGAGAATGAAGGGAGGGTTTTATGTCAGCCCTGAAGCCAAGCTCCTGTTCATCATTAGGATCCGAGGGTAATTTTTTCGATTATCTTTTGACTGAGTTGTTTAGATTTTAGTTTAATGCTTTAGATTTTAGTTTAATGCTCTGTAGTTATCGTGTTATTAGCCATTGATGTGTGTTTAGATTATTCATTATAGTAATTTTTATGTGTGCTCTATGTATGTAGATAGTGGTATTGATGTTATAACTTGTCCCTGTTACTGAAACGTAATTTTAGTTCATTTTTTTATTTCTACAAGAGTTTAGTGTATAAAAAGATGAAACTTTTTAAAGAAATGTTAAAGGAGGAAAAATGAATAGAGTTTATTGAAGCTGATGCTATCAGTACATTTAAATCCCACCCACTGTGTTAGTCATATGGAAGCTGATGCTATCCGTACATTTAGGCTCTGTTAGAGCATCTGTATTCGTTGGCTATATATCCAAAAAATGGATATTTTGGATAGAATCGATCTGCAGTCCAAATTTGGGTGAGTTTAGCTTTTTCCATATTTTGGAAATCAGAACATGATCTACCGTTTATACTTTGCACAGTAGATGATATGTTGTCGGAAGATTTTTTTTTCTTTCAAAACTCGAGAAACGGTAGATGATCTACCGTTTCAACCCAAAAAAGAATCCACCTATGAAAGCTGGGATATCATCTCCTGTCCTTCACATGTGGATTTTTTTTTGGTTGAACCGGTAGATCATCTACCGTTTCTCTTTTTTTTTTAAAGTGTACACGGGATATCATATCCCGTCCTTCACCATTTTTTAAAAACATATTTTAATGGAAATCTTCAAACGGTATATGATATCTCGTTTCGTCCAAAAAAACCCAAATTTTGAGTATTGACGACTGTTGGGCTATCCGCTATTTGCTATTTCTAAAATTGCCAAATACCCATTTTTAACAAAACGACTACAGATGCTCTTAGCGCCCATTTAAGCTGGCCTCAATTTCTTAAATGTGTATTAAGTATGTACTAGATTTGCCCGTGGGCACGTGCCTATGGCACATTTTTAGAACGATACAATATATGAAAAGTCTTGTAATGAGGTTATCAACAATTATATAGCTCAAGTTTGAATAGTGTGACAATAATTAGTTGTAAAATAAAAGTCCATATTTTCATTAGTATATGTTAAAAAATAATTATGAATTGGGGTATAAAAGTCCATATTTCCATAAATATATATATAGAGAGAGAGAGAGATATAGAGATAGAGAGAGAAAAATAATGAAATAAATAAAGTTGTTGTTTTGGGGATTTGAATTTGAGTTTTGGGGGGAAACTTTTGGGGAAAAAATGTGTTTTGTGAGGTTAGATCTAGGCCTTTAATTTTGGGGGGATTGAAGGAGAGCCACTTGATAGCTTTCTTTGTGTTTTATTATATAAATTTGTATTTCTGCTGTGTAGCTGAGTTTGTATTTGTACAAATGTGTGTCAATATTCCGATTTCCTCAGTATTACAGATGTTTCATTTCAAGTATATGGACTTTCATCCACTGCAAATAGATATAGATTTAAGATGGAGTTAAAAAGGACATAAGAAAGAAGAGAAATGATAGAGAATCATTATAACTTGGTATAGTTGGTACCGACAATATATTCTTAGTATTGAAAGAGTGACTTTGTTGTAATAAGTAAGTTACAGGTTCAGAATGTGAATTGGATGTTGTGAACCTTGTTTACATGCGAGCGGAGAGTTATAGATTCCTGTTAAATGTGGTGAAAATTTTGAACCCTATTTCCGATAGTGGAACACTCATAACATTCTTTTTATCATGTATCGTTGGAATATGTGCAGGTTATGTTGTAAGCTTTAAAATGAATTTGTTTTCTTAATTCCTGAAGATGTACTTTGTCAATTGTTCTATGTGAAATTGTGGAAACTGGCACAAGTCCTTAGACAGTCGTGAAAACATTATTCTTACATGTTTTAATTTATATGCGCATTATGTTTGGTCAAATTTGGTCATCTATGAAAAATTAATTTAGATTCCATGGAACAATGTTTCATATTCTGGTTGAAGATTTTTTCAGTCTGTTGAATTTAATTAGGTTTGAAGAAATTGAATATTACCCTGAGCAAATTAATATTCTACTTGTGAGTCTCAATAGACTAACTCTCTGTATATTCATTTCCTTCAGATTCAAGGTCTCAAACTAGTGTTAGCTGAATATCGTGCTAGTTTCCATCAAGAGATATCAGATAAATGCATGAGCTTACTTAGCAGATGTTTTATATTGGTTTGATGAGTGGAGGTTTTATATAGGTTTGATGAGTGGAGCGCTTCTAAGTGTACATGGTTGTCATTTTCTTAGCAGATCTCACTTAAAGAGTTTGAAATGAGAACCTGGTGAATGCTGTCCTTTAAAATTGTGGTTGCATTGACAATTTGTTCAAATGACTATATACGCAATTTGCTGATTAATTGTGTACTACTTCCATTTTTTTATGTTGGCTGTATTGATAGTTTTGTTTACTAATCTGTGAATGTGAAGGGAATGAAATGAATCATTTATCAGTAACTTCTATATTCTATAACATAAATTGCTATTGCAACATTATTCCTTTTGTCGTAAACAAATTTGTATTATCTAATGCATACATTTATTGGTTTTATGCAGTATTAATGCCATGGACCCAAAGTCCAAGAAGATCCTCCAGCTCCTTCGTTTGAGACAGGTGAACAAGCTAACCTTAGCATCTCATAGTTTGTTTCTACATCAGGTTGGAGTTGGTTTATTAACATAACTGTTAAAAAATCTGCAGATCTTTAATGGAGTATTCTTGAAAGTGAATAAGGCAACCATGAACATGCTTCACAGGGTTGAGCCTTATGTTACCTATGGGTATGATTACCTCCCTTTTGATTCATTTTTTAAATAATTTGCTTGAAAGGTTAAATTAACTATTAGGTTACTTGGATTTGTGCGTTACAGCTACCCTAATTTGAAGAGTGTTAAAGAGTTGATTTACAAGAGGGGGTTCGGAAAACTGAACAAGCAGAGGACTCCTTTAACCGACAATTCCATCATTGAGCAGGTCTGCCCTTTTTTCCCTTCTGACTAAAAGTTTATTGTTATAACGATTTTAAAATGATGGAGCCATGTTTTCTAAATATAAGTTAGAGAACAGCACTAATATATCAGTACAATACTATTTTTACTTGTGATTTTTCTTCCGACTATTGGAGGTTTTATAGACATATGGTTATTGAAGTGGGGGAGCCATGTTTTCGAAATGTAAGTTGGAGAATACTGTTAAATATATCAGTACAATACTATTTTGGAAAATGTCCTTAATGCTAACAAAATAAAAATGATAATTGCCAAGTACGAGACTGCTTTATCTATTTTTCTGGGTATTGATGTGTGCACATCCATCTTGCATTAAGGTTTGCTTGGCAACCTTGTATTTCTCTTGATCCTTGAAATACAGCAGAAGTTGTTCCATGTCTAGCTGTTGAATATTGTTTTTGCACAAATATTGTATCCACAGCACGTCATTATTTTCTAAATAGTCAAACAAGCGACATTGTTGTTATTTGGTAGACTATTATGTTTTCAACTAGATAAGTTTCTTTCCCCAAACGAAAACTATGTCAGGGCATTATTTTATTATTACAAATCTTTTGTCTGGTAAGAAATTCTTATTTTTAATAATCAGTTATTACAAATTTGTTGTTACAAACAGTTTTTGTCAACAATTATTTCAAAATGGTCGGTGGGCGAACAGTTGTCAACAATCAAATTGACTTCAAAAAATTTGTCTAATCCTATCAAAATCTATTTGATCCTAGCTCTTTGTGCGGGAAACTGTCATACTTTGTTATGGGAGGATGTAGATGTAGCTGGAAGATTGTCTTATGGAGTACATATAGTAGAATATTTCTGTTACTGTTTGATTTTGTAATGTGATGTCTTTGTATGTATTAGGGATTGGGAAAGCACGGTATTGTGTGCATTGAAGACCTTGTTCATGAGATCCTGACTGTTGGGCCCCACTTTAAGGAGGCCAACAACTTCTTGTGGCCTTTTAAGCTGAAAGCTCCTTTGGGTGGCTTGAAGAAGAAGAGGAACCACTATGTGGAAGGTGGTGATGCTGGGAATAGAGAGGACTACATCAACGAACTCATCAGAAGGATGAATTAGGTTCCTCTCATGATGTTATCACCATATTATGTCAGGAAACAGCTTAATTTCAGAATGCTTTATGTTTCTTTTGCAGTTTTGACTATTATTTTGAACCAGAAGCCGGACATTTGTCGTGCTATTTTAGTATCTTGTTTTTTTTTTTAAAGTTGAAATTGATATGCTGTAGTAGCTTGGTTCGTTATTTGTTTGCGTGAATGTTTAATTGGTTTACATTTCTCTGCTGTTGTTCTTGTTATGCAATGTAATTTGGAAACTGGTTAAGATGTTATATCCTCTAACTTCGAATGCTACAAATGCATATATGAATTTAGAGGAAATTAGCAAAATTGCTGATAGACATTGCAATGCAATGCAATGCAATGTGTATATAGCCTAATGTAGAGTTGTCAGTTGCTCTTCCAAAAGTGGTGGCACTAGCTTTTCTAGTGCTGGCTTTAAGAAATGCATCTGGACCCGCAGAAGAGTGAGGAGACCAGTTATACAGTGAAGTTGCTTGTTTTTTGTTGTATGGTGATTCATGCTGAATCTGTGATTGAATGTGCCACGACCATACTTTCTTCCAGACTTCGAGTGATTTTGATATTTTCTAATAATACATGTTTATTTTGTATATTGTTGGTTCATCCTATAGAAATTTAGTCCTGTACTCCAGGTTTCATAGTTTTGATGATGAGCTTGATTGCCATTGTAGCCACTGTATTGGGATGGTTGATTTTGCTAGTTAACATTTCTTCGATTGTCCAGTAAAGTACCAACACTGGCTTGGTGTCTTACTCTTGTAGGTCGGTTGTTATAACTTGTAAGACCTGTTGTTCCCCCACAAAAAGTGAATCCCATGTTACTTGGACCACATTGTTCGTGCGTTTGTTCGTGATTTTTTCTTTTCATTACATTGGGAAAGGAACTCATTCCCCCACATAAAAGTAAGGCAAACAGGTTCTGCAAAGAGCAACTAGCATTGCAACAACAAAAAAAAAAAGAAACTAGCATGCCAACAACAAAACATCCAAACTTTACACCTCAACAAAAACCAAAAGACCGAAGAAAGAAGTTCTGGTCCCAAAATGAACGAGATAAGAGTGCTTGCTACTTAAACTCACTCTATCAGGCACTATTCCACACCTCACATGTGAATCATCAGCTAGCAGATAACGCCTCCTAACACGAGTTTTCATAAGGATTGCATTGTTAATTAATAATGTTAAAAATGCTATTATTGTACATGGCACCAAGGACTTGCAAAATTGCGCGCAAATGTGAGAACACATTCATTCATTCCCCCCTGATTAGCATTTGGAATTTGTAATGAGATGAGAAATTTCTAAGACCAGTATCACACTGCAATGCAGCTGTTGTGATCTATAGCATGTATGAATATACCCAAAAGCATAAAGGAAGTGTCAGTAATAATACCAAGGAATTTACTATTTTCCTACCCAACGAAGACACTTACTGCACCTTCAAATTTTTTCACAGCTCAATGATTAAAGGATAGTTTCTGACAGTGTGGTCCATGAATGACCAGAAAGTTTTTGCAACTCCGGACAACATTTAGTGACACAGAGTCAGGGCACATTTTGGCAGTGCTACTTCACCCATGAGCTTTCTTATCACTTAATTAACGCAACAAATCAGAGTAAAAAAACATGAAACAGAGAAATAACAGTTGAAGAAGATGTAGTAGAGCGACATTCATCTCAAAGCAAGCGCTCTTTACAATCAGCTCTCTACAATTTGAGAAGATCATGTAGATACTTATCTCAAAGTCGCTCATTTCACAATATACAAACTGTCTTTTGGATAGCGCGAAGGGGCACTTAGAGGATAGACAAATATTCTGAGTATGTGGAAAAGCGCAAATGTTTATCCAGAATGCTATTTAATTAACAAATACAACTAAAATAAAAACAATCACCCTCATGTCAACCAAGTAAGTGATCAGAATACAATTTATTTATTTATTTATTATTAATAACATGCACAAAAATTTTCTATCAAAATGGTTTGTACATCTCAACCACTTTGAACAACACGATCGCAACTACTGAAAATGGAAAACTGTTAACAAACGAAATTGAACGCTAGGTGCCTAAATGTGTTTGAGTTAATCATGAGTCTTCGCACGTGACAAGTCGACGGGAGCAGCGAGAGCACGTGAGCTTGGTCTTGATGAGGATGGAGAGGGGGAGGCAGCAGCAGAACTTCCACGTAGACTCGACCTCCTCAGCAATTACCTGCCCGCCACAGTAGGGGCAGCTGCCCGGAGCTTTCCGACTACCCAGCACCCTTGCTTTCTTTTCACAAGCCAACAGAAAACACATCATTGATAATTAGCTTGGTTGGTTCTCTCTCTCTCTCTCACACACACACACAGTCTCTCTCTATATCTCTCTCTCTCTCAACTTTGTAGTCTTATTTTTAGTCGGTGTTCATGGTATTATATAGAGGGACAGAGGATAGTAAGAGCATCTGTAGTTGTCGTCTGCTAAAATTTGGATATTTGGAAAATGAAAATAGAAAAAATAAATTTCCTGTAATTTGTGTAAAGCCAAAATTTAGATATTTGCATATTTTATATTTTCAGACGAAAGATTATCTTTCGTCCTAGCGAATTGTACACATAAATGAGATAGGACGGCTCTTGAAGAAAAAAAAGAAAAAAAAATTAAAAACATACAGAACGGCAAATGAAGTATCGTCCGACGAACTTTATTATTATTATTATTATTTTTTTGAAAATTCGAACGGACGGGAGATAATTTCCCGTCCGTCGAATGTGTTATGCTTTTTTCGATTTTTTGTACTAGACGACACTTTATCTTTCATCCCACCGAGTTTTAAAAAAAGTGATTTTATGTTCAAGCTGACAAATCATAGGAAAAACAAACAAATCAAAGGAAATAATCTGTCATCTGCTAAACAAACAAATCAAAGAAAAAAAAAAAGAAAAAAGGAGGGACGGTAGATAATCTACCGTCCGACCTTCTGTTTTTTGTTTTATTTGAAGGGACGGTAAATTATTTACCGTCCTTCAATTTTTTTTTTTAATTCATTCAGCGGACGAAAGATTATTTCCCGTCCATCGATGTTCAAGATGAAAATGTATAGGGATGATGTGTCATTTTCCATCCCACATCTCCGACGGAAGATAATCTTTTGTCCCATTAAACGGACGAAAGATAATCTGTCGTCTGCTATATTTTGGCAAAAGCTATTTCGTCTCCCAAATTTGACCGACCACTGTTCACTCGCTTGCCAAAATTTGGATAAATGGCCAATCGAACTAGAGCGATTTTATTTTCAAAATTTTCAAATTTTGGGTAAAAGTCAGACGAGCATCTGTATATACAGTAGATGAATTTACATATTACATCCAAGTAAGCCATCCATAATGACATCATCTATATGGTTATGCCAACCCCTTTTATCTCAATGCTTCAAATAGAAAAAGCTAATTTTAATTATGAAATCATAATCATGACGATGTTTGTCTGAAAAACATGCCGATTCGTTTTCCACGGCCGGAATTGAGTACCGACTCCATTTTCCTCTTCAGTGTCTGTCACGATTAAATAACAAGGATTAGATCCTTATTAGATATCTGAATCCAAGTCCATTTTGATTCATAATTAGCAATGTCATAGGAGGCTAATTGTAACAATTTGCCGGACAAATAAGTGCAAGAAAGTGTTGTATGTATACCTGATATATTGATATTGTTGTACGGCAACAGACAGTGATGTATTTTTGAATCAGTGGCTTTTGGAAGGAACCCCGTCCTCTCAATATCTCAATCTCACGAAATTCCATCACAAACTGCTAGCATGTGATGCAACAATCAAGAATCCTCCTTTCTTGTTTGGTTGCTTTCTAGTTTCTGCCACCAAACAGAAGCTAGCGTTCCTGGCTTAGCTAATCCTTTTCTGCCACCAAATACTAGTAAGGATTTTTTTATTTTTATTTTTTTTTTATTTAATTTATAACCTTAAGGCTTACAAATAAAGATGATATGAATAGTTGGTTTAAATTTTTGAAGAAAAAAACAGGAAAAGGAAGAAGAAAAAAAATTGATAGAATTACCGAGACAGAGATAGGTTTTAGTTCAAATCCCGCCCTACTGTCTAGTCATATGATAGATGATGCCATCCGTACATTTAGGTCCCGTTAGGTATTTGCGCCTAGGAATTAAAGCAGGCCTCCCTCACCTTCATAAAATTTTATATTTGTTTCTTAGCTAAATTTGTATTTATGTCTGTATTAGTAATAGTATTTGTGTCAATATTATTGAGATATATTGAGATATTATTGAAATTTTCTCTTTCTGTACCGTATGGTTTACGCATGATTTTACCGTATATATGGTTAAGCGTGATTTTAGAGCATCTGTAGTCGTTACTTGTCAAATTTTGGGTATATAGCAATTAGAAATAGGAAAAAAGAAATCTTGCTGCAGTCGTTCAAAGCTATATTCGATTTGTCGTATGTTTTTTTTAAAAGACGGAAGATTGTCTATCGTCATAAAGTGTGCAGTTTGAAAAAAATTTCGGGACGCAAAATAATGTATCGTCTTTGAATCGAAAAAATATTTAAAAAATCAAATTGAAGTTTGGACGGAGTATGATCCATCTCGGTTTATTTTTTTTTTTATTTTTTTTTAATTATGCAAGGACGGGAGATAATCTCCCGTCCGAAGCATGAAATCTCAATCCCGCAGAACCCGGACGATGTATATTGACTCGTCGCTGGTTTTGTTTAATTTTTTTTTTTTTAATGGTGGGACGCTGTATTGGTTGAGATATTGGATTAAAGAAAGGATGAGACATTGGATTAATTTTCTTTTACTACTATATGTTAAAGAAAGGTTGCAAGGACGGGACCTTTTTTTATTTAAAATTTTTTGTTTAAAAAATAGATGAGAGATTGGATTAAAGAAAGGGCAAAATGGTAATCATACAAAGGTCAAAAACGAAAAAAAATGGGAAGGACTTAGGACGGCAGTTCCTCCTATTTCGTCTTTTTCCGAATTGGTTGAGACGGTGTATATTACATCGTCTCTTAATTTTATTTTTTTATTTTTTTCTTTTTTGAAACGGTGTTTAATCCATCGTCCTAAGGTACTTTTTGTACGTCTCACCTACGAGATGAAATATTATCTTTCGTCTCTACTGACGGACAAAATAAAATACGCCATTAGCTATATTTTGGTTTTTGCCAAATCGTCTGCTATATTTGGCAATGTACTATTCATCGTACACCCAAATTTTAGGTATTTGGACGACGACTGCAGCTCACTTATTCCAAATTTTTCCAAAATTTGGGTATTTAGCCCACGACTACAGATGCTCTTAGGAATTAGATTAGAATTACGGCTCTAGTTTCCTATTTTCTAGTTTCCTATTTTCTATTCTTTTGTATTTTTATATGACTACATCATATCAATAAAGTGCAAGCCTTTCATGATTTCTTCATGGTATCAGAGCCACACGGCTAAGATACTCGATCGACATGGCTGATGACACCGATAAGACTAAGACTCCACCTCCGCCTTCATCTTCTCGAAATGACCATACATTTCCTTTTTTCTTGGATCACAAGATAGACCTGGAGATCTCATCACTGTGGTTCGTCTTTGACATGACAATTATGATGAATGGGCAAAGTCTGTGCGTCTTGGTTTACTATCTCGCCGGAAATACGGTTTCGTCGATGGCACGATTATGGAACCTAAAGCACCTTTCACAATGGAGGATTGGCTTACCATTCACTCAATGCTTGTTTCTTGGGTAATGAACACTATTGATCAGGAGGTTAAGTCTACTATCTCTTTTTATGATGATGCTAAACTTTTGTGGAATGAACTGCAGGCTCGCTTCTCTGTTGTTAATGGACCTCGAATTCACCAGTTAAAAACTGATTTAGCTAAGTGTGAGCAATCCATGGTCATGTCTGTGTCTACATATTTTGGGAAGCTTAAGGATTTATTGGATGAATTGGCTAATCATGAACCCATTATTTCATGTACATGTTGAAAATGTGAATGTAATTTGGGTAAGGCACATGAAAACCGACGAAATAATGAACGTTTTCATCAGTTTTTAATGGGTTTAAATTCTGATTATTATGCCCCATTACGTACTACTTTGTTGTCCCAAGAACCTTTACCTTCTCTTGATCGTGCCTATCAACAAATTAGTCAAGAAGAACTTGTTCGTGGAATTACTCATGCTCGAGAATCTTTACCGGAAGTAGTGGGTTTTGCTGTTCGTCCAGAAGGGCGTGGCCGAGCGAAACCAAATAAAATTGACAAATCTAGGCTTATGTGTTCTCATTGTAATCGATCCGGACATGACATTGTTACCTGTTTTCAGCTTCTTGGGTATCTAGAATGGTGGGGCGATAGACCTCCCACTCAAGGAGCCACTCATGCTCATGGGATAGGAGGAGGTGGTCGTGGTACAGACTCACCTGCAGCTGGTCGTGGTAGAGGAGCTAATGTGCGAGCGGTGGCGGTAGACGGCTGCAATACTATGGTTGGTGCTTCGGTCAATGGGCATAGAAATTCTTCCAACGCCACTGCCAGCACGTCAAACACTCCTGCCTCTCTTCCTAATTTGAGTGCGGAACAATGGCAAACTATAGCTACTATGTTTGGTAATGCTCAATTCTCTAACGATCGTTTACATGGTGAGTTTTCTAAGATTTCTTGGATAATTGACACCGGTACTTCTAATCAGGTGACGGGGGATGCATCATATTTGCTTGATGTTCATGATATTGCCGCATGTTCCGACAGACTCCCTGATGACCAAAAAATAATTTCTACTAAAGAGGGAACTGTGAGGCTCTTGGAAGGATTATATCTTAAAAATATTCTTTATGTCCCTAAATTGCACTACAACTTAATTTCAGTTACACAACTCATTGATGACATGCACTGTTTTGTACAATTTGCTTCTAATATGTGTGTTATACAGGACCGTCATACGAGGAAGCTGATTGGAACGGGTGAACAGAGAGATGGACTTTACTACTTCCGACGTCTACAGTGCAAGCTATCTCAGTGGATGGTTCTTCATCTTCGTTGGAACTTTGGCATCAACGTCTTGGACATCCTTCAGAGAAAGTAGTAAAGTTATTACCTTTTTTACGTAATTCTAGTAATAAATTAATTAAGGCATGTGATGTGTGCCCTCATGCCAAACAATCTCGTGATTCTTTTTCTCTTAGTGATCATAAGGCCTCTCGAATTTTTGAATTGGTTCATTGTCATTTACGGGGTCCTTACAATACAGTTTCTTCATGTGGGGCTCATTATTTTTTGACTATTGTGGATAATTTTTCCCAAGTTGTATGGGTTTATTTGTTGATTGATAAATTGGAGGTATTTAAAATGTTTATGTCGTTTTATGCTATGGTTGATCGACAATTTGATCAAAATGTTAAGATTGTTTGGAATGATAATGGGACGGAGTTTAACTGTTTGACAGATTATTTTCTTTCAAATGGGATTTTATTTCAAACCTCTTGTGTGGGAACTCCACAACAGAATGTCAGAGTTGAACGTAAGCACCGTCATATTTTAACAGTGGCAAGGGCCTTGCATTTTCTAAGTCATCTTCCTCTTTATTTTTGGGGTGAATGTGTCTTGCCAGCTTCTCATTTGATCAATCGAACACCCTCGAGTGTTCTTCAGAATAGAACACCTTATGAAATTTTATTTAATACTTTACCAAATTTTGATGCCTTGCAAGTGTTTGGATCTTTATTTTATGCCCATAATCAACGAGCTAAAAATGATAAATTTGCAAGTCGAAGTCGAAAATGTGTCTTTGTTAAGTATTCTTTTGGTAAGAAAGGGTGGAGACTTTTTGATCTAGAAAATATAAGTTTTTTTATTTCTAGGGATGTTAAGTTCTTTGAAAATCAATTTCCTTTTGCTGAAACTACTCCTGCTACTATTCGTTCTAAATATAATTTTGGCAGCATGAATTTAGGTGATGATGATATTTTGGGGGATCCTGCATCTTTGTCTAATGAACTTGAGCCCACAAACGAATCCTCCCCACTACATGTCTGTAGGATAATGGCTCGATTCTGGTTCAGATTGTTTTGGAGTATCTGCAGCAAATAAAAGTTCCAGTATATCAGTCGACTGGGTTGGAGGATCAGGCGACTGTCCAGAGAGAAGTTTCAAAGACTAAAGATACAGCAGCAGCAGTCGACTGATCAGTCGACTGTCCCGAAGGAAGTACCAGTCGACTGGTAATTCGACCAGTCGACTGTCGGCGGGTTTTGGATCCAGAATAGGCCCATTTCGAAAGGCCCAATAGTTTCCCTATAAATACGACCCGTTAGGGTTTTGTAATTAAGAGAGACGAAAATTAGAGACCTCTTTTCGGATTTTGCAGCCGTCATCTCTTATAAACTTTGTTTTGCCCATCGTTGATTATAGCAAGAAGAAACCCCAACCGCCCCGTGGAGGTAGGCATGTGTTTTGCCGAACCACATTAAATCTTGTGTTCTTGTGTTGCTTGTTTTTCTGTTTTTCTCGCTGTTTCTCTCGTTTGATTGTTGGTTAGTTTGTATTCCGCACAACAAGTGGTATCAGAGCTATTGGTTCGACCTAGAGGGAGATGGCGAGTGATGCAGATGCAACCAAGGATGTTGTGGGATCAAGTTCGTCCAGAACAACGATTCACAACGCAAAATTTGAAGTTGAAAAATTTGATGGGACAAACAATTTCGGGATGTGGCAATGTGAGGTGTTGGATGTTCTTGTTCAACAAGAACAAGATGTTGCTTTGGAGAAAGAAAAACCAAAGGATATGTCCGAAGCAGATTGGAAGAAGTTGAATCGAGTTGCGTGTGGGACTATTCGGCTCTTTATTGCGAAGGCTCAGAAGTACGATTTGATGAGGGATACCATTGCTGCGGTGTTGTGGAAGAAGCTCGAAGACAAATACATGAGGAAAAGTTTGGAGAATCGGCTGTATTTGAAGAAGAAACTTTTTCGCTTCACCTATACAGAAGGTATGTCTATGAATGCTCATGTTGAATCATTTAATAAATTATTGGCTGATTTGTTAAATTTGGATCAGCAAATTAAAGATGAAGATAAAGCCCTAATTCTGTTGAATTCATTACCTGAAAGTTATGATCATTTAGCAACTACTTTAATATATGGAAAAGACACTGTGAAATATGAAGATGTTGCAAATGCTCTTTTGAATAATGAAACTAGGAGAAGGGATAAAATGGTTGATAGAGAAACTTCTGAAGCATTGATTGTAAGGGGCAGGACTGAGACCAGATCTGAGTCCAAATCTGGAAAAAGGGGAAACAAATCTCGTTCCAAATCGAGAGGAGTTTCGAAGGACAGGAAAATACCGGCCAAAGATGAATGTGCTTTCTGTCATGAAAGGGGGCATTGGAAAAAGGATTGTCCAAAGTTACGAAATAAGGAAAATTCGACTGCAAATGTGACTGTTGATAATTTAGATAGTGGCGAGGATTTTTCTTTTGCACTTGCTTCTAGTCCCTCACTTTATCAAGAAGTATGGTTTCTTGATACAGCAGCCTCCTATCATATGTCTTGGAAAAAGGAGTGGTTTACTTCTTTGGAGTATATGAATGGTGGTGTAGTTTTGATGAAAAATGATGCACCTTGTAAGAAGGTAGGAATCGGGAAGATTGAATTGCTAATGCACGATGGTCTTATTAGGGAGCTTTCAGATGTATGGTATGTTCCAGATTTGAAGAAGAATTTGATTTCACTTGGTGCTTTGGAGGCCAGTGGATTGAAATTTGCTAGTGAAGGTGGCATTCTGAAGGTGACTAGCGGATCACTCGTGGTGATGAAAGGGCAAAGAAAAATGAACTTGTTTTTTTTGCAGGGAAAAACATATTTGGGTCAGGCTGCCAGTATAACTGAAAAGCCTAAACAGGTTGTTCCCGACTCTACTAGGTTGTGGCATATGCGACTCGGGCATGCAGGAGAAAAGGCCTTGCAGGGGCTTGTGAAGCAAGGGTTGCTTAGAGATGCTAAAGGGTGCAAGTTGGAATTTTGTGAACATTGTGTTTTGGGTAAGCAAACTAGGGTGAAATTTGGTACAGCTGTACATCAGACAAAGAGTATCCTCGATTATATGCACACAGATGTTTGGGGCCCTACTCAGACACCTTCTATGAGTGGTAGACACTGGTTTGTTACTTTTGTTGATGATTACTCCAGACGAGTTTGGGTATATACCATGAAGCACAAAGATGAAGTTTTGACATTGTTCACAAGTTGGAAGAAGAAAGTTGAAAATCAGACTGGTAGGAAGATTAAGGTTCTGAGGTCAGATAATGGAGGGGAATACAAGAACGATCCGTTTCTGAAATTGTGTGAAGATGAAGGGATCCAGAGGCACTTCACAGTTAGGAAGACTCCACAGCAAAATGGGGTTGCATAAAGGATGAACAGAACCTTACTTGAGAAGGTGAGATGTATGTTAGCACAGTCTGGATTGAAGAAGACATTTTGGGCAGAAGCTGTTATATATGCAAGCCACATTGTCAACCGTTTACCATCAGCAGCACTTGAAGGCAAAACGCCTATTGAGGTATGGAGTGGTAAACCTGCATCTGATTATAGTTTTTTGCATATATTTGGTTGTCCTGCTTATTTTCATGTAACTGAAACTAAACTTGATGCAAGAGCCAAAAAGGCTATATTTGTTGGTTTTAGTACTGGTGTCAAAGGTTACAGGTTGTGGTGTCCAGAACAGAAGAAGTTAGTAATCAGTAGAGATGTGACTTTTGATGAGACCAGCATGATTAGCTCGGGACAGTCGACTGGTGGTATAGGACAGTCGACTGGTGAGCAGCAGAAGAGTAGGACAGTTCTCCAACAGGTGAGTAGCAGAAGCTCGGGACAGTCGACTGGTGTACAGGAGCAGTCGACTGGTGGTCCAGAACAGCAGAAGAGTGGGAGCTCGGGACAGTCGACTGTTGGCAATTACCAGTCGACTGGTAGGAGAGTTCTCCAACAGGTGGAGTTAGAAAAATTGTCAGTTGAAAATCTTGTTCCTGTCCAAGATGAAGATGATGTGGTTGATACTGAGAATGATGAAGAAGTTCCTATCCAGCAGGTAGAATCAATTGCAGTAAGAAGGCAAAGAAGAGATATCAAACGACCGTCTCGTTTTACAGATACAGTTGCATTTGCTCTTCCCATTGTGGATGATGAAGTTCCCTCCAACTTCAAAGAAGCTACTAGAAGTTCTGAAATTGCAGATTGGAAAGTTGCTATGGATGAAGAGATGAACTCTCTTCATAAGAATAAGACTTGGGATCTAGTGCAACTACCAAAGGGGAAGAAAGCAATTGGTTGCAAGTGGGTGTATACGAAGAAAGAGGGTCTAAAAGGCAGTGTTCGGTTCAAGGCTAGACTAGTTGCAAAGGGGTATGCTCAACAGGAAGGTATTGACTATAATGAAGTGTTCTCTCCAGTTGTGAAGCATCCTTCTATTCGGATTTTGTTAGCTTTGGTAGCACAGTTTGATCTTGAATTGACACAGATGGATGTGAAGACTGCGTTCTTACATGGGGATCTAGATGAAGAAATTTATATGTTGCAGCCAGATGGGTTTAAGACAGCTGGGAAGGAAAGTTGTGTTTGCAGGTTGAAGAAGTCTCTCTATGGGTTGAAGCAATCTCCAAGGCAGTGGTATTTGAGGTTTGATCAGTTTATGAAAGTGCAGGGATATTCCAGAAGTGAGTATGATCATTGTGTCTACTTCAGGAAGTTGCAGAATGGTTCTTTCATATATTTGATATTATATGTGGATGACATGTTGATTGCCTCTAGAAATGCTAAGGAGATTCAAAATTTGAAGAATCAGCTGAGTTCTGAATTCGAGATGAAGGATCTTGGTGAAGCCAAGAAGATACTTGGGATGGAGATAACTAGAGACAGAGCAAAGGGCATAGTGAGTTTGACACAGAAGCAATATCTTTTGAAGGTGTTGAAACGGTTTGGTATAGATGAGAAAACTAAACCAGTCAGTACACCCTTAGCCACTCATTTCAGAATTAGTGCTTCTCAGTCTCCAAGTACAGATGAAGAGAGACAGTATATGGCTAATGTACCTTATACTAGTGTGGTTGGCAGTTTGATGTATGCCATGGTTTGTACTCGACCAGACATCTCTCAGGCGGTGAGTATGGTTAGTCGATATATGCATGATCCAGGTAAAGAGCATTGGCAAGCAGCTAAATGGATTTTGAGGTACATAAGTGGCACCACAGATGTGGGTTTGAAGTTTGAAAGGGATGACAATATTAGCAGGTTATTGGTTGGTTATGTTGATTCTGACTATGCAGGTGATCTAGATAAGAGGCAGTCTACTACAGGCTATTTGTTTACTATGGCTAGAGCACCTATAAGTTGGAGGTCCAATTTGCAGTCCACTGTAGCGTTGTCTACTACTGAGGCTGAATACATGGCAGTTGCTGAGGCCATGAAGGAAGCTATTTGGATTCATGGACTTTTGAAGAGCTTGGGAATTCATCGGGAGAAGGTGGAGGTACACTGTGACAGTCAGAGTGCTATTCATTTAGCGAAGAACCAAGTTCATCATTCGAGGACCAAACATATTGATGTTCGTTATCACTTTGTGCGTGATTTGATAAAGGATGGTGATATTCATTTGGTGAAGATTGGAACAGCTGATAATCCTGCTGATATGTTGACCAAAGTTGTTGGGGCAGCCAAGTTCAAGCATTGCATGAACCTGGCTAATATTTTGCATGTTTGATAATTTGGCATGGGCGGTTGGGATAGTGCTTTGCTATTGGTTTGGTTAGTATGTGATATCATACTAAGGTGGAGTTTGTTTTTGTTACAATTGGTGATGAGCATTTGTTTGGAGTATTTTTGGAGATTGCTTGGGCTATTTGGAAGATTTTGCCAAGGTGGAGATTGATGGATACTTGGAAGATCTCGCCAAGGTGGAGATTGTAGGATAATGGCTCGATTCTGGTTCAGATTGTTTTGGAGTATCTGCAGCAAATGAAAGTTCCAGTATATCAGTCGACTGGGTTGGAGGATCAGGCGACTGTCCAGAGAGAAGTTTCAAAGACTAAAGATACAGCAGCAGCAGTCGACTGATCAGTCGACTGTCCCGAAGGAAGTACCAGTCGACTGGTAATTCGACCAGTCGACTGTCGGCGGGTTTTGGATCCAGAATAGGCCCATTTCGAAAGGCCCAATAGTTTTCCTATAAATACGACCCGTTAGGGTTTTGTAATTAAGAGAGACGAAAATTAGAGACCTCTTTTCGGATTTTGCAGCCGTCATCTCTTGTAAACTTTGTTTTGCCCATCGTTGATTATAGCAAGAAGAAACCCCAACCGCCCCGTGGAGGTAGGCATGTGTTTTGCCGAACCACATTAAATCTTGTGTTCTTGTGTTGCTTGTTTTTCTGTTTTTCTCGCTGTTTCTCTCGTTTGATTGTTGGTTAGTTTGTACCCAAAGCCCAACTACTACCACTTTAGAGCCTACCCCCATTTTCCCTCCCGCAGCCGATGAATCACAGTCTGGACCGAATGCTGAACAAAGTCCAGTTCAGCTCACATCCCCACTCCAACATTCATCTAAGGGGGGGCAGCAGGAGCTGCTCTGGATTCTATCAATGAAACTCACATGGGACGAGGATTACGTGAAAAGGTTCCATCCATTCCGCTTCGTGACTATGTTACACTGTTATCACAAAAAGTCCATCTACTCTCTCTCTAAGTTCACCCGCGCCATCCGCTTCCTCAGGTACGCCCTTTCCTATAACACATTATATTAATTGTGCAAAATTTTCTGTTAGTCATCAGAAATTTCTTGCCGCTGTTAATGCCGGTTGTGAACCAAAATCATTTAAAGAGTTTATGATAGATGTAGGATGGTGTCATGCTATGCAAGCAGAAATTCGTGCTTTAGAAGATAATGGTACTTGGACTATGGAAAAATTACCACCTGGTAAACGTGCTCTTGGTAGTCAATGGGTCTATAAAATCAAGTATAACTCTGATGGCAGTGTTGAACAGCTTAAAGCTCGTTTGGTTATTTTTGGTAATCATCAAATTGCTGGGATCGATTATAACGAGACTTTTGCGCCAGTTGCAAAGATGGTCACGGTTCGTGCTTTCTTAGCCATTGCAGCATCTAAAAATTGGGAGCTGCATCAGATGGACGTGCATAATGCCTTTTTGCACGGGGATCTCAATAAGGAAGTCTATATGAAGCTTCCTCCTAGTATTGGGTCTTCTCAACCTAATATGGTGTGTCATCTTCGAAAGTCATTATATGGTTTGAAACAGGCTCCAAGGTGTTGGTTTGCCAAATTAGTTACTGCTTTAAAAGAGTATGGTTTTCTACAATCCTATGCTGATTATTCTCTCTTTACTTATACTAAGGGTGATATTCAAATCAATGTTTTGGTGAATGTTGATGATTTAATTATTTCCGGGAATAATTCTGCTACTTTGAGAGTCTTTAAGAACTATTTGAGCACATGTTTTCATATGAAGGATCTCGGGGTTCTTAAATATTTCCTCGGGATTGAGGTGGCACGAAGTCCTGATGGTATATTTCTTTATCAACGAAAGTATTCTCTTGACATTATTTCTGAGACTGATTTTCTAAGTTACAAGCCTGCATCTTTTCCCATTGAGCAAAACCATCGGCTTGCTCATGCTTCCGGTGATTCTTTGTCTCATCCGGAACCTTATCGTCGTTTGGTTGGTCGTTTGATTTACTTAACAGTCACTTGTCCTGATTTGGCATACTCTGTCCACATTTTATCACAGTTCCCACAAGAACCAAGACAGGAACATTGGGAAGCCGCTTTGCGCGTTGTTCGCTATTTGAAGGGTTCTCCTGGACAAGGAATTTTACTTCGAGCTGATAGCACTCTTTCTTTGACAGGTTGGTGTGTGATTCTGATTGGGCAGCTTGTCCTCTTACTCGTCGTTCTCTCACGGGTTGGCTTGTGTTTCTTGGTCATTCCCCGATTTCTTGGAAAACCAAGAAATAACCTACTGTGGCACGTTCTTCGGCAGAGGCCGAATATCGCTCTATAGCTTCCCATACTTGTGAATTGAAATGGCTGAAGGGTCTTCTTCTTAGCTTGGGGATTCAACATCCTGCTGCTATTGGGCTCTATTGTGACAGCCAGTTGGCTTTACATATTGCACAGAATCCTGTTTTCCATGAACGAACAAAGCACATTGAAGCAGACTGTCACTTTGTTCGTGATGCTATCCAGGATGGAACTATTCTTCCTTCATATGTTCCTACAACGGTTCAGCTTGCTGACATCTTCACCAAGCCTTGGGGGACACGTCAATTTCAGTTTCTGCTTTCCAAGTTGGGCATCTGTGATCCTCATGCTCCAACTTGGGGTGGGGGGGGGGGGGGGGGGGGGGGGGTATTGAGATATATTGAGATATTATTGAGATTTTCTCTTTCTGTACCGTATATATGGTTAAGCGTGATTTTACCATATATATGATTAAGCGTGATTTTAGGAATTAGATTAGAATTACATCTCTAGTTTCCTATTTTCTATTCTTTTGTATATATACTAGGTTTGCCTGTTGACACGTGCCTACGGCACGTCTTCGGAACGGTGCACCTTATTTGATCATATAAAATAGTTTTGGAGGTCCAGCAAATTAATTGAAGTAGCAAACAAAGAGCAAAAAATATATTATATAATTTTTTTTTATTTTTTTTTGAATTATTTTTAAAGTTTTTTAATTTTTAATTTTTAATTTTTTTTTATTTTTTAAATGTTTTTAGAATTTGTATTTTCTTAATTTTTTGAATAGAAGAGGGAGGGAGAGAGAGAAAATTTTTTTTTTTAATAAATATAGGAGTTGTTTTGGATGGGAGATTTGAATTTGAGTTTTTGGGAAAAAATATGTTTTGTGAGGTTAGATCTAGGCCTTTAATTTTTTGGGAATGAAGGAGAGCCACTTGATAGCTTTCTTTGTGTTTTATTATCTATTCTTTTGTATATATATATGACTACATCATATCAATAAAGGGCAAGCCTTTCACGATTTCTTCAAATATTCGTGTTCCTCAGTATTGGAGATGTTTCCTTCGCGTATATAACCACATTGTTAGAGAATAATTATAAAATTCGTATAATTTTGCACTACAATATATTCTTACTATTGAAAATTTGCCTTTGCCTTTGTGGTTATCAGTAAATCAAAGTTTTTGATTTTTTTTTTTTTTTTTTTTTTTTGGAGCAAATAATTTTTTTTGAAAGTTAATGTAACTTGAAAACTGCATGCATACCTTTTAAACCATCAGAAAATAGTTCCAGTTTCCAAAAATGATGCAGCAGCTCAGAACTCAATTTTGCACCTTAAACCACCCCCACCAACAAAACAGTAGAGACTAATGAGCAGGGCACGATGAGCCCATCAGAAAAAGAAAATTTTTTGGCCATCTGTATACTGCTCATTAACTTTATCGATTGAGAACAATGATTGTACACTTGTACGGACTAGATTACAAGATCGACAAAATATCGTAACTATGCTCTACTCAATAATGTACTGTTTGGTTTCTTATGACATTTGGATTTGTAGTTGCTTTTTGGTCAGTGAATTAAGGGGAGGCAGAAATGTGTCCGAATCAAAATTATCATTGTGGAAAAATCACGTTAAGTACGAATCTCTATACGGTCGGTATATCACTATCGCTATTCACAACATAGAAACAGTAATTCACCGGTTAGTTTCACAATACCCGTCTGAGTTCTGCTGTGAGCTTAATTGGGTTAGTTAATGATTGGAGTCAGGTAACAGCAACAAATCTTAAACCCACAGGCCTAAAACATTTACGCGTTGATGGTTCCATATACTAAGAAGGTATGCTTACGTAGAAATGCTGTATGGGTTTCAGACTGACACTAGCAATTGAGTGAGAACACAGAAAAAAGCCATGAAGCTCTGTAGTGTAGTCCATGACAGTTACTGCTATGGAGAAGAAAGAAAATTTTGCCGTACTGCCCCACTTTTTGAAAATATTTGGCGCTCTGTCCTACTTCCAAAAACAATTAGCTATCTACCCCTGTTTAGGACATGTCAGCATAAACCGTTATTAGAAATAACGGCATAGATTATTTACGTGCCGTTATTTTCAATAACGGCATCTATTTGACTTTTTTTTTTCACGCCGTTATTTGGAATATTTAAGGTGAATCTTTCTCTTACAAATGTGAATCTTACAAATGTGAATCTTCTATTTCTCTTACTTGGAATATTTAAGGTGATATACTGTTTTTAAAAAATGTATTTCTCTTACAAATGTGAATCTTTCTCTTACAAAACAGTATATTTCTCTTACAAATGTGAATCTTCTAACTTTAAAAAATTCTAAGTGTAAAAAAAATTCATAAATAATGCCGTTATCCTGAATAACGGCATTCGAATGACTGATGCCGTTATTGGAGATAACGGCATCAGTTATATATAAATGAAGTTAATTTTAAAAAAAAATTTATAATTGATGCCGTTATTTGGAATAACGGCATCATTTATAAAAAATTTTATAAAAAAATATAACTTTGATTGCTACTTAAAAAGAGATCCAGGCATGCATGCATGCATGATAAATACACCCCCCTTGCGTGTAATCTCGTTTTAGTCAAACCAACTTCTTTATCATGCCTCCATGATAAATACACCCACGTGGATTTGGTTTTAACATCTTGACTGTATTTATCATGCCTCCATGCCTCCATGTATTTAACATCTTGCACTGATGCCGTTATTTCAAATAGCGGCATCAGTAGAGAATGCCGTTATTTGAAATACTACTGATGCCGTTATTTGAAATAACGGTATCTGTTATAAAGTTTTTATACTTATAATTTTTTCTCTAAGTGGAAATTATAAGCTGTCGAAAAACAAAACAACCTATGTCGTTATTCCAAATAACGGCATAACACTTTTTTTTCAAACAGATACCGTTATTGGGAAGAACGGCATTGAAATAATTTATGCCGTTTTTTTCAATAACATTTCTTGCTGACATGTCCGAAATAAGGGTATATCGCTAATTGTTTTCGAAAGTAGAGCAAGACGCCAAATATGTTCAAAAAGTGGGGCAGTACGGCAAAATTTTGGAGAAGAAAGCATTAGTCAGCCTCGTTTATTACAGAAGGAAACAAATGAGCAAAAAGAAAGAAAAAAAAAATTGCAAAGGAAAATAAGATAGTGACGTGATGGTTAAGACAGCACCACATATTTGTGGCTTGTTCTCGAGAAACAATTTACCCAACGTATCCGCCAAGTGGTAACAATTGACTTTCTAAGTGGCATACTCTATTCTTCCAGATCTTAGCTTAGCTTAGGATGCAGAAATGAGTTTTACTTGGCTCTGTGATCTTATTTGGGACTGCAATGAGTTTTACTGTTTTAAATCCTCTTCTAGACTAAACTACATTACCAACTGTTAGGTTTATATCTTGCATACTATGTTGAATAAGAAGACGTTGTGACGATGGAGGAATCGAGATGATCGGAGACGGAGTGGAAGCAAGAAAAACAGTCAGCAACTGTAGCAGCAAATGTAGTTGCGGTCGACCGTACTTGGGGTGCGGTCGACTGCCCAACTCTGCAGAAGTTCTCGAGAGGGGGACGGTCGACCGTCCTTGGGGTGCGGTCGACCGAACGCGGCGCTGATTGATTTTCTGGGCCGGATCTTGGTAATTCGTGAGAAGCCCAACTTGCTCTTCAAGTCAGATCATACGACTCTTATCAGAGGGTCATCTCTTCGGTAACATCTAACGGTTATTGTATCAAGATATCAAACTATGGTTTATCTAGATCTCTATATATTGTTGTTATTAGCCTCCATTGAGAGCCAAGAGTTAGATTACTTCATTGAAGGCGAAGCTTGAGAGTTTCTCTAATTGTAAACAACTAGTACTTACTCGTGAGGCTTGAGAGAGGGTCGTGGTGAGAATTGTAATATTTTTGTATCTTCTCTAGGATTTTTTTTTTGAAATAATAGTGACCTCAGTCACCAATCTCATTAATGAAAGATTAACGGGATGTATCTTCTCTAGTTGAATAACATCTTGGGTTTCTTCTCCTCCGGATTAAGGCGAAAGTCCCAACCAGGACAAATTGGTGTGTGCTTTGGTGTGTTTGATATGATCTTATATGTGCTTGGTAGTTTGTGTTAATTGCATCGAATAACTCAACAAGATCCTAATGAGGGTTTTCGGTAAATACCCCTTAACACCAACATGGTACAAACTAGCCTATTTAGATCTATGCCAGCCCACTTACTCCATATAAGACCAACTTTGATGAAAAAGGCTTACCAGGCTCATACTTGGCATGTCAGAAGCAACAGACCAACAATATGTTTGACAAGCTAGACCATTTCATCTCCAATTTAACATACCAATCTAAATGTGACATTGATCAAAATTTTCTATATAACGAACCGTCCAGCTCCAAATGGTCTTCTCTCCGAAAACACTGCATTAAATCTCGTTTGTCCCTATTTACATAGTTCAGAAAATAGTTGAATTTGGAAAAGATTTTGTTTTGGCCAGGTCCAGGTAGCACTTTCAAAATTTTACAAATTTCTAGGTTTCCAATATATTCGCCTGTAAGTTGGGCCATCCTACAACCTTAATCAAAAGGAGAAAACAACTTTAGGGAATTATTGGGGATGAAGAGATTGAATAGATGCCATCTGGGAGAGGAGATGTGGACTACAACAAGAATAGAATGAAGTGATGGGATTGAAGGACCTACACAGAGGAAGAGGTTCGTCAAGCTATCAGGAGTCTGGGACAGGATAAGGCGTAAGGTTCGGTGGGCTTCCCAATGTTTTTCTATCGAATGTACTGGACAATTATCAAAGACGACTTAACGAAAATCTTTATGGACTTCTATTAGGTGCTGTGGATATTGATACACTAAACTACGCAAATGTAATTCTGAATCCAAAAAAAAACAAAAAACAGAGGCACTAAGAGTAGCTGATCTAAGACCGATCTAAGAGTAGCTGATCTAAGACCGATTAATTAGTCTTTTGAATGGTTCCTTTAAAGTTATTACGAAGGTGTTGGCGAATAGATGATGTGGTTGGGGAATCACAGAGTGGCTTCTTCAAAGTGAGGGATATAATGGGCAATGTGGCATCGGCGCATGAGAATGTATTTAGGGGCAGTAGGAAAAAGGCAGACGGCTTTTTGTTGAAGCTAGATTTCGAAAAAGCATACGATTCGATTGAATGGGACTGTGTAGATGAAGCCCTACAACTCAAAGGTTCTGGCACCAGATGGAGATTGTGGATCATGAAGTGCATCGGAGGAGGAAAATCATTCATACAGGTCAACGATCAACAGGGTAAGGAAATTAGATGTAATAGAGGACTCTGGTTAGGGGATCCACTATCTTCATTATTATTTACTTAGTGGCGAATGACTTGGCAGAAATGATTAAGAGAGGAAGAGAGGAGCATGTTATTCGGGATCTCTCCATTAAAGGCATTCCAGATTCAATTACGGTCTTACAATATGCAGATAACACTATTGTTTGGAGCGGCAAAAGCAAAGGAAATTATGGCTTTTGGAATTGCTTTGAAGTGCTTTGAATATTGGGCTGGATTGAAAGTCAATCTAAATAAGAGTTGTATCATACCATTGAGTGATGGTTTATCCTTCCCGATTATGGATATGAAGTCACTCTTAGGATTTCCCTTGAAGTATCTTGGCACACTCATTAGGTCTGGGGGCTGCGAAGAGAAGTTTGGCAGCCGCTTGTTGGCAATGTTGAAAAGAGGCTTGCCGGATGGAAGGGACTCTCCTTATTGTTAGGAGAAAGAATTACACTAATCAACTCGGTACTTAATCTCCCAACATACCTTATGTCAATTTATGAGTTTCCTGAATGGGTTATTGAAAAAAATGATATGAATCGTAGAAGATTTCTGTGGAAGGGGGCTAATGGGGAGACGAAATGTTTTCATCTTGTCAACTGGGAAAGGGTGTGTACGAGAAAGGATTCTGAGGATTGCGTATCCAGAACTTGAAAGATTTGAATAAAGCATTGATGAGTAAATGGTGGTGGAAAATGTGTAAGCGATGAAATAACTGGTGGTGCAAATCATTTGCGATGTATAGGAGAATGAAGAAGTTTAGGTTCGGGGGGAGAAGTGTTCACAAAAAAGCCTCCTAT
Organism: Hemerocallis citrina; assembly: GCA_017893485.1. Taxonomy (NCBI): domain Eukaryota; kingdom Viridiplantae; phylum Streptophyta; class Magnoliopsida; order Asparagales; family Asphodelaceae; genus Hemerocallis; species Hemerocallis citrina. The sequence continues at coordinate 177,019,604 of CM030367.1, forward strand.
CTTTGGAAAGGTGGCGAAAGTGGAAGAGATGTTTCACGCGAAACACAACTTGCGAACTAGAAAATGGGAAGGACAATAGGTTCTAGAAGGATAAGTGGTGTGGGACAGTGAGAGCAATGTGTTGCAATCTCTATTTCCAGCGGCTGCTAATGTAACTACAAAAACAAATACCTTCCTTATCGATGTATGGCGAAATGTTACACATACATGAGATGCTACCCCCAATTTAAATGGGGCTTGTCTTTTACTGAAGACAAGCCCCAATTAAACCGACGGTAGAATCTCATATATGTGTAGCATTTCTCAAAAGAGTGCTTGAAGTTAAAGAGTTTGCAAGCGAAGTAAAGAAAGTCGGTTATGATCCTACTAGGTCCAAAGTACCGCATATATCAGTCAGAATTCTGAATTTAAGCGATAATGAGCAAGAGTATTACTATAATAGATGCCAGTCCTTCGAAAAAGTTCGCATTTTGCACCCAAGTTTCTTTTATCCAAAGAAGTTATGAAGAAATAGTTGAAGGCATTTATGTGCTCGCTGTTTACATTCACTATAACTTACATGTTACCAAACCCAAAGATTTTACATGAGACAATTTAATCACGTGGATTATAGCCACAACCTCATGGACAAGCCGCGCATTTTTGTAGGGATGGCGAACTAGTCGAGTGGGCCGGGCCGGACCCAACCCGTAAGGGTTGGCATGTACACTTAGCTGGTCCGGGCCGGGTTGCACTCTTATCCGGGCCGAGCCGGGCCAGGTTGAAGTTTCGTTTGGGTGGCCCGCCCAACCCGTGAACCCTTTAGGGTTCAACCCGGGTTGGGTCGGGTCGACCCGCGGGTTGGCCCGTTTAATTTTATTATTTTTTTTATTTTTTATTTTTTTATTTTTTTGTAGCTTAAATTAAAATAATAATAATAATTATAATACTAAGTAAGTAATAATACTAATAAACAATAAAAATCGTAATAATAATAATAAGATTGAACGAGACAAAGAGTGAAATTGAAAACAAATTTTGAAATATTATTCATATGAATTTAAATTATACAATTTTAACAATTTATAACGAAATGAAGAATTCAATTCACAAATAAGTTTTATACAATAACATATTTCTTGTATACAATTTTAATTGAGTACAAGTTTTCTAATTTGACATAACAAGTAAAGCTATTGTTGTTGTTGTTGTTGTTCTTCGGGCGAGTTGCTCCCACTTGTGGAACTTGATAGTGCTTTACCTTGCGTCCTATCTTCAGCCTTCAGCCAGTCTTCTGTGTAAACGAGCATCTCTAACGCCTCGGGCTTCAACCGATTCCTGTAATCAGATAGAACCCTGCCACTTGTAGAAAATGCACTCTCAGAAGCAACTGTAGAGACAGGAGGAGTTAGTAAATCTTTAGCCATAATTGACAGAATACTAAAAGTGTGTTCATGTTCTTTCCACCATTGTAAAATATCTAGTGGAGAAGTTAAAGGCTCAGAATCTTGTTGGTTATACCAATTTAATTCATTTGGTTGATTAGTCCTAGGTTTTTTAGATTGAATTTGTTCAAGTAAACTAAATGTTCTATCACCAATTCTACTTTTACCCTTACCTTTAGAACTACCAGAAGAAGAACTAACGACAGAAGTTGTACTACTAGAAGCAAAACGTCTATCATAATAATCATACAAGTTATTTAACGTAGATTCAAACAGAACTAAAAAAGTAGCGCAATCAATTGTTAATTCTACATTTACCTCTAAATATCCAAAAAACATTTCTATCAAATTCTTTGTACCTTCTAATTCGATACGAGGATCCATAACAGTAGCAACACAAATCAACATAGGAGGAGGAAAATAATACTTCAAAAAAATTTGAAATGCAGGTTTTACAATCTCACTAATATGGGTATCATTTAACATTTCGTTAAATGTTTGCATCATTCTAACTAATTCAATAAAAATGCTACTAGAAGTAGATTCATATATTTTTGAAAATTTTAAAGTTGCGGTTTTAAAAGGTTCTAAAAATTTCAATAAAGATTCGGCAAAAAACCAATCGGGGGGAGTCATTTCAAAATTAGCCATATTTTTTGCGATACAAAAATCATTTACAACTGCTTTATAATCGGTGACAACATTTAGTAAATCAAAACTAGAATTCCATCGGTGTCTAACATCCTTTGGAAATTTTCTAAAAGGAACATTTCTAACCCTACACCAAGCTTTCCATTCTTGTAAAATGCTTGAACTTAATGCAATGAAATGTACACAATTTCTAATTTTAACTATATATGGATTAGCTATTCTTAATGCATCTTGAACACATAAATTTATAATATGACATGCACATCTAATACGAAAAATATTGTCAGATGGAGGGTTTAATATAGATTTTAAAGTAGTAATTGCTACATTGTTGTTAGATGCATTATCAAAACTAATAGCCATAATTTTATCGCGAATATGAAAAACATCACAGATTTCTATAATACGGTTTGCTATTTCAGCGCCACTATGGGGATACGGCAACGCCGCAAGTGATTTGATTCTTTTTTGAAGAATCCAATCATTGTCGATCCAATGACAGGTTATTCCCATCGTTGGAATATTGTAGACACTCGTCCAACAATCCGAAGTTAAACTAACCCTACAAGTTAAACTCCATAAAATTGCAATCAACGCGTCCTTCATTTCAACATACATTTTAAAACAATCCGATTTGCAAGTATTTCTCGGAATTCTTTTAAAATGAAGGTTTAAGGCCGTTTGATTAAAATTTTTCAAGTTCCTACTCTCGGGATAGGAAAATGGTAACTCTTCCTTAATGACTAATCGGACCATTTCCCGACGAACAAGTTCGGGATCATAAGGGTGGCTATCTACTTGACCGGTCCTAGGGTTGATTTTTTGTTGGCCTTGTATTTGATCAAGAAGTTCTTTATGATTATGTTGGATGTGCCTACTAATTGTACCGGTGCCGTCACCCCTCTTGAATTTGTATGTTTTACTACATGTTTTACACACTTTCAAACCTATACCCGGAGTATGTTCGTCCGGGATATAATCATAAAACTTATGCCAATCGCTAGTTTCTCCTCTACTTTTCCTACTACTACGGGGTTGTGTGGTTTCGGTTTGTTGTTGTTCTTCTTCTTCTTCTAATTGTATGTCACCTACAACATCGTCGTGCGTACCTCATTGTTCCATAGTAGGATCAATGTAATCTTGGGCGGGCTCACTAGTTGGGACAATTGGTGACCTACGTGAAGAGGATGAGGAATCTTGTCCGTTACGACCGCTACCGCGTGATCTAGACATAATGTAGTAATGTGCTAAAGTAAAGTATGTAAAAAAAAAATATACAATGTAGGAGCGGTGAATTATACAAAAAAAATTAAAAAACAAGAGGGTTGATATAGAGAAGTTCAAAAAAAACGAACAATAATTTTAACTACAACGCAAAAAAAAAAATTAACGAGAGAGATAGAGATATTTTGATACCGTTCACCGTGGAATACGCGTATGTAAAAAAAACCGTTAAAATAAGAATAGAATAGAAAAGATGGAGGAGCGCTTTTGCCGATTTCGCAATTGAAGAGTTGAGAAGAGGTTGAAGTAGATTTGACGAGGGTTGAAGAGAGTTGAAGACGTTGAAGATGTTGAATTTTGATTCCGATACGACCGAAATTCAATCGTGTACATGCCTCCTTGTTCTTTGTTTGATGAATACTACAATTGTTCAAAAATTCTTTATAAATGATGTATAATAGTAGAGAGAGTAAGAGAGTGAGGTGTGATTTTTTAAGAAGTTTTTGGGGATATTTATAGGCTAAATATGTTGGAAAAAACCAAAAAAAAAATACCCCAACGGCTCGTTCCAAACGGCTCTGTCCCAAGACAGAGCGCACTAGCAGCGAAACGGGCGGAATTTCGACCGTTTGACCCGCGGGTCAACGGTCGACCCGTCACGGGTCGGAACCCGCGGGTCGACCCGCGGGTTGGCGGGTTAAATTCGCGAGTTGGGCCGGGTTCGTGGGCCGGGTTTCGCGAGTTCAATTCGCGTAAATTGCGACCCGGATCGACCCGGTACTGTTCACCGGGTTCGACCCGAACCCGCGAAGCAAATAACCGGGCCGGGTTGGCGGGCCGGGTCGTGGGTGGGTCACCGGTTGACCCGGCCCAGCTGCCATCCCTATGTTTTTGTTATATCAGAAAATGACTGCATATAAACCTCAAAACGAAGAAGAAGAAGAAAAAAACAGAAAGTTCGGCAATTTTTGTTATTACACAAACAACCCTGCATTGATTACAAAAATCATCTTACAAGATACAGAAATTATGACGGCCAACATGAAACTCTACGTCTATGATCTGTGTCCATAGATGTGCGTTTCTCAACGATCAAGTGACAATTTGTATTGTCAATAGAAACCATTCATTTAGCAATGTTATAATCAGAGGCAGAGCCTGTAATCAGCCTTCATTCCCCATATATAAACAACAAAAAGAAAATCAAGCTGTATCTCTGGAAATGAGTATGACGACCTCGTCTGATCTCAACACATCACAATAATCAGTATGTACAACTCTCACAACACACATAATAATTGAATTTTCTCTAGCATAGAGGAAGACTGTATTTGATAACAGAAGCGGAAACACAGTAAAAAAAACATTAAAATCACAAATCTAGTGATACACATACCCCTATCGAAACTCATCAAGATCAGGTAAAGATTAAAGTTCTACATAGGTTGTATAGTGACTACCGAGAGTAGGGGACATCGCATTACAGTTACCAATAATCATCTCAAGACTATGGTACATACAAGTAAATATGCCAATCTTAATGGGGAAAGTTCCCCCTATTCTACTACTAAAGGCTCCAAGGTCATTCATGATGAATGGTCGTGCCCGTTCTCAGTAAGTGTGAGTGGTTGCATGGGTTCAACTCCAACAGCATTGTTCTGAAAAATGATGAAATACAAAGGTAAGTTTTGAATCTGAAAATAAAACTAGCAAGAGATGCAGCACTTAGAATGTTCTTTTAAAGGTTTAAATTGAGCAGCTCACCCCATCGTTTACTAGAGCGGGATCAATTGAAGGGTTCATTGGACTCTTCGAAAGATCCCTCATGATTCCCTGCAGGTTTCAGAAATCAAGCACAATATCATCAACCAGGATTTAGTGCTTATACATACTCTTGGTCTGTGAAGTAACCCTGACAATGCAGTTATGGACTATATTATTCTGGTTATCATCTAGAAGTTCAACAAGAATGATGAAGTAACATTCATGCCTGCCACTGCATCTTTTGTTTTGCCACTGAACCAGGGATCTGCCAACCAACTCATCCTCACTATGTTGGACACACTAAATGCCAAAGAGAACTTAGAAATCAACCCATAAATGTGCAAACAAATTTCAAAACACTTGATCTCTTAAAATTTTACTTTTTGGCACGTAGACCAAGAAGCACCGACAGCAGCCAAACAACTAATCACTATGTCGCATGGACACAGATAAACTACAGATACTAAATGTGTACATAGAAATCACTTCATTCACCTGGAAACAAACTTCATCCACTGGATCTCGTAAAATTTGACTAGTTGACACCTGCAGCATGGGGTAGACTCTCCAAGAAGTGCCAGCCAAGTCTCTCTCTCTCTCGTATACGGATGTTATAGGCACGTAATTAATCAACGATACATACATTTAAAATTTAATGGGAAGTTTTGAGTATTGGATTGTGTTACATTTCCATAAAGTTACTAATAATAAGTTCATATAAGCTATACTGCTACAACATTGCACATGTAGATTAATATCCATTAGTCATCCATCAATGGCTCAATCCAGATAATCATAACCTTAACCATAAGTTTCTCCTCTCATTCCCAAATTAACACTCGTTCAATCCGGTAATCCACGCCTCTCTTGCTCTCCTTCCATTTGGAGATGCGCAAAGGAGAAATAATTATGATTAGGAGCCCTATTAATAAGGAAGTCAAGTCTGATCATGACCAATTGTTCTTGCTTCAGAGAGCTAGGTTTTCCCTAGAAAGAATGCAGGTCATGGTTCAGAGTTGATAGGAGTTACGCAGACGAGGGGAGATGTGGCAAGATAAGGTTGGGCAGATATAGCATTGAATATTTATCTCATGGCTAGAAACAGTCTTCAAAATATTAAGTTCAAGGCTGAGAATAGAATTGGGGTCGAAGATCAGGGCTTAACTTAATAATCCAAGGCGGAGATTTAATTGGTGGTGGTGGTGGTGGGGGGTGTGTGTGTGGGGGGGGGGGGGGGATTCCAGGGAGCAGTAGAGGCCGCTTTCCCTTAGTAACTGCCTTCGTTGGCTCATTGAAAAACAAATCCTTTATCTCAAATATCTGTAGTCATGAAACCTCATCCTTTTCCTATAGTTCAGCTCAGTCAGTGAAGAGCCATCTCTTACATAAATTTACTAACATGGCATTCTGCCTTCGCGGCGCGTGCCTCAAGGAATGTGAAAAATGGACCGTTTTCCCTTGTTCAGTGACAAAATAGGAAAAACTAAAATTATAAAAAAATAAATGAAAGAAAATAAAGAAAACTATATGGTAATTACATGGAAGTTACATAATTACATCATCATTTCCTGTTGAACTTCTAGATCTCAGATTTTATGAGCAGATGTGAAAATTAAAACATACAACATAAAGTTCTGAATAAATACCTTGTTTGCCCAGACAAGTCCACATGCATTACATAAGGTTCTTGGTCCATCAGGTCCTCGCCGCATCATTGGTGTATTTTTGGCACTGACGCAGCAATGATGGCAACTGGACATATTGAAAGAGATATCATTTTCAAATATTGATGCATAAGATGAAAATCCTTTAATCTAAATGAATGGCAGCAGACAGTGGCGGAGTTTATACACAAAATAAGATCTTGGCAGCAAGAAGATGTGCAAGCAACCTTTTCGAAAACAATACTTATGTCTACAAATATTACTTTTGTTTACACACAAGGTTTCAAAAAGCGCAAAGTGTTGAAGCCGTCGAAGTTGAACAATAGATTGAAGTCGAAGAGAGTAATCCCACTGAAGCTAGGGTGTTTTCGAAGAGATGGGGGGAGGTGTATTTAAATACCGGTTGCAGATGAGGTAGAAGCAGATAAGAAAATAGCCCAGTAACAACTTTATTAAAACCCAAAACTAGCGGTCAAGCGTCTTCAAGCTGCTTAGGCGCACTGTTGTGAACCTCTTTATGCAAAATCAGTTCCTACAACTTTTTATCCGCTTTTCCCTAAAATTAAGTGTTACCTTGCTGCTTAAAACTTTAGCATTACTCTTTTGATCTTTTCAAAACTATGACAGAGGCGCACACATATCTCATGCAAATTTAGTAAATCTCAAGTAATGTCCAAATAAGTTCAAAGATGGAAGATGTTCTCTTCATTTATATCTGATAGAATTAAATAATGAACTCAGGCAGTTTTTGTTTTAAATATCTTCTATCAAGATAATTTTTCAGTTACTTATTTGAGAGAGGGTAATGCACTGCTCCTTCCAGCCACTTTCACATCAGGCTACTTAATCTTGTTAAGAGGAAATATCAATAAGACCTCTTGTTTGACAATGAGTTTAAATTAGGCTCCTTGACTTTCTTCAACTCTATAATAAACCCCTCCGATAGTTATATCCCACAATAACAGTAAATAACCCATGAAACAGTAAATAGAATGTTCTGTTTGTGATTTATGCATTGTTATTGTTAGTTATGTACAATTTGAGGGAATTATAATATTAGTTGAAACAAAATTCAAGGGATCCTAATGAAAATTCAGTGTCAAACCAGGGACCTAAACTAATATTATCCTCTCATTAGATAATTGTGGGACCGACAAAACTATCACTGATGACTTCAGAATCAGGATATATAATATATAGTTGACAAAATAGACGATTGACATGGTAAATTGGGAGCACTGCATAAGAATGTCGGGCCCTGAGTTTGTGAGAAATTTAATTACTGATCCCGTCCAATGGCGCAGTATGTCATTAGATCTTATTCGATAACTGAGGAGGCCCACAAAACTATTAATGATGATTCTAGAAGTAGGGAAAGACTGTATATGAGTGGCCTGATGATAGAATGGATGAGATTAATTTGGAGAAGTATCAGCCTGAGATTGTGGCAATTAAAGCACTTGCAAATTTCTGTTGTAGACATGGTATACATGTGAACATTAAGTACACTAGGAAGGCCATCGTACCTAAGAGAATTGCATAAACACGTTGGAGCATAAAATACATATTGAAACAAAGAGTGATGCCACTGCAATCAGTTGCAAGTTCTCTTCCAAATATGCAAAAGGCCCAGGGCTCACATACCGCTCATCAAATGGTTGTATAATTTTTCATAAACCAAAAGAGGAAGGGGGAAAAGAAAAGGCATAGTATGGAAGCTACCAAACAAAAGAAGAAAAATCTTCACGCCAAAATAATTTTAGTTTCCACTTGATACATAATGATTACCAAGGTACTGCCGTGCCTTATTAATCATAGAATCCAATTATAAAAAAATTAAGTAAAATTAATGATTACCAAAGGCATCGTACATTAATAACCTACTACATAGTTTTAGAAGGAAATAGAAAACATTTAGAGCAATGTTTTTCCTTTCGAACATTTTATACAAACACGGATAATTTATGTGAAAAGCTTACGCAGTTGATGCTGGGAGCTGCTTGTCAAGTGAACCCCAATTTTGGGTACCTTCCCAACCTGGGTCGCCAGGTGTTCCATCCTCATTTTTTGATTTTGATGATACAAATTGACCCTTGCTCCTTTGCATCCTGCAGGTCAAGAGTTGCCGAAAAAACATACCCACAATTTCAGAAAATTTACAGCCAAAGTGTGCACGATAAAGAGAAAAAAAATAGCATACCATTCAAAGGAATATATAATACAGTATTTCAATGGCCACCATTACTTTGATTCCACAAATCTTATTAATTCTATAACTTACTACCAATAATTTCTACATCCATAATCAGAAATCATGTACCCTATATCACTCTTGTAATACTAACGCATCAGTATAAGCATGCATACCAGATTACATTCTAAAGGTGAAGACAGTCATGTATTTAACAGAATGATAGACAACAAATTAAACTGGTAATTATCCTGTCCTTTGAAATTATCTAGTGCTGTTAATAAAAGAAAGTGTTCTTAATATCACCTCAAAAAGGACTCTAATTTCATATTAACCTCCCAAATAGTTTAATTTTCTAAATAATTCCTATAAAGCTAAGTTTTTTAAAGAAGCCCCCACTTTCATATGGATATGAAGCCAAATTTGAATGAGGTAAAAGGTAGATAATACTTGCATCTTCTTCCCTCTTCTATTTTTTCTCTTTCATTCTTGTTATGTAACCTAAAGTAACTACTTAGTGTCTGGAAGTAGCCCCCGCCTCAAAGTGGCAGGGCTCAAAAGCACTATGCTTTTGTGATCTCCTTGCCCACAAACTACCCCTGGCCACAAAAGATTCGTGAGAAAGGGCGGCCTGGCTTGCGAACAACAAGAATGCTTCCAGGTTTCAAAAGCCCGTTCCCACTAAAAAACTCAAGCTAGAGGCTTTTTGGTCCCTCCTTTCTTCCTGGCTGCCCAATAAGGGAAAAAAAATGGAGTTTATTTTTTCAAGTTTTTTTCATTATTAGGTTTCTAAGTAGAACTATTTTTGTGATGCGTTTTGTTTTTTCTTTTGAAACTTGGAGAAACCTTTCTTTGAAAATCTTTCTAACTTGAACAAATTGCTTTTTAACTTTTCTCTTTTTTTTTCGAGTTCTTTAAAAATGGGTTCAAAAAAATGTCGTTTTCGGGTAGCCCCAAAGGGTAGTTCTGCTTCTCTTCCCCAGATTGTTAAAAACAATGGTGAACTTCTAGGAAGATCAACAACCACAAATGTGTTTACTAAGAAGCTTGATGGAAATATATAGGCGAAGAAATTTGATATTCATTGCATTTTCATAGATTTTGGGAAAGCTATTGATAAGGTTCCCCCTGAGAGATTCTCCGCCGAATTTTTAATTTGTTAATAGTGATAAAGGTAACAACCATTAATTGTAATACTGACACGGTTTAAGCATACACATAAATAATAAACCGGCAATCATGATAACAATAACAGATGTAGAGATAAACGCAGGGGCCAGGCCAGTGAGGCAGCCACCTCAGGCCCCCGGATTTTTTGCAATTTTAGGGGCCCCAAATTTGTATCCCCTTGTAAATATAGGCACGTATTTTGCGCATAAAAAATATATATTGTTATCAGGGGCCCCCAAAAATAATTGTTTGGGCCTTTCGTCTCGGGCCCCTGGAACTCAGGGCCTGGATAAAAGTCATTTCTTATCACATAAAAACTTGCACCAAGCTTCATACCGAGTCCTAGTTATAGTCATAGATAAATTTACGTACACATGCTCCACACATTGGTCAAAGTTTCACAATTACCTTATCCTATACAAATCGTTTACCCGTAACTATTAAATACCCTTATGAAAAATCGATCACATCAGAGCGTTTCCGTGGTCGTATGTTGCATGTTGTTTGTTGACAATGTAGTAATGATGATGAGACTAATAAATATATTATAGTATCAAGATAAGAAATGTAGAACGACTTTGAAACCAAAAGGAGTAAGAATTAGCAAATCAAAAATGGAGTATATACTATATAGATTGTCAAGTTAGTAAGAGACTATGGGAAGAAACAAACCTCTAATTCCACATTGATGGCGAAGAAATGATTTACCATTTTTCCCTAACTTGGAACCAACATTTATCGACATTGAGAGCTCAAAGATGTTGAATGGAACCAAAGCAGAGTGGCTAAAATGGAGTCAAGTAATCAGTGACGGAATTAACAACTACGAAAGTGAAAGAAAATCTTGCTACTTGATATAACTTGTACACCCAACCACGCTTTATAGGCCACAATGTTGGATTGTTGAGAACCTAAGAAACAGGTCCAAACTGAGCATAGCTGAAACTGATTATGGTCGATGACTGCCAACACGCTAAAAGATAAGATAAATATTAGGTACCTCCATACTATATAGCTGGCCCCAAAATTTTCGATAAAGGCTTTGTTGTTGTTGTACAGTCTACAAGACATTAGAGGCAGTTCAACTAAAGTTAAAATAAGAACGAATTATGACGATTTGTGCATGTGCAACAAAGACCGATAATATGTTTAGGAACAAAAGAAAGTGACTTGTGCTGCAATAGATATAGATCTAGATAAGCTTGAATTGAGGCAAACTTAGGAAGCTAGGATAGTTGTCTAGTTGTGAATTTGACAGAAGAGATGGCCATTAGAAAGACTGGTGCAAAAATTGGATTCAGGTGGCTGATCGCAAAGATTTAGGAAAAGAGTGTTGTTGTCGTAGATGATCAGCCATTCAAATAATTAGCAATAGATGTACTACAATGACCAATATAACTCTGAGTATTTGAATGTTTTCTAAAAAATATTATGAAAACAAGTTAAAAATATGAGAAGATGGTGTATAAAGTATAAAAAGAATATCAGATGTTGCATCTCATTACCTCTGTGCAACCTCTTTGCGAACAGTGTACCGAATTTTCTTGTCAAAATTTCTCTCCTTCCTCTTCTCACGAAACCTCATCAAAGATGCGACTCTATGAGGAAGGTTAGTTCTCTGTAACAAAAAAAATATGATATATGCATTAAAATATAGGTAGCGTAATTTATGAATTTTGCTCCAACGGTAAAAGCAATACCTTGCTATTTACAAGAGAAGATGATGGGACAGGAGTAGTTACTTCCCGTCCCCCTAACAACAAGAGCACAGCCTGGACCTGCAAGATGTGACAACAGTGTTACACACTTCTAAAAACAGTCTGGTGCCAAGTTTTTTTTTAAAGGAAAGTCTGGTGCCAAGTTGAATTATGTTTGTTCGAAAACACGAAAAGTTTTCCTTAATTCATGACAAGTTGCAGTTATTCATTGTCACAGAAACAACACCATCATCATCATAACAATAATTTATACATTTTCCCATCAGAATTGACTGAGCCCTGAAGCACAACTATGTATGCTGGCAAGTGAAAATTTGAAAAACATTATCATTTTGCAAGCTATGACACAATTTTTTCCTTACTTAAGCCCTTGAAATCACTTAATTTTTTATACAGAACCACAAGTGCATAATTACAAATGTCCTCACATAGAAAAACATATAGAAAGATAATATTCATGAGAATCTAATCTTCACTAATATTGCTAAAAAAACATATCATATACATCTACAATGTGCTCATCGGATGTCATGTGAAGTCGCCGTACATCGGAATATATGATTATACACTGATAGCGACTAATAAAGTAGGGTGACAGAAACATAGACCATTTTCCTTATACAGAGATTTAGGGGTAAGGAAATGGGTTTAACTTATAGTGACAATAACAAAAGCTGAGGTAAAGTACATAAAACTCAATTAAGTGTATCTTAGAGCATCCACAGTCGTGTGCTATTTATGCATAAAATGCATTTTATAGCAAACGACCAGCTGCTGCAGTCGTTTGCTATTTATGCATTTTATGCATAAATAGTGACAGTAGATTGCTATAAACGAGAGTGGATTTGAGAGAAATGCATATTATACAGGACGCAACTTTACTTTCCGTCCCACGAAAAAAAAATCATTTTTTAATTCTCCGACGCAACTTCACTTTCCATCCTGATTTTTTAAATAAAAAAAATCCATTTTTTCCTCGGACGGCATCCCTCAAATAGCTCCATATCCCTTTTGGCTTGGACGGAACTTACAACAATTTTTTTCCTTTTTTTAATTATAAAAATTATAAAAATAATCAAATAAATTATTTTAAAATGGCCAGAATTTATTTTTTTTTGCGCGAGTTCCGTCCGATGAAATTTTTTTTTGTGCTATATTTATAGCTTTTTACCACTGCATCAAACAAGCTTTGCTATATGTATAATATGCGAAAATGCATATTTTAACAAAGCACGACTGTGAATGCTCTTAGATATGATCAATCGCCATGACTACCACACTTCTAAATTTAACAAAATGGGTAAATAGACTATTCGAAGTTAAAACAACATGCAGAGCCGTTACAGATGGAACAAGCTTTAACTGTTGGAATTTTATATACACTTAAGAACATGCATAAAACATTAATAACAATCTAAAAACATATTTCTATGAATCTAGATCTTAATCATGTTGCAAAAGTGCTTTAATATAAAATCCTAAATTATGAAACTATAGATCTTTGCTAAATCAAAAGAAAAACAACATTAAAAGCGGAAGCACTAACCTGAAGCCATTGATGGAGATTGCGGAGAGGGTTTGGATCTTCCTATATGATACACACTTCTATGAGAGGCCTTTTCTCTATTCTTCTGTTGATGGGATGACAGATGGAATAAGAAGATGCGTATATATAGGGGACCATAACCCTAATTGATAATTACTGATTTCCAATTTTGCCCATCACAAAATAAGAAATCTACTTTACGGTCTCTACACGTGTTATATCACACTTTAAATTATATGCTTTTAACCCATTACTTAATCTTGATTAGATCACTTTAATTTTGGTTAGACTTTAGGATAGCAATCATACATTTAGTCACATATGTGAGCCCACATAGATTATTTTCCAACATTAACAACATCACAAATTAGAGTTAATGTTAGTTGAGAAATGAGTGATGCAAAGTCATCCAACTTTTGCTCTCACCTAACTCACCAGTCATCTCAACTCTAAGCACGTGCACAACACACATGCATGCAATTCCCATCACTTTAAACTTGGACTACCTCCAGTTATCTCCAACAAAATTTCAGCTAAAATGAAGTTATCTAACATCTCAAATCTTTCCCAAATTCAATATTAACATTTCCTAAATTGCAAAAAAAAAACCATTTTAAAAATAAAAAAAATACCTTTTCGGGAGATACGGATTCGAAAACGTAGACCTCGCCCTGGAACGAAAGAGTGAGCTGGTTATTACTCCCCGCGTTCGCCGCGTTCGACCCTTGCGGGTTGGCAAGCGCATGCTGGTCGTTACCCGGGTCCGACAACCCGTCACCTTCCAAACCCTCGCTATCTGGATCCTCTTCCATGTGGGAATCTCCTTCCGTTTCCAAATTAGGGTTAGGGTGAGGATTTTCGCTCATCACAGAATCTGGATCCTTGGATCTAATCGGATCGGCGATTCGAGATCTGGATAGGATCGGATTGGATCCGATGGGAAGTCGAGATTGGAAACCCTATGGCGATTAAAGAACTGGGATGAGGAGAGCCGTAGGATTTGGGATTTGGGGATTGATCTATTCTATTTGGTTGGATGAGGATAGAAGGGGGGAAATCTATAATAGACCTGTTTATTCGGCACCCTTGGTTTCACCCTTGGATGACGACAACACGTGCCGTGCGCGCGAAAAAATATTATTTTAATCAAGGGAATGGTTGATATATAAAGAGTAAATTTCAATTAACTAGTTTATATTTTCGGCGGTTTGCCATCCTACAGCATTTTTTGACAATTAACCATATTGAAGTTATTTTTTTTTCGGTTTTGACCCACTCTCCATATTTTTGAGCCATTTTTGCTGTGAAATATCTAAAATATCTCTATTTGTTCAGAGTAATTGCGATCTTTGTTGACACGTTAATAGAGGTGTTTTAGGCATTTCACAATTAAAAAAATGCTCAAAATAGACGGAGTTGGCCAAAACGCCAAAAAAAAAAAACAAAAAACTTCAGTATGGTAAGCTACCAAAGGAATAAACTACAGTAGGGTTAACTGAAATTTACCCATATATAAATACTTTTTTCAAAGATATTTGTTACATAATTTAAACTGCATCAATGCAAGAATATATTTCTTATAAGACATTTTTTTGAAAAATTATTGCAGAAAGATGACAGTTGCCAAAGTATTTGCACTTGTGGACTCAACTCGCCGTTCCCAACGGTGAGTTTAGTTGTTTCATGTTCGCCATTAGGACACACCGCGTTTAGTGCTAATTTTTGAGAAACTCGTTGTTTCCAACGACGAGTTCAGATCAAAATTTTCAACGAAGACTCGTAGTTCCCAATGGCGGGAAAATTTATACTAGACTCGCTGTTGGGAACAGCGAGTTTAGTTCAAAATTTTGAAAGAAGACTTGCCGTTCCCAATGGCGAGGACATTTATACTAGACTCGTTGTTGGGAATGAGAAGGATGTAGGAAATTTCACATAGAGTGAAACATTCTGTTGAACTTAGTGAATTTTCGAAAAAACTCCATATAATTTTTTTTGAAACTAAACTTGTCGTTCCCAACAGCGAGTCTAGTATAAATGTCATCGCCGTTGGGAACAGCGAGTCTTCATTAAAAATTTTGAACTAAATTCGTTGTTCCCAACAACGAGTCTGGTATAAACGTCCTCGCCGTTGGAAACATCGAGTCTTCATTGGAAAATTTTGAATTGAACTCACTATTGGGAACGAAGAGTTTCTTAAAAAATTAGCATTAAACTCGCTGTGTCCCAACAGCAAGTATGAAACAACTAAACTCGCTATTGGAAATAGCGAGTTTAGTTGTTGAGTCAACAAACGCAAATATTTTGACAACTGTCCTATAAGTGCAAATATTTTTTCAAAAAGTGGCTTATAAAAAAATCTCAATGCAAAGATATATGAACAGATATATATATATAGTCTCCTTCCGTTGTGCGCTATAAAAACAACGATTTTCAGTCATACAATTTTGTAACACTTCAATAGATGGGCAAAGGAATTTCAAATGATTTGATTTACATATTTAAACTAATTTAAATGTTTAGATCAATGTGAACGGTTCGGATCGTCAATACGAATGCGGGAAGGCTGAGTGAACACCAACAGGCAATGTCCTGATTGGTATTGGGTGGGGTGGGTAATTGAGTGGCGGCTCAAATCCAGAGTCCCTGGTTCGAGCCAAGACTTTTCCATAAAAAAAAAAAGGCCGAGTGCACACGAGTACACATGGTGGCCTAATGCACAACAGAAGGGGACTCTCTCTCTCTCTCTCTCTCTCTCTCTCTCTCTATATATATATATATATATATATATATGAGTGATCTTCGGCTGCAAACGGGCCGGAACGGGTCTGTTCGCACGGACCCGTGCGAACTTCAATCGGTCCAGATTTTTTTTGATCAAATCTTGCCTTAACCCGTTGTTGGGAAGGACGGGTTAAGGCAAAATTTTATTTTAAAAAATAGCCTTAACCCGTTCTTCCCAAAAACGGGTTAAGGCTATCTTTTTTCATTTTTGTTGACATACAGTTCGTCTTCTTCCGCGCTCTTCTTCTTTCTTCGACGAACCCAAACCCAACGGTGGAAAAAAATCCTAGCTCCGACGATCGAAGCGTCCGCTCTCCCTCTTCTCTCCGAACTCCGACGATCGAAACCCTCGAACTCCGACGATCGAAACCCTAGCTTCTCTTCCCCTCTTCGATACGAAATCGGAACCCTAGTTCTCTTCCAAATCGATTGCTTGGCTTGATTTGGACCTATCTTGTAAGGTATACACTATTTCTTTACCCCAATAATCTACATTTGTATTTTTTTTTTGAATTTGTGTGTAGTGATTTATTTAGAAATTGAGAAAAAATTTTAATGCGTTAGTAGATTTTAGATGTAGAATCGGGTTGACCTAAAGTATATTCAATTGCCGAATTATGTTGCTTGCATTAGTAACTTGTAGAATTAGAATTGTATATACGAAATTAGTTAGAAACTTTTCAGTGCGGTTATGGTTGAAAACCCTGCGAACGACCGTAAAAAAATACGAAACTTTCCGAGTAGGTTCGTCTCACGTAGTACAAGCTACACCAACTTGTAGAAGCGAGATTCGACTCACGGTTCGAGAGATACGGCCGCGTATCGCTTTCGGTTGGAAAAAACCAAGTATAGCGGTGCACGGCCGTATATCGCAAACCGTGACTCGAAACTCGCTTCTACAAGTTCGGGTGGCTTGCCCTACGTGAATCCGACCAACTCGGAATGTTTTAAAATTTTTGGATGCCGTTTGTGCGGTTTTCTCAACTTCCTCGCATGATAGTTTTTTGACTTAGAATTTTGTAAGTGCGGTTAGATTAGATTAGAAAACCCTTCAAACGACCTCCAAAAAATACGAAACCGTGTGAGTTGGTTGGTGTCACCTACAAGAAGCCAAACCAACTTGTAGAAGTGAGTTTTGACTCACGGTTCGAGAGATACGGCCGCGTATCGCTTATGGTTGGGAAAAAACCAAGTAAAGCGGTAGACGGCCGTATCTCGCAAACCGTGACTCGAAACTCGCTTCTACAAGTTCGGGTGGCTTGCCCTATGTGAATCCGACCAATTCGGAAATTTTTATAATTTTCGGATGCCGTTTGTTCGGTTTTCTCAACTTCGTCGCATTATAAGTTTTAGACTTAGAATTTTCTAAGTGCGGGTAGATTAGTAAACCCTTCAAACGACCTCCAAAAAATACGAAACTTTGCGAGTTGGTTGGTGTCACCTACGAGAAGCCAAACCAACTTGTAGAAGTGAGTTTCGACTCACGGTTCGTGAGATACAGCCGCGTATCGCTTACGGTTGGAAAAAAACTATGTAAAGCGGTAGACGGCCGTATCTCGCAAACCGTGAGTCGAAACTCGCTTCTACAAGTTCAGGTGGCTTGCCCTACGTGAATCCGACCAACTCAAAAAGTTTTAAAATTTTCGGATGCCGTTTGTGCGGTTTTCTCAACTTCCTCGCATTATAAGTTTTAGACCTAGAATTTTCTAAGTGCGGGTAGATTAGAAAACCCTTCAAACGACCTCCAAAAAGTACGAAATCTTGCGAGTTGGTTGGTGTCACCTACGAGAAGCCAAACCAACTTGTAGAAGTAAGTTTCGACTCACGGGTCGTGAGATACAGCAGCGTATCGCTTACGGTTGGAAAAAAACCAAGTAAAACGGTAGACGGCCGTATCTCGCAAACCGTGACTCGAAACTCGCTTCTACAAGTTCGGGTGGCTTGCCCTATGTGAATCCGACCAACTCGGAAAGTTTTAAAATTTTCGGATGCCGTTTGTGCAGTTTTCTCAACTTCTTCGCATTATAAGTTTTAGACTTAGAATTTTCTAAGTGCGGGGAGATTAGTAAACCCTTCAAACGACCTCCAAAAAATACGAAACTTTGCGAGTTGGTTGGTGTCCTCTATGAGAAGCCACCCGAACTTGTAGAAGTGACTTTCGACTCACGATTCGAGAGATACGGCCGCGTATCGCTTTCGGTTGAAAAAAACTATTATAAAGCGGTATACGGTCGTATCTCGCAAACCGTGAGTCGAAACTCGCTTCTACAAGTTCCGGTGGCTTGCCCTACGTGAATTCCACCTAGATGGAAAGTTTTATAATTTTCGGATGCCGTTTGTGCGGTTTTGCTTCAATTCCTCAAATGAGAAGTTTTTGACTTAGAATTTTTTAAAAACGGGCCGATTAGAAAACACTTCGAACCACCTCCAGAAAATACGAAACTTTGCGAGTTGGTTGGTGTCCCCTATGATTAGCCAACCCAAGTTGTAAAAGCGAATTTCAATTCACGGTCCGAGAGATACGGCCGCGTATCGCTTTCGGTTGAAAAAAAACCTAATAAAGCGGTATACGGTCGTATCTCGGAAACCGTGAGTCGAAACTCACTTGTACAAGTTCGGGTGGCTTGCCCTACGTGAATCCGACCTAGTCGGAAAGTTTTATAGATTTTTTTGTTTTCATTCGTGCGTTTTTCAGTATAATTTCGGTATGTTTGTTTTGTTGTCATTTTTATCAACCACATTTTAAATTTTTTGTCATATTGCTAAATGGCTAGAACAAGGCAACCGAGAAATCCGTCTGGTAACACTAGTGGCGCACCAACTATTGAGGTAAGATTGATTACTATTATTGGTTTTAAATACGAACATGTAACATTATCTCAATAATAACATTTGTTATATTTATTCGTGTAGGTTGGTAGCCGTCAATCTACATCGGCTGAGGCAGGTCCGTCGTCCTCGGTTACATCACCCGGACCCGTGGACACAAGCGTACTCACCCTGCAACCCAAACACCGATCGGAAACCGTGTGGAATGGGTCCGATAAAAAATGTAATTTTCGGAAGCACACAGTTCTTCCTTTTGATGAGCGTATCACGCCGTATGTGGTGGAGGCCGGTTTCTACGGAGCAAGGTTCATTCACTCTGTGAAGCTAGATCGGCCACTCCTTACAGCTCTAGTCGAGCGATGGAGGCCGAAGACCCACACATTCCACCTACCAGTGGGTGAGATGACTGTGACCCTACAGGATGTGGCAATGATAACAGGACTACCAATCGATAGGGTTGCCGTGACGGGGAACATGGACTTCGATCGAGTTGAAGTTGTTCGGGACTTACTCGGTATCGACCTGCAGTTGGTAGTTCTCCAAAGGAAAGAGGCCGCCGAAAAAGATATCTGCAAAAATGCCCCCGCAGATTCTGATGAAGATCTATTGAATGAACAAATAGAAGCTGCGAAAGATAAAGCGGAGGAAGAAGTGATGGCTGACGCTTTCGATGGTAAATCACTATACATCAGCTGGTTAAAATTTCAGTTCGAGGAGGAATATTTGGACGCCGAGTCGGACGAGCAAACCCTGACGTACTATGCACGTGCATACATTTTTAGTTTGATAGGGGGACTTATCTTCCCGAACTCATCCGGATCAACCGTGCTGCTAATGTACCTACGGTTGTTGGAGGATTTCCAGTATACGGGTCGTTTTAGTTGGGGGAGTGCGGCACTGGCACTACTATACAGGAATTTGTGCACATGTTCTTTAGGTGGCGTACAGATGGGTGGCCCAATGGTGCTACTGCAGATATGGAATTGGGAACGCATCCACATCGGACGTCCCCGTATTATTGAGCTTACACCGGAATGGTTGGCCGACCTGGGGGCAGCGGAGTTGTTACCTTCTCTAGGAGCATATTGGGCCGACCGGCACACGTGGGCCGATAACCCACGCCAATCTCTAACCTACTATAGAGATGAGTTGGACAACCTGCGGGACGAGCTCTTCAATTGGGAACCGTACTCAGCCGACAGGTTGCAACGGGTTCCTCCAGTCTGCCTAGACAGATCCCTTTGGTTGATGGCTGCACCTCTTGTGAACTTTGGAGTTGTGGAGTTCCAGTATCCTGACAGGGTCTTGCGACAATTCGGATATCAACAGAATATTTCCAAGGTCAGGTCTTATGATAAAAAGTTGCACGAAGTCAGGGGAACGGGACGGGTGCCCAACTTCGATTAGGCTGATTACCATCGTTATCATGTAGCCAACTGGAACACCATGCAGCGGTAAATGACACCGAATATGATGTACGTCGCGATACCATACGATGGCTCCCTCCAGCAGGCATACATGATGTGGTACAAGCGAATAACCCGGTTGTATGTTTCTCCAACAGCCGCCGTACCAGCTGGTGTGCAACTTCCGATTCCCCCTACCCAGGTAGAACCACCTCCAGCATATTCCTCCTCCCAGCCGATGTACCAACCAAGGGCTGAGACATATCGAAAAACGGTCAGTCAAATTTCATATAGTTTGTACGCATGTACTGTATTTAATTGATGCCGCTAATTATGAATGATGTTTAAATTGGAATTTTTCACCAACTGTAGATTGAAAACGCATGGGAGGTTGTTCAAACAGCTGCTCACGTCCTGAAGACTAGGATACCCGACAACTTCAAGGCGGTAATCCGGGAGATGTTCGCCCCGTGCCGTCGTACTCTGGAGGACGCGGGTGAAGGTCCACAGGTTGAGGCCTATTTGAGAGTCAACTTGCCGCCAACAAGTTTTAGGCGAAAACAAACTGTGAGTAGGGGAATTCGAATCACCGAGCCACAACAAGTACAAGAAGAGCCAAATCCCGAAGATGTTGATGAGGAACAGTCGTCGGATGATCCTGATTCTCCCCAGACACATGGCGCACGGCGAAATCCTCAAAGGAAGCGGCAACCTCCCAATCAATTCACACCAAGCGGTGGCAAGCGGCGTGGTCGTAGACGGTAATCTCTAATACTCTGTAATAGCGTATCTTTTGGTTGGTGAT
The DNA here is from genome assembly GCA_017893485.1 of Hemerocallis citrina. NCBI lineage: Eukaryota > Viridiplantae > Streptophyta > Magnoliopsida > Asparagales > Asphodelaceae > Hemerocallis > Hemerocallis citrina. Next base: position 177,040,777 of record CM030367.1, read on the forward strand.
TTTGTTATTACAGTAACTAACGTATTATTTGTTTCTACGTTGATAAACTGTTGTAGGTGAATTTGTGGGCATGGTGTGCAAGCCAAAGTCGAGAATGCCTTCATTTGTAATTAATTGTCTTTTGGCCGTGTGCAACCTGATATGTATAATTTTGGTGTAAATTTTTGAATATTGAATTTATTTCAAGTAATTAAGTGGTTGGTTGACATTGGACATTTGTACGCCTTCAACTTTCTTGTGAAGATATCTGTTGTATTATTTACTTTGATGTGCATTCATTTGTGAATTTGTGAACAATATTTGATGAAGTCGTTTCTGTATCAGGAAAAATGTACACCACCCAAAACAAACAAAAGTGTTGCACAAATATCTATACTTAACCCGTTATTGACGATAACGGATTAAGTAGCTTAACCCGTTATCAGTAAGGACGGGTTACGTAGAGAGATATTGACAGTGCTTTGGAAGCCTACAAACCATGTCTTGGTAAAGTTCTGCTAATATGGATCTTCTTAACCCGTCACTTTGAACAACGGGTTAAGTGAACTTAACCCGTTCTTCACGACAACGTCTTAGGTAGAGCGATATTGGCAGTCATTTAATTCCTACAGACCAAAGTACTGCCAATATCCCTGTCTTTAAACCGTTATTGGGAATAACAGATTAAGTTCCTTAACCCGTCGTTCACAAGAACGGGTTAGGTAGAGAGTTATTGCCAGGACCCTATACAAGTTTTCAAATTATACTGCCAAAATCTACTTACTTAACCCGTTCTTATAAATAACGGGTTAAGGTTACTTTACCCGTTCTTGTGAATAACGATTTAGGGCGTTTGAAATTTTGGGTTTTCTACAAATTTCTCTTCACTCTTTGCGAGAATAGTCTCCGGAACTGTGCAGAGTGACATTAATATGCTCGTAAATTGTTTATTATTTTTATTAATTTCCATTTATTCTCTCGTAACTAACCACTATAAATTTGTTACCATAATAAGTTTTGTGAAAGTAAAAAAATTAAATTACGAGATTTTTGTATCAAGGGTTAGGGTTAGGTTAAGGTAGGGTTAGGGTTAGGTTAAGATAGGGTTATTGGTGAGTGTATGTTTTTTGTTTTGGTTAATTAGGTTCATATATGTCGATCCCCACATCCCCACATCTATGTTTTGGTTAATTAGCTAAGTAATTATATCTGGTGGCATTGCGCTCTAATAATACAGAGGTACTTTTCCATTAGGAACGCCATCATCATCACAGTTGATCCAAACCCGTTATTTATCTTTTTGTACGTGGATGTGGGGATTTACATGTGGTTTTTCCCCATATAGGCTACATGTGGGGATCTACATGTGGTTTTTGCCTCATATAGGCTACATGTGGGGATCTACATGTGGTTTTTCCCCCATATAGGCTACATGTGGGATTCTACATATGGTTTTTCCCCATATAGACTACATGTGGGAATCTACATGTTGTCTCCACCGAAGAAGTAGTGTTGTCATCTAAGCCAAGTGACAACCAAAAGCCAGAAAAATTTGAACATACACCTAAGTGGGAAAAAGCACCAAGCTATACAAGCATAACTCAGCACCCGCCTACTATTATTGCAGACACTTTAATATGGGAAAAAACTAAACTACATAACCACATGTACATCCCCACATGTAGCTTATATATGGAAAAAATCCCCACATGTACAGATCCAGTTCTTGACGGCCAATTAATCTCATTTGATGACGAGATGCGGATCACGTGACGCATCTGGTTAGGGTATTCCATTAGGGATCTCAGCATGAGGGGATGTACATGTGTTCTATCAACGGCAAATTAGAATGAGGACCAGCAAGAAAGCCTAAAATGATTCTTATCAGTCCTTCCACAATAAGTGCATCCCTCATGTATCCACGTTAGGAAATCTACATATGGTTTTTCCCATACATAGACTACATGTGGGGATCTACATGTGGTTTTTCACCCATATAGACTACATGTGGGATCTACATGTGGTTTTTCCCCCATATAGGATACATGTGGGATCTACATGTAGTTTTTCCCCCCATAACAAGCTAAACAAGTAGAACTCAATCTCAAAGCAGACACTTCGTTCAGTCAAAAGAATGGAGACTCTACATTTGGGGATCTACATGTGGATGTAGCCAATATATAGGCTACATGTGGGGATTTACATTTGGTAATGTATTTTAGGTTTTTTCCATATTAAAGTGTCTGCTACGAAGAGAAAAAGAGTGGAAACTCCAACCCTAACCCTAACCCTACTAACCCTAGACTAACCCTAACCCTAACCTACAACATTTTTTTTATTGTTTTTTATGAACCAAAATAAAAATTAATTTGTGTTAATTTTAATATTCGTTTGATGATATCAATTTTATATTGGTTAGTTATGTGGCTAGGAATGGAATTAAAAAAATATATAAAAAAACAAATAACATACATATGACTGTCTATTTTGTAGAGTTCAGAAGGCAATGTACGTAAAGCGTGGAGAGGCGTATGTGATTAATGATAGAACTTAAATATCTATAAACTCTTTACTGGAAACTTATTACCTATCATCTCCCACCTACAAATATTAACGTATTTAATGAATAATTTCTCATAAATTGTTTTCATTAAGTGAAATAAGTTATATTTACAAACTTGTTTACACATTTTTTTACATGAAAGTTAATAATTATGAGTACTACCGATTTAGGTACACTTAACCCGTTATTGGCGATAACGGGTTACAAGTACTTAACCCGTTATCGTCTATAACGGTTTAAGTTAACGTATATTTCGGCATCTACTTATGCAAATGGCTATAAACTTCTGCCAATATAAGTGTGCTTAACCCGTCGTTGGTGACAACGATCTTCTTTAGCGTAAACCGTTATCCCCAACAACAGGTTACATTGAGCGATATTGGCAGTAGTTCATAATGTACAGACCAAGTTCTGGAACATGATCAAGTACACTTAACCCGTTCTTGGTACTAACGGGTTTAATGTAATTAATCCGTTGTCACCAACAACGGGTTAAATAGGTGTAATTTACAGACATCGACTGTACATTTTAAGACAATTGCTGTCCTTGCTGCTCTTTTTCCGAGACTTGTATAATGTCTTTGTTGACTAACAAGGTCTATCCTTATTGTCTTCTTCTTCTTCATGTTTCAGCATTCATTGTCTATAACTGAGAGACCCATATCAATTACCTATTGATGAGCACTGATCCATATTGCCTTCTCCACTAGTTTTAATCCATATCCTTTACCTATTGTTGAGCAGTGAGAAACCCAAGTGGGCTATCATATCATGCTCCCCTCTTTCTTTTCCCTAGCCTATAACTGAAAGAGTTGGACTCATAACTCAAATGAGTCTTCTCTTCTTCTCTTTAAGAGAACTCAAATGAGAGGCTTCAATTTTCTCTACTCCTCTTCAAAAATATGAGGAATCAATGTTCTCTTCTTCTCTTCAAGACCTCTTTTTTCTTCCTAATAGGGAGGAAGAAGTTTGAGTTATAGAAGAAATTTGAGTTCAAGGATGGTTGCCTACAATTGTTCTTGTGTATGAAGATGCAGGAGTAGAGAGACTTGTTTCAGTGTACAAGTGCATGCTCGGTTTCTCTCAAGGGGTAGGGAGGGCCGCCGGCTCTGCCTTTTTTTTCCACAGTGTTTTAATTAGTCTTCTATTTTTTTAGCTTTTAGATGTGTTTGCATAAGTAGCAATTGTCCGCCTTTCATACACATTCGTTCTCTATTGTTACACAGAGTGTAAGAATTCTCTGCTTTCGTCGGACGGAGCAGTGGTGGGTGTCACAGTGTATTCATGGTACTTTTCAGCTTCTTGGCATGCACACCTCACAATCGTGCAACAAATAGTACGAATATGAGGAGTGCGAGTCAAGAAGTTGTTAAGTACTTTGAATATGCGGTTACACCCACTACTACTCTATCCGACGAAGCGGAGAATTCTTACCTCTGTGTAATAGTAATGAACGAAATTATATGCAGGAGGTACAACTGGCTACTTATGCATTCAAAAAAAGGCAGAGTCAGCAGTCCTTCCTTCCAATTCGAGAAGAAAGCGAGCATGTACTTGTATACTAAATTAATTTCAATTTCTAAGTAGAGTATCAAAGGATGACTTTGTAATGTCAACTAGCATGCGGATCATGTATAAATTTCTATGTTTCTTCAAACAATATGTTATTGCCAGTTTGTAATGTCGCCTTATATGAATAAATTTTGTTTTGCAAATGGCTTGTTGTGAATGAATAGATTTGTATATGTATCAACAAAAGAAGATATGTCCAACACCCGTGAAAGTTATTCCGCATAATTTTAAGCGGAGAATGAACAAATATGTATATTTATCAACAAAAGAAGATATAGTCCACAAAGTTTTAAATTCTGTAAGGAATTCTTAACCTAACCCGTTATCCCCAATTGCGGTTTTTGGGATATAAATCGTCAACGACAATGACGGATTAAGTGGAGAGATATTGGCCGAACTTCATCCCCTATATGTGAAGTATTGGTTAAGGATTGCCAATATCTATCTCCTTAACCAATCATTGCCGATAACGGGTTAGGTTATATTAAACCGTCAACGCCAATGACGATTTAAGTGGAGAGATATTGGCCGAACTAAAACCCCTATATGTGAAGTATTGGTTAAGGGCTGCCAATATCTATCTCCTTAACCCGTTATTGGGGAAGACGTGTTAAGGTATCGTAACCCGTTATCCCCAATGACAGGTTAAGGTATACAATATCTGGCAGCATCTCTTCTTGTGAATACTGCATACATTTTCACAATTTTCCACAATATAGATATATCATCCACAAAATACACAATCTCCAACACAAATAACAAATCTGTTCACATTGGCATGCAGACAATTTTCATTAACACAAAATTCACAAACAGAACGAGTTTCCCAAATTGCACATATCTACCAATTTCACATTTTTCGACATAAATAAGCATTCGCTACCCAAATGCCTGGTCAAAATCCACAGTAACATATTTTTGTTCACAAATTCACAAAATAAACTGACATACAGACATTACATTATGATTAAATACATCATTAATTTACATCATTAATTTACTTGTACCAAACAAGCCTACGTCAATTATCCACATAAATATACAATCCAAAAGCAACGAATTTTTCAACGCATTGCTTCTTTCCATTGGGCGCGTTTTTTTTGTTTCATTCCGGACCTATACCAGGAAAAAAAAAACAAGGTTAACAATCCAGTCGAAATTAATAAATATCTGCACGAATAAATACAAAATTCAGCAATTATTTGGTGATTATTTTGAAAGTTTGATATGACATACATATTAAAGTACTTAAAACCCCCTAGCACGAACCTTCGCCTTCGTCATCATCACTCTCTACAGCGTTTGGAGCTTCTTCATTCCCCACCGATCCACTAAATAAGGAAGAAGAATGAGTTAGTACCGACCAAATTAACATTTATTGAGTCCAATTAACAAATACAAAATCTCTGATATAATACCTTGCTACATTTTTTGGGCAATTCCCTGAATCGTGGCCTACGACACGAAGACATGTCCTGCAAAGTCTTGGCCTCTTCGTTTTTTGACCTTCTCTTACCGACTTCAACCGTTTCCCTTTAGGCCTCCCCTTTGTGGTGCATTGTACAGGGTCACCTACAAGTGCATGTGCATGTGCTTGTCCACCACTCTCAGGTTGTGCGCTACCTTCGTGTGGTGTGTTGTTCACTGACTCAATCTTAGCAAAGCCTTCAATTCCCTTCAGCATGTGGTCGAGCATGTACTTGTATCCTCGCTCTGAAGAACAACCAAGATCGACCAAATGTCTTGAGTGCATACTCAGTTCACAATAACGCGAAGCAAAATTGTCGCCCATATTATTGGAAACCGGTATACTACTTCTCCTCAGTTGATCCCTGGTCCATCGCCTACAAATATATTGATCGGGTAGTGCGGTGTGATCTGTGAACTGAATAACTGCAAGTAGATGTTTGCAGGGAATGCCTACGAAGTAGTACATGGAACAAGGGCATTTAGCAATTTTAGTGATTTTACAATAAGAAATCACCCTCCCCGGTTCTGAATTTCCACAAACTGTTACAGAATAAGCTGCACTATCCGGTGTATCCATACTTGCAATCAAACTCACATTAAGTAATAAGCTTTTGACAACTTCTTGTTGAAATTTGTAAAAAATCTTCAAAGTGTATGTCCCTGCCATTTGTGACTCCAATGCCCACTCGGTCTTCAATTTTGGCCGCTCCTCGCGATTACGATGTGTTTCTTTAAGTTCATCGTGTCTTTGTTTTACTAAGAGTCGGTCAAAGATGATGGCAAATTCATGTAGTGAGTACTTTTTATGAGTATGGTGCTTCAAGGATGAATGTAGCGATTCGTTACGTTGGGTACTCAACATGCCCCCCCAAAATGAGTCTCTTGCGTACACAGGGGCCCATTTTTCGCGGATCTCAAATTTTTCCTTCAACCATTTGTTATTTTCTAGTTTGTACTGAGAGATCAAAATTTTTCACTTCTGTTCGAATTCTGTTTTAAATTCCGCCGTATAAATGATAGTCTTCAAAGCATCCCTGAACTCATCAACGTTATTCGGCATTCGAACTTCATGCGGTAGCTTATCCAAAATATGCCAAATGCAATATCTATGTGACGTGATTGTGAAAACTTTGGAAATTGCAGAAGTTATCCCGCGATCCTCATCTGTCACGATGTTGATCGGATCACATGGCATTGCAGCACGCCACTTTTCAAAGAACCACTCAAATGAGGATGTCTTCTCATTGGGGATGAACCCACGACCTAGGAATATTGATTGTCAATGATGGTTGAATCCAACAAATGGTACGAACAACATCCCGTATCGGTTTGTGTTGTAGGTAACGTCAAAGCAGAGAACATCCCCAAATACTTTGTAATTATTTCTAGTGATACCGTCCACCCAGATACAATGTGACAATCGCCCTTCGGGATCACATTGGTAATCAAAATAGAATAAGGGATCGGTCGCTGATGCTGTTTATTTCTGAGGCACGTGTGGAAGCACCAGGTGTGAGTTCGAACTCAATTTGTATTGAAGGAGATTGCCGCTCGTCTGCCGACCTTCGGTTGACCTTCTGGGGCCTCCGATGAGCTCGGAAAGACGTTGAGGGTTGGGCTCGGATCGGAAGGGTCGGATCCGAGGTCTTGTGTACCTGCAGACGGTCCTGAAACACCGGGGTTTGTCCCGGTGGCGGACCCTCCGATGCTCTAGTCAGTCTCTGTGAGAGAGTAGCAATAACTAGGTATATTTAAGTGGCAAAAGATTCATTCCCTCCAAAAGGTGGGTGAGGGTCTAGTATTTATAGAGAATCCCAACCGGGTTTGGTTCCGCTTGGGGGCCGGGTTTGGATCTGAAAGCCCATGGGCCTGACGTGGCAGAAGGCCCAGGGGGTTTTAGGGCGGTTGCAGTGATACCAGGAGTGGTATAGGGCTGACGTGGCGAAACCCTTGGCGGTATTTGGAGCTGACGTGGCCCATCGTGAGTCCTCTGTGCCTCTGGGGGAATCGGAGGGCCTAGGCTGCGCCAGGTCATCCTTCCGCCCCGCCAGAGAGGGGGGACGGCCTGAGGGACCGCTCCGGATCGGACTCCGGGGGATACTGAGGCTCGTCAGTACGAGGAAGCCGGCACTGTGGGGGCAAACACGAGGTTCGGCGCCGACCCTGAAGGGGTCCGGAGCCGAACCAGGTTGTTATTCTTGCTTTTCTGAGTAGGAATTGTATTGGGCCCTGGATGGGCCTCAGGCCATTTTTACACTGTCACACAAGCCCCCCACTCCTGCAGGGGGTGCGGGAGCTAGCCGTGGAGGAGTGCTCATGGTTGTAGAAAATGGGATGGCGAGTCATTGGATCTTCGTGAGAAGAGTACCCTGGTGTCAGACCCGACCCCGAGCCGGTCGAGGGATTATGGGCCAACAAGGGGGGTGGCGAGCCGTTGGCCTTCCTGAGAAGACCACCCTGGTGCCAGACCTGACCTCGAGCTGGGCGAGGGATTACTGGAAGGCAAGGGCGATGGCGAGCCGTGAAGCCTTCCGGAGAAGACTCCCCTGGTGCCGGACCCGACCTCGAGCTGATCGAGGGATTACGGGCCAACAAGGGGGGTGGCGAGCCGTTGGCCTTCCTGAGAAGACCTCCCTGGTGCCAGACCTGACCTCGAGCTTGGCGAGGGATTACTGGAAGGCAAGGGCGATGGCGAGCCGTGAAGCCTTCCTGAGAAGACTCCCCTGGTGCCGGACCCGACCTCGAGCTGATCGAGGGATTTATGGGCCAACAAGGGGGGTGGCGAGCCGTTGGCCTTCCTGAGAAGACCTCCCTGGTGCCAGACCTGACCTCGAGCTTGGCGAGGGATTACTGGAAGGCAAGGGCGATGGCGAGCCGTGAAGCCTTCCTGAGAAGACTCCCCTGGTGCCGGACCCGACCTCGAGCTGATCGAGGGATTTATGGGCCAACAAGGGGGGTGGCGAGCCGTTGGCCTTCCTGAGAAGACCTCCCTGGTGCCAGACCTGACCTCGAGCTTGGCGAGGGATTACTGGAAGGCAAGGGCGATGGCGAGCCGTGAAGCCTTCCTGAGAAGACTCCCCTGGTGCCGGACCCGACCTCGAGCTGATCGAGGGATTTATGGGCCAACAAGGGGGGTGGCGAGCCGTTGGCCTTCCTGAGAAGACCTCCCTGGTGCCAGACCTGACCTCGAGCTTGGCGAGGGATTACTGGAAGGCAAGGGCGATGGCGAGCAGTGAAGCCTTCCTGAGAAGACTCCCCTGGTACTGGACCCGACCTCGAGCTGATCGAGGGATTATGGGCCAACAAGGGGGGTGGCGAGCCGTTGGCCTTCCTGAGAAGACCTCCCTGGTGCCAGACCTGACCTCGAGCTTGGCGAGGGATTACTGGAAGGCAAGGGCGATGGCGAGCCGTGAAGCCTTCCTGAGAAGACTACCCTGGTGCTAGACCTGACCCCGAGCTGGCCAAGGGATTTCGGGCTAACAAGGGGGATGGCGACCGGTTGGCGCCCCAGAGTGACTGAGCGGGGATATCCCACCATTCGTGTGGTGCATTTGAAGGTTCTCCGAGAATGGTGTGATGGTCCAATTTCCTAGGGGCATTTAATGGCGCCGCCTAATAAATGTAGATGGTGCATGGTTTTCCGTTGATTGACCTTCCCTGCGCCTCAACGGTTAGTCCCTGGGGGAGGTTATAAATACCTCTCCCCTCCATTGTAGGTATGATCAAAACAGGGGTGGCCCATTGGCTTTCAGAGGTGTCTGCTTCGGCGGACGCCTGTCTTTGGCTAATATTTTCGACCCTAGCAGCGTCGGAGAGGTGGTTACTCTGCCGCCCTGATCTTCTCTTGGATCTGATGGACCTTGATATGGTGGCCAGATCTACGGGAGATCAGGGCGAGAGGGGTGACGGCCGAGATCCGTGCTGTGGGAAGAGGAGCTTCGGTTTAGTGGTGGTTTTGCCGTCTGGATCCCTTTTCGGGTCAGACTGCCCTGTCATGGAGGTTTGGCCCGGGGGAGATCCAGACGAAAAGACGCACCCACCGTATACCGGCCTTGGGGCTGAAAGGCCTCGGATGGGGGGGCCACCTCCCGTCGGGGGTCGGTCAGTCCGTCTTGATAGGGCTGTAGGCGATGGCGGTTTCTGTTCCACCCTCGAACAGTTCGGGGTTTCGGCTGCCGAGGCTGTAAGTCCCGGGCTGCTCGAGGGTGAGAGGGGAACTGGTCGGACGCTGGAGCCCAGGGCGTCCGTCATATGACGGCGCCTTAAACTTACAAAAAAAATGTTTTCTCCGTCGTGTATCCCACCTGACCCGACCCCAGAGTTAGGCCGTCAGTCTGGCGTCTGATGACGTCCCCCGCACAGGTTTCGAGAACGCGGCGCGATTTTCCAGGCGGCAGTTGTGCGTCAATCAGTGAACAGTAATCGCGGAAGTCGAGGAGCCGTTCTTCCCTTATATAAGCCTTCCCCCTTTTTCCCTTTCGCCCACTTCAATCTTGCTGCTTCTTTCTTCAAAAAACCTCCCACCCCTTCAGCGATTGTTTCTTGCAGTTTGCCGTACTCGGTTCGCCCTTCCGAAGCGGTCCCAGGTTAGTTTGGTAAGTTTGTTTTATCTTTAGGCACAGATGGATAGGGCTCAGTCCGGTTCGTCGGCGTCGTCGTCCAGGGGGGAAGTAAAGCCTGACTCTCCGTCGACGTCGTGGGAAGAGCCCATGCTCGAGGAGGGGTCGGTGCCCGTTGTGGGCCATACTGGCTCGGTTTCTTTGGAGGACTCAGTAGGTGAGGGGGAAGCGGCACACAAGTCGAGGGCGTCGCGTACTCGACGTCCCTTTGTGGTGGAGAGTAGTGGGTCGGAGGGAACCGGCGAGGGTTCGGACGGCATTCGTGTGCTGGAGCTGTCTTCCGATGAGGAGAGGGACGAGGGTAATATAGTGAGGAGATCCACCGCTCGGGGTCGAGGACCGTCGGAGCGAGTTAAGAAGGAGAAGAGGGCCCCAGGAAAACCGGGGTCGAGGACCGGCGGTTCGAGCAAGGCGCCTGTTTTCCGTAATTTGATGACCGGTTCGCCTGTTCAGCCGAAGCATTTCCGTCAGTATCCCGACGATCTTTCTGACCAGGAGCTCTTCGGAGTGCAACCCTCTTCGCCGAGCCGGGGGAGGGTGATGATGGACGCGATCTCGACCGTTTTGGAGGGCGGGGATTTGGAGGTTCTGCAGCTGGCGTATCATATAGGGCCTGGTCACGAACTGCTGATGCCGAGCCCTACTCTGCGTCCCACCGATCCCTTATCAGCTTGGTACTGTGTCTTCCCAGTGGACGCTTTTATCTCTGGCCTGAGGTTGCCAATCCACCCGTTCATTAGGGATGTGTTGAACTGGGCCTCCTTGGCGCCCATGCAGTACGGGCCGAACTCATGGAAGCAGATCATCTGCTTTATGCTGATGTGCGAGGAGCAGCAAGTCCCCCTGCGGCTGAGCGTGTTCCGTGCAATGTTGATGGTCAATCCGTCGGCCGAGGGTGTATACTATATCTCTCCCCGGAGTGGGGGGAAGGTCGTTCGTCACCACCCCGATTCCATCAAGGGATGGAAGGAGAAGTATTTGGTGATCCGGAGTGAAGAGCCATGGGACATTCCTACTCGATGGAACCACTCCAAGCCGAGCCACCCACCGCCGAGGCAGGGGGATCTGTCGGCAGATGAATGGGGGTTTGTCGAGCGCCTCCGCCAGTCACCTAGTATTGATTGGACGGAGGTGACGGAGACCACTCTGGCGAGCGCTGGACTGAGCCCAGCTGTTATGCGTATGTAGTTGTTCCTTTCTTCTGGGTCCTTTCTTGCTTTCTTGCTCATTGCTCTTAATGGTTTTTTCTGCAGGTATGGATGAGGCATCGATCCAGGCAAGGCGGCTGGCCATGAAGAAGGAAAACGCCGAGAAGAAGAAGGCGGAGGCGGCGAAGAGGTCGAGGGAGCTGCCCCTTGTTATCTCGGAAGTTCAACTCGAGCCGAGGACCAAGAGGGGTCGCTCCGAGACGAGCAAGGGCGCGGCTTCTTCGAAGGGTCAGGGCCGAGCAGGGGCCCCTGTTCTCGACAAGGGGAAAGGTCCCTGGGTCGAGGCCGAGGAAGAGGATCCGGTGGTGGAGCTGTTGCGGCAGCTGTGGGCTCCTGACTGGTCGGTTCTGATGGGGGACCGTCTGACAGAGGAGGCCCAAGCCGTCGAAGTGGTGGAAAAGCTGGCGACCCCTAGCGATCGCAAGGCGATGGAGGGCGAGCCCGTAGAGGCGGCGTTCGCCCGCCTGGCACAGGCCACTGTGCAGGTAAGTCCGTCGACTCTGTTCCTCTTTGTTGATTTACGTGCCGAGGCCTCATCTTGTTCTGCCGTTGGTTGTAGGCTTGTATACAGGGGGCCAACATCAAGAACCTGTACGAGGCGTCCCTGGCTCAAGAGCGAGCTCGAGCGGAAAAGAGCGAGCTGGAGATGAAGGAGATGCGAATCGAACTCGAGGGTTCGCATCAGAGAGAGCAGCAGCTGGAGCTCCAGCTCAAGGCCAAGGATGTAGAGTGGGAGAAGAAGATGGCCTCCCTGAAGACGAAGTTCACCAAGGAGGCGAAGGAGGTGTTGCACAAGGGCCAGCAGATGGTGATCGCGGCCCAGGACAAGAGCTATGAGAGGGCCCTCAGCCACGTGAGGCACTTCTTCCCGGCCCTCGATCTGTCCAATTTTGAGTATGATATGGAGATCGAGGGGACGTCGAAGACTCCGGGTGAAGAAGGGCCCGCCGTCGACCCCTTGGCCGACGCTCCCGTGGATCCGTCCGTCGGCGCGGAGGTGGGTCAATGAGTTGTGTAATTTTTTGTCTTTCTTTTTCTCTCCCTCGATTGTGTTTGCCTCCCGCGGACTGGCCACCGCACTTTTTGTAAGAAACACTTGGATTTATAGTGGCAAGAAAAGTTTTTTGACCGGCCGGTTGGTTTGACCTTGGACATTTCTGAATCTTCTTGAGAATGTGTGTTGAGTTGGTTGGTTATCTTGTAGGTCGCGGCTCTCCTCCCTGAAGGGGACTCCCGTAGTTTCCATGTGGCGCGACTCCGGAGTAAGGTTAAGGTCCTGGAAGCCGCGCTGGCTCGTCACCGAAGGGGGGCTCGGGACACCGATGAAGCTTGTAACTTTTATCGGAATAAGTTCGCCGTCTTGAGTGCGGAGGCGCGCCGATTGAGGAGAGTGATGTGGGATCGGGAGCCCAGCGGGACGGACGTTAGACGAGCCGGGCTAAGTACCTTGGAGCCGAGGTCCTCTCCTGGGGGGTTACCTCGCGACGTCTTTGTGGAGAAGGAGATGGAGATGCCTCGTTACAAGGCGATGTTGGGAGCCCCGTTCTCTTCCTCCTTGGGTCGACAGGCGGAGGGGGTTCCCTCTGCGTTGCTGCTGTTGCAGTGGGCGCGACCGGATGACGCCCAGAGTTCGGTGGCTGGACCGTCGATTGTGGCTGAGGCTAAGGAATATCACAACGAGGGGAGGGGCCCCTAGTTGCTTGGTCGAAGTACTCTTTGTCCCTCGTTGGGCCCGGGGGGCCCTGATCTACCTGATTTGAGAAGAGTGGAGCGGTCTTGTAACGGTCTTTGTTTTTCTTTCGTTTTATTTTTTCTCTTTGGAACGAAAAATAAAGGGGTATGAAAGAAGAATCCTTTTCCCTCCTCGCTCCGGCCAGCGATGCGGTACGAAATGTCGGAGGCAAGGTCCGGCTCCATCGTTCCGCGAGGGATCGAAGTGGGGCCTTGGGAAGGACCTTCGGTCCGGACTCGCACTGAGATTATCGAGACATTTGGGGTTCGGATAAAAAGGCATATTTTGAGTATAAGGTAGGGAGGGCCGCTAAGGCAGCCCTTTACAAACGAGGGTTTACACCAAAAAAGAAGATTTACATATAGCCGGGCCATAGTCTATGCTCGTCCGGCGTCGAGGGGGAACACACCTCCACCGACGGTGGTCATGTAGCATGATCGCGCTGCTTCTTGGCTGCCTCGGACGATGCCGACTCCTTGAGGGGTGGGGAACTTGAGCTTCAGATGGTAAGCCGAAGGCACCGCTTGTAAGGAGCATAGTCCAGGCCGGCCAAGTATGGCGTTGTAGGCCGCCTTGACGTTGACCACCATGAAGTCCATGGATTCGGTCCTCTTGACAGGAGTCGACCCGGCGGTAACGTCGAGGGTAACAATCCCTTCTATTACGACAGGGACGCCTGAGAACCCGTGCAGGGTGTACCCAGCTGGCTTGAGTTTTCCTCGGGGTAACCTGAGATTTTCGAAGGCTTCGAGGAAAAGAATATTCACCGAGCTACCGTTGTCGACGAGGATCCTGCGGACCTCACAATTAGCCATGTGGAGGTTGATGACGAGAGCATCGCAGTGGGGCAAGCGAACACCTTCAAGGTCTTCCCCTGAGAAGGAGACCGGCCTTGATTTTAGTTTGGGCGAAGGGTTGTCTTTGACAGCGTTCACCTCTCTGAGGAAGGCTTTTTTGGAAGTGTTTGATTCGCCTCCCATCGGTCCTCCGTGGACACAGTGCAAGATGAAAGGGATATCCGCGGCTCCCTCGGAGTCGGGGTCCCGATTCTGGGACTGGTTTGGAGCAGGGTTCGGAGGCGATTGCCTCCGGTTCCTAGCGCCTCGCCGATCCCGTGGGTCTTCTCGGGTAAACTCTCGGAGGTATCCTCTGGAAATGAGTTCTTCAATTTCGTCTTTCAGGGCTCGGCATTGGTCGGTTTCGTGCCCGTGATCTCTGTGGAAGCGACAGTAAAAGCGCTGGTCTCGATTCTTGTTGTTATTAGAGCGGGGGGGTAGTCGGACAATGCCCTTGTCTTCGATTTCCAAGAGGATGGCGGAGATGTTATGCGTCAGGGGAGTGTACCTCTCGAAGCGGGGGACTGGCGGGACCTTCTTTATGGCCCTCGGGTCCCTTGGAGCTTTCTTCGGTGGTTCGCCTTCCTCGGTCTTCCGCTTTCCTTTCCCGGTGGCATCCCTGGCATCTTCGGGGTTAAGGGCCTCTTCTGCCCTAATGTATTTCTCGACCCTATTAAGGAGGTCGAGGAAGTCGACGGGGGGTCTCTTGGCCAGAGAGGCCTTCAGCTGTCCGGGGCGGACGTTGTGTCGGAATGCTGCTGAAGCGACGCCTGGGTCGAGGGAGGAGACCGACCTTGCCTCAGCGGTAAATCTCCGGACGAACATTCTGAGTGATTCCCCCTCTATCTGTTTGAGCCCAAGTAATGAGGCGCTGGTCCTTTCGGCCTTCCGGCTAGTGACAAAATGGGCAAGAAAATTGCCCTCGAGTTGGTCGAAGGAGTAAATGGAGCCGGGGGCGAGTTTCGAGAACCACTCGCGAGCAGGACCCCGAAGGGTGGCGGGGAAGGCTCGGCAGAGCAGGATATCCGAGGCGCTGTGAATCATCATGAGGGTTTTGAAACCCTCCATGTGATCAGCAGGATCTCCCTCGCCGTCGTAGGTCTCGAATTGAGGGGGTCGGAAATTCCGGGGTATTTCCGCTTGGAGGATGGGGGCGGAGAAGGGTGGACGGACAGGTCTGTACCCCTGAGCCATTCTTTGGCCGCCGTCCCTTATGTGATCGAGGCGGTCCTCCATTTCTTGTAGGCGTCTTAGGAGTACGTCATCGTCTTCCGGCTGGATCGTTGAAGGGCGGGACGCGCTGGCTTCGACGTCCGACCCCGTTTGTGAATGGAGGGTTTCTTCCCTGGGGGCCCGTCGGAGGGCTCCCAGCATTTCTTTTCGGAAGTCTTGGAATTCCTTATGAGTGACGGGGGCTCTTTCGGCCCGGTTTGGTCGGTCCGAGGGTTGTCTTCCGACTCGGCTGAGCGCGGGTCTGCGTACCTCGGACGGTGGCCTCGGGCGGTTCGGGGCCGGGTTGGAAGCGGCCCTTCTCCTGCTGCGGGTAATCTTGCGGTTGAGGATTATTCCCCGGAGGTCGGGCTGGGCTGGCCGGCCGACGCTCCCTTGGGACTCCCGAGAGGGAGCCTTGTGTTTCGACGGGCGTGGCCTGGCTCTATTGGTGGGTGGGGGCGAGTCCCGTTGGTTGACGGAGGAAGCAGCCCCCTTGCCTTTGGATGCCATGAGGGTTCGGCTGTCGATGGCCTTTGAGGGTCTGGATCGGATCGGCTTCTGGAGCAGCTGTTTCCCACAGACGGCGCCAACCTGATGCTGTTTATTTCTGAGGCACGTGTGGAAGCACCAGGTGTGAGTTCGAACTCAATTTGTATTGAAGGAGATTGCCGCTCGTCTGCCGACCTTCGGTTGACCTTCTGGGGCCTCCGATGAGCTCGGAAAGACGTTGAGGGTTGGGCTCGGATCGGAAGGGTCGGATCCGAGGTCTTGTGTACCTGCAGACGGTCCTGAAACACCGGGGTTTGTCCCGGCGGCGGACCCTCCGACGCTCTAGTCAGTCTCTGTGAGAGAGTAGCAATAACTAGGTATATTTAAGTGGCAAAAGATTCATTCCCTCCAAAAGGTGGGTGAGGGTCTAGTATTTATAGAGAATCCCAACCGGGTTTGGTTCCGCTTGGGGGCCGGGTTTGGATCTGAAAGCCCATGGGCCTGACGTGGCAGAAGGCCCAGGGGGTTTTAGGGCGGTTGCAGTGATACCAGGAGTGGTATAGGGCTGACGTGGCGAAACCCTTGGCGGTATTTGGAGCTGACGTGGCCCATCGTGAGTCCTCTGTGCCTCTGGGGGAATCGGAGGGCCTAGGCTGCGCCAGGTCATCCTTCCGCCCCGCCAGAGAGGGGGGACGGCCTGAGGGACCGCTCCGGATCGGACTCCGGGGGATACTGAGGCTCGTCAGTACGAGGAAGCCGGCACTGTGGGGGCAAACACGAGGTTCGGCGCCGACCCTGAAGGGGTCCGGAGCCGAACCAGGTTGTTATTCTTGCTTTTCTGAGTAGGAATTGTATTGGGCCCTGGATGGGCCTCAGGCCATTTTTACACTGTCACAGTCGCCTTTTTGGATTCAAAAAACTCAAGTAGCATTTGTCCGTCGTGTCCTTTTAAACCCTCCATCTCGTCTCTCCTGAGATTTCTTACATCGGTTTCGGTGAATCCAATTTTCTCATTACCTCCACTTGCACCTTCAAAGAATAGCATTTGTTTGCATACAGGGACATTAGCTTCGGTAAGTTGACCAATTACATTTTTATCTGTCTTAGTCAATTCACGGTTTCGAGGTAGCAAGTTGTAACGCCCCGAATCCCAAATACACTGAATTCGAGATGTTCTACAGGATCTTTTCACTTTCTTTAGTACACTTTTACAGGGAAATAAAAACTTTTCATCATACATCAGAGTTTACATCATAATTACATCTTTCTTTTGCACAGCGGAAGTAAAATACAACAATTTGATATAAATACAACAGCATAATGTAATCTTTAAGCATCCATCCTCTTTAATCTTTAACATGATATTTACCTGCATATAAGACTGTGGGTACGTCAGTTTATTCAACCGACGAACATTATACACGGCCGTCCTCGCTTTGCCGGAAATAGTATAACTTAACATTTCATATTTAGCAAACACAAACTTGTCACATTTCAAACTAAAAGGGACTACCCTATTGATGTCGTGTTGTGATTGTGCACTTAGTCCTTAATGCAGTTTATTATGTTACATGACACTAATGCGCACTTGTTCGGATTCTATGCATCCCATACTACATAGGTCCGAGGGCAAGCCCTTATTCGTTCTTCATCTTGATAGGGTTCAATCCCCCGTTATGTCTTAGTCTACTACTGTAACTACGGTAGTGTCTTAGATGTCCTATGATCTATGAGCCCATGTCCAGGCAGCCTGGAGGGGAATCCCACGCACTGTCACGACGCATCGAGCAGGCAACCTATGGACAATTCAGCCTCCGCCATGGAACAATGGCACCACCCATAGCCACTCGAACATCCCACGAGCGTCGCCACCGGGACGATAATTCCGGAGTAGCGCCCACGCCATGTCTTGACGCATCAAGCAGGCAACCTGTGAATCGCTCTCACACCGCTATCCGTTGGCCCTCATACTCATGTTTTTCTTCTACTTTCATCACGTCTTCACTATGTACTAGTCCTTAGTTTTATTTAAAAATCATGAACAAAATAATCACTAGAGTTAGCCTCTCCATCAACCGGACTTATTCATTTGTTTCATCATGACCAACCTTGGTCTAATTTCATTTCAATTCATTCTTTTCAATGCCGGGGAGACCTAGCTACTCTATTTCAAATTTCATTTCACAATCTTTATCTCATAACAATTTCCATATCGAGTTCTCAAACTCACATGTATGTTCTCTTTCAATTCATGATTACACTTTGTTCATAAGTCCATAATGAATACTTAAAATTCACAAATTTCATATGTATAGCCAACCATTCCTTTTTCCCTTTCATAAATCATGATTTTAATTTCATAATCATACATGAATCCAAACAACTTCATAATATCACTAGTGACATTCATACTCCACATTTTGCACAATACTCACAATGAGAATAAATAAAATCATGTCACACCACAAGTACTTTTGCCAATTACTTTATAATAACCTATTCCACTTAATCTTTATAAATTATAATTTCCATAAGTGTGTATCTTGTAACCAAAACTCTAATTATGCCTTTTATTCACAAACCATATTGTATTTCATTCAAATAATACCCAAACCACTCTTAGAAAATTCCTTGTATTTTTATGAGAATTACCATATTTATTTCATAATTTTTGGACTTCAAAAACACCCACAAAAAATATTTTTCCTTATATGCCGAACCCAAGATTCGAACCAGGCGCCGCACCAAGACAGCGTAGAGCCCCGACCACTAGGCCGGTCGCTGAACACGTCCATAGAGCGACTGGGGTCTATATAAACCCTGAGTTCGCTGTTTACTGTTTTTAGGGAATTTAACAAAAAGAAGTGTTCCGCTCGGGATTCGAACTGTGCAACACAGAGAAGCCAACCGGGGTCCAAGACCACCTGAGCCACTGGCTCGGGTTGTCACTAATCCAATTAAAAATCCTTTTGTATTATTTTCGTACTGTTTTAAGAATAACTCGACATTCAAATAACCATAGCTTCTTGTTGCTTTGGTAAAATTTTCTAAAAACTTCCAGATTAAACCCTCAGTCATAAAAGTTCATACCAGTAAAATAATATAATTTTTTTGGTGCTAATGAAATGTATTTTTCACCCACAAAAATCCAAGATTTATTTACTAACTACAATAAATTGTATTTTCGACATTGCCATATAATTAATCTACTAGTCTTTTATTCAATTGTTTCATAGTGATAATTTACTGAAATTAGTTCTTAACTCAACCAATATACATGTGAGTTCAATAGTCCATATCCATATCAACATATAAGTCTATTCATCTCAATTTCACAATTAACAAGCATGCATTATGTCTCTAATCACAATAGCAACATCCTCAATTAAATTTTGTTACCATCATAACTTCATATTAATGAACATGGAGCAATCTACATACAACTTAATTTTAACACTAGAGCCATATAAGTTAATCATCACATTTCAAACCATTCACATACTAACTACTCAATTCAAGTGGCCTCTTATTAATATTTTCATGCATCTTTGATGGTTGAAACTAAGCATGGACCTACTTTAGAAATATAAAATGTTTTACCCACCTTAAATGGAGAGAAAAACCCAAACAAACGCAACCAAGTCCTTGTAGACGAAAGCACCTCCTCCTAGCCAAAAGCGCTCAAGCTCCAAGCCTCCAAGCCAATGCCGAATGCTTCTTCTAGCTCCAACCGAAAGCTTCCCTCCTTGGTGATGCCGGCCACTCCAAGCAACAAAAGCCCACTCAACTCTCTATCTTTTATAACTCACACAATGATAATACTATAACTTAGAAATACACTTTGCATATGAAAAATTAGCCATGAGAAGGGGGGGTATTTATACTCAAAGATGAATGAAATGGAGGGCCAAGATTGTCTTGGTGGTTGTTGGATGAAGGGTTTAGATCAAAGTAGAAGTTAGAAGAACTACCCACTTCCTTGAAACTACCACCATGTTCTCCACACCCAAAATCAAAAATCCCTCCAAAAAAGAATGATACCCGGCCTCCAAATAGTGAGTGTGCATTGCACGTGTACGTGTAGTGCACGTGCATGCAACTAGGCCAAATTTTGTACATTCTTTTAATTTGTATAAAAATAAATTTGTTAAAAAAAGTCTTCTACATGACAAGTTTAATTAAAATAAATTAATTCATGGGCTTTTCTTTGTGGGCCAAAACTAGTTTATAAAAATAAATAAAATAAAATACATTTGGGTTTTTTAAGAAAGGCTTTTTAATTAAATCAAATAAGGCTTTTAAAGAAAGCTTTTTGTACTAAAATAATTTGAGGAAAAATATATTTAAATATACACATCATGATAAAAATAATCCAAACAAAATATTGCGTGCACACTACGTGCAAAATAAATAATTTTTCATTAATTGAAAAATCAGGGTATTACACAAGTGACGTCTACTGGGTGAAGTAAATTCGTGATTGTGTGCTTCATTTAACGAATAAAGAATCCACAAATTACTTTGTGAATTACTATGTGAATTTAGTTTGACACGGACGAATGCTTTGCAACCCGTTCTAGAAGTTGTACCTCGTCTAGTTTCATTATGGCTATTCGGTGACTCCCCGACTTTATTACAAACGTATGATTTATCCACTACATCGTTTCCCTTATATTTATTTCCACCCTTACGCATAGAGAATCCCGCACATTTGCAATATGATGAATAAAATTTTTCCGCATCCTCAAGGGTGGAAAATGTCATACCAATCTTCGGTTTTAGGTGCTCGTCAACATGAGGAAGATACTCGCCAATTTGTTGTGCACGAACAAATTTATCTCCGGCAACAGAACTTCCTTCGAAACTGTCCATACCTAAGAAACCGTGAAAAGGAGAATAGTTAGGGGTACTAAACCGTTGTATTTGGTGTTTTTATAAGTGCGCAAGCCACCACAACTTGAAAAGGAGAAAAGTTTCGTATTTTTTGGAGGTGGTTTGAAGTTTTTTATAATCGGCCCGCACTTTGAAAATTCTAAGTCTAAAACTTATAATGCGAGGAAATGAAGCAAAACTGCACAAATGGCATCCAAAAATTATAAAACTTTCCGTCTAGGTGGAATTCACGTAGGGCAAGCCACCCGAACTTGTAGAAGTGAGTTTCGACTCACGGTTTGCGAGATACGACTGTATACCGCTTTATAATAGTTTTTTTCAACCGAAAGCGATACGCGGCCGTATCTCTCGAATCGTGAGTCGAAACTCACTTCTACAAGTTCGGGTGGATTCTTATAGGGGACACCAACCTACTCGCAAAGTTTTGTATTTTTTGGAGGTCGTTTGAAGGGTTTTCTAATCTACCCGCACTAAAAAAATTCTAAGTCTAAAACTTGTAGTGCGTGGAAGTTGCGAAAACCACGCAAACGGCACCCAAAAATTATAAAACTTTCTGACTAGGTCGGATTCACGTAGGGCAAGCCACCCGAACTTGTAGAAGCGAGTTTCGACTCACGGTTTGCGAGATACGACCGTATACCGCTTTATAATAGTTTTTTTCAACCGAAAGCGATACGCGGCCGTATCTCTCGAATCGTGAGTCGAAACTTACTTCTACAAGTTCGGGTGGCTCCTCATAGGGGACACCAACCAACTCGCAAAGTTTCGTATTTTTTGGAGGTCGTTTGAAGGGTTTTTTAATCTACCCGCACTTAGAAAATTCTAAGTCTAAAACTTGTAGTGCGAGGAAGTTGAGAAAACCGCGCAAACGGCACCCGAAAATTATAAAACTTTCCGACTAGGTCGGATTCACGTAGGGCAAGCCACCCGAACTTGTAGAAGCGAGTTTCGACTCACGGTTTGCGAAACACGGCCGTGTACCGGCTTTAGTTGTTTTTTTCAACCAAAACCGATACGCGGCCGTATCTGTCGGACCGTGAGTCAAAATTCACTTCTACAACTTCGGGTCACTTTTCATAGGGAATAGGGAACACCAACCAACTCGCAAAGTTTCGTATTTTTTGGAGGTCGTTTGAAGAGTTTTCTAATCTACCCGCACTTAGAAAATTCTAAGTCTAAAACTTATAATGCGAGAAAGTTGAGAAAACCGCACAAACGGCATCCGAAAATTTTAAAACTTTTCAAGTTGGTCAGATTCACGTAGGGCAAGCCACCCGAACTTGTAGAAGCGAGTTTCGACTCACAGTTTGCGAGATACGGCCGTCTACCGCTTTACTTGGTTTTTTTCCAACCGTAAGCGATACGCAGCCGTATCTCACGAACCGTGAGTCGAAACTCACTTCTACAAGTTGGTTTGGCTTCTCGTAGGTGACACCAACCAACTCGCAAAGTTTCGTATTTTTTGGAGGTCGTTTGAAGGGTTTTCTAATCTACCCGTGCTTAGAAAATTCTAAGTCTAAAACTTATAATGCGACGAAGTTGAGAAAACCGCACAAACGGCATCCGAAAATTATAAAACTTTCCGACTTGGTCGGATTCACGTAGGGCAAGCCACCCGAACTTGTAGAAGCGAGTTTCGACTCACGGTTTGCGAGATACGGCCGTCTACCGCTTTTCGTGGTTTTTTCCCAACCGTAAGCGATACGCGGCCGTATCTCTCGAACCGTGAGTCGAAACTCACTTCTACAAGTTGGTTTGGCTTCTCTTAGGTTACACCAACCAACTCGCACGGTTTCGTATTTTTTGGAGGTCGTTTGAAAGATTTTCTAATCTAATCTAACCGCACTTACAAAATTCTAAGTCAAAAAACTATCATGCGAGGAAATTGAGAAAACCGCACAAACGGCATCCAAAAATTTTAACTTTCCGAGTTGGTCGGATTCACGTAGGGCAAGCCACCCGAACTTGTAGAAGCGAGTTTCGAGTCACGGTTTGCGATATACGGCCGTGCACCGCTATACTTGGTTTTTTCCAACCGAAAGCGATACGCGGCCGTATCTCTCGAACCGTGAGTCGAAACTCACTTCTACAAGTTGGTGTGGCTTGTATTACGTGAGACGAATCTACTCGGAAAGTTTCGTATTTTTTTACGATCGTTCGCAGGGTTTTCAACCATAACTGCACTGAAAAGTTTCTAACTAATTTCGTATATACAATTCTAATTCTACAAGTTACTAATGCAAGCAACATAATTCGGCAATTGAATATACTTGAGGTCAACCTGATTCTACATCTAAAATCTACTAACGCATTAATTT
Source organism: Hemerocallis citrina (assembly GCA_017893485.1). Taxonomy (NCBI): domain Eukaryota; kingdom Viridiplantae; phylum Streptophyta; class Magnoliopsida; order Asparagales; family Asphodelaceae; genus Hemerocallis; species Hemerocallis citrina. The sequence goes on from CM030367.1 coordinate 177,063,668, forward strand.
TTTTTCCAATTTCTAAATAAATTACTACACACAAATTCAAAAAAAAAAATACAAATGTAGATTATTGGGGTAAAGAAATAGTGTATACCTTACAAAATAGGTCCAAATCAAGCCAAGCAATCGATTTGGAAGAGAACTAGGGTTCCGATTTCGTATCGAAGAGGGGAAGAGAAGCTAGGGTTTCGATCGTCGGAGTTCGAGGGTTTCGATCTTCGGAGTTGGGAGAGAAGAGGGAGAGCGGACGTTTCGATCGTCGGAGCTAGGTTTTTTTCCACCGTTGGGTTTGGGTTCGTCGAAAAAGAAGAAGAGCGCGGAAGAAGACGAACTGTATGTCAACAAAAATGAAAAAAGATAGCCTTAACCCGTTCTTGGGAAGAACGGGTTAAGACTATTTTTTAAAATAAAATTTTGCCTTAACCCGTCCTTCCCAACGATGGGTTAAGGCAAGATTTGACCAAAAAAAATCTGGACCGTTGGATCGTTGATCCAACGGTCCAGATCGAAGTTCGCACGGGTCCATGCAAACAGACCCGTTCCGGCCCGTTTGCAACCGAAGATCACTCTATATATAAAATAAAACACAAATAAAGCTATGAAGTGGCTCACATTCAATTCCCCCCAAAATCAAAGGCCCAGATCTAATCTCACAAAACACATTTTCCCCCCAAAAGTTCCCCTCCTCCCCCCCCAAACTCAAATTCAAATCCCTAAAACAACTCATTTCTCTCTCTCTCTCTCTCTCTCTCTCTCTCTCTCTCTATATATATATATATATATATATATATATATATATATATATATATATATATATATATATATATATGGAAACATGGACTTTTATTTACAACTAATTATTGTCATATTATTCAAACTTCAGCTATATAATTATTGATTTACTGTTTACAAGACTTTTCATATGCTGTATCGTTCTGAAGACGTGCCGCAGGCACGTAGCCACGGGAAGATCTGGTATATATATATATATAATAAAACACAAAGAAAGCTATCAAGTAGCTCACCTTCAGACCCCCCAAAATCAAATGCCTAGATCTAACATCACAAAACATATTTCCCCCCCAAAATTTCAAACCCCAAAACCAAATATTTTTCCCGAAACTAAAAAACCCATTACTTTATTAATATCACTCTCTTCTTTCTTCACCTTTTCATATTTCTCTCTTTTTCTCTCTCCCTATCTCTCTCCCCCATTCTTTCTTTCTTTACTTAGAAATTTAGATTTGAAGATTTTGTAAATTTTCAAAATTTTTATGTATTTTTTTATTGCACATGTTACATTGAAAATAGCAAATATCTCTTCAATAGTTAAATTTCATCATTTTCAACATTTAAAATTCAAAGTAGTTAGATTTTACAACCCATTTATAATTATTTTTCAACATATACTAATGGAAATATGGACTTTTATTTACAACTAATTATTGTCATACTATTCAAACTTGAGCTACATAATTGTTGTTTTATTGTTACAGGACTTTTCGTGTTTTGTATCGTTCCGAAGACGTGCCGTAGACACGTGCCCACAGGCAAATCTAGTATATATATATATATATATATATATATATATTTGTCAAACCAATTTATATAAGCTTGGAAATAATTCAGTTTTATATCTAAGGATTTTGTCTAAATTGAATCCCAATTTATATAAGCTTGGAAATAATTCAGTTTTATATCTAAGGATTTTGTCTAAATTGAATCCAGTAAATTTTGTGCAACCTTTCTTTGTACCCAACCAATCATGCAAATTCAAATTTTCTTCTTTTGATGTTTTTCTTCCTACCAGGCTGCCATCCAGCACTGTATATATTAACTAGTAGTTTACACGTGCAATGCACGTCTTAAAAAATAAAGTTTTTTTAAAAGTAAAAATTCAGACGTAGTCTGGATTTGATCTAAACATCATTTACAATAGTTATGCACGTGTGTTGCACAGGTTGATAGATGGACAAATTACACTAAGACCTTCTTCCATTATAGTAGTAGAGATTAGTAAATATAGTTTTTTTAAAATTAAAAATTCAGGCGTAGTCTGGATTTGATCTAAAACTTCATTTACAATAGTTATGCACGTGCGTTGCACAGGTTGGTAGATAGACAAATTATACTAAGACCTTCTCCCATTATAGTAGTAGAGATTAATAAATATAGTTTTTTTAAAAGTAAAAATTCAGGCGTAGTCTGGATTTGATCTAAAACCTCATTTGCAATAGCTATGTACATGCGTTGTATGGATTGGTAGATGGACAAATTACACTAAGGCCTTCTCCCATTATAGTAGTAGAGATTGATTAGCGAATTAGGGACATCCAAAATTTTGAATTAATTAGACAATTAATCGAGTTTTACCATATTACATGCTATAATTAATTGTGATTAATTAATTATTTGTGATACCTTCGTGAAATTTTTTTCATGTATTCTATGTTAGGGTTTTGGCCTCAAATATACATAGACACTGAGTACTTGAAGTTGGAGAAGAAGAGGATGAGACAAAGACAACAAGAGAAGACAACAGCAAGTAGAAGAAGTGTAGTCTGGAGAGTTACGGTAGACCGACCTGGGGGTGCGGTTGACCGACCCTAGCTGCTGAGAGTTCTTCGAGTGTACAGGTCCAACAAAGGAGGGAACGGTCGACCGTGCGGTCGACCGGTCAGCTCTCGGGTTTGGACTTACACGTTGCGATCGGCCGACCTTGGGGGTGGGGTCGACCGACTTCGGCGGCTGATTATTTTTGGGCTTACGAGTTTAAGGCCCAATTGCTAGATTTGTGTTTATCTTTTAGGGTTTACTTGGGGGCTATATATATGGCCGTAGACTCTAGGGTTTATGTAACCCCTGCTTTCTGTATTTGTATTTTCTGCTGTATTTCATGTTGTTGTACTCTTTCATCAATTCAAGATCTGTATTTTTGTTCCAGTTCTAATTTTCTTAAAAAATCATTTATTTTGTTTCGACTCAATTTATGCCAATATTTATTTCAATTGCATCGTTCTTATCAGCTCTGAATGTTGTTCTTCATGGAGAGTTGACTGTCTCACTTCATCTAATTCTTTTTCCCTAATTATTATGAATTTTGACTCAATCTCCTTTTGGATCCTACTCAAACCCGCTATCCAATAACCCAAAACCCAAAACCCTATCTATATAAACCTAATTAACCCTATACCCTAACCTAACCCTTACTACCACTACTGTTTAACCCCTAACAGCCGCCCCTATTCCCTTCATCTTCCTCGACCCTAGCTGCTCTCCATCGGCAGCCCGCCTCCCGTCGTCATCTCCGTCTCACCCTCGTTTCCCCCGGTGATCCTCCCTTCGTCGCCTACAGCCAAACCCTGTCACCTTGGCTCCACGATCGCCCCGCCCCAGTTGCGCCTCCGTGACTGCAACCACGACAACAGACAGCGCCTCTGCCTCCCTGCCTTTCATCGTCAGCCACTCGCGACGCAGCCCTCGTTCCCGACGTGCCTTCAAGTCTCCCGGTGTCTCTCCTCCCTTCTTCCCACTCCCGATGCATCCTCGCCAGCCCCCTGTCTCCTGCGCTCCTGCATAGCATGGTCACCCTGTGCTGCACCCTCTCCCTCGGTGCCGCAACCCCGTGCTCCTTTCGACGCGTCGCAGCGAAGCCTCGACAGAAACAGCCAGAGCACAGTGCCACTCTCCCTGTGTTGTGTCGCCTTTCCGACGACGGATCGCCCTGCACCAGCCGCACCAGCCAGTGCGCCGCCCTCGGCCGTTCCCCAGTGCTGCCGTCGTCGTCCCCTCCCGGCACAGTGCACCCCATCGCCTTTGAGGTTGCTGATTGATCAAGGTTTGATCATCTTGATTGTGGCCGTCCGATCTCCATCATCTTGATCATCAGATTTGATCTTAGCCGTTCGTTCATCTTGATCTTGATCGTCATCAAGATCCGTGCCGGGATCCGTTCCCGTTATTATTCCACCGGATTCGTCGTCTACTTCCTAAGGCAAGTATCTTCTTGTACATTTCGTTTTCTAGTACAAGCTTTTCCTTGAAAATAATACAAGTAGATTGTAAATGTGACTTCTCTTTGTTTATCGTTGATGGTCCCATGTTTTGCCTTATCTATTACATGATCTAAGAGTCACAATCATTCGTTGATACATTTGTTCACAACTAGTATAATTATAATACATTTCATGCAAAAAGTATCTTATTTGGTTTCTGTCCTGTCTTGGCTTACTGTTTCGACCCCGATTAAATCAGAATCTGAACTTGAGTCCTAAATATGAAACTTAGGCCCAGACGTCTAGTTTATCACCTTTTTTACGGAATTGAATTCCAAGTTACGGTTTATATGATATTGCAGTTTTACTGCTGCTATGTCTGTAATCGCAGATTCATAAAAATTGCTGCACCACTTTGGTTTACAATTATTTTAACTATGCTACCAGTAAGTAAATGACTTGAAATTGTGCATGCTAATACTGGACACCCTATAGAACATTCCCTAATTTTCTTAGAATTAATTAATGAAGTTTCAAACCTGTTTCATATGTATAAACTCAGTCTTACAAATTCTGCCTGAACACAAATGCTGGATAGTTTGTTGTTTTGACATCAATTTCTGCAACTTTTATGTGTCTTAATTATATACGTTAGAACCGGGCAGGAGTCTAGTTTCTAGACCTTCTGAGGGATCCACATTTGCATTCTTGTAGCGACGGAAATCACAGTTTTGGTGCAGCAACGTCATGCTGTCCAGATTTGGATCGAATTCTCGTCGTTCTTGATATTTTAATTTGTTTTGACCATCGAACATGTATCCTACCTTGCCTACACTAATTCCCTGTTCTTGACCATGTTTACTTGACCTTTTTTCGCATACTTTCTTGCTTGGTTAATAATAATAATAAATAACAAGCCGAGGTTTGAGGGAAAGACCATAGTAGTGGACAATATAGGTAAGTGTACTCGGAAGGGGACCCGTGTTTCCTAGTACTTGGTTCATGAACTTGTTGTATCTTGATCGTATTCATGAACCCATTACTTGGTTCATGAACTTGTTGTGGATTCATGAACCCACAGTTGGTTCTTGAACTTGTTAGTGTATTCACGAACTTGGTTCATGAACTTGTTACATTATTTTCGTATTCATGAACCATGCTTGCTTAATACTTGATGCCTGAGTACACAGCCCTATAAAATTCACCACTAACCCTAAACGTAACTGATTGTATGTAGCAATCATGTAGTAAAAGTATGGATGCATGAAGTGCTACCTATATACAATTAAACATTAGACTTAAGATTAACTAGTTACTTGTACACACTAATACCTTACTTGAGACTTGTTACTTGAGACTTGTTTACTTGAGACTTGTTACTTGTTACTTGACACTTGTACGTGATACTTGTTACTTGATGCTTGATACCATTATATGTTCACTTGCCACTTGTTCTACTACTAGTCCTTGTTACCCAATCTTGTCACTTGAGTTGTCTTTCTTGCTAGCTAGTTTCTTAAATCCCACTACTTGTTGCATTCCTATTATATTATGTTATACATTCGTGATTCCAAATCTTGTTCCATATTTCTTATACTTGTTTTCATACCCTTACTTGTATTACTTGGGGGTCTAACTTGCACTAAGGGCGTTTGTCTTATTTTTTTTTTTTTTATATATTTATATATATACAGACTTTGGAGACGAATTGCCTGCTGGAATTGGTGAGCAGACGTTCCAAGCTTCACTTGGAGAAAGACTTGCTTTAAATATATTTTTTTAAAAATTATTTATTTCTTTTGCTACTTGAATCTTGTAACGGGCTTATAATTCCGAGTTTTATCTTTTGATCCAGATTTGAAAAGTATTTGGGATATTATTATTTTGTTTCAGTTGTTTCTGTTGATTAATAAATTATTCATGCATGCGTAATTGTGTATATCTTGTTATATTTCTTATTACGATACTGAGTCGATCCTACAACTTATGAATGATGAAAATCATTCGCTGGGCTTCGTCACGCGCTTGTATTCTGTATTTTTGAGAAGCGGGGCGTGACAATTTAGATATCTTTGATGATCCAAATAAAGAGATTTGGTAAGCCGTTATCATTGTTCAACTTCAAGAAGGGATTGTGCCGAGTGTTTCAAAGGTGAGAGAGAGAGAGATTGAGTGTTGTAATCTCTTTTGTAATCTTTGTATTTCTTGGGGAATAAAAAGTATTGGTTATCTCTGCATATTGATTATTTTCTTGTGAGATCTTGCATATATTGTTGGTGACTTGTTCTTGGTTCATCTAAGTCTTGGAAATTTCTATTGCTTGTGATGTGTTTCCGCTATTAGCACTAAGAGTTGTGGGGTAGATTCTTCAACATTCTGTGGCATTATCTTTCACAGGTTTCATAGCAAATAAGTTTTGTTAGAATTTGTTATTCCTAGGAATTTCATAGCGAATATTTGGATTAACATTCTATGAACAAAGGCTCGAAGGCTCTTAATTAACAAAAATTTTGTCATGTCATGATGGTTTCCATGCACAGTAAAATTTCATTATGCCGGATTTCATTAAGAGTTTATATTTTGGATTAATGTAATTAAATGATTCTTGCCGATCCATAATCGTTTCATATAAAGATTTTGTTGTTTTTGTTGGAGCAGTAGTACCATATCTAATATCTCTGAAGCCCGTGTTGGAATTAATTTTTGCAATTTTCCGAGCCGGATTCCGGCGAGCTCCGGCCACCGGCGGCACCGGAAAGTGAGTGGATTGCGATCCTCTCGACGAGTACTATTCCGTAGTATACTCACTTGCCAAAAACTAATTCCGTATGAATGAGAAATGTTGATCCAAAGTTGGGTACTTGAAATGTACTAACTTGGCAACTTGGAGAAAATAGATAGTCCCATATCGGAAATTGGAAATGATTTTGTCTAGTATATAGACTAGAAAACTAGACTAAAGGGCGTGGCCCGGAGGTTACCACTAACGTGTAGTGGAGAGAGGACTTAGCCAATATGACAAACACACACGCCCGGCCCCGGGTTCGGCTCGACTTGGCTTGGCTTGGTTTGGTCTGGCTTAAATTTTTTATTTTATTTATTTTTTTTGCCCAGACAACCTCTTCCCCTACTGAACTGAAAAGGCTTTTCAGATTCAGTAACTGGGGCCATTACTCTGTAACAGCAGAGTAATGGCTCACCAGTTATGAATCTGAAGAGTTCCCATTACTCTGCTGTTACAGAGTAATGGCAGCTACTGAACAGTCTTCAGTCCACCTTTCCTCTATAAATCCAGACAGAAGTCTTCTATACAGTGACACAGATTTTTGACATTTTCCTCTCTTCTTCCTCTGCTCTGAGTCAGTGTCTGTCAACTGAGAGTACACACAGACAGCAGTTCGTTGTCTCTGAAGCAAGGGTGTTGCATTCTTCAGAGAAGGTACAGTTGTATCCTGGGAAGCAATTCGCCGGTAACCGTCACTCTACGGGGCGAATTCTGCTTTAAGGACAGAGATTCCAAAATCTCGACTCTGTACAAGTTATTTACTTACTGTTTTTCTTCTTGTATTGGATTTCTTCACAATTTTGTTGGAGTTTCATATTATTTTACATTCAGGTTCTAACAGCCCGCACTTACACCATTCACAAGTGGTCAGATTTCCAAAATCACCAACTTTACATTTAATTATGTATTGAAGATTATATCATTCCCTTAGGTTTAGCTGTCCATTTAATCTTCCGAATTAAGGAGGAATAAAAGAAGCAGTATCAGCACTAGTTTATAATCTTCTCAGTTTGTATGCATCTATAATCTTATCATGTTTTCTTCACAAAGAACTGAAAGTTAATTAAGAAACTAATCGAAGAGAAATAATTACATAAGAGCTGAATAAATAATCCATTAGCAATCAATTATAAAATCTTATGTCCTTATCAGATTATTTTCTATGTTCTTCATTTCGTTGGCCCAAGTTAGATTTGTAATCAGATCTTAAATAGTCAGAAGTATTCATTGTTCATTCATGCACCAATGAAGTCTTCAAAATGAAGCTAAGCATTAACCTCCTTGCACATATTTTCTGTTTATATACTACAAATTTGTGACGTTGGAACCACTGAAATCCTAGATTATGCATGCATGTTGGTAGTTTGTTTTGCTTTTATGTATATTACGGAAACCAACTTACCGATCCAGTAACGGATTTAATCATATAGAATATGTTAGTTTCAATAGGAACTAACTGATCATGATCAAGATGCTAGAGCTTCGATTCGCAGGTTAGAAAAGAAGTATCCGCTACTCAGGGCCAGCCCCCACCTTGAGATAGGTGAGGCAGCCGCCGCAGCCCCCAGATTTTTTACAATTTTAGAGACCCCAAATTTGTATCTCTCTTATAAATATAAACACGTCTTTTAAGCGTAAAAAATATATTGTTATTAGGGGTCCAAAAATAATTATTTGGATCTTTCGCCTCGGGCCTCCGGGAACATAGGGCCGGCCCTGCCGCTACTGCATCTACTGCTGCATTTTCAAGTAGATGAGTTAAAGAAATCATCTCATGTTCCCTTGTCTGTAAATATTTTTAAGTTGGGTACCTCCAATGTCCCCCCACCTTAATACAGGAGAAACTTATTCCATCAAGAGTCGTAGAGAGTTTTGAGCTTGTTGCAGCTCCCTATATTTGTCTTGTCCACTACAAAATATATGTGAAAACCCGACGTATCTACCCCGGTGTTTGGGTAGTTTGCTGGGACATCCCCGACATTTTTCAATAAACGCCAGCGCGCATGTAAAACACCGGCGTTTTCAAACTCCGGATAAATTGTATATTAATAAAAAGTTACTCCCCCCCCCCCCCCCACACACACCAAAAAATAAAAAAATAAAAAAAATTTCCACTGCTCTTTTTCTTTCGCTCTTCGCGCTCAATTTTGCCGCCAAACCATATTTCCCTCGTCTCCCGAATCCCCTCTGTCACGCCCTGCTTTCCAAAATACGGGAATACGAGCCCATGACGAAGGCCCAGCAAATGATATTAACATCATTCATAAGCTGTACCAGTCTCAACTCAACAATACTCAGAAAGATTTATCACAACCACGCAAGTAATAACATTACAGAACAATATCTGAATTCAATAATTTAATAATCCAACATGATAATCAATACTGAAAAAACAAGTAGCAGTTACAGGTCAAAAACCCGGGATATAAGTCTAAACAAATGAATTACAATTAAATGAAGAAAAACATAGAAAGAGACAGTTCATTCTAATGCATCTCCTGCTCCAGCTAGAAATACTGCTCGCCAATACCTTCGGGCAAATTCTCTGGCTCACCTGTAGCTGGGTGAACTAAGGAAAAAAAAGAAATGTACTTAGAGCAAGTACGAACAGCAAGTAGTGAAAAGCAGAGAGTAAGGAAACAAGGTACATGAAGGAATATGAATCAAGATCAAATTGCAAAGATAATAATGGTACTAATAACAATGGTCATAATCTAGTATATACATATCAAATTATGTCTATTAGCATGTTGTTTCTCCTATCTAGTGCACGTACTACTGCGTCCCATACCACAGGTTTGATGCACGCACAACAGTGTTCGTTTTAGACTTCGTGGTGGGGTCTACAGAGCATGTACTCGGTGTATCACAATAACAAGATAACAAGATAACAAGATAACAAGATAACAAGTTCACGTCTCCACAAGTAATTCTCTACCTTCCATGTCAACTTTCCATGTAACAAGATAACAAGATAACAAGTTCACGTCTCCACAAGTAATTCTCCACCTTCCATGTCAAGTCCATGTAACAAGAGGGCCCTACCGAGTACATTTTCTGAGACTATCCACTACTAGGTCAACCCTTAGATACCTCGGTTTGTTTAGTATTTTACTACTAAGTCATATATGTATATGCAAGTAGTTATTAGAATATCAAGGGGACGGTAATAATGCAACAACATGATGCACTGCACAATAATAAACAAGAAGTAGCAAATCTGAAACAGCCGACACAGTTACACTAAAACTGGGATAACTCCTAGACTACAACTCCGAATTCGAAGTTCCAGGATGCTATGGACATCTACACAGATAGGGCTACGATTTGTATTCAGTAACTTTCTGCTAATTTTGACTGTATCTAGGTTAAAAACTCTATTCTTTGCGGTTTAGCTGTTCTAGCAGCAACTAGATGTCAACATGTAATGGGTGGAAACATGGTATAAATACACTATAAAAATCTACAAAAATTTGAGATAAACACTAAGCATGTATATAAAGTTCATAGAAATTTTCATGGCATTCTAATATCATTTACATGGTATTTCACTAACAAATATGTCAATGTTGCATTAATTCTGCAGTCTGGAAAATGCAGACCAGCAGGGACTAAAAAGGTGATATCTCATAGCTCGGGACTCGGAATCAGGATCTGTCACTTGGGTTAGAAACTAGACTCAGTAGGCTAAAACTTTTTGTATCAGGTATGCTAATTCTCAAGTTAACAGGGTTGAAACCGCTGTGCCAAACAGTACATGCAGCAAAGTTCACAAAAGCTATTACACATGTATTCATCAAAGCGGGTAATTAACGAGTTATTGTATCATGGATGTATCAAGACTAATGTATAGAAAGTAATGTGAATTTTTCCAGTATAAAAGTCAAGTTTATCATGTCGAGTTCAAGTCAAAAGATCTCAAGTAACAACATGTATTTAATAACGATGTATTTTCTCATGTGCAAGTTCTATTTATTTTATTCATGTCAAGTATGTGTCTAGGCTTGGGTTTGAGTCAATGGATAGTAATAAGATATCAAGAGTACATCGGGTTAGCTCATGTAAACCCTCGATACTCCTAACGGAAGGGACACAAGGTAAATTAGAATAATTGAGATGGAACTACTTGCATAGAGATCAAAAATCTTGAACTAGAATAAATAACAGAGTTCAAGTGGACTTGCCTTTTTCTTGCAGACGATTCAATAATTTAATAGGGAATAACGGGATCAGAATTCCGGGGAGCAATCCCAAGAAACACGTGCAAAACCGTGCGAAGAAGCAACCAGTACAGCAACAACAGCTCCAAATCCCTACACCGGATCCGATCCGAACACGGGACAGCAAAATGAGATCTGGTGTGGCAAAACACAGAACAGCAACAGCAGCCAATCAGAATGCTTCCATGCAGCAGATCAGACCCGAACAGCAAACAGCGGATTGGGATCGAGTGTGCGCCGAACACAGAACAGCGAACCTCAACGAATCGTTGTTCGTCTTCTTCCTTGGTGCGAGACTTCGGCAACGCAATGCGGCGGCGATAGCACGGCATGACACTGGATGGCGGCGATGACGATGCTGTGGCGACGACGATGACGACGCTGCGGTCGGGAAGCGACAGCAACGGCGATCACTGCGACAAAGCAGAGCTCTATTTTCGCTCAAAAATAGCGGAGAGCAGCGACGGTGCCTTCGGGATTGGATAGCGACGGCGAGGCAGTGAGGAATTCGCCGCGATGTGAAGGAGGCGATCGAGGTGGCTGAGAGAGGGCGACGGTGGCTCGAAAGTGTAGTCGGAGTGGGTTTTGGAGGTGCTCCGGTGAGTTCAACAAGGCTCTTTGACAATGGGGATTGGGGATGAGGGTGAGGAGTCGAGGAGGTGGAGGCGACGGCAACGGTGGTGATGGTCGGAGTTGGTGACGGGGGTGGGAGAGTCGATGGGTTTGTTTTCGGGTTTGGTTTTGGGTGAAGGCGAGAAGGAGAAGTGAGCGGGAGATGGTTTGGATTTGGTTTTGGGGAGTTAGAGGAAAGAGAGAGAGAGTGAACGGGAGAGAGTGAGAGAGTGTAAGTTATGATTTTTAGGGGAGTAGGGAGAAACTGTTATAACAATGTGGAAGAGTGAATAAGGGGGAGTAAGAGATACGTGGGATTGAGGGGAGAAAAGGTCTGGGTTTTAGTTAGCGAATGTGGGTTTGGGTAGACTAGGTCTTGGGTTCAATATCCAATAAGAGAGATGGACCGGGCTTTCATATGAATGGGCCAAAAAGTAATAATACAATAAAATAATTGGGAATTAGAGAGCCCACAATATGGCAAAGGCCCAAATACAATAAATTAGGAGGAAAAAGATACCAATAAAATACAAAGAACAATAATCCGTACAATCAGAAACAGGGGTTACACCCTCTTCACTCTAAATCCGCGTCGAAACCCTACTTTCCCAAAATCTCCAATTTCTCTCTCTCTTTTACTTTTCGAGCTCTACCTCCCGTTCGCTCTCGCTCCCGTCGCCGTCGTCGTTCGCTCTCGCTCCCACCACAGTTACCATTCACTCTCCCACTCGCTGCCATCGCTGCTCGCTCTCGCACTCGCCACCGCCGCTCGCTCTTGCTTCTGTCTCCGTCGTTCGCTCTCGCGCCTGTGCCACCGATCGCTCTCGCACTCGTTGCTTGATCGTCGTCCTCTACCACCTCTTTCCTTCTGAAACCCTAGGTATGGATTTGCTCATTACTCCTTTTGCATATTTTTGTTATCATATCACAACTAAAAACGACAGTAATTTTTATAATAAGGATTTAATTGGATTTTTTAGTGAGTGGACTGGGGATTTGGTGATTAAGTTGGATTATTAGCTAATGAGTTACCATGGACATGTTGAATGCGAATGAAGTTAATACAATGAGTGCTCTGCTTGAACGAACAACAAAATAAGTCCCTTCCATATTTTAGTTAGTTGATTCGGCAAAATGAGTATTACCTCTTTTATCTTGTTGTCTTTAGTTATTATCTTCTATGCCCAAATGGGCATATGCATTTTTTTTCTTATATCAACATGAATGTACTTTCCCCAAAAAAAGGGAAAAAAAGAAGGAAAAAAAACATGAATGCTTGGGCTCAACTTGATTAAATTGTCACCAAAATTAATATTGAATACAAACCTAGCTCATGATATTTAACAGACCAAAACACAAACACCAAATTCCTATTTATCAACAGGATTGCATTATTGACTCGAAAAAAAGGATCAACATGCTTTGATTTGTTGTTCAAAATGTTAACTTGATGTTGTTTAAATGTGATTGCAGAACAATGTGGATCGACTGCAAATTTTTTCTGAAATGCTTGTGAAATGAAATGTATTGTATTGAACATTATTATGAATTGTGTACAGAGTTTTTTGGTTATTTTACAAATATCATATTTTTTTAGTATTTTTTAATATAAAAATTAAAAATTAAAAATACATACACCCGGCATTTTGGAAATGCCGGGGTTAGTTTTAAATATTTGTAAAATTTTCACTTTATATCAACCCCGATGTTTTCAAAACGCCGGGTAAATAAAATGAAAAAAAAGAAAAAATTCAATACCGAACACGGCGTGAGATCAACGCCGGGGAAGGTAACGAGACTGCCTGGGCTTCATTAAAACATCCTGGCATTTGAAAGCACAGGGGTATTGCGCAATAAACCCCGGTGGGGGCAATGACGGCGTTTGCGGCGGCAATTTTGAAAACCCCGGATGTTTAATCCCCGACGTTTATAAACGCCAAAAAAGGTCAAAATAAATGTCGGGAATTCTATTCGCGTTTGTAGTGGTCCTCATCAAAATTTTCTTCCTGATGTATTTTACCTATTAACAGTACCCGATTACCAATTCTTTGTGCTTTTCTCAACTACACTTCTGCATCAGATACATATTATGGATACAAAGTGCGGTTTTCTGTTGAAATCAGATTGGGGGAAAACAATAATTTTCTTATTCATATTTCTCTATTGTATACATCTATAAATAAGAATTGCATTATTGGAGAAGAAGAAAGGAGATTGAGAGAAGATTGTGGAGATAAGAGATGTAGGGAATCTGTTCCCTATAGATTAGGAAATAAAATATATAATTACTATATTTCAACACCCCCCCTCAAGTTGGTGCATAGATATTGAATATGCCTAACTTGTCAACAAATTTTAAGAAGAGCCGATTCGAAACTGCCTTGGTTAGGATATTTGTGAGCTGATCTTCTGACATCACTTTAGATATCTTAATGATTTTCTCATCTAATTTTTCGTTGATGAAGAATCTGTCCACATCTACATGTTTCGTCATATCATGCTGAACTGGATTAGCAGCAATATCACACGCCGCTTGACTATCACAATACACTTTCATACGTTCATTTGGACCATAACCTAAGTCATGCAACAAGAGTTTCAGCCATCAAGCTTCTGTTATACTTAAAGCTACTCTGCGATACTCAGCCTCTGTACTAGAGCGCGCAACAATATTTTGCTTCTTGCTCCTCTATGTAACTAAACCATCAAAGGTGAAGTATCATGAAGTAGAGCGCATATTAATTATAGATCCTGCCCAATCAGCATCAGGATATGCCTCAACCTTCAAGTGACCATGTTTCACAAGTAAGACTCATTTTCCTGGAGCAGACTTAATATATCTCATAATTCTCATCACCGTATCCATATGTTGTTTCCGAGGTGCATGCATAAACTGACTTACCACGCTTAAAGTATATGATAAATCTAATCGTGTATGTGCAAGATACATCAGCCATCCAACCAATCTCTCATATCTTTCCTTATCATAAGGCACTTGATCAGCTTTGTTGCATAGTTTCAGTCCTTCTTCTAATGTTGTACCAATCAGCTGACAAGCAGACATTTCAGTTTCCTTCAATAAATTAAGAGTACGTATACTTTCTTTGAGACAAAAATATCCCCTTTCTTGAGCGAGAAACTTCAATACCAAGGAAGTATCTCAAAGGGCCAAGATCTTTCAGTTCGAACTCTTGTGACAAGTGGTTCTTTAATGCCTTCCTCTCCTCATGATCATCTCCAGTTACTATCATATCATCCATATAAATAATGAGAGCAGTAATTTTATCTTCTTTTCTTTTTAAGAACAGAGTGTGATCTGAATTACTCTGATAGTATCCGAATGTCCTCATTGATTTTGTAAATCTCCCAAGGCAAGCTCTTGGCGACTGCTTAAGTCCATACACTGCTTTCTTCAAACTACATACTTTATTGCTGTGTCAGACTGGTCTGTTCGACCCTGGTGGAAGATCCATATAAACATCTTCTGTTAATTTCCCATGCAAAAATGCATTCTTCACATCAAATTGCTCCAACGGCCAGTCAAGATTTGCAGCAAGTGATCGTAGGACTCGAACAGTATTGAATTTTGCCACATGTGTGAATGTATCTTCATAATCAATTCCATACATTTGAGTATACCCTTTGGCAATCAGCCTTGCTCTGCATCGCTCTATTGAACCATCAGACTTATACTTCACGGTATAAATCCATATGCATCCTACTGGCTTCTTCCCTGCTGGCAGCTCGACTATCTCCCAAGTCTCATTCTTTTTCAAGGACTTCATCTCCTCATCCATAGCTGCTTTCTATCTTGGATCAGTAAGAGCTTCCTGCACATTATTAGGAATAGATACAGTAAATAATTGATTTACAAATGACTTATTTGATTCTGACAAGCAATGAATGTATACATAATTACTCATGGGATATTTGACGTTACTAGTGGGATCAGGTTCATAAGTGGGTTTTGAAATACCTCCATTAGTACGGTACATGAGTTCTCTTCTAGGAGCTTCGGATAATGATGACGATTGGTTTTGGGGTTCTGACGGTTCACTCTCACCGAAATTCGGTATGGTTACAATTCTTTAAGAGTGTATTTTTCCCTTGGTTGCAGTTTTTCATGAGGGACTTCCTCCCTTGCTAGATCTTCATTCAAGTGTTCGCCATTATTTGTATCCAGTTGTTCATTTTAACTGGTAATTACTTCATCATACATGTTGCCGCTAAATTTGGTGTGGGAGCAAACAGATAGTATTTGTGGATTCTTAGGGAAACTGAATAGTAAACCAGTATACCTGTTCCGTCGGAGTTTGATCGTCACTCCCGCCGTACACCTGCAAAAAGTGCGAGACACCGGGGTTGTTCCCGCGACGCACCCTCCGACGCTTAAGTCAGTAATCAGAGAAAGATTATGAAAGAGCGCAAAAACTGGAGAAAGGTTGATTACCTCTTAATGGAGATGGATGGGGGGTATTTATAGGCGTCTTAGGGAACAGATTAGGAATGTAATCCCCGTAATCTGATAAGGAATATACTCCTTGTAAACAGATTGGGAATGTAATCCCTAATTCCCAGTGGAGGGATAGGCATGAATCAGGGCCGTTAATTAGGATCTAATCAGAAACCTTAATTCTATCCCTCTGATCGGGCTTTATTGCTGGTTGAAACCCCGCGCCCGATTGAACCGGATCTGTTTGTGGGTTATTGGGTCTTTAATGAAGAGACCCAGTACCCACCTCAGACCCCGTTGGTAGGTGAAATTACCGTTTTACCCCTGGGCTCCAAGATCCGTGCCCGATTTGGACGGTTCCGATTAACCCCCATTTTTAGCCATATCACGAGCCCCCCACTCCTAAAGGCTGAGCTTGATCAGCCTTTGAGGAGTAGTTTAACTGTTTTAATGGCTAGCGGAGTTGTATCAGCGTTCAAATGGAGGGTTTTGAATCTTGAAGGGGGTAGTGAGGTGATTTTCCAAGTGGATTGGGCTCTGAGTTGCTCATGAGCTCTCATGGTCATGTGGTGTTTTTGCAGGAACATCCTCTTATCTTCGCCAAGCGTCAACTCGTCGTTCGGGGGTCTTAGAAGGTTGTTCTTGGCATCAATTGCTTGTTTAGGAGCTAGAAGATGCTTTCCAAGCCTACAACTGCTTTTCAGAAGTTCTTCCTCATCCCTTCGAATTTTTAATTATTTTTTTCGTGATGTCTTGGTGGATGGGTTGGTCGTTTTCCTCCGTTGTGTGGGCCACAAGCTTGTTTCACTCTCCCGACCCCCTCTAGAGCTCGCTGACTAGGGGACCGAGGTCTGCAGGCGGTCCGGCGCTTCTTTCCAGAGAGGAGAGGGACCTCGGCTTGATTGTGAGCGCTGGCGAGGTCCGAGGTCCAAATTTTCCCCTATAACGGGGTCAGTGCCAAGAACGCTCGGCAGCCGGTGCCGAGGTCTATTTATCCCCGTAACGGGGTCGGTGTCAAGAACGCTCGGCAACTGGTGCCGAGGTCCAAAATTTCCCCCGTAACGGGGTCGGTGTCAAGAATGCTCGGCAGCTGGTGCCGAGGTCCATTTTCCCCCCGTAATGGGGTCGATGTCAAGAACGTTCCGCAGTTGGTGCCGAGGTCCATTTTTCCCCCCGTAACGGGGTCGATGTCAAGAACGCTCTGAAGCTGGTGCCGAGGTCCATTTTTCCTCCGTAACGGGGTCGGTGCCAAGAACGCTCGGCAGCTGGTGCCGAGGTCCATTTTTCCCCCGTAACGGGGTCGGTGCCAAGAACGCTCGGCAGCTGGTGCCGAGGTCCATTTTTCCCCCGTAACGGGTCGGTGCTCAAAAACTTGTTGTTGATTTCTAGATACCTAAATATATAGATAAAATTAGACACAAATTATAAAAACCTCGCAAGTGCACGAATCGTTTGACAAAGCGTAGCAATAGCAAGGGTCGATCCCACAGAGATTGTAGACTTTAACTTACTAATCAATAAAAAGACTAAGAATCATAAAGGGTTGGTTTAAAAGTCTAAAAGAAATAAAAAGATTTAAAACTAAATTAAAAAGTGTTGAATCACAGATATTTATGAAGTAGTTGGGTTTAGATCTCCACCAATAGTCAGTAATGCTAAGTCACCTTCTGGACTTCTTCTTATTACTCATGTTTGTTCACTTCAAGGGCATGGTATCTACTCCTTAAAGTACTGTTTCCCTAAGCCAAGAATTAGGCATGGTATCTACTCTAATTCGTTTCTTTCATTAAATGTTTAGCATGGTATCTACTAAGTTGCACTTAAAGAAAACATAAGATCAGTGGAAACGAACAAACACTCAAGGTTCTAGAAATTGGTATCAGATCTAGATCCCTTAAGTTGATTGAACCAGGAACCCCTAGAGATTCCCTTGTTACAAGTTATGGGCACGAGATACGGGTCGTCTCAATATGCTCATCTAACAGATTCAGATAGATGGTAATGCAAACTTGGATTTCTCAAGCTCTGTACGTTAGTCGACTGGCTCTCACCTCAGTCGACTGCTCTCAGACTTCGAGAACTAGTTTTGATTACCATCAATCTATACCAATGCAAACGGATTCAATCAATAAGTAAAATAAAAGAGCTCAGAAGAATATAACACTACATAACTACGGCTTCAATCTACCCAACTATGAAATTAGTTCCACATAATAATACTTTTATTAATCAACAAGTTTGAATACATGATCAACATAAAAGAATAGAAGGAGAAGAAATAAACTAATGAAGTCCGGCAATGAAGTCGACTGGCTGTCACACAGTCGACTGCCTTCGAATACTGGATCTCCTCTCTCCTTCCTCGATGCTGATAGAATAATGCCCCTGTTGATGACTTGAATGCTCAGAAACTCTTGTGATTCGGTGGTTTTGGAACCTGGAAGAGTGCCAACCGAGAGTGCCCTGTTGATGCTTCTTTTCTGATATTTATAGAACACGGCTGAGAATTAGGGTTTTGCACTTTTTCAGAAAACTCCTTCTTTGTTTGATTTGATGATTTATTTCTTTCTCTTTTCTTCTTTCCTTCCTTATCTGTTAACCACGTGCTCTTGGAAATCCCCAGTCTCTAGATTTGATTTGCATAAATCTGGATTCAGATAGATTTGAAATTAGATTTGGATGAATCTTCGAATATCTTATCTGTTTACTCCGTCGCCTATCAGTCGACTGCCTCTGGATGTAAGTCGACTGTGTCGAGACTTCAGTATTTTCATGATTCATCAGCCCAGTCAACTGTTGTGTAAACTTGATTCCCTCTGTCCAGTCGCCTGTAAGCATGATCAGTCGACTGATCTCTTCAGTTTCCTGTGTTTCATCCTTACAATCCTGAATTTGCTTCGTTTTGCTGCTATAGACTGTTTCCTATGGAAAAGAGAAAATAAGAGTTAAATACCACATATAGAGCTTTTAAATGTGCATTTACAATAAGGTTATTGCTTCTAAATGTGAATAATAATGTGTTCATCAAGAACGCTCGGCAGCTGGTGCCGAAGTCCATTTTTCCCCCGTAACGGGGTCGGTGTCAAGAACGCTCGGCAGCTGGTGCCGAGGTCTATTTTTCCTCCGTAACGGGGTCGGTGCCAAGAACGCTCGGCAGCTGGTGCCGAGGTCTATTTTTTCTCCCGTAACGGGGTCGGTGCCAAGAATGCTCGGCAGCTGGTGCCGAGGTCCATTTTTTCCCCGTAACGGGGTCGGTGTCAAGAACGCTCGGCAGCTGGTGCCGAGGTCCATTTTTCCCCCGTAACGGGGTCGGTGTCAAGAACACTCGGCAGCTGGTGCCGAGGTCCATTTTTCCCCGTAACGGGGTCGGAGTCAAGAACGCTCGGCAGCTGGTGCCGAGGTCCATTTTCCCCCGTAACGGGATCGGTGTCAAGAACGCTCGGCAGCTGGTGCCGAGGTCCATTTTCCCCCCGTAACGGGGTCGGAGTCAAGAATGCTCGGCAGCTGGTGCCGAGGTCCATTTTTCCACCGTAACGGGGTCGGTGTCAAGAACGCTCGCAGCTGGTGCCGAGGTCCATTTTTCCCGTAACGGGATCGAAGTCAAGAACGCTCGGCAGCTGGTGCCGAGGTCCATTTTCTCCCCGTAACGGGGTCGATGTCAAGAACACTCGGCAGCTGGTGCTGAGGTCCATTTTTCCCCCATAACGGGGTCGATGTTAAGAACGCTCGGCAGCTGGTGCGGAGGTCCATTTTTCCCCCGTAACGGGGTCAGTGTCAAGAACGCTCGGCAGCTGGTGCCGAGGTCCATTTTTCCCCCGTAACGGGGTCGGTGTCAAGAACGCTTGGCAGCTGGTGCCGAGGTCCATAACTTGTCTTTTTTCGGCGTAGGAGTTTGTAGCTACTGTGCGCCTTCTGAACTTTTGACAACTCTGACAGATGGGACGTTTATTAAATGCAGTGCTCTCTGAGCTTCTGTCAGATGGGACGCTCATTAAATGCAGCGTACGGCTTGGCGTGGCAAACAAGGTGACGATTGAGGTCGCTTTGTCGTTTTGCGTAAATGGGCCGGTAGTACAAGCCCATTAACCTCGTTTCGCGCGTCCCCCTCTATAAAACCTCACCCCCCCTCTCATTTTTCACTTCTCCTTTCTTTTACTCAGGCGGTTATTTGTGCTAAGCGAGAGCTTCCGGTGGTCGACGTTTGTTTTTCCAGCGAAGTTTTCTGGCAGCTAACCTTTCAAGGTAATTTACACTTAGTTCATTCCATAAACTATGTCTCTTGCTTCTGTCTCCGAGTCGATCTCTTGGTCCGAGCCCTCCCTCGAAGTTGCCGAAGATTCAACTCCTACTAAAGGCCAGAAGGTATTCGGCAAAGATTCAATTGTGGAGGATCCGAAGCGTATGGGGGAGTTCGGGAAACTGCTAGGGCCGCTGACCGGGCTTCACAGGGTTCGTCAGCTTCCGGAGGATCAAGCCGAGCGAATCGTGCACGGGAGGGGGAGGTCCTTCGAGGAGAATGCCGCGAGGGAGACGACGGAGGCAGACGATGCGGTGTCGATCCTGCGTGAGGAGGACTTGGCAGTGATCTGGGATTCTTTTCAAATCCCGGAGGAGTACGAGCTCATGTTGCCGGGTCCCGAGGTTAGGGCCAATTCGCCCCTGCCAGTGACGATGTGTTGCTAGCCGGTTGACGCCTTCATCGCCAAGGCTCGACTGCCTGTCCATGCGTTCGCCGTTACCGTGGTGAGTTGGATCGGGGTCAGCCCTATCCAACTCATGCCGAACGCATGGCAGGTGATAAATGGCTTCGTGCTTCATTGCCAAGCTGCAGGGATCGAGCCGCAGCTGAACGTGCTTCGGACACTATATCGGCTCCATCAAGCACTGGCGGGAGAAGTTTATGATTGTGCGGAGTCGGGAGGCTTGGCCGATCCCCTCCAACTGGGTGGAAGGGGTGCCGAAGAGGGCGAGGGCGCTGCCGAAGCTTAGTGTTGAAGAAGAAGAGGTAGTCCGGACTCTCCTCGATCGGCCGAAGTACGATTGGAAGGAGCTCACCGAGGACGTTCTGTACAAGGGAGGGCTCTGCCGCGTAGATCCCAGTACGCGGCTTTTGTTATGCTTTGCTTTCCATACTTTACTTTTTGCTACTTGTAATGTATTAACCAATTTTCATTTGGTATGCAGAGTCGATGGACTACGATGCAGTGCTGGCTCTCAGGGCTGGGCTCGCCAGCAAGGCGCCGAAGAAGCGCAAAAGGGTCGCGACCAAGTTGCCGACCCCGAAGACTCCGAGGATCGCAGCCTCGGTCGAGGAGGTAGAGACCCTCGACAGTCCAGTCACCGTCGTAGTGGGGACTTCGGCATCGGCTGCTGCCGGCGAGCTCCCTATTGCCGCCGCCCTCGGAATGACGATGCCACCGCTGACGGCAGTAGCCGAGGAGCTCCTGACGGAGGAGCATAAAAGGATCAACGTTCCGGACTGGCAAGTCCGGAAGCACGATGGATTCCTTGGGAACTCCCTGGCGAGCATGCAGGCCGTCAAACACCTCGCCACGCCGAAGGACCGAGCCGCCTCGGAGGCCGGACGAGAAGGCGACGATGTCATCGAGATCGCTCGTTCGGCGGTTTCGGTAAGTGTCGCATTTTTGTTATCGTTGAATTCCTTTAACCTCAATTTTTCTAACTCTTTCAGTCCTTCCTTCTTTGTCGCAGATCATCGTCCACTTCGGACACCTCACCGAGAGGTTAACAGCTCTGGAGAAGGAGCTGAAGCAAGAGTCCGACCAGGCTCGTAACGAGAAGGCTCGGATGTCCAATGAGCTCAACAAGCTTCGCGTTGAGCACGAAGGAAGGTCGGCGAGGATCGAGCACCTCGAGGTCGAAGTGGCGAGGTTGGAGAGTGACCTCCTTCGCCAGAAGGAGGGGGCGGCCAAGCAGTTAGCCGAAGCCGAGGAGGCGAATGCGACGGCAGTGAAGGCGGCGGAGGACGCGACCCTGGCAAAGGCGCAAGGGTACCTCGCCCAAAACATAGCCAAGGCTTATGCCGAAGCCATCGCCCGGGTGTCGAAGGAGTACCCCGAGGTGGACGTTTCAGGATGGAGGCTGTTCCCGGGCCACGTCGAGGGCTTCGACCCCGAATCCGAGGGGGAAGATGAAGAAGGGGAGGACGAGACCGATGCCGAGGTCGAAGTCACCAACGAGGTTCCCAGTACCGTGGTTACACCGTTGGCGGTGGTGCCCCCCTCGGAGAAGTTGACCCCCACTCGCACCCGTCTCCCGGGGAAAGAGGTCGCGCCTTGACTTCGCTTTTCTCTCTTTTTTTTGTTTTTGTTCTTTTTTTCTTTTCAAAAAAAATGTAACGCCTAATAGCGGACTAGCCACCGCTGTTTTTTTGAAATGAAATGAAGAAATTTTTTGAAGTGTTGGACTTCGGCTCTATGTCTTTAATTTTTCTTCTCTGTTGTCGAGATTTTATTTGAAAACTTCTGAAGTGTTAGACTACGGCAGTGTTTGAACTCTTGCTGTTTTTCTCAACTTCCTTTCAGCTTATGGTGGTCGCTCAAGACGTCGAGCTTCCTCGCTCGGATGACAAAGCTCGAGCCGAGGCTGGCTTAGGGGCGACGAGACTGTGCCTAGCAAGGTACCGAGAGCGGCTCTATGAAGTCGAGCTCGGATTGCGCCGAGCCGAAAGCAAGCGGAACCATCTTCAGCTTGTCCTCGGTCGGCGAGACATCGAGATCCGGCGTCTGGAGAGCAGGATCGCCGAGATGACTCCCACAGGAGAGGATGAATATTCGCCTACTGCTTTCAGCAACGAGCTTCAGATTCAGTGCATTCGGCACAATTTGTCCAAGATAACGGCGGAGAGGGACGACCTGCTTTCCGAGATTCGCCATCTGCAGACCGTAGAGACGGAGCTTCGGACGGAGGGCGAGAGCCTGACGGCCAAGGTGGCCGAGCTGACGGCTAAACAGGACGAGTTGACAGCCGAAGTCGACATGCTGAAGAGGGCTACGGTTGACAAAAGTATCGAAGTCACTCACCTTCGTCGTCTGATAGCGAGTCGCTTGAGTGTGCCGGACTCCGCGATACCCCCTCGCTTTGAGGTCGAAGTAAAGGACGACTCTTTGAGGGAGCGGATCTCCGAGTTAGAGGCGGAGGTCGCTCGCCTAAAACCGCGCTCGGGGCCAATTAACGTCAGGAGCACTTCGTGCACTCGCGCGGAGAGCGATCGGGGCATTTCGTTTTACGAGATGGCGACCCATCAGCGCATCGGCCATCCTAGTCCGGGGGACGCGCAAAGCTCTGTGGCAATTTCGTCGAGCGGAGCATCCGTCGGAGCGGCTACTAGAAGCGGTGCCGAGGATTCGTCCCAATTTGCCGGGTTGGGGTCACGCTCCAGAGACAAGCGTCATCACCCTCGAGTGTCTTTGAAGCGGAATGCGCCGGCTCCAAGAAAGCGCTGAAGACCTCGTTTCCAAAAGCTTTTGTATTTTTTAGCCAAGTGTAATAAGTCGGCATTGTAACTTTCATTTTTTAACGGCTTGTAATCTCGCTGTGCTTTGTACCGTATCCCATTTATCAATAAAATCTTGTTCCCGAACTTGTGTGTCCCTCGTGGTTCTGTGTAGTCTTTATGTATGTGACTATGTTCATTGCTTCGAGGTTCCTAGGTCGGCCACTTGCCCGTTCGCGGATCGGCGAGGTGAGCGTTCGGCTAGTGGTGCAGAGCTTTGTTTCGGCTGCCCAATCTTTGCAGTCCCGCGAGGTGAGCGGATCGGTGAGCTCGTGGAACGTGTTCAAGCTTAAGTTTTTGACCTCGGATCTTTGCTAGAGCGGCTCGACGGTTGCGGGAGCGATTTGGAGCTTACTTGTGAAGTAGAATCGAGCCAAGTGTTGGACTCCGAATCATCGTTAGATTAGTTCAACGGTTGCGGGAGCAATTCCTAATGGCAAACTACTTCCAGCTCGCTTAGGAGTGAACTTGCGAAGTAGAATCGAGCCAAGTGTTGGACTCCAAACTATCGTTAGATTAGTTTAACGGTTGTGGGAGCAATTCCGAATGGCGAACTACTTCTAGCTCGCTTAGGAGCGAACTTGCGAAGTGCAATCGAGCCAAGTGTTGGACTCCGAACCATCGTTAGATTAGTTCAACGGTTGTGGGAGCAATTCCGAATGGCGAACTACTTCTAGCTCGCTTAGGAGCGAGCTTGCGAAGTAGAAGAGCCAAGTGTTGGACTCCGAACCATCGTTAGATTAGTTCAACGGTTGTGGGAGCAATTCTGAATGGCGAACTACTTCTAGCTCGCTTAGGAGCAAGCTTGCGAAGTAGAATCGAGCCAAGTGTTGGACTCCGAACCATCGTTAGATTAGTTCAACGGTTGTGGGAGCAATTCCGAATGGCGAACTACTTCTAGCTTGCTTAGGAGCGAACTTGCGAAGTAGAATCGAGCCAAGTGTTGGACTCCGAACCATCGTTAGATTAGTTCAACGATTGTGGGAGCAATTCCGAATGGCGAACTACTTCTAGCTCGCTTAGGAGCGAACTTGCAAAGTAGAATCGAGCCAAGTGTTGGACACCGAACCATCGTTAGATTAGTTCAACGGTTGTGGGAGCAATTCCGAATGGCGAACTACTTCTAGCTCACTTAGGAGCGAACTTGCGAAGTAGAATCGAGCCAAGTATTGGACTCCAAACCATCGTTAGATTAGTTCAACGGGTGCGGGAGCAATTCCGAATGGCGAACTACTTCTAGCTCGCTTAGGAGCGGTCTTGCGAAGTAGAATCGAGCCAAGTGTTGGACTCCGAACTATCGTTAGATTGAAGAGTTAAAAGCAGAGAGATGTAAACAATAGTAAAAATATGAAAAGACTTTATTCATTATTGATTAATAATCGGCTGCTTCTAAAGTTGCTAGCCGTAATTACAAAGAAAAAATGAAAGAAAATCACTACAAGTAACAGGAAAGGAACGGTTCGACATCTCGAAGTACTTAGAGAGGCGTTGGTGCTCTCTCTTGGTACTTTAAGAGATGGTCGGCATTCCAAGTCCTGGGGATCTCCCTGCCTTCAAGATCTTCTAGTTTGTATGTGCCGGGGCGGATTACTTTGGAGATCTTGTAAGGTCCCTCCCAGTTCGGGGCCAATTTGCTTTTCTGACCTGGGAACGAGATGGCTAACTTTCGAAGGACCAGGTCCCCTTCTTTGAGGCCTGTGGGGCGGACTCTCTTGTTGTATGCTAACTCTATCCTTCTTCGGTAGCTTTGCTGACGTATGGCAGCTCTTTCTCGGATTTCGTCTATCAGGTCTAGGCTTGCTCTGAGTTCTCTGGCGTTTGGCTCTTCTTCATAAGCTATCAGACGAGGAGAGGGTATCCCAACTTCTAGGGGGATGATGGCCTCGGACCCATAGGTGAGATTGAATGGGCTCTCTCCTGTTGGGGTCCGTTTTGTGGTGCGGTAGTTCCACAGCACGTTGGGAAGCTGATCGACCCACAAGCCTTTGGAACACTTGTATAACCTCTTCTTAATGCCGGAGAGGATCTGTCGATTAGCATTTTCATCTTGGCCATTCGACTGAGGATGAGAGACGGAGGAGAACCGATGTTGGATGGCAAGGTCTTCGCATAAAGCTCGGAAGGTAGCTCTAGTAAACTGGGTTCCGTTGTCTGTTATTAGGACCCTGGGGATGCCAAATCGGCAGATCACGCTCCTCCAGAAGAATTGAACGACCTTGTTCTCGGTGATCGTGGCCAGGAGCTCGGCCTCTATCCATTTCGAGAAATAGTCGATCGCCACGACTAAGAACTTGAACTGTCCGGGAGCTGGCAGAAACGACCTTAGTAAATCCATCTCCCACATTACGAAGGGGATCGGACTTGATAGGGAAGTGAGTGGAGCTTGTGGGAGGCGTCGGATATCGGAATACTTCTGACAGGAGCTGCATTGCCGAACATGTCGTTCAGCGTCTCGTAGGAGAGTGGGCCAGAAATATCCGTAGTTCAACACTTTGCGTGCTAGGGCTCTGGAACCCGAATGTGCCCCGCCGATGCCCTCATGAAGTTCTTACAGGGCGTAGTCGGCTTGCCCGGGGGAGAGGCACCTCAGGTAGGGCCGGCCGCCCACCTGTGTGAAGGAGCGTTTATATAGGATACCTCCGATTAGTGTGTAACGCTTGGCTCGGGTTCTAACTCTTCGTGCTTCCTTGGGATCCTCGGGGAGGAGTCCGTCCCTTAAAAATTCGATGAGGGGTTTCATCCAATTGTCTTCGAGGAGGACAGGCAGCGTTTCTATAGAATCGAGAGCTTCGTCCTCTATGCTTGGCTTCAGAAGGACTTCTATCAAAACGGTTTGCTCGAGACCTTGGAGGGAGGAGGAGGCTAATTTGGATAGGGCGTCGGCCTGAGCGTTTTCTTCTCGGGGGATTCTTTGGATGAGGGCCTCTTCAAACAGTGCCATGAGGCTCTTGACTTTGGCTAAGTATTTAACCATCCTGTCATCGCGTGCTTCATACTCGCCGAGGACCTGGTTGACGACTAGCTGGGAGTCGCTAAAGATCCGGAGGCATTGCGCCCCGGCATTTCGTGCCATTCCAAGGCTGGCTATGAGTGCCTCGTATTCAGCTTCGTTGTTCGAGGCTTTGAAGTTTATACGGAGGGAGTATTGGAGGATGAAGTCATCTGGGCCTGCCAGGATGACTCTTGCCCCGCTTCCCTCATTGCAGGAGGATCCGTCAACATAAACCGACCAGACGGGTGGTCCTTTCACTGTTTGGCTGGACTCGGGATAGTACTCTCAACTATGGATTCGGCTAGTGCCTGAGCCTTGATCGCGGTCCGAGGCTGATAAGTTATATCGTGTTGGCTCAGCTCGATAGACCACTTCATAAGGCGACCCGAAGTCTCGGGCTTGTGGAGGACCTGCTTCAGCGGCTGGTCGGTAAGAACGACCACCGAATGGGACTAAAAATACGGGCGAAGCTTTCTCGCGGCCATCACCAGGGCGTAAGCCATCTTTTCTATCTTCGGATACCGGAGCTCGGCGTCCCGAAGTACCTTGCTCACATAGTAGATGGGCTTCTGAGCCCGGTCTTCTTCCCTCACTAAAACTGCACTGAGGGTCTGCTCGGAGGCTGCCAGGTAGAGGTAGAGGGGTTCACCAGGGATCGGTTTGCTGAGGAGAGGAGGATTAACGAGGTAAGCCTTGAGCTGGTCGAAGGACTCCTGTTGCTGCTGCCCCCATTCGAAACCCTTAGCCCCCCTGAGGGCCTTGAAGAAAAGGAGGCATTTCTCCCCGGACTTCGAGAGAAAGCGCCCTATGGCGGCTAGGCGGCCTGTTAATCTCTGTACTTCCTTAACATTTTTGGAAGGGGCTATGTCTAATATGGCCTTGATTTTCTCTGGGTTTGCTTCAATTCCTCGTTGGCTAACCATGAAGCCGAGGAACTTCCCTGACGAGACACCGAACGCACACTTATTCGGATTGAGTCTCATGCTGTGCTTTCTCAGAACATCAAACGCTTCTTGGAGGTCGGTCACATGGTCAACACCTCGGATGCTTTTCATAAGCATGTCGTCAACATACACCTCCATGTTTCGGCCGATTTGAGCTTGGAAAACCTTGTTGACGAGTCGTTGGTATGTTGCTCCTGCGTTCTTCAGGCCAAAAGGCATGACCCTGTAGCAATAGAGGCCCTGGTCTGTGACAAATGATGTTTTCGGGATATCCGGGGGGAACATCCGGATCTGGTTGTAGTCTGAGAAGGCATCCATGAAACTGAGGAGTTCATATCCCGAGGTGGCATCGATGAGAGTGTCAATACTCGGAAGAGGGAAGGGGTCCTTGGGGCAAGCCTTGTTGAGATCGGTAAAATCAATACAAATCCTCCAAGTCCCATTGGACTTCTTCACCATTACTACATTCGACAACCACTCGGGATAGTTCACCTCTTGTATGAACCGGGCCTTCAAGAGCTTGTCCACCTCTTTAATAGCCAGCTGACGTTCGGGGGCGAACTTGCGCCTCTTCTGCTGAACCGGTTTGGACCCCAGAACAACACTGAGGTGGTGGACTAAGAGCTCCTCGGAGATTCTGGGCATATCTGCAGCTGACCAAGCGAAGAGGTCTTGGTTCCTTCGGATGCACTGTACAATATCCGAGCATAGGATGGACGGGAGGGCCTTGCTAACAAAGAACTTGCGAGTCGGGTCCTGCTTTGAGAAGAGCACTTCCTCCAATTCGTCCACCGGCTCGGACGTTGGTCGAGCAGCATCTTGGGGGATTTCCAGAGTTTCTAAGGAGAGGACTGGTTCGAGGGTAGAGGTCATGTAACACTTACGGGCCGTTTCCTGATTGCCCCTTACTTCTCCTACTCCGGCCCGAGTGGGAAACTTCATTTTGAGGTGGTAGGCAGAAGGGACGGCTTCGAGGGCAGCTAGGCCGGGCCGGCCCAGAATGACATTGTAGGCTGCTGGGACATCTACGACCATGAAGTCCATCTACTCCGTTCGGGTAGTAGGAGTTTTGTCAGCGGTTACATCGAGGGTAATCACCCCTTCAATAGTCACTGGCACTCCCGTGAACCCATGGAGCATGTATCCGGCGGGCTTGAGTCTATCTCGAGAGAGTTTTAGGCCTTTGAAAGCGGCGAGGAAGAGGATGTTGACGGAGCTGCCGTTGTCTACTAAGATCCTCTCCACTTTGAAGTTCGCCATGTGGAGACTGATGACGAGTGCGTCACAATGAGGGGTGCGGACACCTTCAAGATCTTCGTCGGAGAACGTGACGGGCACTCCGAGGCCTTTGGGAGGAGGGGTGGCTCGGACCGAGTTGACTTATCTTATAAATGCCTTCCGAGAGGAGTTTGAGGAGCCCCCCATTGGGCCCCCATGAATGAGGTGGAGGACTCGCTCTTCCTCGAAGTCGGGCATCTCATCTCGTTCCGGACGCTTGTTAGCCCCCCGGGGTGGGGGAGGAAGTTCGGCTCGGTCCTTTCTTACGAACCTGGTCAGCTGTCCCCTCTGGATTAGGGCTTCTATTTCGTTCTTCAAGGCGCGACAATCATTGGTGTCGTGTCCGTGGTCCCGGTGATAACGGCACCATTTCTCTTTATCTCTTTTCTTGGCAGGGGTGTTCATCCTCGGAGCAGGAGGTATGATCCCTTCCTTTTCAACTTCCATCAGAATGGTAGAGACATTAGTGGTGAGGGGAGTGAACTTCTCGAATCTGGGGGGAGGTCGGCGCTGGCCGACATTATCCTTCTGGAGCTTCTTGGCTCCTTCATCTTCTGTTCCCTTTCTCTTAAACCCGGAGGAAGACCCCTCCCAGTTGGGCCGATGCTCGGCTTCTTCGGCCCGAATGTACTTTTCACTGCGGAGGAGGAGGTCAGAGAAGTTCTGTGGGGGCTTCTTGGCGAGGGAGGAGCGGAGGTTGGAATTGAGGACATTAGATTGAAATGCTGCCGCGGCGACCGATTGGTCGAGGGATGCTATGGACCTGGCTTCAGCTGTGAACCTCTTCACATAATCTCTCAATTTCTCACCCTTCTTCTGGTGGAGGTGCAATAGCGAGATGCTGGTCTTCTCAGCTCTACGGCTGCTTACGAAATGGGTGATGAAGAGGGTCTCGAACTGCTCGAAGGAGAATATTGAGGAGGGGGCAAGGCGAGAGTACCATTCTCGAGCTGGGCCCTTGAGAGTTGCGGGGAAGGTTTTGCAGAGGAGGGCATTGGAAGCTTGATGGAGGAGCATTAGGGTCTTAAAGCTTTCGATGTGATCAACGGGGTCAGTCTCCCCGGAGTAAGTCTCAAATTGGGGAGGTTTGAAACCGATCGGCACAGGTGCATCCATAATGGTTCGGGAGAAAGGAGGTCTGCTAGGACGAAGGGTTCTTCCTCTAAGTTCTTCTTCTCGGTCTAACTGGCCTAGGCGCCTCTCCATCTCATGGAGACGGCGGTATACAGTGTCATCCCTTCGACGGTAATCAGCCGAGCCTCTAGACTCGTCTTCGTACGAGGGAGAGCGAGGGCTACGGCGACGGTAACTCCGGGAGCGACGAGGACTTGGAGTACGCCGGGAGTGGCTAGGAGCGGGAGGAGGAGATGGGGACCGTCGGCGAGGGCTTCGAACCGGAGGAGGTGAGGGAATCTTGGGTGCATTGTTGTTGGGACGGAGATTGAGGGCTTGTAGGACGGTCGCTTGGAATTGCTGGAACTCGGCACGGGTGATGGGTGCCTCATCGTTCCTAGGCTGTTGCCAACCGGCAGGGGAGTGTGGCCTTCTTCGGTAATGCTCGGGAGATTCTTTCCACCCCCTTCGGATGGGGGACCTTCTGTATTCTCGGCGGTGAGAAGACCGCTCATCCGGACAGCGTTGGCGGGAGGTTCCCTCTCGGGCCCGCTTTTCATCCAGATGGCGGCGAAGATCATCGTCCTTCTGCCGATTGAGGGCAGTATTGTGGAGACCAGAGGCTCGGGGATGATGGGAGGCCATAGAGTTCGAAGAGGCGTTGTGGATGGAGACGTGGTCCTGGTGAAGAGGTTGTTTCTGAGGGTTAGGACCCTTAGGAGGTGGCTGATTAGGAGGAGGAGGAAGGTCTTGTTGGAGCGGGTCCTCCGCTGGAGGAGGAAGTTGCCCCTGCTGTTGGGTAGGCTGGATGGGAACTTTTTGCTGCTGATCGGGGTTGGGTCCTCTGTTAGACCCTCTTGATCTGACTTTCCTAGGAGGCATGGCTGGAGAAGATCTATTCAACGGGAAGAGGGGAAGTCTCTATTCGTTAGTTTTCCACAGACGGCGCCAATCTGTTGCCGCTAAATTTGGTGTGGGGGCAAACAGATAGTATTTGTGGATTCTTAAGGAAACTGAATAGTAAACCAGTATACCTGTTCCGTCGGAGTTTGATCGTCACTCCCGCCGTACACCTGCAAAAAGTGCGAGACACCAGGGTTGTTCCCGACGACGCACCCTCCGACGCTCAAGTCAGTAATCAGAGAAAGATTATGAAAGAGCGCAAAAACTGGAGAAAGGTTGATTACCTCTTAATGGAGATGGATGAGAGTATTTATAGGCATCTTAGGGAACAGATTAGGATTGTAATCCCCATGATCTGATAAGGAATATACTCCTTGTAAACAGATTGGGAATGTAATCCCTAATTCCCAGTGGAGGAATAGGCATGAATCAGGGCCGTTGATTAGGATCTAATCAGAAACCCTAATTCTATCCCTCTGATCGGGCTTTATTGCTGGTTGAAACCCGCGCCCGATTGAAGCGGATCCGTTTGTGGGTTATTGGGTCTTTAACGAAGAGACCCAATACCCACCTCAGACCCCGTTGGTAGGTGAAATTACCGTTTTACCCTTGGGCTCCAAGATTCGTGCCCGATTTGGACGGTTCCGATTAACCCCCATTTTTAGCCATATCAATACACAAGAGTCTGAACTTCACTAACCCCTTCATCATACCCAAGAGTTTGAACTTCACTTTGGTACTCCCCCTGAAGTTCAGCCACAGAAGAAGAAAAATACATCTCATGTTCATGGAATACCACATTCATAGTCACAAACATCCGTTGAGTTGGTGGGTGATAGGAACAGTACCCTTTCTGATTCGTTGCATATCCCACAAAAAACACATTTCACTGCTCGAGGGGTTAACTTACTCCGCTCGTGTTGATGTAGGTGAACAAATGCGACACACCCAAACACACAAGGTGACAGGTTGACAACAGTTGGCGCCTTCATAGCATTAGTTAATGCTTGAAGTGGCATGCTAAAGTTCAGAATACGAGAAGGGACTCGGTTGATTAGGTATGCTGTAGAGATAAAGACTTCCACCCAATACATGAGTGGAGTATTGCCATAAATAACTGAAGCACGGACTACTTCAAACAAGTGCCTATTCTTCCTTTCGGTCATGCCATTCTGTTGAGGAGTATATGAACATGTAGTTTGGTGAACAATTTCATGTTCCACCAAATATTGTTGTAGAGTCGTATTCAGGTACTCGCCACCATTATCACTTCTAAGAACTTGAATCTGTGATTTATACTGGGTCACAACCTGTTTGTGAAATTTCTGAGATAAGCTACTAACTTCACTTTTAGACTTCATCAAACAAATCCAAGTCATACGGGTACAATCATCAATAAATGTCACAAACATTTTGCTCCTCCAAAGGTAGTATTTTTGGATGGACCCCAAATATCAGAATGAATAATCATAAATGAAACAGAGCTTCTACTTATTTGAAGGAAAAGAGACACGATGATCTTTAGCGAGTTCACACACTTCACACCGAAAGTCGGAAATATCAAACTTTAAAAATAAACTTAGAAATAATTTCTTCAAATAACTAAAAGAATCATGCTCTAGACGTCGATGTCATAGCCAAATATCTTATTTCTTCTTCTCACCTTCGGATCCTTCCACACTTAGAGCTTGAGTCAACTTGCTTGAACTTTCATATTCTAATTCCAGGTAATAGAGCTTTCAGTGTCTAACCCCATAATCAATCGTTTTGCGAGTTTGAATATTCTTAAACACACAATGTGAAGGCCAAAAAACTACAATACAATGTAAGACAATAGTTATTTGAGCAACAGATAACAAATTAAAATTCAAGGATGGCACAATTAGGACAACATCTAAGGTTAGGTTGTTTGTGAGAGGTATGGAACCCTCGCCAATAACGGTGGCGGGATCACCATTGGCAGTGGACACAATTGATTTGGTGGATGGTTGAAAGTTTGGGACTTGTCTAGAATCAAAAGTCATATAGTCGGTAGCACCCGAATCAATTACCCATGCATTATTCATAATAGAGGAAGAAATATTAAAAACCTTATCATCATTACCTGCAGCTGTAGAGGTTGATCTACCACTCTTCTTAGCTTGATCGGCCACTCCAACGGCGACAGTAAGTAGATGGCAATTCTTCTTCCAAGTATCCCTGCCATGATCTTAGTTCTCCGGATAGCCTATTATCTTATAACAACGGGCTTTCGTGTGACCGATATTGCCACAGTGAGTACACTTCCTTGACTCGTATGGTAGTTTTGGTCCCATAGTGAAGAACAACAAACAGAAAAATGAACAGATCTAGCAATAATCAGCAACTCAGCAAACGAACAGATCGACTACGGGATTGACAAAAAACAAACAAAAAATAGCGAAGGAGGCGCCGTCGATGGTCGAGTGGAGGGCTCGATGGCGGAAAGCTGGAAACGAGGGCGGCTCGACGGTTGTAAGAGGTTGGGGCTGAAGGTCGACAAGGTAAAGGCAGGGCTGCGACTTGGAGGCAAGGTGGGATGCGGATGACAATGAGCAGTGGGGTGCTCGACGGGGTGGCTCAACGGCCGAAGCAGCGGCGGCGAGGCAAAACAGAGAGCTACGTGAGGGGGTGCAGGTGGCAGTCGCGCGGGGTGCGCGAGGTCGGGGTGCACAGCAGGCGACGGGGAAGGTCGGGGTTCCGGGTTTCGATGATGAAGATGATCGGGGAGATCGGGGTTCGGGTTTCGATCGATGAAGATGACCGGGGATCGGGGATCCAGGATCGAGGTTGACGATCCGGAATCGACGACAGTGAGGATCGAGGTTGACGATCGGGAATCTTGTTAGGCTTTGATACCATGTTGAAATCAGATTTGGAAAAAAAATAATTTTCTTATTCATATTTCTCTACTGTATACATCTATATATAAGAATTTCTTTCTTGGAAGAAGAAGAAAGGAGATTGAGAGAAGATTGGGAAGATGAGAGATTTGGGAACATAAGTTCAAACTACAACATAAGTTCAAACAGAATTATTTCATCATTAGTCACTCCTCTGTAAATCATAGTATGCAACTTCTGTTACATAATCCATCTCATCATCACTTAAAACCAATGAGAAAGAACAATCTCATTTTCAAACCCAACCAACAAGCATGAACATTATCTTAGAAACTGATACTCATTTAGACATCATGATATAATTGTATATAAAGTTTAGATAAAAAAATTTCCATCACTAGTCACTCCTGAAAAAATCATAGTGTGCAACTTCAGATACATGATCCATCTCATCTCCAAATTCAGACAAAAAAGCAACTCGTGATGCTGCACTAACCTGAAGTAAGAGTTTCAAATCATACAATCCAGTAACATACATTTGACGCTAACCTGAAGTAGTTTGCCTTCACTGCAAGAAAGATGAAGCTAGTTTATTAGATGAGGAAAGTCATACAATCCAGTAAAACAATCCAATAACATACGTACATTGAGTATGCCCAAAAGAACTTTCCGAACTATTATCACCATCTGTTCATTGAAGCTTATATTTTGGCGGGAGAGTCACACACATCCTTCTCGGGAAATAATGGGAACTAATTATATTTCCTCACATTGAAGGGCCCAAACCAATCTTGTTGATCCATTCTAAGTTTGAGGAGCACACCTCTCTGTATTTTATAAGCTGAGTATTTATCAAAAGGGATTCTAGTTTTATAATCATAACTAGAAAGTTTGAGATAGAAACGTAACTCATGAGCAAGTGCATTTCTCATGTTCACCGTCTATTTCTCTCTATTTGTCAAGTATAAGAAAGCTCATGCAATGCACATGTTAACAACGGAGTCTCATATAATTACAACTTCCAACCTGTGTACTCAATCTTTGAGATAATCATATAAAAAGTACACATCCCAAAATAGCCACATTACATCCAGTTGTTCATTTAATTTCTTTTTCTTAAGAATTGCCCATTAGAGTTTTAATAAATAAATAACATCAACATCAAGCTTATCAATTGCATTAAGAAAAGTTAACAAAGATGTCATGAAATTAATGAACACACAAAAATCCACTTGTTTCTTTCTGGAGTTTTAGACTGTCATCAAAACAGATGCATCAAGAAACAAAGATGATGAGCTTATAAAATATAGAGAGGTGTGCTCCCGAACACAAATTAACTATATGTATAAAAATGAATGTTTCGATTATTGTTACAAAAAGACGGCCCCCAGAGTTTAGATGCATCATATACTCCCTTATCCTGATTAGTTGAATGGCTAAAATCTCACAATTTTTGCAAATGAAAAAAAATATATGTAGTTTGTCACACATCTTCTCATTATCTACCTGAATTTTGCAAAGGAGGTATATGACTGCAAAAGATGCAAATAAGTTACAGCGTGTTCCTCACAAACTCTGTGGAAATGTCCAGTTTTCCATACTTAAGACAAATATAACAGGAAAAGGCAAAGAGGTCAAAATAGCAGTTTCAGATGCAAATTAGGACAGAATAATTCTAATTGACCAAGTACCATCAGGAATTCCAACAACAAATACATGGCCATGCCATAAGAGTGATGATTGTGTCAAGCTAGTTCTCAAGTATAGCCAGTGTCAACAAATCATTCAACCACTAGAATAACGAAACACTTAATAATTTAGTATGATTTCATAATGGATCAGACATTCTAAATCCCATCCTAATAAATAAACAATGCAAGAAACATACCAGTAAGGTGAGACCATTCAATCCAACAACAAGGTCAAAATATTCCCGTTAGTCGACAGTTTTTGTGTTTATCGGATGTTCAAGTAGCACAACTTTAATCAAATCCTAAGAACCGATCAAAACCTTAACCCTAACCCTAATCTAAATAAGGAGAGCCTAATTATTCACAAATTAACCTATTGTCATATTCTCAAATTCATACTAGAATAAACTTTAGGGTTTGAAATTCCTTACTTGATTTGATTAGGGGAGGGGGGACGACGGTTTGTGAAAGGGAGAGAGAGTGATTGGGGGATTGGGGGGCGGCGGGGGGGCGGCGGGGGGACGACGATGAGGGACGGAGGCCGGGCGATGAAGGACGGCGATGAGGGACGGAGGTGCTGTGGTTGGGTGAAAGGGAGAGAGAAAGGAGATTGGGGGAGGGGGGACGGCGACCGGGGACTGGGGGCGGGCGAGGAGGGAAGGTGACGGTGATGGGGGAAGGGGCGACGGTGGGGGAGGGGGACAACGATGGCGGAAGGGGCGCCAGCGGGGGAGGGGGACATCGATGGGGAAAGGGGAGAGGTTTCAATTTTGGGGGGAGGGATAACTTATCAGTTCGATTCCCCGGCGTTTTTATGCAAAAACCCCAGGGTATCCCTACATACACCGGCGTTTGTATAGAACGCCGGCAAAAACGCCGGGGTATCCCTACATACACCGGCGTTTGTATAGAATGCCGGTGTATAATTGAATTTTTTTTAGTTCCCTAAACTGTTGGTTCCTACTCCGACATTTTTACCAAAACGCCGGAGTAAACCTCCTCTCTTGTAGTGATACCATGTTGAAATCAGATTTGGGAAAAATAATAATTTTCTTATTCATATTTCTCTACTGTATACATCTATATATAAAAATTCCATTCTTGGAGAAGAAGAAAGAAGATTGAAAGAAGATTGGAGAGATGAGAGATTTGGGAAATCTGTTTTCTATAAATTAGGAAACAAAATATACAATTACTATATTTCAACATTTTCCTCCAACCTCATCTTCTATAACTAGTTTTAAACTTGTAACATTCAATTTAGCAGTCTTCCCTAAATTTAAAAAAAAACCCTTCAATTTAGCAGTCCATGCACCACCAGTTATTCTCAATTAAACTTCTCAAATTCTCAATTCAGATTTAGCTTCCACCCAAATTACTAAACACTGTTAAACTTTTCGAATATCAAGTATTTAATTAATTTTAATTCCTATATATTTTCAGTCACAATTAGCCACATATCTTTAACGCCTAACACTTGGAAAGTTCTGGAACTGAGAAGGAACCAGTTGGTCTCCTTTCATTCTTTGTGTGTTGATGCATAATGCAATGTGTTGAAATTTAAAATGTGAGGCCTCAAATGTTGTCATGGTACTTTGTTTTGTTGCCAGATGTTTGGTTCCTAGTCTGCACACAAGTCAGTCCAGCACCTAGATCTGGACATAGTTAGAAGAAGGAATAGCTGGGTTCTACACTTTACATTATTGGTATTCTGTGGTTCTCATTGGTTATGAGGATTAGTGGCTACGTTCATAGATACCATGGGTTTTTATATTAATCATGGAAAATCAGTAGCCATTAGCTGATCATATTATATTAATAATATTAATCATGAGAATGTCAACTAACCACTCAGATTATATAAGAATTGCATAGATAACCTGATTCACCGAAAGTTCTAAAATTGATATGCCGTAACGAGATAGCAAGTGTGGTGACTTGTACATGTTTGACACATACTATAGTTGAAGATTTTTAATTTCTGAGAACATGCATGTGATTCATGATTTTAACTAGTCATAAAAACTCTCTCTGATTGTCATTTGCATCAGTGAAAATTGGGACCGACCACAAGAAACAAGAGGGCCATTAAAAAATCTACCAAATTAACATAGTTTTTTTGTCGTGTTATGGACATGGTGATGCATGCAATAATGTTTTACATAAAAAAAGTTAAATATACATTAAAAAAGGGTAATTGATTGAGTAGACCGTTGATTCCGTTGTTAATATATATATATACTCTATGAAGGAATTATGCGAAATCATGTCATGCACCGTCTATCCATACTCGATGCCTAATAAAACAAGTTTTTGGGACCTTTGAAGAGATTTAATTAATCAAAGTGTCTCTCTTAGGGTTCATCATTGATTAATTAGTCACCTTGATACAAAACTTCCGAATATATGCTTAAAGTAGAACCACTTGATATTTGCTTATGAAATTTGGCTGGTAAAGACAGCTACCCTTGAGCCTTGATTATCGGAGCTAGCTTTTGACACATTAACATTCACTTTAGAAGTGAAATCTAGTTCAAAATTATAAGTTTGATAAGCTGAGATGTGGTTTGTTCTTTTCTTAATAATATGAGGCCTGTATAGTTTGGGGTGGCAATGGGCTAAATTCATTTGGAATTCAAACCCCATAAATACGAATCCTACACACTCATATATGTAGGGTTAGGGTTGGAAATGAAATCCGACTAACGGATATATAGCTTCCATTTTTAGATTCCCTTTCCTTAAAAAACCTCGAGTATTCAATCCAACTAATATCCTAATAAAATAATCTATAATAATATGCACCACTATATATATAATGTGAAAATAGTATATTTCATTGAACTGTTAAAGAAATATCAGTATCATTTTAAATTATTAGTAAGGTACACGTGTCATGCACATCTTTATAAATATATATATTTTAAAATAAAAATTATGATGTTTTTTAGTCCGAATTTAAGATTTTTTTAATATTAACTATGCATGAACAATATACTTGTTTGATAAGAAAACAATTTATGTCTGTGAACAAACATAACTAAGATATATGATAGGTACACTACACGTACTAATACTCTAATTATAGTACTTACTGGATCATAGTATCGTAGACCATGAATAATTTTCGGACCTCTAATTAGTACTTACAGTTACGTGCTCCTATTACCACGTACGTAAACTAAAAATAGACTTAAGATCGTAACAATCGTACGAAACGTAACCGCCTCACTTCCGGTGACCTGATCCCAAATCCCCGTACAAAAAGGTCTCGTCACCCCCAATTTTTCTCATTGCACCGCTTCTCCCGCCTCCGTATAAACCCCTTCAACTCCCTGCCAGGTAAGCTCACCTCCCTGTTTCCGTAACTGTACTAAACGACAAAACCGCAAGGTTGGTGATGTAAACTACTGCAACCAGGGGCATTTCGGTAAAGTACAACTAGATTTAAAAGATCTTTTAGTTGAACAATTGTTCGAGCTTGCATCCACATGTACCACTCATATGGTGAGCTGACACGTGTCATTCTGTCAATCATGGACCGTCCATGGGCACGTGTCAGACGTAGGTGGAGAACGGAGGGGAGAGAAATGCATTTTTTATTTGGAAGCTGGGACAGTCGGATGTGGATGTGGATGTGGATGTGGATGTGAATTTCGAGTTTTAAAATGAGTGGTTGTGATTCTGTGGTTAATTGATGCCTTCAGCGACTAAAACGTCTACGTCAAAACTTTCTTTAATTTATTTTTAACTATTGCGAATTGGTACATTTGTGCCCCCATGATTCACAGAATTACAAGTTGATTAAAAATATGGGTTGTTTTAGAAGGGGTGTTTTAGTAATGTGATTATGCACCTGCCACGTGGCTATTTAATCGAACTCTTGGCAGAATGAAAGTTTCAAGAGAAAAATTAGTTGGTTGTGGGGGACCTATAGTTGTTGAATCCAATCTCATTTCTTCTTTGCTAGGAGTAGGAGTTGGTGAGCCAATTAAGAGATTATTTGGTTAGCAACAGCAATTGTGGTTTTATCACCCAAAAAAAAAAAAAAAAAAAAAAAACACACACACACACATATATATATATATAAAAGGGAGTATGAACAATTGATAAAAAAGACATATATGTGATTGATTGTTTTTTATTTAAATAATTAGTTGTTCAATATATCACATTCACAATATCTAATCAATTGTTCATTTATTAAATGAATAAGTTATATATATATATATATATATATATATATATATATATATATATATATATATATATATATATATATATATATATATGGGTAAAAGGGATATGAGCAACTTGCTCATTTAGTAAATGAGCAATTGATTATGTGGCATGCATGTGATACATTGGACAACTAACCCTTTTAAGACTTTTCCATTCACATGTATGCCACATCATCAATTGCTTATTTACTAAATGAGCAAGTTGCTCATACCCCTTTTTCCCTATATATATATATACCCGTTCGATCTTGCATGAGATCATGATCGGATTTTGATCAAATGGCTAGCGGCCGAGTTCACACAAGATCATGTGCGAATCAAGCTCTATAATCAGTTAGGTAGTTGACAAATAATGCAAGTGTATCGTGGACTAGTTGACTGGAATGAAAATACTCGTATCTATAGGAAAACTTGGGGATTGAAAAAAATGGTAATTTCACTGTTCGGTCTCTGTATATCCGCATCCATTTCAGTGGGTGTCGACCGAAATGGTCAGATATTATCTGGAAGGCGAAAACCCCACTGAAAATAAAAATATTCTTTTGGCTGGTTCTTAATAATGCAATTATGACTATAGAGAACCTGGCCAAACGCCAATCGAATATTGATTCTTTCTGTGGGTTCTGCAATGCTATCTCCGAGACTAGAGACCATCTATTCCTGGAGTGTCCCAGGAGAAAAACGGTTCTCGTTGAGGTACTCAGCGCCTTGGGTACTAACGAGTATACTATTTCGTATGAGGATCTATGGGTAGGCTCGAAATTCGCTATTGAGAGACGGTCTATGAGAGAAGCCTGGTTTATCGCTATCGCCGCTACGACCTAGGTCCTTTGGCTAGATAGGAATAACTGTTACTTTCGGAGGACTAGTAATAGCATTTCTGGTAATTTGATTCACATTATGCATCTTATTTTTTTTGGGCTACAGCTGTTGCATCAGGTCATCGAGGAAGGATTGTCAGTGTCTTCCAGGTGGAGGAGTACGATGACGTTGAAGTTGAGATCGGGTTGATGCACGACCAAGGGACAAGTCTGCTATGTTCTTCGTTACTTTGGCTGCTGATTGATCCCCACTACCCCAGGGTTTGTTGGGGGATGTAGATGTTATGTTGTAAGTTTGTTGGGTGCATGTATATGTTTGTCTTTCTTTCTTTTGTCCCACCCCACATGCTTGGGGAGGATCTGTGTGTTTTTTGATTATGTATTGTAGGACGTTGTACCCTGCTCAGTGCTTTGAGTTTATTTTTATTAACTCCTTATTAATGAAACATGGTGCCTATACTCCACATTTTCCTTCAAAAAATAAAATAAAAAACAATCTAAATTTTAAAAAAGTACACAAAGTTTTGGGTTAGTTTAAAAAAAATACACAATTTTTTTTATTTAAAAGAACACAATGTTTAAATAAAGTCCACTGGTTTATTAGGGTTAGGGTTAAGGTTGGGTTAGAGCATCTGTAGTCGTCTGCTAAATACCAAAAAAATGGAAAAAAAGGGAAAAAAGAGCGATGTAGTCGTCTGCCAAATACCCAAAATTTGGGTGTCGCATGAACATGAGATTGCCAAATATAGAAGATGGTTTGGCAAATGCCAAATTATAGCTGATGAAAGATTATCTTTTGTCCGATAAATGAGACGAAAGATAATCTTTCGTCTGAAACGTGGGACGACAAACAAAACACCATCGCTTCAATTCAGCATACGACAAATTTGACAGACGAAGGATAATCTTCCGTCCGAATAATTAAATTAAAAAAAAAATTGACGGACGGTACATAATGTACCGTCCAACACATTCATGCAAAAGACAAAATGCCTAGGCCAGGACTTCATCCCTCGTCCCAGGCATTTGTCTCATTTTAATTTTTTTTTTTTGGGGTCCTTTTGTGCCCCTTTTGTCTCTTTTGTTTTTTTAAAAAAATATTTTTTTGTCAATTTTTCGTGTGACCCATATTTTGGCTTTTGACGACTACATCGCAAACCCATTTTTCCCATTTCTATTTGCCAAATACCCAAAATATGACTCAAGACGACTACAGATGCTCTTAGGGTAGGGTTTAAAAAAACAACTTTCATATTTCATTTGTGTTTAAAAAAAACCACATTCATCTTTTATTTGTGTTTAAAAAAAACATCACTTAACTAATCAGATGTTTAAATAAACCCCCTCGAACTAACCCTAACTCTAACTAGCCCAGTGAACTTTATTTAAATATTGTATCCTTTTTAAAATAAATTTTTTTTGTG
This sequence comes from Hemerocallis citrina, assembly GCA_017893485.1. Lineage (NCBI taxonomy): Eukaryota > Viridiplantae > Streptophyta > Magnoliopsida > Asparagales > Asphodelaceae > Hemerocallis > Hemerocallis citrina. Next base: position 177,105,511 of record CM030367.1, read on the forward strand.
TACTTTTTTTAAACTGACCCAAAACTTTATGTATTTTTTAAAATTTAGCCTAAAAAAACAACGAATCTATAAGTTGCCCATATCCAATAATTCATTAAAACTAATAAAAAAAATACCAATTATCTTATTCTTAAAATATCGTATTTGTGTAAATACACAATAATTCTTGTAAACACCTATATAGAAAGTATTGTTTATTGCAATAATAATAGAATAACAGTTAACAAATACTAATAATACTCGTCAAAAAAAAAAACAAATACTAATAATTCGAAGGAGACGAGGTATGTGGACAATAAGACCACAAGGAGCGGTCCACCCTTTTCCCCATAAATAATATTATTATTTAAAAATCCAACAAACAAATACTCTGTACGTACGGACCACAATCCCACGGAGACCGATGCATGCTTTAAAATCCGCGCCTTAAAACCACCATTTCTATATTTTATTAATCATTTAGTAGTATTTAAAACGAAAAAATAAAATAAAAATATCCCATAATTACCGATTAAGATATTCTCACCCTCCTCCCCTCCCACCTTTATAAACACCAACCCCCCCCCCCTCCACTTCTCCATTCTAAACTTCTCAGATCAACCACTCCAACTTAAAAAAAGATAAATAATTCAAAGAATAATAAGAAAAAAAAATGTTACCTACGAATTCGTGCGAGCTTTGTAAAGGCCCCGCGTCGCTCTACTGCTACTCCGATTCGGCCTTCCTCTGCTGGGCGTGCGACCGTCACGTGCACTCCGCCAACTTCCTCGTCTCCCGTCACGTGCGCCAGTTCGCCTGCACCAACTGCCGCTCCTTCTCCCTGGCCCTTATCGGATCCGGATCCGATGACCCGATCCACTCCACCTGCCTCTCCTGCTCTCCTTCTTCCTCTTGCTCTTGCGTCACCTCCGAATCCGGATGCGAACCAGAACCCCAAAACGAAAGTTCCGCGGCGACGTGGCACGTGCCGAGGGAGTTGGATAGCACGTGGGGTGAAATGGCTAGGAGGGGGAGGAAGGTGGAGGTGAGAGTGGAGGAGGGGTGGGGGGAGAGTTTGTAAAGTGACACGTGAGGGGATGATTTAATTGATTTGTTTTTGGTTTTGGGAGTTTGCGGTAAATAGGGATTTTGGTTTTTAGTTTTAGAGAAGATAGAAATTAATAATGTCTGCGCTTCAGGTTGGTTAATGGCTTCAATGTAATTAAGCGATTTACTTCTTCTTCTTCTTCTTCTTTTTTTTTTTGGGAGGTAAATGATTGTTTGATATTTGGATTCTAAATCTTTACTGTCCTTCGATTTTTTTTTTTTTGTTGTTGTTGTTGTTCTTTTAGTTTTATTTGTATAAGTTGAGAGGAAGAGAAAGAAAAAAACATGCAAGGATTGATGAAGATTAACTTTTGTATCATGGTATATATCAAAAAAACTTTTGTATCATGGTAAGTGACCAATTACAAGGGAAATCAGAATGTTTAATCAAGGGATTAAGAGAAGATCGACTTGTCTGGATGTATTTTGATCTTATGTGCACTTTCCTTAGATTCTAGATGGAGTGGACTTTCAGATTTCATCAATCATCTAAATTCCTTGTAATGAACTCTTACAGAAAGACTAGAGATACGAAAGCGAATTTATTGTCATTAAAAATGATGCTGCTGTTATTGAGGTGCGGGAGCAACAGACAGTAAATTCTTTGATTTGAAGGAAAACAAAAACAGATATCTTAGCCGTCGTTCCAAGTTTCGATGTGAGGCTTGTATGTGGTAGGAGATGAGATGATAGAATGACCGCTGCTAACTTGCAAAAATATGAGACACCGGAAGGATTTTTGAAGACAGATCCTTCGACGCTCAAGTCAGTAAACGGCCTTCTAAAAAGTTGTATTAGCTGGTAAAATTGTGATTACCTTTTTACTATAGACGCGGATCTGTATTTATAGGTCAGAAGGGATCTGTTGTAACACCCCGCAAAATTGGAAATGACAATTTTGTCCTCGTGTGTTACGCATGTGTATTTTGTGACGTATTTTCACTATGTGTTTTGATTACCGACTATTTATGCATTTTTCCGCATTGATTTTACCCTATTTTGAGTCAACAAAAATATCAAATTTTAATCTCTGCATTTTTACGTGCTCTTTACGTATTTTGATGCACGAATCGGTTATGTGTTTCCACCGCTACGTGCAATATTTTCTATGCGTTAAATTATTTATTTTACGTATTCAAATCCATTTTTAAAAACGGAAATTCATTTCTTGCATTCCGATATAAATACTTTTGTACGTATAATGCACGTGTTTTCTATGTACGTAGCCAATTCATCGTAAAATTAATAAATATATTTTTTATATTGAATTTTTATTATCTTTAATATTTTTCAGTTGATAAAACCGAATTTCGTATTTTTATGTTTTACGTACGAAGTAAGTGTTTTTCAGTGCGCATATTTAAGCATATTTGTTTTTAATAGATTTCAGAGTGCATGTGACACCCCGTCATTTTCAAAGAGTATAAAAATATATATAGTATACATATATATGTATTATGTATAAATGATTAAATGTAGTTGATATATATATATATGTGTGTGTGTGTGTGTGTGTGTGTGTGTGTGTGTGTGTAAAGTATAGCTGTTTGTATTAAATATGATGTTGGATGGCATTTGTGGGGGGCCCACCCGTGAAGAAATCAAACAGCAAAGGGTTGATGTTGATTGACTTCGTCAAAAGGCTTTGACGTGGCTTTTACCCTGGGGGGCCCACCGGTTGAATAGAAGACAACACTGGGGTTTCTGCGCTGTTCTCTTGAAGTGCTGACGTGTCACAGAGGTGGAGTTTCGGTTTTGAGTAGTAGGGAGAGAGAGAGAGTTGGCAGTATGGGTTTTGAAGAGGTGGACAAATGAAGATTTGGGGGTTCACTACAAAAGATAATTGTTTTACCGGCGAATATTCCCCGGCGTTTTACTAGTAGCGCCGGGGTAAGGAGCGAATAGGAATGGGGCGCCAGATGGGAAGATTATACACCGGCGGTCGCTTTAAACCGCCGGGCAATCTTCGTATTCACCGGCGTTTTATTTAAAAACGCCGGTGAAGTGTACTATTCACCGGCGTTTTGATAATAAACGCCGGTGAATATACCGACACATTCACCGTCGTGTCTAATTGAAACGCCGGTGAATAAGCTGCGATAAAACCCGCGAACCCTAATCTTTCGCTCGCCATTTTCCCAACCCCCCCCCCCCCCCCCCCCAAAAAAAAGGGGGGAGCTTCGTTTTCCCTCCTTCCTCGCTCTACTTCCCGCGCGTTTGCCTCCGCCGCTTCGTCCTCTTCGACGGCCTTCGACCTTTCGTCATCGTCCTTTCTTCCCTTCGTCATTTTCGATTTCCCTCTTCCCTGTCTCTATTTGGAGGTGAATCGGCGATCGGAAACCACCGTGTCGCCCCGCTCTCTCTCTCTCCTACGCCCCCGCGCTCGTCGCCCCGCTCTCTCTCTCTCTCTCTTCGGTATCATCTCTTGATTTCCCTTATTTTTCAAAAAAAGCATGTTTTTTCAGATTATGCATCTTGATTTTCTTAACATGAATCGTTTAGTTGGGATGAAGAATGAATAGAAAAATATATGCTTAGATACTAGAAATTTTCATCTTCTTTTACTGTTAATGAAGCTTATTTCATGCATCTGATTGTCATCTTGGCATGTTTTTTTGACCAAAATGGGTTCACTGTGAACTGAGGATGCTATAGGTACGTATGCCAAAATCCTCCGGCCGGATATGCACAACAATTGGATTTTAGATTTAGTTGGGCACAGTGAATTAGTAGAGCAACATATAAGCTCAGATAATGGAAATTTTCATTTTAAGATACTGTTGAAGTAACATGTTTGCCCTCGTTGGCATGATTTTTTAACAAAAAATGGATTCACTTCCAAACTAAGTATGCTGCTAGCATACCCATTTTCTTTCACTGTTAATGAAGCTGATTTCATGCATCTGATTGTCTTCTTGGCATGTTTTTTTGACCAAAATGGGTTCACTGTGAACTGAGGATGCTATAGGTACGTATGCCAAAATCCTCCGGATATGCACAACAATTGGGTTTTAGATTTAGTTGGGCTAAAGAAGTAGTAGAGCAACATATAAGCTCAGATAATGGAAATTTTCATTTTCAGATACTGTTAAAGTAACCTGATTGCCATCTTTGGAATGATTTTTTAACCAAAAATGGGTTCACTTCCAAACTAAGTATGCTGCTAGCATCCCCATTTTCTTTCACTGTTAATGAAGCTGATTTCATGCATCTGATTGTCATCTTGGCATGTTTTTTTGACCAAAATGGGTTCACTGTGAACTGAGGATGCTCTAGGTACGTATGCCAAAATCCTCCGGCCGGATATGCACAACAATTGGGTTTTAGATTTAGTTGGGCTAAAGAAGTAGTAGAGCGACATATAAGCTCAGATAATGGAAATTTTCATTTTCAGATACTGTTAGAGAAGCTGATTGCCATCTTAGGCATGATTTTTTAACATAAAATGGGTATACTTCCAAACTAAGTATGCTGCTAGCATCCTCATCTTCTTTTACTGTTAGTGAAGCTTATTTTCATGCATCTGATTGTCATCTTGGCATTTTTTTTGACAAAAATGGGTTCACTGTGAACTGAGGATGGTATAGGTACGTATGCCAAAATCCTCCGGATATGCACAACAATTGGGTTTTAGATTTAGTTGGGCACAGTAAATTAGTAGAGCAACATATACGCTCAGATAATAGAAATTTTCATTTTCAGATACTGTTAGATAACCTGATTGCCATCTTAGGCATGATTTTTTAACATAAAATGGGTTCACTTCCAAACTAAGTATGCTGCTAGCATCCTCATCTTCTTTTACTGTTAGTGAAGCTTATTTTCATGCATCTGATTGCCATCTTGGCATGTTTTTTTGACCAAAATGGGTTCACTGTGAACTGAGGATGGTATAGGTACGTATGCCAAAATCCTCCGGGTATGCACAATAATTGGGTTTTAGATTTAGTTGGGCTAAAGAATTAGTAGAGCAACATATACGCTCAGATAATGGGTATTTTCATTTTCAGATACTGTTAGATAACCTGATTGCCATCTTAGGCATGATTTTTTAACCAAAAATGGGTACACTTCCAAACTAAGTATGCTGCTAGCATCCTCATCTTCTTTTACTGTTAGTGAAGCTTATTTTCATGGATCTGATTGTCATCTTGGTATGTTTTTTTGACCAAAATGGGTTCACTGTGAACTGAGGATGGTATAGGTACGTATGCCAAAATCCTCTGGATATGCACAACAATTGAGTTTTAGATTTAGTTGGGCTAAAGAATTAGTAGAGCAACATATATGCTCAGATAATGGAAATTTTCATTTTCAGATACTGTTAGAGAAGCTGATTGCCATCTTAGGCATGATTTTTTAACAAAATGGGCTCACTTCCAAACTAAGTATGCTGCTAGCATCCTTATTTTCTTTTACTGTTAATGAAGCTTATCCCATGCATCTGATTGTCATCTTGGCATGTTTTTTTGACCAAAATGGGTTCACTGTGAACTGAGGATGCTATAGCTGTATGCCAAAATCCTCCGGATATGTACAACAATTGGTTCACTCTGAAAAATATATGCTTACATACTGGACATTATCATTTTTCTTTTACTGTTAATGAAGCTGATTTCATGCATCTGATTGGCATCTTGGCATGTTTTTTACCAAAATCCTCCAAATCTGTACAAGAATTGGGCTGAACAAACCTCGTGCAGGTTTCTTTTGGCGCTACAAACATCAATGATTTAGTTGGGATGAAGAATTATCTTAGAAAAACTTATTAGTAGCCATATTAGTTTCTTTTGTTTAGTATTATTATTATTATTATTATTATTATGAGATAAGTAAGTGATTATTAGTAGCCATGAACAGAATAGTTCATGAGTCATCAGATCTTCTTGTTACCGTAGTTACAGCACGACGCGCTCATTATTCGGCCGATTCCTCTTCATCAGCAAATACCCTTTACCATCATCATCTCCTTGAACGGAAAGCCAAATACAGGGGAGACTATAGTCGATTTTTTTTTACACTCGAACACAGGGTGTGCGATAAAATACCACTAAGGTGGTTGTGATAATTTCCACAAAAGGTAGTTTAGGGTTATGTGAATAGAGTAGATTGTGTTAAGATTTAATTTTTTTTCGTACATTTTTTGGAACCACAATTTCTTTATTTTACAGTTAAAGATTATATCGTTTATTTATTTGCAGCTAGGGATGGTTTTCAAAAAGGTGAAATTTAATCTACAAAATGCCTTTTACTGTTATTACTATTTAATATATCAAATTTTAATTTCAGATTGTGTGCTATTGTTATAATGGATAGAAGTTGGATTAGTAAACCACGATTATCCAAGGAGTACCGTGATGGTATTAAAGATTTTATTATCTTTGCCAAACGACATTTCCGTGATCCCAACCTAATCCTTTGTCCATGCCTCCGGTGTACAAATTGTAATTTGAGGACATGTGACGTAGTACATACACACTTGGTTGTCAACGGTTTTCTTCAAGGGTACACAAGGTGGTTTTGTCATGGAGAGGATCATACGTCAGCTCCTGTTCGTCCGGTTGTATTAGAAAATGAAGATGAGCCCTTAGTGAACGAAGACTTAAGCGTTTCCGATGAGATGCATGCTTTGTTGCAAGATGCCATGGGGATTCATAATGTTCCTTTCCACACCAATAACCCAACAACCCAAGTTCACAATGAGTCAACAGAAACATCACACATTGGTGGTAGGGTGGACGAGGAAATGCCTGGCCCCGCCCCTGAAAATAATAAGCAGCAAGAATCCTTCGCTAAGTTACTTGAAGATGCTAGTACTCCGTTGTACCGCGATTGCACCAAATTCTCTAAATTCTCATTCATTGTCAGACTATTTCAGATTAAATGTTTAAACGGGTGGTCTGCTAAGTCTTTCATTATGCTACTTGAATTGTTGAATGAAGCATTTCCTGAAATCTGTATTCCAAACTCAGCCTATAAAATCAAAAAATTCCTAAGTTCTTTCGATCTAGGGTATGAGAAGATAGCAGCATGTCCAAATGACTGTATGCTTTTTACGAGTGGTAAGGAAAGTCTGGAGAATTGCGAAGTGTGTGGTTCTTCGAAATGGAAAGAAAGACCAAATCAAGATGAGGGAGCCAGTGGATCTACTAAGCGAAGTAGGAAAAAGAAGCCTGCCAAAATACTGCGTTACTTTCCTCTGATTCCTAGGCTACAAAGGTTGTTTATGTCTACGAAAACTTCTTCTGATATGAAATGACATGCTGAAGGTCGCACTAATGATGGGATTCTTAGACATCCTGCTGATTCTCAATCTTGGAAAAAATTTGATGAAAGATATCCTGATTTTGCGGAAGATCCTCGAAATGTGAGACTTGGACTAGCTAGTGATGGTTTCAATCCTTTCAGGCAAATGAGTAGTACATACAGTATATGGCCGGTTGTGTTGATACCATACAATTTGCCGCCTTGGAAATGCATGAAGCAGTCCTCATTTATTTTGTCCATGATAGTTCCTGGATCGAAAGGTCCTGGAAATGATATAGATGTGTACCTACAACCGTTAATAGATGAACTTCAGAAGTTGTGGGTGGGTGTTCCAACCTATGATGTTGTGGCTAAAGAAAAATTTTCTCTTCGGGCCGTGTTGTCTTGGACAATCAATGATTTTCTAGCATATGCAAATTTATCTGGATATAGTACTAAAGGACGTTATGCATGTCCATGCTGTGCTGGCCAAACTAGTTCAAGGTGGTTGTACAATGGCAGAAAGTTTTGCTATATGGGTCATAGGAGATGGTTGCCTGACACACATATATTTCGGGCAGAGACAGCGACATTTGATGGTACCGACGAGTGGGAACATGCTCATGGGTCTTCTTCTGGTTCAGACATTTTGAGGCGGGTAGATGGTCATCAATTCAAATATGGAAAAGAACCAGAAGTCAGGACAAAGGGCAAGAAAAGGGCAAGGCCGGAGCAAGGTGAGGAGACCGATCTATATGGCGAAGATGAGGATCAAAACATGACGAGTTTAGGTGCATGGAAGAAGAAGAGTATTTTCTTCAAGTTGCCTATTGGGAATTCAACTTATTGCGACATAATTTAGATGTGATGCATATCGGAAAAAATATTGGTGAAAATTGTATAGGAACAGTTATGGGAGATAATCGGAAGACAAAGGACAATCTCAAGAGCCGACTTGATTTGAAGTCAATGGGCATCCGACATGAGTTGCACCCAGAAGAATTACCGAATGGGAAAGTACTCCTACCTCCTGCAATCTATTCAATGTCAAAATCGGAGTTGGAATTATTTTTCAAAGTACTACTGGAACTTAAAGTCCCTGATGGCTATTCTTCTAACATGGCAAGATGTGTCAACTTTAAAGAGAAGAGGCTTCAGGGTCTAAAGTCACACGACTACCACATCCTAATGCAGGATCTCCTTCCTGTGGCCCTAAGGTCTTTAATGTGTGAGCAAGTCACTACTGTCCTGAAAGATCTTTGTAGCATATATAAAGGTATTTGCTCAAGAATGCTTCGTGTTGAAGATCTGGACCAATTGGAGCAGCAGGCGGCATTGACACTTAGTAAAATGGAGATGATATTTCCTCCATCGTTCTTCACTATAATGATTCACTTGATAATTCACCTTGCTGGTGAAGCCAGAATCGGCGGTCCTGTTCACTATCGGTGGATGTACCCCATTGAGAGGTAAAAGAATTCATTCATCTTACGAAATTGAATTTTCAAAAGCTCATTTCTTTTAATCCCCTAATCCGCTCTAATTCATTAATTGTACATGTTCAGGTACCTATACCGGCTAAAGGGTTATGTGAAAAATAGAGCATATCCTGAAGGGTCAATAGCTCAGGGATATCTATCAGAGGAGTGCTCACATTTTTTTTCCAGGTATTTGCCGGGTGTGGAGACATCTTCTAGTAGACCACGTAGAAATCCAGACATTTACAACCTTGATGGTGCTCAATATCTTTTTGATACCGCTGGCACTACTGTTGGTAAAGTTGATGCATTTGAGCTAGATAACTTAGCGTGGGAACAGGCACATCGATATGTGGTAGACCACCATGCATCAATGGAACCATTTCGAAAGTAAGTTGCTTTTGAATTTAAATCGAATACAGTGAAAACCGCGGAGTTCGATATTATCTTACTTTTTTTATTCCTTATTTCAATTGCTTGTTTTTTAGCGAATTTGTCAGGGACATCAAACGAAGGGCTAGACCAAGAAGACTACCACCATGTGAACAAAACAAGTTGATGAATGAAAAATTTCATAAGTGGTTTGAATCTCATGTAGGTGAATTACAGTTATGCGAGTTAATCTTCATTCTATCTACATTTTCTATGGTGCTGATACGATTTGCGCAAAATTAATAGGTACATTCTTTGGGTCCTGAAGGTGCGTCATCTGAAATATAAGTACTTGCCAAAGGTCCCTTTAAGATGGTCAAAAGATACAGAGGATACATATTCAATGGTTTTAGATTTCGTACTAAGGATCGTGAATGTAATTTGAAGTCTCAAAATAATGGAATGGTAGTGACGTCTAAGACTAGAAGTTATGCTTCCAAATCGGACACGAGGCCTGTAGATGGAGATCTCGACTACTATGGAGTGCTCACGGATATCATTGAGTTGAATTATTTTGGTCATTTCCGTGTTGTCTTATTCCGTGGGGATTGAGCTGAGTTTGATAGGAATTTTGCTAACAACAACGATAAGCTTGGTTTCACAGTTGTAAACTTCTCAAAATTGATTCACATCGGTACACACATTAGCCATGAGCCATTTGTGTTTCCATCCCAAGTGCAACAAGTGTTCTACATTGAAGATCCAACCCTGCCAAAATTGTATGTGGCTCTCCCTATGCAACAAAGAGATGTATTCCAACTGGGCGATACTTCAGAAGATGAAGACGGTGAAGTCATGAACAGTTACATTGCTTCTGAGTTTCCCGTGTTTGATGTAAACACAACCGACGTTGGAATTTGCGGGACTTGGCTCCGCAAGGATGGAGAAGAGGGCGATGTACTGGAAGATGTCGTATTGTAGTTTACATGATTTTCAATCTCAATATTATATGTCTGTAATTTTATGTCTTAAATCTTGTTGTAATATTATGTCTGTAATTCCGAATATGTTCATTGTGAATTTAATACACCGGTTTAATTATCTTTCTATTTTCTACTGCTTGGTATTATTTACATTAAACTATGCTTAGTGTCATTTGAACCAAACTATCGTTGTAATTTAATTTGTTACAAATCTCATTTTTTTAATTTTTTTATAATTATGTTGGTTTGTTAATCCTACTAAAGTACAAATTTTATGATAGTTATTATAAACATGTTATTAATTAAATTTGCATCTCTAAGTAAGTTATCGAATCCTTGACAGGTACAACATGCCGAGGCGTGGAATGAGGGTAAATATAAATGATGGCAACGAGAGCCATGGGGATGAGCAGCCACTAAATAATAGTGGCAATCAAACATATGAGGGTGAGGGTAGCACGCCGCCCACTGTCAAGAAACATCGGTAAGTCTTTAAATTGGTATTTTTAGAGAGATTATGGTCTTGAATGCATGAAAGACACATACTAGTGTTTGTGAGTCTGCATTGTGGCTGTCGTCTATAGGCATTTCGTCTATGTTTCTTAAGTGGACTGTGATTAGAAAGAAAGGGCTGGAGTGGAGATCTGGAAACCCAAATAGAGACATCTCGTTTATTATAATCTATACTTATTGTTGGACCAACCCCCTGTTGCTGTTGTTGCTGATGTCTCTTTGTGTGCGTGTGTTGAAGAGAATGAAGGGATGAGAGAGAGTTGAGGAAAATGCCGCTATGTTAGCCTGGTGTATCCTCATTCTCTACCATCCCTCTTTTTGGCTCCATATATGGCTTCTATATTAAATTGGTTTCCTTCCACGATGACAGTCCGTAATACTACACTTGATATGAGCCCTGTTCATAGCTGCACCCAATTGCATACTCACAAACAACTAATACGTGTCGTTCATGCATTGTATGACCAACCCCACTTTGGCACATAACATGGTATAGATGACATTGTATGACCTGCAAACAAGGTTTGTTCAGCCGTGTTGTTGTACTGATTTGGAGGATTTTGGTATGCTAGCAGCATACTTAGTTTGGAAGTGAACCCATTTTGGTTAAAAAATCATGCCAAAGATAGCAATCAGATGCATGAAATCAGCTTCTTTAACAGTATCTGAAAATGAAAATTTCCATAATCTGAGCATATATGTTTCTTTAACAGTGACTGTGAACAATTGTTCTTAATTGGGCTGTGATTAGAAAGAGACGAGTTGGAGTGGAGATCTGGAAACCCATATAGAGACATCTTGTTCATAATAATTTATTATTATGGCTGTTCTTGTCGCTCTTGCTGTTGTTGCTGATGTCTCTATGTGTTCGTGTGCTGAAGGGAAAGAAGGGATGAGAGAGAGATGAGGAAAATGCCGCTATGTTAGCCTGATGTATCCTCATTCTCTACCATTCCTCTTTCTGGCTTCTATATTTGGTTTCCTTCCACGATGACAATTCCTTAAAACTACACTTGATATGAGCCCTATTCGTATTTTTCTTCAATGAAGAATTGATCTATGACTGCAATCTCCATTCAAAACCCAATTGTTCTATATTTGGTTCTGTAGAACCCCGTATTTTCAAATATCATTTTTATATTTGAAAATGGATTTAAATTGATTTTTGGAGATTTAATGAATATTTTCAGAAAAATTTATCTTTCGTACACGTGCAGAACACGTGCAAATACTTTTTGAGAAGTTTGGAAAAATTAAGTTTTCTTCATGAAAAATCATTATTTAATATTTGTGATTTAATTGTTATTTTTCCAGATTTTTCTGAAATTTATTGGAACTATTTGCAATTTTTGAGAAAAGAAGGACCTTTTTGCAAATGTGACATTTTTAGGGGTTAAAATGCAAAATGTGATTTCTGGATATTTTGAACAGTATTGATTGAGATTTAGAATGTATATTTTCTTATAAATCCAAATTTAAATGAGTTTTGATGGAATTTCCAAAGAATGATCTATATATGTAAGTTTTATCTTGGAAAGGATTATTTTGCAAAATGTGGGTAAAACCCTAATATTCAATCCGGCATATTTAAGAGATTTTTTCTCCCAGCCGTCATTGTTGATAACACACAGAATTTTGGAGATTTACTCTTGGTGGAAAAGGAGTCTTTGGATCTAACAAAAGGAGGATTCTTTTCGTGGACTTTTCGCAAATTTAAGGTGAGAGATATAGAAATTGTTTTGTATTTGATTCATGTGAGTGATTTGTTCTGTTTGTTCGATTTTGTGAGTATGATAAATCGTCTTGTTGATTGATCTATGTGTACAAATATCATGATGTAATGATTGGATGTTGTGAACAATATGGATATTGTAATGTGGTATGAATCGTGTAGAAATGGTGGATGAAATAGTAGATTTTTATTATTTAGATTGTTTACTAAAAGCATGTTGAGATTTGTGTATGAACACCTGGACATTGGATTCATAATTCAGATTTGATTTAGATTTGTGAAAGAAACTTAGATCTTGTAAAACCCTAATGAAAGGATTTGTGATTTAGAATATGAGAGCCTAAATCTCAACTTATTGATGTTTCGAGTGATATATATATATACATATACCTGATGAAGATTCGTGGAGATTCATTATTTTCCTGAATACGAACTATTTTCATAACATTGATCATTAGAAAGCTTCAGAATTTGATTTTGTAATCAGACCTAAATTTTGAGATCTGTAGGCCGACAGTCGACTGGCCTACTGTGCAGTCGACTGGTACGAGCCTGACACTTTATTTTAAAATTGTTGAAAAGGTTGTTCTGGACAGTCGACCTAGCCAGTAGGCAGTCGACTGGTCCACTGAAGAAATTATTTTTGTAAAAAAAAAATTATTAGTCCTTTCTGGACAGTCGACCTACAACCCTTTAAGTCGACTTATACACTTAGAATAATTTTGAGAAGATTATTGGAATTTACCTCTGGTAAGTCGACTGATCCCTTCTTAAGTCGACTGTTAAATGACTTAGTTTATTTTTGTAAAATCTTGAATTTGGTCCTCTGGACAGTCGACTTATCATCAGTATGAGTCGACTGGTACTGAAGGATATTTGTAAACTTCAGTGTTAATTCGAATGATTGGTTCCTCAGATAATTTAGTATATACTTGTCATTCAGTTCAGTATATGATTAAGCAATTGACTTTGAGATATTCAGATAAGTATTTCATTTGAGACATTTAGTTGAGCCACTTTGTTTAGTGGAACCTTGTTGAGATTTTTGAGTTTGAGTCTCTAGTGGTGTGTGACCCTAGTATACCGGTGTTGAGTATTTTGTTGAGGCCATTGAGGCATTTCAGTCATTGAGTTTTGAATTCAGGCCGGTAGGGTGTACCACTCTAGGAGATTCGTTAAGTAATTAATTAACCCAAAATGATAAGGACAGGCACTAGTGGTGATGTGATGAACGGGAACATGAGTCAAGAACCTCAGTATGGCTTTCGGTGTGGGATTTAATCTCCGAAATTATCACATTAGATTTAGTGGTGTGGGATATGTCTCCGGAATTATCACAGTCTTGTGGTGTGGGACAATCTCCGGAATTATCACGGTAACTATTGTGGTGTGGGATTGATCTCCGGAATTATCGGAGTCGAGGTGAAGCCCATGTGGTATATTGTGGTGACGTGTCAATGTTTCGGTGTGGGATGATCTCCGGAATTATTCAAGTGAAATATCTTGGGTGTGGGATCCATCTCCGGAATTATCGGGCATGCGATACTATCCATGGTTTATCTTTATCTCGTAGTAGTCATCGTGTTAGAATTAGTTCATAATGTGGGGATTGAACCCTATGAAGTGAAGACGTTAAGGGCTTGCACCGAACCTATGTAGAATGGGATGCATAGACTTCGACAAGTACGCATTAGAGAGTCTGCATATAGAACTTGTGCTTTCTTGGCTTGGTTTTATGCATGTGGTTTTCTTGTTTTTCTACACATGACACTTAGCTTAGTATCACTTGATGTTTTATGTTACCTGTCATTTCGTACTTTCCATAATCATCTAGTACTTGTGGTTTAAGAATTTATGAGGTATGATTCTTTTATGTTGTTTGTTTATTTTTATATTTCTCACACCATTTATGGCTGACCCCTTTAGTTTGGGGGTTAGGGATCATCTCTAGCCTCACATTTGCAGGTAGTTGCTTAGTGATGGAGATTTGGATGCTAGAAGCATATATGAGATAAATTGATTCTTAAGTGCTTTGTGTAAAATTGTAATATCAGTTTTGAGATAAATTTGTGTTGTAAATAAAGAGAATATTGGGTTGAGTTGTTTTGATTTCCGCTGTGCATTGTAAATGATCTGTTGTAATAAAAGTTGAAAATTTTAGTGGTGTTGGTTATGTTTGATATTATATTGAAGTGGATCACTGGGAATGTGCCACGTATTTTCTATGTTATTAATCTAGAAATTCGGGGCGCTACAGAGATTGGTATCAGAGCGACGCTTCAATAGTAATACTAAACATGACATAAAAATGACCTAGGTGTGGACACTAGAGTGTGAGTACCTAAGTGTGGACATTTTTTTTTGATGAATCTAAGTGTGGACATTAAAGAGTGAGTATCACATAGAACTGAATATGATGTTTTACCTTTGGGATTCAATTGAGATTTTGCCAAAGGGTATTGATGTTAATTTGAATTGTGTGTGGGATGCTCTAACTTTTCTTTCGTTTTGCAGTATTCAGAATGGTTGCACCCAGGGGCAGGAATGGTGGCAATAATGAGGATGGATCTGGTAGTTCCCGAGGAAATGGGATCGACCTTGAGGCTGAATTCGCCAAGGTGTACCAGATGCTGAACACGCTGATGGCATTCAATGTGGCGCAGCAGCAGAATCCGCATCCAAATCATGGAGCTGGACATGGATTGGTGAACGCCGATCCTATTAAGCAGATTGAATCCTTTAAGAGGATGAGGCCGCCAGTCTTTGAGGGGCAAGCTGATCCAACAGCAGCAGATGATTGGATTCGGAAGATGGAGACGATCTTCGAGGTATCGGAGACTCCAGCAGCCAGCAAGGTGAAGTTAGCGTCGATGCAGCTTGAGAAAGACGCTGGTGTTTGGTGGGAGTCAGTGAAAAGGGCTTTGGGAGATAAGCAGTTGACTTGGGAAGCTTTTCTGGAGGAGTTCAGAGATCGCTTCTTTCCCCTAGATGTTCAGGAGAAGAAGGCGACTGAGTTCTTGAACCTTCAGCAGGGCAGCATGACCGTGCGGGAGTATGAGACCAAATTTGCTCAACTTTCGAGGTATGTGCCAGAATTGGTTGTTGACGAAGCAAAGAAGGCCAAAAAGTTTGAGCAGGGCTTGAGGTCGAGGATGATTCCATTGGGTATCAGACGGTTCGACAAGCTGGTCAGGAGAGCAGCGATGACTGAGGAGGATATGGACCAGTTCCAGAAGAAGCAGGATACATGGAACCGAAACAAGAGGCCAGCATCAGGCCAGAGTGGGAAGGGATTCCCCGCGAAGCAGGCCAAGTTCAGTGATCCAGTGCAGAAGGCATCTGCAGCTCAAGGGGTGACCTGTTACTACTGCAAGGAGGCAGGATATTACAGGTCAGCATGTCCGAAGTTGGCAAAGCAGGTTTGTTCCCAGTGTGGGCAGACAGGACATTCTCAGTCTCATTGTCCACAATCGAGGAAGGATGGTTCTGGTGGGAGCAAATTTCAGAAGAGGCAAGGGCGAGTATTTGCATTAACCGAGGAGGACGCTGGTAACTCGGAAAATGTAATACAGGGTATGCAAGAATTTTGAATTTTTATTTTGAATCAATGTAATAAATAAAACCTTTATTTGAGAACAATTTAAGATTGAGTATCATTCTTATTGTAACAGGAGTTATTTTAATTAATGGAATAAAGGCCAAGGTTTTATTTGACACTGGTTCATCGCATACTTTTGTATCGCCAAGTTTTGCAAAGATCTTAGGTGTGGAACCGAAGTTGTTTCCAGACAGGGTTTTGTCGGTGGCAACGCCGTCAGGTGAAGAGCTAATTGCGGATCGATATTACGAGGGCTGTGATATCGAGATTGGTGGGAGGTTGTTCGGCATTGATATGATCGAGCTGAAAGTATTGGGTGTGGATGTCATCGTGGGCATTGATTGGATGGCAATATATGATGCCACAATCGAATGCAAGTAGAAGGAGGTGTTGGTGAAAGCACCAGGTAGACTTGCAGTGACTTTCCAAGGGAAGAAGAAGATTCCGAAGGTAGCTGCAATGGTATCTAAGATGGCTATTCCAGATGAAGTCAAGGGCATTCCGGTTGTTCGAGATTTTCCTCAGGTGTTCGTGGATGATTTTTCAGGATTACCGTCGCAGAGAGATGTGGAGTTCTGCATCAATGTTCAGCCGGGGAGTGCGCCGATTTCCAAGGCTCCGTACAGGATGGCACCTGTAGAGCAGGATGAAGTGAAGAAGTAGATTGAGGAGCCGTTGAGCAAGGGGCTTATTAGGCCGAGTTCTTCTTCGTGGGGAGCGCCAGTGCTGTTGGTCAAGAAGAAGGATGGGTCAATGAGGATGTCCATTTTCAAACTAAGTATGCTGCTAGCATGTCCATTTTCTTTCACTGTTAATGAAGCTGATTTCATGCATCTGATTGTCTTCTTGGCATGTTTGTTTGACCAAAATGGGTTCACTGTGAACTGAGGATGCTATAGGTACGTATGCCAAAATCCTCCGGCCGGATATGCACAACAATTGGATTTTAGATTTAGTTGGGCACAGTGAATTAGTAGAGCAACATATAAGCTCAGATAATGGAAATTTTCATTTTAAGATACTGTTAAAGTTATCTGTTTGCCCTCGTTGGCATGATTTTTTAACAAAAAATGGGTTCACTTCCAAACTAAGTATGCTGCTAGCATACCCATTTTCTTTCACTGTTAATGAAGCTGATTTCATGCATCTGATTGTCTTCTTGGCATGTTTTTTTGACCAAAATGGGTTCACTGTGAACTGAGGATGCTATAGGTACGTATGCCAAAATCATCCGGATATGCACAACAATTGGGTTTTAGATTTAGTTGGGCTAAAGAAGTAGTAGAGCAACATATAAGCTCAGATAATGGAAATTTTCATTTTAAGATACTGTTAAAGTAACCTGTTTGCCATCTTTGGCATGATTTTTTAACCAAAACATGAGTTCCAAACTAAGTATGCTGCTAGCATCCCCATCTTCTTTTACTGTTAATGAAGCTTATTTCATGCATCTGATTGTCATCTTGGCATGTTTTTTTGACCAAAATGGGTTCACTGTGAAATAAGCTTTAGATTATGCCAAAATCCTCCGGATATGCACAACAATTGGGTTTTAGATTTAGTTGGGCACAGTGAATTAGTAGAGCAACGTATAAGCTCAGATAATGGAAATTTTCATTTTCAGATACTGTTAAAGTAATCTGATTGCCATCTTTGGCATGATTTTTTAACAAAAAATGGGTTCACTTCCAAACTAAGTATGCGGCTAGCATGTCCATTTTCTTTCACTGTTAATGAAGCTGATTTCATGCATCTGATTGTCTTCTTGGCATGTTTTTTTGACCAAAATGGGTTCACTGTGAACTGAGGATGCTATAGGTACGTATGCCAAAATCCTCCGGCCGGATATGCACAACAATTGGATTTTAGATTTAGTTGGGCACAGTGAATTAGTAGAGCAACATATAAGCTCAGATAATGGAAATTTTCATTTTAAGATACTGTTAAAGTTATCTGTTTGCCCTCGTTGGCATGATTTTTTAACAGAAAACGGGTTCACTTCCAAACTAAGTATGCTGCTAGCATACCCATTTTCTTTCACTGTTAATGAAGCTGATTTCATGCATCTGATTGTCTTCTTGGCATGTTTTTTTGACCAAAATGGGTTCACTGTGAACTGAGGATGCTATAGGTACGTATGCCAAAATCATCCGGATATGCACAACAATTGGGTTTTAGATTTAGTTGGGCTAAAGAAGTAGTAGAGCAACATATAAGCTCAGATAATGGAAATTTTCATTTTAAGATACTGTTAAAGTAACCTGTTTGCCATCTTTGGCATGATTTTTTAACCAAAACATGAGTTCCAAACTAAGTATGCTGCTAGCATCCCCATCTTCTTTTACTGTTAATGAAGCTTATTTCATGCATCTGATTGTCATCTTGGCATGTTTTTTTGACCAAAATGGGTTCACTGTGAAATAAGCTTTAGATTATGCCAAAATCCTCCGGATATGCACAACAATTGGGTTTTAGATTTAGTTGGGCACAGTGAATTAGTAGAGCAACATATAAGCTCAGATAATGGAAATTTTCATTTTCAGATACTATTAAAGTAACCTGATTGCCATCTTTGGCATGATTTTTTAACAAAAAATGGGTTCACTTCCAAACTAAGTATGCTGCTAGCATGTCCATTTTCTTTCACTGTTAATGAAGCTGATTTCATGCATCTGATTGTCTTCTTGGCATGTTTTTTTGACCAAAATGGGTTCACTGTGAACTGAGGATGCTATAGGTACATATGCCAAAATCCTCCGGCCGGATATGCACAACAATTGGATTTTAGATTTAGTTGGGCACAGTGAATTAGTAGAGCAACATATAAGCTCAGATAATGGAAATTTTCATTTTAAGATACTGTTAAAGTTACCTGTTTGCCCTCGTTGGCATGATTTTTTAACAAAAAATGGGTTCACTTCCAAACTGAGTATGCTGCTAGCATACCCATTTTCTTTCACTGTTAATGAAGCTGATTTCATGCATCTGATTGTCTTCTTGGCATGTTTTTTGACCAAAATGGGTTCACTGTGAACTGAGGATGCTATAGGTACGTATGTCAAAATCCTCCGGATATGCACAACAATTGGGTTTTAGATTTAGTTGGGCTAAAGAAGTAGTAGAGCGACATATAAGCTCAGAAAATGGAAATTTTCATTTTAAGATACTGTTAAAGTAACCTGATTGCCATCTTTGGCATGATTTTTTAACCAAAAATGGGTTCACTTCCAAACTAAGTATGCTGCTAGCATCCCCAGTTTCTCTCACTGTTAATGAAGCTGATTTCATGCATCTGATTGTCTTCTTGGCATTTTTTTTTACCAAAATGGGTTCACTGTGAACTGAGGATGCTATAGCTGTATGCCAAAATCCTCCGGATATGCCCAACAATTGGGTTTTAGATTTAGTTGGGCTAAAGAAGTAGTAGAGCAACATATAAGCTCAGATAATTGGTATTTTCATTTTCAGATACTGTTAAAGTAACCTGATTGCCATCTTTGGCATGATTTTTTAACATAAAATGGGTATACTTCCAAACTAAGTATGCTGCTAGCATCCTCTTCTTCTTTTACTGTTAATGAAGCTTATTTCATGCATCTGATTGTCATCTTGGCATGTTTTTTTGACCAAAATGGGTTCACTGTGAACTGAGGATGCTATAGGTATGTATGCAAAATCCTCCGGATATGCACAACAATTGGGTTTTAGATTTAGTTGGGCACAGTGAATTAGTAGAGCAACATGTAAGCTCAGATAATGGAAATTTTCATTTTCAGATACTGTTAATGAAGCTGATTGCCATCTTTGGCATGATTTTTTAACAAAAAATGGGTTCACTTCCAAACTAAGTATGCTGCTAGCATCCTCATTTTCTTTCACTGTTAATGAAGCTTATTTCATTAAGATCCAGGATGGCAAATTTTGATTGGGCTGTGATTGGATTGTTTAGTGGCTGTTGTCTATGTTCTTACTTGGGCTGTGATTAGAAAGAGAGGGCTCGAGTGGAGATCTGGAAACCCATATAGAGACATCTTGTTCATAATAATTTATTATTATTGTTGTTCTTGTCGCTCTTGCTGTTGTTGCTGATGTCTCTTTGTGTTCGTGTGCTGAAGGGAAACAAGGGATGAGAGAGAGATGAGGAAAATGCCGCTATGTTAGCCTGGTGTATCCAAAGTCTCTACCATTCTTCTTTCTGTTTCCATTTCTGGCTTCTATATTTGGTTTCCTTCAACGATGACAGTTCCCTAAAAATACACTTGATATGAGCCCTATCTTATTTTTCTTATTTTTCTTATATTTGGTTTCCGTCCACGATGACAGTTTCATGGATTGTCTGAACAATCCATGAAAGACATGCTTAGATACTGAATTTTCATTTGTTTTACTGTTTTAGATAGTGGATATTCCCAATCAGAGGAGAATATAAAGGTTTCAAGTTAGATACTGAATTTTCATTTGTTTTGTTATTTTAGATATATTTAAAAACAAAATTAAGTACTAGATTTTTAGCATTGCAATGTAATTATTTTACCTCTGTATATATCATTAACAATTCCATTTGCAATTGACACTTTGATCTTATAATTTAAGATACAGGTAGATCTTTTTGCAAGTTCAAAAAATATGTATATTCTGTATTGTGGTCTACTGTTGAATTAAACTATTGTTTTTTTTTTCACAGGGCGGTCGCCCAGATGAGGAAATTCTGATGATCAGAGCTGAAGCTACTCGAGGGGTATGAATCTGCGGTCCTCCTTGCTGTTCTTATGTCCTCCTTGCTGTATGGTTGTTGTTCTTATGTCCTCCTCCTTGCTGTTGTTATGTCAGACTGGTTTTTTTTATGAGAGTTATGTCAGACTTTTAATTTGGGATATTTTGGATATTTGTCAGACTGGTTTGTTTGGATATTTGGGATGTTAGTCCCTATATTAATTTGTTAATTATGACATTGTTAATTAATCAATGAATTTGGACGTTGATATGACACGTGTGAAACTTGATTATCTTTAATTATTCTTGTGTTTGGTTGTGATTTGCGCAGTAATATGCAACGAAATTGGTTGAATCAGTTGTGAATTAGTTTACAGGTTTTGTAAATGAAACTGTGAATTGAAATCGAACGGAAAACCGGAGTATCGAAAATAAACGGGCATAGCTAGACCGGCGTTTTAAAAAATGCCGGTCTATCTAATCAATTTGTTGGAGTGTGCGATATACCGGCGTTCCCACACACGCCGGTGAATGTCGTCAGCTGGTCAGCTGTAACGGCACTGAGAAATACCGGCGTTTTATAAAACGCCAGTGTATCTAACTACACCGGCGTTTTTTGGTCACGTCGGTGCTTATAAGTAGGGAAAACCGGGCACTCATAAATGCACATACACCGGCGCTCTATGACCGCCGGTATACTTTCGTTCTACACCGGCGTTTATAGAAACGCCGGTGAATGTATAAATACCGGCGGTTTACGGCCGCCGGTGAATGTATATAGGGTGTAAAAGAACGGCACTCAGAGACCCACATACACCGGCGTTTGCTGACCGCCGGTGTAGTTGTAACATTTACCGGCATCCATTAAAACCGCCGGTGTATACCCCTTCCTTTCCGCGATGCTCGCTTCGGCGGCATTTGGACCGGCGCTATTTTAAACGCCGGTGAAAGTTTCACCGGCGTAAAAAAACGCCGGTAAAGACGTAAAAAAATGCCGGGAAATCGAGTATCTTTTGTAGTGATTTTAGGAGTTAAGAAAATGAAGGGTTGGAAGAATTAAGAGAGAGAGTTATTAGGTGTAGAATTATGCAAATTAGACCCTAACTTTACCCTATAAATAAAACCCCCATTTCTCCTTCTCTTTTGCACCAAGAACAATATCAAATTAAGTAAAAAGAAACAGAGTAAAGTGTTCTCATTTTGGAGGAGTTCTTGCTTGGAGAAGGTCTTGCTAGGGAAGCTAAGAGCTAGAAGAGATCTCATTTCATTTGTGATTGTTCATTCTTCAATTAAGGTGGGTGTTCTCATGCTTTCTAATTTTAGAATTATGCATGCTAGTAAATGAATATTATATTTTGATATGATAAAGTAGAACAATCTATTCCATTGTTTATGGTGAAAATAGTAGTAAATCATGTTATGATTAGTAAGTCAATTTACATCATGTTAGATGGTAGTGAGAAAAGAAACAATTGAGTATTTTACCATGAACTAGTGTACATGAATGTAGAGATTTTTGATTATGTGAATAATTGTTGAGTTTTCCTTTTTGATATGCAAATACATTTTGGTAAAGTAAAATTTGATGCTACGAAACTCATTTGATTATTGGTTAAAAGAAATGAATACAAATTTGTGTTTATTAATAAGAGGAAATAATTTTGAAAGTTTGTTTTATTTTTGCAAAATATGATTTCTGAAATTATGAGTTACTGTGAGAGAGTAAACTCAGTATAGATGAACAAATTATATTTGGGTTTTTAACATGTATACCCCTAACAAATATGATAATATCATATATGCCCCTCACAAATGTACATTTTCGTGTATGTCCCTAACAAGTTGGACTTTATTTCATATTTACCCCTATATTAGATATCACTAAGTTAACCATGATTTACCCTTGCAAGACAAATAGAAATCAAATTAAAATATTAGATTGGTCAATCAAATGATAAAAGATTTAAGAGTTTTAAGGAAAATAAATGAGGAAGCTTATAATTTATCATTAAAAACAAGATTGATGTTAATTTTGGAGAAGTAACGTGAGGTAGAATGAAGATACATTGTTAGTTTGTCCATTTCTTGAAAAAAAATTGATGAAATTTTGAGAAAAGTCAATGAGTCTCGGTTGGATTAACAATTATCCGGATTTACAAAGATGAAGAAGATAAAGTTTGAATAGTAGAGAAGGGAATATTTCAGTCATTTTTCATCAAGTCCATTAAAAAATCTAAAAATTCTCCATCGTTTTGAGTTTTTTTAACTAGAAGGGTAATTAAGAGATGTGGTATATGTTGTTGGGGACAAATATGAAAATACATATTTGTGAGGGGCATACATGATATTCACGTATTTGTTAGGGGCATACATGTTAAAAACCCATTATATTTTAATGAAAGGTTAGAGAAAAATCGAATTTTTGAAAATAATAGAATAACAGAAAAGTTGAACAAAATCATAATAGTTTATTTTGATATCAATATTCACACATGGACTATTTGGCTAGCCAGTGCACCACAGAGCACTACTGTGCTTATAAGAGGTCTCAGGTTCGAAATTTAATAGACCCACTTTATTTTTGTTTTGTTTAAATAATTCCGAACCCGAAGACTGACATATAAGGTTTCGCTCGGGCTTCCTTGACGCCAAAGTCCACTTGGACTCTTGGCTTGCGGTGTGTACAGTGGGCGCTGCTTGTTGGGCCCCTAGTCGGCCTTTATATATATTTTTTATTTTAAAGTGTTTTGTTGAGATTTAATACATTTCAAAAGTTTGGGAAAATTTTAAGTGTTCATAAAATATAATGAGAAAATTATTCTTAAAAGATTTTCTTAGTTTTAAAGAGGATTTGAGATAGAAAGAAAAAAATGAATGACTACAAATTATTAAGAAAGAGCATGACTTTTATTTTGAAGGAAAGTAAAATAATGATCCAGGGTGAATTGAAATCTCTTGAATAAATCTTACATTTTTTTAGTTCGAGAAATGCTATATGGTTGAGTTAAGTTACTTTTAAGATCATGAAAGATTCTGTTGTGAATAAGTGAAACATGAATAGTGCTAAAAGAGACATTGAAATAGAATGAGACATGGCCTTCAAAATAAACGGTTTAAGAGCATGATTTATACTCTTAGAAGAACAATAACGTATTGACATGAGAAATAAATTATCTTGATGAGCTTATACATTCATGTTGAATACTTGATTATGAGCTTAAATTGATAAGGAGTTTAATTTAGATGAATATACGAGAAGAATTATTGTTGGAAAGAATTAAAAATGGATAAATGAATGATGAATGATGTGACTTGATCACATTTGAGAATAAGTTAAAGATAAGAATAATTAAGTTTGAGATATGATGAAGGGTATGTATACCCATGGATTTCTTGTACATGAAAAAGTTGTGATTTAGAGTTAGTGAGACCTCAGGTACCGACACTATTTGATTTGAAAAGAGTTGAGATATATTCTGAGATATGGTCGTGGAGCTATCTCGTATTGTGTTGATTAAGTCCGGTAGGAGGTAAGACTAATTCTAGGTATGAAAATTTATTCATGTCTTGAACTAAATAATTAGGCACATAAGTGAAGATATAGTAAACCTGGGCAAACGTAAGTGGGGTGCTCTATATAGTCGGTGGTGGAACTTCGTGGCTATAGACCCAGTTGGAGGACTGAGGTTGCTCCATGGGAGATGGGCTTTTATATTTAAATTTGAGACTATGAGGATGGGTCAGCGGTGGACTTCGGGATCTTGAGTAGTCGGGCGGATAGTTTTCCATACTCCAATGTATATACGTATACCGGGGTTAGAGGGTCACTTGCGGGATGATTCGCACGATGTGGGATCTGTTATAACAGTCAGCGGTGGACTCCGGGGCTGGGATTCAAATTCGTGGAATGATCTAAACCTTGTCTTACTACTGGGTAGTTGTCATGGCGAGGGATCGAACCCTTTATTGAGGAGTACGTAGGCGCTTGTCTTCGGACCTATGTAGTATGGGATGCATAAAATCCGAACAAGTGTGCATTAGTGTCATCCTAGTATAAAATGTGTGTATTAGGCATTAAGGCATCGCATATACTTATATGTTTAGAATAATCACTTGTGACACTTTATTGTTCATTTAATCTCTGTAGTTTGTTAAAATATTGAGATCGTTATATGTACGGCATAGAGAGGATGGCCGAGTATAACATTTTCGTCAGTTGTAAGTGACTGACGTGCCCACAGCTTGATATGCAGGTAATGGACTTTTCCATGAAGAAGTAAAGATGTTATGATGCAGTTGATGATTTATATATTGTTATAGTTGTACAAGTTGTATTTTATTTCATTGTTGTATTTTTCCGCTGTGTAAACAAAGATGTATTATTGAAAGGTTTTAATTTCCTTGTAAAATTGTACAAAGTGAAGTAAAGATCTGGTGAAATCTCGGATTCAGTTTTATTTGGAATTCGGGGCGTTACATCTATTTGGGAAAGATTTTCTGTCACCAAATTAGATCCCCCTAATTTCGGATCTGAGAGTCGTTTAATCCCTGGTCATGGGAGATTTGATTACTGACCCTTGAGGGTTAAGTTAGTGGGCATGTTAGTGGGCTGATGAAAAGCCCACAGACTGTTTGCTCCGTGATTCACACTGAAATTGAACGGTAGAGACTAACCACCATTTTTACTCATATCATGAACCCCCCACTCTCGAAGGCGAGTTGTCGGTCGTCTCCGAGGAGTAGACGGTCACGGGACAAATGGGTAGGCTTGAAGAGCAATCGGTGGTATGAGTATTAGGTTCTTTTCGAGTTTCATAGGCTGAGACAATGGGGGCATCCGAAGCAGACTCGGAGTCGAAGCACCATTTCGAGGCCTTTGTCTGAGGCGTGAGCTTTGTTTGCGGTGAAAACCGCATAAAGCTCGCAGTCGAAGCTCCATTTCGAGGCCCTTGTCTGAGGCATGAGCTTTGTTTAAAGTAAAAACCGCACAAAGCTCAGAGTCGGAACACAATTTTTAGGCCCTTGTCCGAGGCATGAGCTTTGTTTGTGGTGAAAACCGCGTAAAGCTCGGAGTCGGAGCACCATTTCGAGGCCCTTGTCTGAGGCGTGAGCTTTGTTTACAGAGAAAACCGCGTAAAGCTCGAAGTCGAAGCACAATTCCAAGGCCTTTGTCCAATGGGGCAAGTGGGTGACGACGAGTCTTTCGTTGCGCACGTGATCCCTTGCTTCCTGATTTGGCGGAATTTGATGAGACATCACATGTCTATGGTCATTCAAAAGGTCATTTCTTGTGGGATTCAAGGAGGTAGCACGTGATGACGGTCGTTCGGGAAGTCGCGCGCTACCTCTTTTACAAATTTATTCCTTTCAATTCGTGTGGTTGTTCTTTTCATATTCACAGTTTATTCACAGTTCCTCTGCCAAACATAACTCCAAACATGTCGTCTTCCCAGTCTGGCAGTTCATCCTCATCCTCATCATCAGATGGAAGTTTGGCTTTTGATTCTATAGATCGATCAACCTCATGGGAGGAGTCCCCTCGTGACGGGGCCACGATCGACACCCCCCCCCGGAAGAGAACGTGGAGATTTAGTTGATCTCAGATTCGGAAGGGAAAGGGTCCAACTGTAGCGAAGGTAGGGCTGAGACCAGTGAAGTCGGTGGAGCGTCGATATGAGTTTGCTTGAACCCCCCGCAGCGCTCGAGGGCGAAGGTGATCGGGAGTCACAGTCTGGCAAAAGGAGTTGAGGATATTTAGGAGAGCCATCTAGAGGTTGTGTCGGGAGTTGATATGGCTAACAATAGGGTTAAATCGGGACCGTTTGAATCAGGCACGAATCTTAAAGTTCAGGGGTAAAATGGTAATTTCACCTATAAACGGGTCTGAAGTGAAAACTAGGCCTTCTGTCAAAGCTTAATAATCTATAAACGGACCTGTCTTACTGGGTACGAGTTCCAACCCATAAGAAACCCACTAAAACTAGATAAAGAAGAATTCAGATTCACAATTATCCCTAAGAGGTGGTTTTAACCACTTCTATTCATTCACACCGGAAAGTAGAGATATGTTCTTATCTCAAAACTGACTCCCAAGGTGGTTATAAATACCCCTCTCCTCCCACCATAAGGAGGTAATCAATCTTTTTCCAATTAAAGCTCTTTCTTAATCATTCAGATTACTAACAAGAGCGTCGGAGGGTGCGTCGTCGGAATCAACCCCGGTGTCTCGCACTTTTTGCAGGTTAACGACGAAAGGATCTTGGTCAGACTTCGGTGAAGTCGTTTAGGTTTGACTATTCACCTCCCCTCGAATCCACAAATCTATCTGTTTGCCCCCACACCGATTTTAGCAGCAACAGATTGGCGCCGTCTGTGGGAAAACTCGAATAGCAGTCCAACCTCTTCCACCAGTCAAGACCGCCTCCAGCCATGCCACCAAGGAAAGTAAGATCTATGGCCTCCAACCGTAGACCCACTCCCATTCCTCCCCAGCCACAACTGGAGGCCCCCCTCCAACCTGTCCAACCCGTCCAGTAACAGGGACAACTCCCTCCTCAACCTGTTCAGCCGCTGCAGTAGGGGCAGCCTCCTTTTCAAAATCATCAACCCCAGCAGGCTCAACTCGGGCCTCAGAACGCTGGTGTAGGGACCTCTCGTCCTAATCCTCAGAAGCAACCTCTTCACCACGATCATATCTCGGTAGATAACCCTTCCACCGACTTCATGGCATCCCATAACCCTCGGCCATCAGAGGATCACCGCAACATCATAATCAACCGGCAGAAGGAGGAAGACCTTCGCCGCCATTTGGATGAGAGGTGGGCCCGAGAGGGAGGCTCCCGCTCAGAATGTCCAAAGGCGCGATCTCCTCGCCGCCACGACCGCAAGAGGTCCCTTTCTCCTAGGAGGCATAGGGAGTCCCCTGAGTACCGTCGAAGGGGAAACCGTTCTCCCGCTGGTCGACAGGCCCAGAGGGACCAGAATGGATCCATCACCAAAGCAGAATTCCAGGACTTTCAGGCAGCAGTCTTATGGACCCTCAATGCCCCGCCAAACAACAACAATAATATCCAGAGGGTCCCCACCCTTGAGCCTGTTCGAAGCCCTCGCCATCGATCCCAAAGTCTCCTCAATCTCCGAGCCACCGCCATCACATTCCCAGTCCTTACCAGTCTCCGAGCTATCGTCACCGCAACCCACGTTCCCCTTCGTACGAAGATGAGTCTAGAGGCTCACCAGGATATCGTCAAAGGGAGAATGCTGTCTACTGCTGTCTCCACGAGATGGAGAGGCACGTCGGTCAACTCGATAGGGACGAGGAACTAAGAGGGATGACCTTTCGTCCAAGCAGACCTCCATTCTCTCGTACCATCATGGAGGCCCCCGTTCCGGCAAATTTCAAGCCTCCGCAATTCGAGACATACACGGGGGAATCAGACCCCATGGATCACATCGAGAGTTTCAAAACTCTCATGATCATCCATCATGCCTCCGATACCTTCCTATACAAGATATTTCTGGCCACTCTCAAAGGCCCGGCTCGGGAATGGTACTCCCGCCTCGCCCTGTCCTCCATCTTCTCGTTCGACCAGTTCGAGGCCTTTTTCATAACTCATTTCGTGAGCAGCCGCCGCTCCGAAAAGACGAGTATTTCACTACTCTTCCTTAGTCAGAAGAAGGGTGAGAAACTGAGGAACTATGTCAAGCGGTTTACCACGGAGGCCAGGTCCATCGCCTCCCTTGATCAGTCGGTCGCCTCGGTCACCTTTCAATTCAATGTCCTCAACGCTAACCTCCGGTCGTTCCTGGCCAAGAAGCCCCCGCGAGACTTCTTCGAAGCGAGAAGTAAATCCGGGTGGAGGAAGCTGTGCACCGCCCTACATTCGAGGGATCGTCTTTTGGAAGTAAGAGGAAGGCCGCTGAAGACGAGAGAGCTAAAAAGCTCCAAAAGGACAATGGGGGTTAGCGTTGCCCACCACCCAGGTTTGAGAGGTTCACCTCTCTCAATGCCAATGTCTCGGCCATTCTAATGGAGGTTGAGAAAGAAGGAATTCTGCCTCTTGCCCCAAAAATGAACACTCCTGGAAAGAAGAGGGATAAGAAGAAGTAGTGTCACTACCATCGGGACCACGGCCACGATACCAACGACTGTCGGCCCTGAAAAACGAGATCGAAGCCCTCATTCAGAGAGGGTAGCTCGCCAAATTTATAAAGAAGGACCGGGCCGATCCTCCTCCACCCCCCAGGGGGGATAACAAGCGGCCCGGGAGGTGCGAAGGGACTCCCGACTTCGAGGAAGAGTGCATCTTGCACCTCATCCACAGAGGTCCAATGGGAGGAACTTCCAACTCCTCCTGAAAAGCCTTCGTCAGGGAAGTCAATTCGGTGCATAGCCTCCCTCCTTCCAAAGGTCTTGGAGTCCCAGTTACTTTCTCGAATGATGATCTGGAAGGTGTCCGAACCCCCCACTGTGATGCATTGGTGATCAACCTCCACATGGCCAACTTCAAGGTAGAAAGGGTCCTAGTGGATAATGACAGTTCTGTCAACATCCTCTTTCTAGAAGCCTTCCGAGGGCTCTAATTATTGTGGGACAGACTCAAACCTACCGGTTACACTCTCCATGGGTTCACGGGAGTACCAGTGACGATCGAGGGTGTTATAACCCTCGACGTAACTACTGGTAAAGATCCTACTACCTGAACGGAGCCGATGGACTTCATGGTGGTTGACGTCCAAGCCGCCTATAATGTGATCCTAGGTCGACCAGACCTAGCTGCTTTAGAAGCCGTCCCATCGGCTTACCATCTAAAGATGAAGTTTCTCACCAAAGTGGGCGTGGGAGAAGTGAGGGGAAGTCAGGAAACGGCCCGCAAATCCTATATGACCTCGACTGGAGGACCCATCCTCTCCCTCGAGGCCCTTGAAATTCCCCAGGGAAACTCCCAGCCTACGTCGGAGCCGGTAGATGAGCTAAAGGAAGTGCTCTTCTCGGAGGAAGATCCGACCCACAAATTATTAATCAGCAAAACCCTCCCTTCTGCCCTCTGTTCCGACATAGTCCAGTGCATAAAGAGAAACCGTGACCTCTTTGCTTGGACATTAGCCGACATACCGGGGATCTCCGAAGAGCTCCTCGTCCATCATCTAAGTGTCGCTCCGGGGGCCAGACCGGTCCAACAGAAGAGGCGCAAGTTTGCCCTCGAGCGCCAGCAGGACATAAAGGAGGAGGTGGAGAAGCTCTTCAAAGCGCGGTTCATACAGAAGGTCAACTATCCAGAGTGGCTCTCCAACATTGTGATGGCAAAAAGGCCAATGGAAGTTGGAGGATCTGTATCGACTTCACAGATTTGAACAAGGCATGCCCCAAGGATCCCTTCCCACTCCCTAGCATCGACACCTTGATCGACACCACTTCGGGCCATGAGCTGCTGAGCTTCATGGACGCATTCTCCGGATACAACCAAATCCGAATGTCCCCCCCAGATATCCCGAAGATGTCTTTCGTCACGGATCAAGGCCTCTACTGCTATAGAGTGATGCCCTTCGGGCTTAAAAATGCTGGTGCCACCTACCAACATCTCAACAATAAGGTCTTCCAAAATCAGATCAGGCGGAACATGGAGGTTTACGTCGACGATATGTTGGTGAAAAGCATCAGTGGGTCTGACCATGTCGCCGACCTCCAAGAAGCCTTTGACGTGCTAAGGAGGCATAACATGAGACTAAACCCGAATAAATGTGCATTTGGGGTCTCATCGGGTAAGTTCTTGGACTTTATGTTCAGCCAGAGGGGAATTGAGGCCAACCCTAAGAAGATAAAGGCCATAGTCAATATGGCTCCCCCATCAAACGTGCAAGAAATGCAAAAGCTCACCGGGTGCCTCGTGGCTATAGGGAGCTTCCTCTCCAAGTCCGGAAAAAAGTATCTCCCCTTCTTCAAAGCCCTCAGAGGAACTAAGGGCTTCGAGTGGGGCCAGCAGAAGCAAGAGTCATTCGACCAACTCAAAGCCTACTTGGTCAACCCTCCACTCCTCAGCAAGCCAACACCCAGGGAAACCCTTTACCTCTACCTTGCCGCCTCCGAACAGACCCTCAGTGCTGTCCTAGTGAGGGAAGAAGACAAGGCACAGAAGCCTATCTATTACGTGAGCAAGGTCCTTAGAGATGCCGAGCTCCGTTATCCGAGGTTGGAGAAGATAGCCTATGCCCTGGTTATGGCGGTCCGAAAGCTTCGTCCCTATTTCCAATCCCATTCGGTGGTCGTCCTCACCGACCAGCCGCTCAAGCAGGTCCTATATAAGCCCAAGACCTCCGGACGTCTCATGAAGTGGTCAATCGAGCTGAGTCAACACAACATATCCTATCAGCCTCGGACCGCCATCAAACCTCAAGCGCTAGCCGAGTTCATAATGGAAAGCATGATCCCTGAGGTCAGTCAAGCGGCAAATGGGCCACCCATCTGGAAGGTGTATGTGGATGGGTCTTCTTGCGCCGAAGGGAGCGGAGCCGGAGTTATCCTGGCAAGCCCAGATGACTTCATCCTCCAATACTCCCTCCGCATCAATTTCAAGGCTTCCAACAATGAGGCCGAGTACGAAGCCCTCATAGCGGGCCTGGGCATGGCTCGCAAGGCAGGGGCGAAGCAGGCTCGAATGTTCAGCGACTCTCAGCTCATGGTGAATCAGGTCTCGGAAGAATACGAGGCACGAGACGGCCGTATGGCCAAGTACCTAGCCAAGGTCAAAAGTCTCATGGCTTCATTCGAGGAAGCACAACTCCAGCGGATCCCCCGAGAGGAGGCGCTCAGGCAGATGCCCTCTCGAAACTAGCCTCCTCCTCCCTCCAAAGGCTCGAGCAGACCGTCATGATCGAAGTTCTACTAAGGCCCAGCATCGAAGAAGAAGCCTCCGACTCAATGGAGTCGCTACCGGTCCAACTCAAAGATAACTGGATGAGGCCTTTAGTTGAGTTCCTCAGAGACGGGAGCCTTCCCCAAGATCCCAAAGAAGCTCACCGAATCCGAACAAGAGCGGAGCGGTACACCCTCATTGAGGGAATCTTGTACAAATGCTCCTACACCCAAGTAGATGGCCGACCCTACTTGAGGTGTCTCTCTCCAGAAGAAGCCCTGTATGCTCTGAAAGAACTCCATGAAGGGATAGGCGGAGCCCATTCGGGATCAAGGTCCCTCGCCCACAAAGTATTGAATTATGGGTACTTCTAGCCTACCCTCCTTCGGGACGCCGAGCAACATGTCCGACAATGTGGCCCCTGTCAACAATTCTCCACTATCCGTCGCCTACCGCAAGCTCAACTCTCTTCCCTCTCAAGTCCAATCCCCTTTGCAATGTGGGGAATGGACCTGCTGGGTCCGTTCCCACCGGCTCCAGGCCAGCTCAATTTTCTAGTCGTAGCGATCGACTATTTCTCTAAGTGGATTGAGGCAGAACCACTATCAACTATTACTGAGAACAGGGTGCAACAGTTCTTCTGGAAGAACATGATCTGCAGGTTTGGCATACCCCGAGTCTTAATGACAGACAACGGAAAACAATTTGTGAGGGCAACATTCCGCTCCTTTTGTGAAGACCTCGGCATTCAGCGGCGGTTCTCCTCTGTCTCCCACCCTCAATCCAATGGCCAAGTAGAGAACGCCAACAAGAAAATCCTCTCGGGCATCAAGAAGAGACTAAATAAGTTAGCTAAAGAATTGTGGGTAGATCAGCTTCCTAACGTACTGTGGAACTACCGCACTACAAAGAGAACCCCCACGGAGAGTCACCCTTCAACCTCACCTATGGATCCGAGGCCGTGATTCCCTTAGAGGTTGGTTTGCCATCCCCCCACCTAATTGCATATGATGAAGAGCAGAACGCAAGGGAGCTCCGAGCCAATCTGGATCTTATCGATGAACTCTGCGAGAGAGCCTCGATTCGCCAAGAGAAATATCAAAGAAGGATCGAGCAATCCTACAACAGAAGAGTCCGTCCTACGGATCTTAAGGAGGGAGAATTAGTCCTCAGGAAGCTAGCCAT
Source organism: Hemerocallis citrina (assembly GCA_017893485.1). NCBI lineage: Eukaryota > Viridiplantae > Streptophyta > Magnoliopsida > Asparagales > Asphodelaceae > Hemerocallis > Hemerocallis citrina. The sequence continues at coordinate 177,138,270 of CM030367.1, forward strand.
CTCGTTTTCTAGCAAAAGGGGCAAGCTAGCCCCAAATTGGGAAGGACCCTACAAGGTCTTCAGAGTAGTTCGCCCCGGAGCGTACCAACTTGAAGACCTGGGGGCAGGAAGATACCAAGAACATGGAACGCCGATCATTTACTGAAGTACCAAGAAGGTGTTTGAACACCTCTCCAAGCAACATCAGTTTTAAGGCTATTTTATTTGTTTTTTCATTGTAATAACGGCTCGCAACCTAGAAGCAGCCGATTAGCAGTGTTTAATAAAGAATTTCTTTACAATAATAATTCTCTTGTGCCCAGTTTATCTCTGTTTAATACCTCAAGTGTATTATTTTAAACGACGAGTTCAGAGTCCAACACTTGGCTCGATTTCGCTTCACCAACTTGCTCATAAGCGAGTTAGAAGTGATTCGCCATTCAGAACTGCTCCCACAACCATTGAATCTCTCTTAAATGACGAGTTCGGAGTCCAACACTTGGCTCGACTCTGCTTCACCAACTTGCTCATAAGCGAGTTAGAAGTGGTTCGCCATTCGGAACTGCTCCCACAATCGTTGAATCTCTCTTAAACGACGAGTTCGGAGTCCAACACTTGGTTCGACTCTGCTTCACCAACTTGCTCATAAACAAGTTAGAGGTGGTTCGCCATTCGGAACTGCTCCCACAACCGTTGAATCTCTCTTAAACGATGAGTTCGGAGTCCAACACTTGGCTCGACTCCGCTTCACCAACTTGCTCATAAGCGAGTTAGAACTGGTTCGCCATTCAGAACTGCTCCCACAACTGTTGAATTACTCTTAAACGACGAGTTCGGAGTCCACCACTTGGCTCGACTCTGCTTCACCAATTTGCTCATAAGCGAGTTAGAAGTGGTTCGCCATTCAGAACTGTTCCCACAACCGTTGAATCTCTCTTAAACGACGAGTTCGGAGTCCAACACTTGGCTCGACTCCGCTTCACCAACTTGCTCATAAGCGAGTTAGAAGTGGTTCGCCATTCGGAACTTCTCCCACAACCGTTGAATCTCTCTTAAACAACGAGTTCGAAGTCCAATACTTGGCTCGACTCCGCTTCACCAACTTGCTCATAAGCGAGTTAGAAGTGGTTCACCATTCGGAACTACTTCTATAACCGTTGAATCTCTCTTAAACGACGAGTTTGGAGTCCAACACTTGGCTCGACTCCGCCTCGTCTACTTACTCATCAGCGAGTAAGAAGTGATTTGCCATTCGGAATTTCTCCCACAAAAGTTGATTATCGAAACTAACACTACCAAAGCACAAATTAACGCTTGCAAAAAGTTATTTCTTTATTTCACGAAAGACCAATCAAAGATACAACTCTTATGCTAGCGTACAAGTCTCACACAAGACTAAAAGTTCGTACAACACAAGTCTTGAGACTACAAAACCACCCTACTTAGGATGGGGGATGCTCCTACGGAGCGACACTCGAGGTCAACGAGCTACACGTTGCATTATATCCATCTCCGCTGAAGATTGTACACCAGCGGATTGGGTTGCGCCTTCGGCCCCCAATCTAACCGTAGCACCGCTTGACGAACCGGCGACCCCACTTTGTGCATCTCCAGGCCTTCGCACTAGAGACGATGGTTGGCGTGCAAACTTGTGAAAAGTTCTCCCAGGGGCATACTCCTCCCGAGGATAAGAGACACTCCTAACATTACTTCCCTCAGTCAACCGCCGAAGGCGCAAGTTCTCTGCCTCTAACTCAATCACCCGCTCTTGAAGTCCTTCATCAGTCACTTTGATCTTGAAATGGGGTAATCGACTCGAACCACCCCCGTGCTGGGCCTCCGAGATGTCTCTCCGAAGTTGTGCCACCTCCATAGTTTTCTCAAGCACCACATTCTTCAGCTCGTCCCTTTTAGCTCTTGTTTTGAATAGAAGACCCCGAAGAGCTACTTGCCTCAGGCCATAGTGATAAGCCCCTGACGGGCATCTCTCCACCCCTTCGGGGGGCGCCTCGCGAGCCTGCTCTTCTAATCGCTCTAGCTCAGAGTCTTGTTTAGCCAGCAGCACCCTAACGTGATTTAGCTCCGACTCAGCCTTGAAGAGTTTCTCACGTGTTCGAGCAAGAGCTAGCTTAACGACGTCGAGCTGAGAATGGGGTGATAATGGTTTGACTAGTTGAAAGAGTTGAAAATTTTGGCTAAGTCTAAAAGACCAAAGTTTAAAAGCTAAGCCTAGGCGAGCATAGTGCGAGACTCAAAAGATAGATAATCAATGAATTCAAAATATCTCCAACACTTAGTCAAAATAGAAAGTTTCATTCATACAAAAGATGATCGCTACAAAAAAAAGCGGTAGCCAGTCCGCTATAAGGCAATACAAGAAAAGAAAAATGAAAATACGAGACAACTGAAGTCAAGGGGCCACCTTGGGTGGTAGCTCGGTGACAGGCTCCTCGGTGGTCGCCTCCCCTTCCTTCACCGCTCCGGCCTGGGGGTCGGCCAAAGCCTCGTCGCCCCCCTTTCTCCACCTCCACGGCCTCTGGGTCGGCCACAACATCGTCGCCTTCTTGCTCCTCCTTAAGGCTGGCAATTGACTCGGACCCGACCTGAGCCCGATCAAGTCCGATCCGATTTTAATACCTTATGGGCCTGAAAATTTTGTACAATTTCGGACCCGGGCTTAAAAGTTGAGCCCGAATTAATTTTCGGGCCGGGTTCGGGTTTATATAGGTCCGACCCAAACCCGACCCGACTGCACATTAATTGAAAACAACACACTCTTAATCCTATCATACACCTCAGGCATATCTTACCTCATACTCTTCCAACAATAAATATTTCCCACTCTTTCTGTATTCTCATTTCAGCCCTTTATTTCTCTCTCCTCAACTTTCCAATCCAGCCCCTATTTCTTTCTCCTCCACTTCCCAGATCCACCCTGACCCTCTTTCTTTCTACTCCACTTCCCAGATCCACCTCGACCTATCTGTTACCGCTGCTCCCATTGTCGCAGACGAAGCTGATGCCACTGCTCCCGTAATCTCAGCTGTTCTGGCCGCTGCCACACTTCATCCGCCGCCGTCGCCCCCTCCATCTGCTGCCTCCACTGCCGCAGATGCCACTGCACCCACTGCCACTGCTCCGCCGTTCCTGCCGGCTCCGCCGCTGCCGCTCTTGACTCCTATTTTAGTATGTATTTTAGTTTTTTTTTCATTTTCATTTATTTGTTAAGAAATCGGGTCGGGCTCGGGCTTTTGGATTTAATTCGGACCCGAGTCCGGGCTTCAAGTTTGCTGCCCGACCTAAATTTGGGCCGAGCTTAGACCTTAAAATTTTTTTCGGGTTCGGGCTTGGGCCTATATAAGTCCGACCCAAACCCGGCCCGTTGCCAGCCCTACTCCTCCCCTTCCTCTTCCTCAACCTCTTGATCGGCTTCGAGGTCCTCACCATCAACCGGACCCCACAGTCCGTATCCCGACCTATCAAAGCCGAGGACTCGAGCCTCGACGTGCTCGAGCACAGTGGCGTAGGACTTCTCTATATTCGCCATCATATGCTTCTTCGCCTCAGCCTCTATCTCCACCCTCGCCGCCTCCACTGCCTCGTCTTTCTCTCGCATCACCTCCTCCAAGGCCTTCTTCACCTTTTCCCTCTCCTCGTCCGCTCGAGCCGCCTCCGAGGCGATCTTCTCGTTCGCTTGTGCCAGGGCCATCTCAAAGTGCGCGACCTGAGCTGTCAAGGATTCCGATCGGCACTGCTCCGCCTTATACAGCTTCGCGACTCTCGCTCTCTCGGCTTGGTCCCTGTCACATATTAGCTTCAGCTCCTTCTCCTGTTCGGAATATTGCTCGAGGAGGTGGCTGAAGTGGCACGTGATTTAAACAAAAGAGGAAAAGAAGCAATGAAAACCGAGCAAAAGACTTAGAATTTTTTTTGAATTATCAACAAATGACTAAGAGACTCACTGACATGGTTACCCGAGCTATCTCGAGAGCGTCGTCGCTCGTCATCCCCACCTTCATTGCTGCTCGGTCCTACGGGGTCGAAAGATGGCACAAGGCTTGCATGCTCATGGCCGAGTTCCCCAAGAAGCCATCGTGGTTCATCACCCTCCAGTCAGGGACGAAGAGCTTCTTGTGTCCCTCGGTCAGAATCGCTTCGGCCTTCTCAGTGATGGGCGGGGCCTCAAGCGCCAACGCCGCCGAGATTGAAAAGCCTTCGGCTGAGGGCTCGGACGGGGACGGTTGAGGAAGAGTGGTAGCCAAGGCAGATCGCTGAGGAGACGCCAGGTCTGCAGTCTTGACCACGGCAGAGGACACTTTGGTAGGTCGGCCAGATGAAGGTCCCGCAGTCGTCCTCTTTCTCTTCTTGGCGTCGGAAGCCTTGTTTCGCTCGGCCATGATCGCCCTAAAGTCCATGTTCGGAGCCTCTGTCAAATAGAAAAAGCGAAGTTAAGACAAAAATACACAAGGTATAGAGATTAAATAAAAGAACAAGATGTCCGGATTGTACTCGGGTCGATCGGACTGAGACCAGACTTGTGGCGCACTTCCTCGGTCATATCCTTCCAGCTCAGGGTCGGGAGGTCGATTAGCTTCGTCACAACTTCTGCCTCGGCCGGAGTCAACACCGGCTCAGCCTTCGCCCACTTCGGCACATCCTCCTTCCACCTGGTCGGAAAGTCCCACGCCGAGGGGCCTCAGATCAAAAAATACTTGTCCTTCCACGACTTGATAGAGTCCGAATTCTCTAGCAATTTGACGCCTTTTCATGGCGACAAGTAGTATTGGTGCTCCGTCTTATTCATCCGATTGATCTGATACATACTTCGGAGAAAGATGAGCTGAGGCTCCACCTTCGCCGTCTGACACTGGAGCAGAAACCCGAGCACGTGGCACCACGTGTTCGGCATGAAATGGATCGGGCTCAGTCCATACCACCAAAGCACTTCGGTCACGAAGGGGTGAAAGGGAAGGCAAAGGCCTGCATTCAGCGCGTCGTAGGCAAAGACGCACGTATCAGGCATGAATGCCATGCACGCTCGCACTCCGGGTCTGGGGAGGATTAGGGTATTCTCCGGAGGTATCATGAAGCTCTTCCGTATCCAAAGCAGGTCCTTCTCCATCAGAACCGAGGTGATGTCGTCAACCTCGGTCACCTCCTTCGGCTCGTTCTCCTCTTACGTCTCCGATCTCCCATAAATGGTCTTTGTCAACAGGTCACCGGTATACTGCCTGATCCCCCTATGGCTTGATATCTTCGTCGGCAGCCGACCCACTTCTCCTCCCCGTCTGAAGGGCTCTACCACCGTCTCGACAATTATAGACCGAGCCACCTCCTTCCCCATTCCCTTGGTGAGCAGAGCAACCGGCTCGACCACGGCCGACCCTATTACCTCCTTCCCCCTCTCTTGGCTCAGCACTTCTGCCCCTCCTCTTGAACGGTCGGAGCCACTAATCGCTGCTCACTCTCTCCTCCCGAGGAAGAGGCCTCATTACCCAAGGACACTCTAGACATCTTGAAAAGTATATATATATATATATATATATATATATATATATATATATATATATATATATATATATATATATATATATGGGAAAAAGGGGTATGAGCAACTTGCTCATTTAGTAAATAAGCAATTGATGATGTGGCATACATGTGATTGGAAAAACCTTAAAAGGGTTAGTTGTCCAATGTATCCCATGCAAGCCACATAATCAATTGCTCATTTACTAAATGAGCAAGTTGCTCATATCCCTTTTACTATATATATATATATATATATATATATATATATATATATATATATATATTTACCTTGATGTGACGTTCTCGGTCGGAATAGTTTGTCGGAAATCACCTTGCCACGCCACGACAGCTAGCACAACCACCCAAGAGCGAAAATCACCGCTAGCGGAGCAACTCAAGAGCAAAAGTTTCTCTAAGAGTGAAAAGTGAAAGAGTGGGAGAAATGATGAGGGGGTGAGAACTTATAGTAAAAGGAGGGTGACTCTTGGGTTTGTAACGTATTGGGCCCCACTCAAGCCCATTAAGAAGGTTAAACGACGGAATGCAGAAGGGCGAGAACAACCTAGGTACTGGCCACATAGCTCGGCAGCCATAGAAGCGCCGAGCTACCGAGATGTCCATCCGGAGAAGGCGCTCCCGAGCTACCGGGGCACCGACCTACGTATTGGGGAAAAAATGCCGTCGAGCTCCTTGGACCGTCAGATTGTCCCAAGATTCGCGCCAAAAGCTGATGAACGGCTCAGATTTTGCCATGACCACAAAACGAAAAAATCATGTTTTCTCGTGATCTGAGCCTCATGCGCCATGATTCGTGCCATGATGGGCGCTCCAGATCTAGACACGTAGCTCAGTAGCCCACGAAGCACCGAGCTATCGAGCCACTCTGCCGAGCTACCGGGGCATCGACCTCCGTGTTGGAGAAAAAATGCCTCCGAGCTCCTTGGACCGTCGGATTGCCCCAAGATTCGTGTCAAAAGCTGATGGACAACTCAGATTTCGCCACGTCCACAAAATGATAAAAACACATTTTCTCGTGATCTAAGCCTCTTGCACCGTAATTCGCACCGTGATGGACGCTCCAGATCTAGCCACATAGCTCGGCAGCCCACGAAGCGCCGAGCTACCGAGCCACTCTGCCGTGCTACCGGGGCACCGACCTCCGTGTTGGAGAAAAAAAATGCCTCCGAGACCGTCAGATTGTCCCAAGATTCGCGCCAAAAGCTGATAGATGACTTAGATTTTTACCACGTCCACAAAACGACAAAAACACGCTTTCTCGTGATCTGAGCCTCTTGCGCCGTGATTCGCGCCGTGATGGATGCTCCAGATCTAGCCACGTAGCTCGGCAGCCCACGAAGCATCGAGCTACCGGGGCACCGACCTCCGCATTGGAGAAAAAATGCCTTCGAGCTCCTTAGACCGTCGGATTGTCCCAAGATTCGTGCCAAAAGCTGATGGACGACTTGGATTTCGCCACATCCACAAAACAACAAAAACACATTTTCTCGTGATCTGAGCCTCTTGTGCCGTGATTCGCACTGTGATGGATGCTCCAGATCTAGCCACGTAGCTCGATAGCTCACAAAGCGCCGAGCTACTGAGCCACTCTGCCAAGCTGCCTAGGTGCCGAGGTGCCCATTCAGAGAAAGGCGCCCCCAAGCTACAGTGCTGAACTACTAAACCGTAGCGCCGAGCTACCAGGGCACCGACCTCCGTATGGCGGAAAAAGCGCCACCAAGCTACTCCAGCCGTCAGATTGCTCAGAAATTTGCGCCCAACGCCTATGGACGATCCGGATCGCTCCACGTCAAAATCTATTTTTTATTTATTTAATTCGAATTATTTATTTAAAAATTGCAAAAAAATGATTAAAAATTCAAAAAAATTAATTAAAAATTCTAAAAAAAATAATTATACTTCTAGGGAAATATTTTTGAAACCCTGAGTAAATAATTATTTCTTAGAATAATCAATTAATGTCCTCGAAAGATAAATCACCACTTCGCAAAATTGAATAAATGATTCGAAAATTAATTTAAAAATCGAGGAAAATCTCCCAAGATCTAGAAGAGCTCAAAGGCAATCCTGAGCATGCTACCAACTTAAAAAAACACCATCCTGCCTCGTATAAGATCCGAAACCCCTCATTCGGACTCCGATACAACCCCGCAAGCCATTAAGTCAGTAAAACTACTCCTCAAAGGCTGATCAAGCTCAGCCTTCTGGAGTGGGGGGCTCGTGATATGGCTAAAAATAGGGTTAAATCGGGACCATTCGAATCGGGCACGAATCTTAAAGTTCAGGGGTAAAATGGTAATTTCACCTATAAACGGGTCTGAAGTGGAAACTGGGTCTTCTGTTAAAGCCCAATAATCTATAAACGGACCTGTCTTACTGGGTACGGGTTCCAACCCATAAAAACCCACTCAAACTGGATAAAGAAGAATTCAGATTCACAATTATCCCTAAAAGGTGGTTTTAACCACATATATATATTTTCACTGGGAAGTAGAGATATGTTCTTATCTCGAAACTGAATCTTAAGGCGGCTATAAATACCCCTCTCCCCCCACCATAAGGAGGTAATCAATCTTTTTCCAATTAAAGCTTTTTCTTAATCATTCAGATTATTGACAAGAGCATCGAACGGTGCGTCGCCGGAATCAACCCCGGTATCTCGCACTTTTTGTAGGTTAACGACGAAAGGATCTTGTTCAGACTCCGGTGAAGTCATTTAGGTTTGACTATTCACCTCCCCTTGAATCCACAAATCTATCTGTTTGCCCCCACACCAATTTCAACGGCAACAGGAGTCAAGCTGGGGGCACTGACCGTAACTGGGAGGCGAAGACCCCGTCGATCGGAGCATCTTATTAGCCCCTCCTCCTAGCAAGCCCCGAGCTCCGAAGAGGAAACAACATCGTCTTTCTCCCGACAAGGAGCATGTGCCTAGGGCATATGACCGTGAGGTAAATTTGTCTTGGCCGACTATGCACTCGAAACCCATCCATATGTACCTGGATGATTTGAAGGATGAGTTCCTTCGGTGTTCTATCGTCATCACCGAATAGGCCGAAGATTGATGCAAATAAGGTGAAGAGCGTCATGGTGAGTAGCGACCTTGAATTTCTTTGAGCAGCTTATCGCATCCCGACTCAACTCGAGCTGATGCTTCCCTATGCCGGGTTCGTTCGATGGATAATCTCCTCGAGTGGCTCTGCGTGTTCAATCCTGATGCGCTAGGTTGGGGCTTGCGTTTCCCCATTCATCCTTTTATAAAGGAGGTGTTGAACTGGGTAGGGATGAGTCCTACGCAGTATGCACTAAATTTGTAGAAGCAGTTGACGAGCTTCATTATGCTTTGTCACGAGAAGAAAGTCCCTTTGAGTCTCAAATATTTCCGGATAAGTATGAGGCTCAGGGCCCTTTCGAGTCACCACAATCAGTGGTATATCTCTCCTCGTCGAGGATATCAGGTGGTGCACAGTCAACCTGACTCTATTAAGGGCTGGAAGACCAAGTATTTCATCGTGCGTAGCCCCGAGCCTTGGAATATTCCCACCAAGTGGTCATATGGGGATCCGCCGAAGAATAACCCGATAGTCCAGGATTTGACTATGGAGGAGAGTGACGAATTTTTGAAGCTGTTGAGGGTAAGATCACTGACTGAATGCATGTGACGTAGGGCTTGTTGGCTGACTGCGGTTTGAGTTTGTTCGGTCCTCGTAAATTCTTTCATTCTGCTTAACCCTTGTAGGCTCTTTCCTTCGGTTTAAGATATTATTTTATTGCCAAATCGCATGCTCGCCTCCTTGCAGCCGCAGCTAGCCGTGTGGCGGCCTTGATATCGGAATCCGAAGAAGTGGTGGTCGCAGACCGTAAGGGTAAGAGGGTGGCCGAGGCTTCTCCGAAGAAGTGACCCCCTAAGAGGTCCAAGGCCCTGACTATCTATGACCCGGAGGAGTCTCCGAGGGGCCAACCGAGTGAGAGGTCGTTGAGGGCAACCCAATTAGCTGAGTCTTCCCTCCCCCTGTTCAACCCGATTGTGGAAGCTTTTTTCCCGGAGCAGACCGTGAAGACCTATGGACCAAACTGGTCCGTGAAGGAGCTTGATTCTCTCTTAGAGTGGCGGATCACTCTCAAGGTGGTGGAAAACTTAGCTCTGTCGAGGGAAAAAACAGCCTTCATCCAGGAAACCACGACCTCGAGTTACCTTTGGTTCGCCCAGGGGGCGGTCTGGGTAAGTGACTCATCAACCTTCAGCATTTTCATGTATGGTGATTTTTCGATAGTTTTCTAAGTGTCTCCTTTTCGTAGACCATTCTTTACGGAGCCGAGGTGAAGAGACAATACGAGCATCGGCTTTTGCTCGCGAAGCGAAAGGCTAAGAGGCACAAGAAGAAATATCAGGAAGAAAAGGATCGTACCGAGGCTCTGGAGAAGAAGGTGAAAGAGTTGGAAGGGAGGTTAGCAGAGTCGGAGGACGACTTATAATAGGGATCCTCCGCTCACGGGTTTTTTCTGTCGGACAAAGAGGAGCTGGAGCGCCAGCTAGCTAAAATGAGGTCGGAGCTTAAGGGCGCCGTGGATCTTGAGCTTCATACTCCGATCAAAATTTTTTGCCAGCGAACTGGGTTTTGTTATCGATGAAAAAGACACGAGGGATCCCAAACCTATAGATAATATGATTCCAGAAGAACTGCTGAGCCTGATGCTCGATGATAATTGTCAAAGGCTCCGCTACGACCAACTTGGTGAAGTAGTCAATAGCCACGATCAGGAAACGCTTCTGGCCCGTTGCTTTTGGAAATAAACCGACCAGATCCATCTCCCACATTGCAAAGGTGGCTGGACTATTTAGTGTCTTGAGTTCGGTCTGGGATACATGCTTCACTATGGAGAACCTTTGGCACGGTCCATACTTTTTGACGAGGTCCTGAGCATCTTGGAGTGTAGTCGGCCAGTAGAACCCGTGATTGAGTACCTTTTTTGCAAGCATCCTGCTGCCCATGTGGCAGCTTCCGACCCCTCCATGCATCTCTTTGAGGGCATATCTGGCCTCCTCGGGGGTTAGGTATCGGAGATATGGATAGCCGTCGAACTTGGTATAAGAGCGCTTGAATAGCATTCCATCGATGAGCACGAATCTCTCTGCCCGGACTCGGACCTTTCTCACCTCGGTGTGGTCCTGAGGTAGTTGGTCATCTCTCAAGAAATTTAAAATTGGATCCATCTAAGTGGTAGTTTGTGCGGGCGGATCGGGGCAAAAGACCTCGAATTTCTTGATGCTGGGCTGGCGGAGGACTTCTACGAGAACGGTTTGGTCGTTGCCCTCGAAAAAGGAGGATGTCAGCTTGGACAGGGCGTCGGCCTGACTATTTTGCTCCCGAGGGAGCATCTGTAAAGTCCAACAAAAGAAGCTTGATGCGTGCCAGATATTGGACCATCTGAGCATCTAGGGCTTTGTACTCCCCGCATATCTGGTTTACGATGAGCTGGGAGTCGCTAAAGGATTTTACACGTTTGGTCCCACATTTTCGGCCCAGAAGGAGTCTAGCAATCAATGCCTCACACTCTGCTTCGTTATTAGATGCTTTGAAGCTAAAGCATAGGGAGTACTGTAGGGCGAAGTTATCTGGGCCACTTAGAATGACCCTAGCTCTGCTTCCCTCCTTGCAAGATGATCTATCCACATAAAGCTCCTAGATAGGGTCGCCTTCTGGGGTTTCGGGATGGAGCATTCGGTTATGAACTCGGTAAGATCCTGACCCTTGATGGCCATCCTGGGCATGTAGCTGATGTCGTGCTGGCTCAGCTTAATGGAGCACTTGATCAGATGGCCGGAGGTTACCGGTTTGTGGAGGACCTGCTTTAGAGGTTGGTCCGTCAGGGCCTAGACAGAGTGAGCTTGGAAGTACGGACGAAGCTTCTGTGCAATCGTGACCAAGGCATAGGCGATCTTTTTCATCCTCGTATAGCGCAACTCGACATAGCAAAGGATCTTACTGACATGATAAATGTGCTTTTCCCCCTCTTCTCCCTTGATTAGGACCGCACTAAGGGCATACTCCGTAGCTTCCATGTAGAGGTAGAGAACCTCACCCGGTTCAGGCTTGCTGAGGAGGGGGGTTTGTGAGATATTACTCTCATCTGATCGAAAGCCTGTTGCTGAGGCTCCCCCCATTCGAAGATTTTAGCCCCCCTGAGTACCTTGAAGAAGGGGGGAGACTTTTCCTAGGATTTCGAGAGGAAATGACCTATGACTGCAAGATGGCCCGCAAGCCTTTGTACTTCCTTGGCGCTCTTGGGAGGGGCAATGTTGAAGATGGCCTGGATCTTCTCTGGATTTGCCTCTCTTCCTCGTTGACTGGCCATGAAGCTGAGGAACTTGCCTGCTGTTACACTGAAGGCACACTTAGAAGGGTTGAGTCTCATGTTATGCTTCATCAAGATGTTGAAGGCTTCCTTCGGATCCTTTACATGATCTATGCCCCGGAGGCTCTTCACGAGCATATCATCAACGTAGACCTCCATGTTCCAGCCAATCTGCTCTTTGAAGACTCAGTTAATGAGCCTCTGATAAGTGGCTTCTGCATTCTTCAGTTTGAAGGGTATGACCCTGTAACAGTAGAGCCCCTCGTCGGTGACAAAGGTGGTCTTCGGGATGTCGGGGGAGGGGGACATCCGGATTGGTTGTATCCTGAGTAAGCGTCCATGAAGCTTAGCATCTCGTGACCGGAGTTTGCATCGATCAGGGCGTCAATACTTGGAAGCGGGAAAGGATCTTTCGAACAAGTTTTGTTAAGGTCAGTAAAGTCGATACATATTCTCCACTTCCCATTACATTTTTGGACCATCACGACATTGGCTAACCACTTGGGGTAGTTAACCTCTTGGATGAAGTAGCCAGAGAGGAGCTTCTCCACCTCTTCCTTCGCCGCCTGCTGCCTTTCGAGAGTGGTCTTCCGATGCCTCTGTTGCACATGTTTGGAGTCCGGGTGGACGCTTAGCTTGTGTATGATGAGATCTTCAGAGATCCCAGGCATGTCCGAGGGAGTCTAGGTGAACAGTTCTCGGTTATGCTGGATATAGCGAATGATGCATTCTTTAAGATCGAGTGGGAGAGTTTTGCTCACTTGGAACCACTTGACATGGCCGTCATCAATAAAACGGGACATCTTCCAGCTCTTCGACATGTTCGATGCCGATCGAACTCCGATCGAACAAAAGTTTGATCGCATCAAGTGGGAGGACGGAGCCCCTACTGTGGCCGTATAACATGTCCGGGCAGCTTCCTGATTTCCTTTGACGATCCCGACCCCAGACTTGGTCGGGAATTTCATCTTCAAGTGATAAGGCAAAGGAACGACCTGGAGGGATGCGGGACCAGGGCATCCGATGATGATGTTGTAAACGGCCTTCACATCGACCACCATAAATTCCATTGCCTCGGTTCAGAAAATCAGAGACTTCTCGACGGTGATGTCTAAGGTGATGATTCCCTCGATCTGGACAGGGGCACCCGATAAGCGGTGGAAGGTGTACCCAGCAGGGCGTCGTAGTGAGGGACCCAGACCCCTTCTAGATCTTTGTCCAAGAATGAGACCACCAGCCTGTGCTCACCGGGGGCAGGACTAGGGGTGGCCGATCATATCGAAATGAGCCAACCGACCGGTTTTCCAACCGAACCAATCGATTCGGTACCGAAAAATTCGATTACTAAAACTATGGTACGGTACAACCGTACCGAGTTCTAAAATCTGGTTCGGTTTCGGTATGAATATGGTTTAGTCGGTATTTTACCGTACCGTACCGAATGGAACGTTACAAGAATGGAACATTTGATTGAAGAACTAAGGCACTTCAAGTCAAATCAGTTGCAACTGTGGTACATTAAGTTGTGCTTTAATTTTGCAATTTGGTTATTGATAATTGCAGTTGCACCAATGTTGTGTTGGAGGATATAAAAAAGGAGCTACCTATTAAGGTTAGACCATATGGAGATTATACTGCCTGCAGAGTTGCATCTATATTCACACAATAATCTAGGTATCAGAGAAAGCAAAGCTTTCTCCAATATCCATACATTTTAGATACATCTCAGGTCCTTGAATAATTCAGTACTTGAGATGTGTGTCAAACAATTTTTCGAAGAATCCTAATTTGTGTGACGTAACTGAGTTTTACTGTGATTGCCTGAGACTAAGAAGTGAAGGTGACTTATAAATTTTTCAGTTTAATCTTATTGAAGGTGCATTTAGTTATGTTTAGATTATCTATAAATATATGAAAAAATATTGTTCAATTAATTGTATATTGTGTCTTAGTTTGTTAACTTACATTCTCAGAATATAGGGTGTATAAGTTCACTTTTCACTTGTTCTTCATTCTTTGTATTTAGTTTGGGTTTTATGTGTTTAAAAACTATTCTTTTAACTAAGATAAAGTATAAGCAATTTTTTTGGGGTGTGTGTATAGAAATAAAGTATAAGCATTGAACATAAAATATTCCACCGGTGAATTATTGTTATGCATCAATCAGCAACTTAGGTTTTTAAGATTGGCCTAAAGCCAACTCCATATCATGTCATAGACTCATATTGTTATATGCTTCCTTGTGTTCGTAGTCATATTTTGTATAACACCAATACCGAACCGTACCAACCGAAGTAGTCAGTATACCGAAGTTTCGGTATATCGAACTTTTTGGTTGGTAACGGTTTGCATATTTTCAAACCGAACTAACTTGGTATGGTAATGGTACAATGTCAAAAAGTTTGGTACCGTACCGAGCCCACCCCTAGGCAGGACTGTTATGGACGGAATTGACCTCACCAACGAAGGCCTTTCTGGAGGAATTTGAGTCTCCACACAATGTAGAAAAACCATTTCTTCGGAGTCCCTGTGGTAGGGTTCTACCTCGGGTCGCTTGTTAGCACCCCGAGGGGGAGAGGAGGTCCTCGGACCCTTCCGAGTGAATTTGGACAGGTGCCCTCTATGGATGAGGGTCTCGATCTCGTCTTTGAGAGCCTGACAATTGTCGATCTATGGTCGTGGTCCAGATGGAACCAGCAGCAGAACCTTTGATCGCTCTTCTTGTTGGTGTTGGTTGGCCGAGGGGGGTGTCAAAGCAAGCCGTCACCCTCAATCTCCATGAGGATGGCCGAGACACTCGCATTGAGGTGAGCGAATTTATCGAACCGGGGCACTGGAGGAGGACGCCTCTGCCTGGAGGTGTCCTTCTGAGTTTTCTTTGGGGCAACGGGTGCCTATGCCTTCCTTTTCCCCTTAGCGGTGAACGCCTTCCGTCCACCTGGATGCAAGGCTTCTTCAGCCCGAATATATTTCTCACTTTGGTAAAGTAGGTTAGAGAAATCAGTAGGTGGCTTCTTTGCCAAGGAGGTTTTCAATAGGTCGTGCCAGATGTTGTGCCGGAAGGCGACAGCGGCGACCCCAGCGTCGAGGGAGGATATGGAGCGGGCTTCGACAGTGAAGTGTTGAACGTACTCCCGGAGGGACTCGCCATCCTTCTGCTTCAGGTTGAGCAGAGACGCACTCGTCATCTCGGCCTTGCAGCTGGTGACAAAATGAGTGAGGAAGTTTTCCTCGAGTTGGTTAAAGGAGATGGAGTTGGGGGTAAGTCGGGAGAACCATTCCCGAGTGGGTCCTCTCAGAGTAGCGGGGAAGGTGCGACACAGAAGGGCATCCGAAGTGTTATGAATCATCATGAGGGTTTTGAAGCCCTCCATGTGACCAGCCGGATCCGATTCACCGTTATACGTCTCGAACTGAAGAGACTAGAAATTTCTCAGGGCCTCCAGAATTTGGGAACTGAAAGGGAGTTGGACCGAGCGGAACCCCCAGTTAGATTGAATGTCACCTTCCGCAATCTGAGCAAGGCCGTCCTCCATCTTTTGCAGCAGTTTGAGGACTACATCCTCACGTCCCTCGAATTGGGTCGACCCACGGGACTCTTGATTTTCAGTTCGTTCTGCCCTGTGGTTCTGAGTACGTTCACTCCGAGCTCCATCCCGCTTGCTCCGGTCCCCACCTCGCTCGCTCAGAGTTCCGCCTTGATCGTTCCAAGCTCCGCCTCAGAGGGCTTGGAGGACCTCATTTTGGCATTCTTGGAATTCGGCCCAAGTCACATGGCCTCCTTCAGCGTAACCACTCGGGGCTCGGGCATTCCTCGGAGAGCGACTACGCTCCCTTTCTTCTCGGTGAGAAGAGTGGCAGCTTCGGCTCGGGTCAGGATGGGAGGGTTCCCTCTCTGCTAGGGAGCGGCTTAGACGATTGCAGAGATCATCCTCATTCGCTCGGTTGTTGATGACATTTCGGAGGTCGGGAACTCCTGGGGGTGAAGGCCCTCTGGCGATTGAGCAGGAAGCGCTCGGACCCGGCCCCAGTGGCCGTTCTTCCCGACGCTGCTGAGAGCCCTGAGTGACGACCCAACTACGGGATGGGCAAGGAGGAAGGACAAGAGGGTCGGCATGGCGACCCACAGTAATAGTCTCCTTGGCCTTGGGAGTCATGGAAGAAGGTAATGATGGTGAGCACCACATGTATTTACATGGGCCGTGTTAGTGGGCTAATGAAAAGCCCACACACTATTCGCCCTGTAATTAACGATGAAATGGTGAAGATTAACCACCATTTTTACGCATATCAATAAACTATTTGTAAGGAGAACTTTTTGAACGAGTGACCTTCTTCACTTTCTAGTTTTTCAGATGGAAAATGCTAATTCTGAAGTTGCATTTTATACAAGGCACGAGTATGTAAATACATGTGGAGCTCACCATCATTAATGTATATATTGGTCAACAAGTTGTAGCCTTCACACACGTATAACCAACCCTAAAGATGTATGAGCCCTAAACATGTATGAGAAATAATAGCATTTCATTCAAATACAATTATATTTGCAACACTTTTATGTGATTGACAATTTTCCAAGAAAAAATAAATAAAATGTAGTACTTATAAGAGGATCAATCATAGCAAGTTACAAATGAAGTTACAAGTTTGGGACTGACATGCTATCATTTCTCCTTTTCTAATACAATTCATGGTTTACAAAAAAGCCGGTAAGCACTCGAATCCACTATTCAATGCAAAGAAAACAAGTTCCCCGATTAGATCACTCGTCCACTCTTTGGTGAACATACAGTAATGACTAATGAGAACAGGAGGGGCAAGGAAAAAATATTCAAATTGGATATATATATATATATACAGACACACAAAGACAAACAAACTACTAAGCTGATTACATTTACCCTAGATATAACATACATTAACAATGATACCACAGCAAGCAAACTATTCTTGCATGCTACTCACAAAAGAGGATACATAAGGGGTTAGGATTGCTGTACAAACTCGGTTGACATAGTTGCAGATTACCAATCATTCAGGAACTGATTTGCGACATCCTTGTAGCTAACTTTCTTCTTCTTTGCAGGGTTGGCTTCAGGATCTTTCTTTGATTTCTCTCCATCGACAACAGAGCTTGCAGAAGAGCTAGCAGTTCCTTCTCTCTTCTGGCTAAGCGCAGGTATCATATTCAGTAGGATTGCTTGCAGTGGATCTAGCGCTTGATCCGTTTGCTCACCTGTTCCTTTCTTTTCATCATTAATAGCAGGACTAATATCATAACCTTTGCCAAATTTATCTTCTTCCAAAGACTGTTGTTTAGTATCAACTTCGGGTAAATCTATGTCGTGGGAGCTCTCTTGATTTTTGATTTCTAAAGGCTTACTTGATTCATCATCTCTTTTGCTGTCCTCAGTTTTATCGAAATTGACATCAGTCTTCTCTTTCAATTCATCAGCTTCTTTGCCATCAGATTCATCAAAAGAGTCGGTGTTCTGCAGTTCATCTGAATTGATTTTCGCGGCTCGGGCTCCAAGCCTTGCACGTGTCCTCCTGTAGGGCTTTGGAGCTGCTCTTCCTCTTTTTGCATTGGTTCGTGCAGGCCTCCCTCTTTTCCGTTTCTCGCCCGTATCCACTGTTCTTATTGTACTTTCGCTTTCTGTTTTACTGGAGGTATCAGGAACAGTAGTGATTTCCTCTTTGCTGCAAACAGTATGAAACAAGAAATAAGTAGCAATGTCTGGCAGTGACATAATTAAAAGTGCCCGATGCAAAAACATATATAAGCCATCAGACTGATAAAAAAATCACCGTTCTAGAATTCATTTGCATGTTTTTTTTTGGAATAATAAAAAAGTTGATCCGGTCAGGGATTATTTGCATGTTGTATGTATTTACCAAAACGGCGAAGTATGTTCATGGCCTCTAATGTAATAACTCCAAAAGGAGTTGTCAATGCACGGTTTATGTGGCTGGACACCTATGTTAGATTTCAAATTGATGTCACATGCAATGCACATGAAATCACCATTTTATTTAACTTAGTATGAGGATGATGGATATAAGAGCGTGCACGTAGCACAGATTATTTTCTGTACTTCTAATGACAGTCCTTAAAACCCCATGAGTTATATGAAAATATTACTAACAAAGTCATTATCACCACATACTCCCATAATAGGAACAGGATGCAAAAAAGAGTTTTCAAATAATTCAACATAAAATCATTTCGGTAATTACCTCTCTTCAGTTTGAGGATCATCTAAGGTATCTGGTTTCAAATTATAAGCATCTTCGCTTAACTTTTTGCCTGAGTGAGAAGAATCATCAACCCACTGATGCATCACAACCCGTAAACATTTATTATGAATCCTTCGTCTTTGAGCTGATGGAAAACTGCAAAGGAGGACAGGATTCCGTTATGGATCACAATTGTAATAGCATTGATAAATAATAGTTTTATTTCTTTTCTTTCAAATATGGATAATGAAGTGAGCATAGTTTATCCCCAGCAGCTAGTGAACTGTGTTCCTATTTGATTTTCCATTATAATAAACATACATTCTCCATAGAAAAGCCGAACTCATGACTGTAAAATATCTCACCTAGATATCCAATATGATAATTATCAGTTCGGTCACTATATGAGGTTCCAAAGACTCCAGAGAGTTACCTATTATATAACACATCAAAGTTGTGGGATCCCAATACTGAATAAGCTACCAAATGAGTAGCATGTGGAAGGCTTTTGCAAACTGCACCTCCATGCATAGTGATCTCTAGGGTCATCCTCCTCAAGGCAAGCTCTGATACAATTTTTAACTCCTTGTTCCTTAAGGAACAAAGTTGTCATAGAATAAGACATTTAAAAAATGACAAAAATATCAATTCAAACTAAAAGTAAAAAGGTTCATTCCACATTATTCACTGATTTGAAAAACAAAACTTACGGAATTGGCATTTCATAGAAGTAAATATGGCAATCCTGAAACACACACATAGATTCCATTGGAAAGTATTTCTTTTTGTAATGTTCAATGGCTTTGGAATTTTCTGATCCACTCATATTGCTGAATATCTGAAATATATACAACAAAGGCATTAGAAACTCAGAATCGAATCAGCTCGATGCATTGGTTTAATCCAATTGGTTTTAAAGACAATTTTAAAGACAACTAAAACATGCATTCTCTCATAACGACAGTCAACTAGGGCATTGTGATGTGGAATAAATTGAGTGGCACAAATCAGAGCCCTCTGATCTCCTCTGGATCCTCCCCCCCTGTGATCATCAAGTCAACTGGAGTCCAACGGGCCGTAACCAGCTCAGGCCCACAGGCAAACGGGTCCAACCCGGTCTGTTAGGGTTCCAGACCCATTTGTCTTTGCCTATAAATACCCATCCCCTCCTCACTTTAAAAGGTAATCAATCTTTCCCCACTTGAACCCTACCTGTCCAGTCTCTTTTCAGTGACTGACTAGATCGTCGGAGGTCCTGTCGTCGGAACTTCTTCCGGTGTTTCTAGGCAGTGTGCGGGTACAGAAGACCGAGCTGAGCATCAAAGATCCGAGCCGAGCTACTGGATCCGAGCCAAGCACCCGGCCTCTACCTCTCTGCTCCTACTCCCGAACCGGTCTTACTCCCCAAGGTCGGGCCGACGCCAGTACCACAGTTTTCTCTTCACAAATTACAAGAACTCACACCTGCTGCGCCCACACTCCAAAAACAAACAACATCAGGTTGGCGCCGTCTGTGGAAAACAGATACTGTCGCCCGTCCGAGCCCTGCCAGGGACGCCATCCCTAGTCCGAGCTCTCCCATGGCTCCCAAAGCCAGAAGGGCCGTCACATCGGCACAGCATCCGGACCCCCCACATCACAGCCGCGCGGATGCCCAGGGTTCTAATCGGCCACGGGTCCACGATGCGGCTAGATTGGGGTCGGGTGCTTTTCACTCAAACGCGACCGACTTGCGACGCGTTATTTCGGATCGACAGGCCAGCCGCACAAGGGGAGAGGCCGCTTCCAACTCGGTCTCAAACCAGCATAAACGGCCATCCCCACAGCACAATCCAGAACAGAACCGCTCGCCCCGTGGACCCCCGAACCCTCAGGACCCGGTGGGCCAAGCCCCCGTCACGAGGGTCGAATTCCAAAATTTTCGGGACGAGGTCCTCCAAGCCATCTGAGGCGGCCAGGGAACCGAGGTCCGCAACAGCTTTAATCCTCGGTCAGGAGCGGGGGGCAGCGAACATGGTTTTAAATCTCGGATTTCGGACTCGCCTCGGCAAGGGGTGTTTCGTCTCGGATCGGAGATGTCGGGGAAATGTGATCATATCGGATGTTCATTTCCTATACTCAATAAATATTTTTTTGGTTACTAAATAAAATATTATATGTCCTACATGTCATTTATCATATAAAATACTGTATAATATAACAAATGACATGAATCAATTACGGTAAATATTCACAGAATTTAACAATAATATAGAAGAGAATGTAATATAAGTATATAACTAAATTGAATTTACATTGATTAGAAAAAAATGTATTAGTTAATAAACTTACTTGACTTTGCATATATACAAACAATAGCGAGCCGAAATTCTCACATTATCTTAGTTTAAGGTCTTATATTGAAAGACATATATGCAAAAAGTAAAACAATTTTTTTTATATTCACAATAACATTTGTGTCTATTTCGGCTAATATTTAGCCAATTTTGGCAATATTTCGGCCGATATTTCGGGAATTTTGGCCGAAATCTACACATTTCGGTCCAAAACGATATAGAGTATACAATATGTAATTTCGTATCGGCAAGCTAGCCGAAACGAAATTTCGGCCGAAATTTCGGCCGTATCGGAGGATATTTAAAACAGTGGCGGCGAATCACACGGATCGGCCCGCCCCCAGGAACAGGTAGACACCGTCCACCGGCGTCTACAGCTACAGGAGATGGGAGAACCGCCTCGCCCATCTCGGCGATAGTGGACCAATGCCGGGTCATGGTCCTCAGCCGACCGGACCTCCATTCTCCCCCCCAAATCTTGGAAGCCGAGATCCCCGAAATTTTAGGCCTCCCCAATTCGAGACCTACAACGGCGAGGGCGATCCCGCTGATCACATGGAGGAGTTTAAGACCCTCATGATGATTCACAGTGATACGGATCCCCTCCTCTGCCGCGCCTTCCCTACTACCCTTCGTGGTCCGGCTCGGGAGTGGTTCTCAAAACTTACACCCGACTCGGTCTTCTCGTTCGACCAATTAGAGGCGGGCTTCATAGCCCACTTCGTGACCAGCATGAAGGTCGAAAAGACGAGCGCCGCCCTTTTGGACCTCAAACAGAAAGATGGGGAATCCCTCTGTGAGTTTGTTCGGAGATTCACCACCGAGGCGAGGTCTGTCTTCTCCATCGAGCGGGTGCTGCCTCCGCAGCCTTCCGACACAACGTCCGCCACGCCAGCTTAAGGCTTCCTTAGCCAAAAAGCCACCCGTGGACTTTCCCGACCTGCTCAACTGGGTCGAGAATTATATTCGGGCAGAAGAGGCCCTCAATCCGGAGGGCACCAAAGAAGCCACGGCTAAGGGGAAGCGAAAGGTCGATGACACCAAGCCCTTCAAGAAAACCACGAAAGAAACAGCCGGGCTCAAAAGAATCCCCCCGGTTCCTCGGTTTGAAAGGTATACGCCGCTAACTCACAGCGTATCTACCATTCTGATGGAAATTGAGGATAAGGGGATCGTTCGAATCTCTCCGCGACCAAGTAACAACAACAAGAAGCGAGACCAAAGGTTTTACAGCCGCTTCCACCGAAACACCGGACACGAGACAGATCATTGCCGAGCCCTCAAAAACGAGATTGAAGCCCTCATCCAACGAAGGTATCTGAGGGAGTTCACCCAGGCCAATCCCAAAGATCGGAGAGAACCGAGGAGTTCGAGGCCTTCGCCTCCTCGAACGACCAACCGGCGACCCGAGCGGGACCCCGAACCCGAGGAAACAGGGGGACATGCTATCCTACACTGCGTCCACGGTGGACCCATGGAAGGAGAATCCAATACCTCTTGCAAGGCCTTTGTCGGAGAGGTCAACTCTGTTCGGGACCATCCCTCCCCTCGGATTCAGCAGCGGCGGTCTCCTTCTCTGGAGAAGACCTCGAAGGCATACGGCTTCCGCACCGTGACACCCTCGTCATCAGCCTCGCCATGGCCAATTTTGAGGTCCGCCGTATTCTGGTGGACAACGGCAGCTCAGTTAACATCCTTTTCTTAGGAGCTTTTGAGAACCTCAAATTCCCCCGAGAAAAGCTAAAACCAACCAGTTACACCCTTCACAGGTTCTCGGGCGTCCCCATACAAATCGAAGGAATCGTGACGCTGGATGTGACAGCCGGTACGACCACCATTACACAAACCGAGTCAACAGATTTTATGGTGGTCAACGTCAAGGCGGCATACAACGCCATCCTCGGCCGACCCGAGCTCTGCTCGTTCCAGGCCGTCCCCTCGGCCTACCATCTGAAGCTGAAATTCCCCACCGACCTTGGGGTTGGGGTCGTCCGAGGTAATCAGGAGTTGGCACGATCGTGTTACATGACCGCGGTCGGGGGCGGGGTATTTTCCCTCGATGCAGTTAAGCTCCCCCCCGAGAAGGACCATTCGGAGTCAGAATCGGCGGACGAGCTGGCGGAAGTCTCATTCGAGGCGGAGGACAAATCCAAATGCTTCCGTGTAAGCCGCACCCTTTCCCCCGACTTAAAGCCAGGCCTAATTGATTGCGTTCGCCGCAACATCGACCTCTTCGCCTGGACTCCGTCTGACATGCCCCGGATTTCCGAAGATCTGATCATGTACCGGCTGAGCATCGCCCCGGACTCCACGCCTATTCATCAGAAGCGGCACAAGTTCGCCACGGAGAGGCAACAAGCCCTAAAGGTGGAGGTGGACAAACTGTTGTCCACCCGGTTCATCCAAGAGGTCAGCTACCTCGAGTGGCTGGCTAACGTCGTAATGGTAAGGAAGGTCAGCGGAAGCTAGAGGATCTGCATCGACTTCACAGATCTCAACAAGGCGTGCCCCAAAGATCCTTTCCCTCTCCCGAGCATTGACGCCCTTATCGACACGTCGGGTCACAAGCTACTGACCTTCATGGACGCCTTTTCAGGCTATAATCAAATCCGCAAGTTCCCTCCCGACATCGCCAAGATATCTTTTGTTACCGACCAAGGTCTGTACTGTTATCAGGTCATGCCCTTCGGACTCAATAACACCGGAGCCACCTACCAAAGACTCATCAACCAGGTCTTTAAAAACCAGATCGGTCGCAATATGGAAGTATACGTTGACGACATGCTCGTCAAAAGCCGGCGAAAAAGGATCATGTGGACGACCTTTAAGAAGCATTTGGTGTACTACGATCATATGACATAAGGCTCAATCCCGCCAAGTACGCCTTCGACGTTTCCTCCGAAAAATTCCTCGGGTTCGTCGTCAGACAGCACGGCATAGAGGCGAACCCCGAGAAAATTCGGGCCATTATAGACATGGCCCCTCCCAGAAATGTTGAAGAAGTCCAGCGCCTAACAGGGAGGCTGGCGGCCATCGGCCGCTTTCTCTCAAAATCGGGCGAGAAATCACTCCCCTTCTTCAAGGCTCTCCGAGGAGCGAAAGGCTTCGAGTGGGGGGACTTCCAACAACAGGCGTTCGAACAGCTGAAGTCCTATCTCGCCAACCCTCCACTCCTGAGTAAACCCGAACCAGGCGAATCACTCCAACTGTATCTCTAAGCCTCCGAGAGTGCCCTCAGCGCCGTTCTCGTCCGGAAAGAGGACGGCATCCAGAAGTCTCTCTACTACGTGAGCAAAGTCTTGTTTTCGGTGGAGACCAGATATGCTAAAATGGAGAAGGTGGCCTACGCACTGGTAATGGCCGTGCGAAAGCTTCGCCCTTATTTCCAAGCCCACTATATTCAGGTCCTCACAAACCAGCCTCTCAAAGCCGTCCTTCACAAGCCCGAAACTTTCGGCCGCTTGGTCAAGTGGTGATCGAGCTGAGTTTGTACAACATCAGCTACCAGCCCAGGACAGCCATCAAGGGGCAAGCCCTCGCCGAATTCATCACGGAATGCACTATTTCCGAGCCATCCGACATCCAGGAGACTGACCCGATGTGGGAGGTTTATGTCGATGGCTCGTCTTGCGAGGGAGGAAGCGGAGCGGGCGTCATTCTGAAAGGTCCTGATAATTTCGTCCTTCAGTATTCTCTTCGTCTGAATTTCCCGGCTTCGAACAACGAAGCAGAATATGAAGCTATGATCACTGGGCTCAGCCTAGCACACAAGGCCGGATCCAGACACATCAAGGCCTTTAGCGACTCCTATCTCGTGGCCAACCAGATCACCGAGGAGTACGAAGCTCGCGACGCTCGAATGGTGCAGTACCTGGCGGTAGTCCATCACCTCTTGACGGCTTTCGAATACCACTCGGTAGAACGAATCCCCAGGGAACAGAACGCCCAGGCAGATTCATTATCGAAGCTCGCCTCGTCATCCTTCGAGGGGCTCGACCGCACCGTTCTAATCGAAGTCCTCCTTAAGCCCAGCATCAACCTCCCTGAAGCCTCCTGCCTCACCACTGATCTTCAACCAGACAACTGGACGACGTCCATTCGAAAATTCCTTTCGGACGGCGAGCTCCCTCAAGACCGGGCCGAGGCAAGGAGGATCAGAGTCCGCTCCGAAAGACTCACCCTAATCAGCAAGACGCTCTTCAAGCGCTCATACACGATAACTGATGGCAGACCCTACCTCCGTTGTCTAACCCCTGACGAGGCCAAGTATGCTCTGAAGGAACTGCACGAAGGGATCGGCGAATGTCACATGGGGAACAGGTCGCTCCCCCGAAAGGTCCTAAATTACAGGTACTACTGGCCGACCATGTTACAAGACTCCCAGGATCTCGTCAAGAGATGCGGCCCTTGCCAAAGATTCTCATCGGTGAAGAGGCTCCCGCAGGCCAATCTCCGGTCCCTGGCAAGTCCGAGGCCTTTTGCTATGTGGGGGATGGACCTAGTCGGCCCCTTCCCACAAGCAACGGGCCAGAGGAAATTTCTGGAGGTGGCCATCGACCACTTTACCAAATGGATCAAGGCAGAGCCCGTGGCCATGATCATCGAGCATAAAACCCAACAGTTCTTCTGGAAACATATCATCTTCCGGTTCGGATTCCACAGGTGCTTCTCACCGACAACGGAACCCAGTTCGCAGGCAAACATTTTCGAAAATTCTGCGAAGACATCGGCGTTCATCAACGCTTCTCATCGATATGCCACCCTCAATCAAACGGTCAAGCCGAAAATGCGAACCGCCAAATCCTAGACGGCCTCAAGAAGCGGCTAGATGATTCACCAAAGGGGCTATGGGTCGACGAACTGCCGAGCGTTCTCTGGGCGCATCGGACGACGAAGAGAATCCCAACTGGCGAGTCACCATTCAATCTAACCTACGACACCAAAGCGGTTATCCCCTTAGAGATCGGCTTCCCTTTCCCCAGAATCATTGCATTCGACGAGAACAATTCAACGGACCTCAGAGCCAACTTGGATCTAATCAACGAGGTCAGGAAAAAATCCGCCATCAGAAGAAGCATATACCAACAACGGGTCGAGAAGTTTTTCAACAAGAATGTCTGTCCCACCGATATCAAACAGGGCGACCTCGTCCTCAGGAAATTGGCAATATCCGACCCTAGTAAAACGAGGAAGTTGGCCCCTAATTGGGAGGGCCCGTATAAGGTCTCCGAAGTGGTACGCCCCGGCACATACCGATTCACAGACCTAGGAGGCAACGTAGTCAAGAGGCCTTGGAATGCGGAGCACCTCATCGAGTACCTCCAAGCGGAGGAATAGATTTCTTATGTAACCGTCCCTTGTAATCTCTATATAAATTCCAAGTTTTGTAAGAAAAGAATAAAGAAAAAGGGGATTATTTTCTTTCCAAGTTTTTCAGCTCAGATTCTCTATGTAAATTCCTGCACTTTCCACCCTAAGCCTCGACACCCGACGGTGATCTCAAGCACATAGGTAGCTTTCGCAAGCTGAGGCAGCGGAGCTTGATACTGTGCCAAACCCTAAGCCTCGACACCGGACGGTGATCTCGAGCACATGGGTAGCTTTCTCAAGCCAAGGCAGCGGAGCTCGACACTCTGTGCTGACTCCTAATCCTCGACACCGAATGGTGATCTCGAGCACATGGGTAGCTTTCTCAAGCTAATGCAGCGGAGCTCGACACTTTGCGCCGACCCCTAAGCCTCGACACCTGACGGTGATCTCGAGCACATGGGTAGCTTTTTAAGCTAAGGCAGCGACGGTGATCTCGAGCACATAGGTAGCTTTTTTAAGCTAAGACAATGGAGCTCGACGCTCTGCGCTGGCAACTGGAGATAAACAACCCTCATAGCCATTACCCCCAATTGTCAGAGGTTGGCAGGAGAGCCACCGATCTAGGACTTGGGCAAAAGTTTCATTTGAGGCGCTCGCCTTCGGCAAGCGCCCCGAGCCCCGCCTCCGGGATCGACCCTCCTTTCACCCCTGGTAACTGGGGATAAACAGCGCTCGTAGCCGTTACCCCCAATTGTCATAAGGTGGCAGGAGAGCCACCGGCAACAAGAATTCACGATGAAGTGAGACAATTTCTGATGAGTGGGTGAGGTTTATATAGCCCTCAGAACAACAGTATTTACGGCATGGGGAGTCGAAACGTTGAAAGGCAAAACGTCCCCCATTAATGACGTTGGAAGGCAAAACACCCCCCATTAATGACGTTGGAAGACGAAACGTCCTCTATCGCCAGGTTTTCAGGGTCCCTCGCCCTCGTCGTCACCCTCCCGCTCGAACCGTCGAGGACCTGTCCTCGGAAAGTAGAAGCCCCAGCCTTCTCACTAGCTAAAGGAGCTCGGTTCAATCTCCCAAGCCCTCGACCCTAGGCTCGACTCCTGAACCAAGCAGGGATCCTCCCTCGAGCCTTCAACGCGCGTTCTCAGAAACAAGTTCAGGCAAATCGAAAAGATTATTTTTTATTATAAACACCTTGGGAGGCCACAATACAATAAGATTTATTACAACGGCTATCGCCTCGGCCTAAACTACCCTCAGGGCCCTTCCGAGCTAGCACGGGCTAACTCAAACCCCGCCGATTGGCTTGGCTCCATGGCCTGCCCAGCCGAATCCATAGAAGCGGCCAAGGTAGACACACCAGCCACGGAGCTTTGGGCATCGCCTGGCCTCACATATTCCAACTGCCGAATCGGAGACGGCTTGCGGCCCGAGGAGTGCCCACCCCCCGAAGAGACCGACATCCCCAACATCATCTTGTAACGCCGAATCTCGATCTCTTTCTCCACAATGACCTCATGAAGGAGCGACTCCGAGGTAGGCCTTTGAACCGAGGTACTTGACATAGAAAATCCGAGGCCCACACCTCCGAGGTCGCGGTCGACTATCGCCTTCTTCAATTGAGCTGCTTCCGCACTCAGCTCCTTCGGCTTGTTTCGAAAATAGTGGAAAGCGGCATCGTGATCGCGAACTTCCTTCCGATATCGGTCAAGAGTGGACACTAATACCATGATCTTGCTCCGAAGCGATGTCACCTCGGATCGTCGAGGATCAGACTCAAGGAAGACGACATCTGATAGAAGCGAGACAAAAGATCATTCCATGTCCATGAATTCACAACTTACAATCTCGAAAAATTACACAAGTCAAAAAGGGTCAGACAGGCAAAAGTCAAGGCAAAAGTCAAAGTCAAAACACTTGGTCAATCAAAAATCCTGTCATAAATTAGAATACTTTTACAAAATACTGCGGTGGCCAGTCCGCCTTCGGCAAATACAATGTCAAAAACAAAAAAAAAAAAAAAAAACTACAGTGTAGGGCCAACCTCTCCCTCGGGTCCGACAGCGGCCACGGGGTCGACAACCAGCTCGGTGCTGGCCCCTCCGGCTCTGCCTTCCCCTTCAGCTGGCGCATCACCCCCAGGGGTCCTCGGCAGCTCGTCGATCACCATGTTGAAGTCGAAGCCCGTCAGATCCAAGGTCGGATAGAAGTGCTTGACATGGCTAGGTGCCTTGTCGTACACCTCGTTCTGGGTCTCGATGACCATGTCCTGGGCCTTCAAGGTCAGCAACCCCTTCTCCACTTCAAATGTCTTCCTCAGCGCCGCCTCCTTCCTCAGCCCGTCGTCGGCCATCGAGGCTATGTCAGCCTTCAGGGCCTGCTCTCGCTTCATCGAGGCATCCAGAGTGAGCTTCAAGTCCATCATCTCGCGTTTGTAGCAATTGGTCTGGCTCCGCTCGTACTTCAGCTCCAGGTCGTGGATCCTTCTTACCTGATTGCCGGACAGACAAGCCTACAGCGAAGGTAAAAACACTTGAGTAGAAACAAGGTCGCGGAGAACAAATGCGTGAAGACGGAAATACAAAGCCTCGAAATTTACGTGCACGCTCGCCTGAGTCCACGAACTCTACAGCGATGGGACCCTCGGGCAGGGTATCCCCATTTCGAATGGACCAGTCCAGGGCCCAAGGTTGAAGCCCTTCTTCCCCGACCATGGTTTGGGCGTCAGCACGGAGAGGAGGGGCACACCCTTGCACGACCTCCGTCACCTTCGAGGCTTTGGAGCTCGGCACGATTGCGGTCTCCCTCGACTGACTGGTCTTCGCCTCTTTGCCTTCGGCTCGAGCTAAGCCTCGGGAGCCACTCTGGAAGAGGCCAAAGCCTGCTTCCCCTTCTCGGATTGCTCCGCCTTTTGCTTCTTCAGGGCGAGCCTCCTCTCCTCGATCGCTTCAAGGTCCATCTCTGCAGGAAGACCCATTAAAAAGCAATGAGCACAAAAGGGAATTACTAAAAGAAAAAACGAACGAAAAACATACGGGACGGGGCGGGGCTCAGTCCGACGCGGGCCATGTGACTCTCTGTCACCTTCGGCCAACTTATGCTGTGGCTCTTACGGAGACGCTCCACAAAGGTCCACTCCTCAGCCAAAAGATCACCCTTCTTGGGTCCCTTGAAATTAGGCTTGTAGAAGTTCCACCTCGTCGGGATCTCCCATGGCTCATCGCTCCGGACGACGAAGTATTTCTTCTTCCATTCCTTTATCGAGTCGGGGTGATCATGCACGACCTTACCCCCGCTCTGAGGCGATACGTAGTAAATCCCCTCAAACTCCCCAGACGAGCTAACTCACAGCATAGCTCAGAAGATGTTCAGCCCCAGCGGCACTCTCCTCTCTTTGCAGAGCAAGACGAAGCTCACCATCTACTTCCATGAGTTCGGTCCAAACTGCATTGGGCATAACGAGGCCCAATTTAGAACTTCGCGGATGAAGGGATGGATGGGCAGCCTCAGCCCCGAGGAGAACGCGTCCACGGGGAAGATGCAGTACCAGGGCGCCAAAAGGTCAGTAGGCCTGAGATCGGCGCTGGGGACCATCAGCTCGATCTCCCTCCCAATGAAGTAGCTCGCGCGGATCACCGACAGGTCCTCCCCTTTCAAAATCGTGGGGGTACCATCCATCTTGATCTTCACCCGGCTCGGCAAGGAGGGTTGTATCCCGTAAGGAACCAAGTCCTCGACATCGTCCGGGTACTTCCTAATCGACAGCGGCTGAGGCAAGAACGGGATTTCTAGCTTTCGGGGAGCTATCGCCTTATCCGGACTGCTGGGCATTGTCCACTTCATCTTCTTCTTCCGCGCCTTAGGAGCCTTCTCAGGCAACGGAGTCAATAGCGGCTCGAGGACGGAGGCCCTCGAGGAGGAGCCCATTCCCTCGGCCTGTTCACCCACCGCCCGGGCACCCTCGACAGCTCGCGTCTCCTCAGTGGGGGACCCTCCGGGAGATTTCTCCTCATCGTCCTCGTCATCAAGGACTTCGACGGGATGCTCCTCCGAATCACTGCTCTCAACAATGAACGGCTTGCGGATGCGAAGCGGCCACACGGCAAGCACTTCCTCGGCCGTGTCCCAAGAAGTTGAAGAATCCGAAAGGCCCGTGCGAACACCACTGTCAGGGGTAGAGGCTAAAGAGCCGGATCGAGCCCTAGACATATTAAAATTACTAACCTGAGTACTGAAGATCGCCGGAAAACTCATCGACGGTGACGAAAAACTTCTAGAGAGAGAAGCTCTGGGTTGTAGAGAGAGTGAAAGTGAGAAATGAGAAAGGGGGAGTGGGATGCGCATATATAGAGGATTTGCAACTCCTCGATTCTCGCAAAAACAGTTACTGTAGCTCCTCGATTCTCGCGAAAACAGTCTTTGTGACTCCTCGATTCTCGCAGATATGATTCCTACAACGGCTCCTGGAATATCCTTGCCGACCCCCTGAGTCTCAGCGCTCGACCCTGACCTCGAGCACAAGGGTAGCTTTTCACAAGCCAAGTCTCTTGGGCTCGCCTCTCCTTGCCGACCCCCTGAGTCTCGGCGCTCGACAGGTATCTCAAGCACAGGGATAGCTTTCACAAGCCAAGTCTCTTGGGCTCGCCTCTCCTTGCCGACCCCCTGAGTCTCGGCACTCGATAGCTATCTCGAGCACAGCGGTAGCATTCACAAGCCGTCTCTTGGGCTCGCCTCTCCTTGCCGACCCTCTAAGTCTCGACGCTCGACCTTGATCTCGAGCACAGGGGTAGCAATACAAGCCAAGTCTCTTGGGCTCGCCTCTCCTTGCCGACCCCCTGAGTCTCGGCACTCGACAGCTATCTCGAGCACATCGGTAGCATTCACAAGCCACGTCTCTTGGGCTCGCCTCTCCTTGTCGACCCCACTAAGCCTCGACGATCGACTGCGATCTCGAGCACAAGGGTAGCTTCCACAAGCCAAGTCTCTTGGGCTCGCCTCTCCTTGCCGACCCCCTAAGCCTCGACGCTCGACCTTAATCTCGAGCACAGGCGTAGCTTTCACAAGCCAAGTCTCTTGGGCTCGCCTCTCCTTGCCGACCCCCTGGGTCTCGGCGCACGACCTTGATCTCGAGCTCAGGGATAGCTTTCACAAGACAAGTCTCTTGGGCTCGCCTCTCCTTGCCGACCCCCTAAGCCTCGATGCTCGACCTTGATCTCGAGCACAGGGGTAGCATTCAAAGGCCAAGTCTCTTAGGCTCGCCTCTCTTTGCCGACCCCCTGAGTCTCAATGCTCGACCTTGATCTCGAGCACAGGGGTAGCATTCACAGGCCAAGTCTCTTGGGCTCGCCACTCCTTGCCGAACCCCTAAGCCTCGATGCTCGAACTGCGATCTCGAGCACAGGGTTAGCTTCCACAAGCCAAGTCACTTGGGCTCGCCTCTCCTTGCCGACCCCCCTGAACCTCGACCCTTGACCTAGATCTCGAGCACAAGGGTAGCCTCCACAAGTCAAGTCACTTGGACTCGCCTCTCCTTGCCAACCCCCTGAGTCTTGACGTCGACCTTGATCTTGAGCACAGGGGTAGCATTCATAGGCCAAGTCTCTTGGGCTCGCCTCTCCTTGCCGACCTCTTAAGCCTCGACGCTCGACTGCGATCTCGAGCACAGGGGTAGCTTCCACAAGCCAAGTCACTTGGGCTCGCCTCTCCTTGCCGATCCCCTGAACCTTGATGCTCGACCTAGATCTCGAGCACAGGGGTAGCCTCTACAAGTCAAGTCTCTTGGACTCGCCTCTCCATGCCGACCCCGTGAGTCTCGGCGCTCGACCTTGATCTCGAGCACAGGGGTAGCATTCACAAGCCAAGTCTCTTGGGCTTGCCTCCGGTTGCCGACCTCCTAAGCCTCGACGATCGACTGCGATCTCGAGCACAGGAATAGCTTCCACAAACCAAGTCTCTTGGGCTCGCCTCTCCTTGCCGACCCCCTAAGCCTCGACGCTCGGCCTAGATCTCGAGCACAGGAGTAGCTTTCACGAGCCAAGTCTCTTGGGTTCGCCTCTCCTTACCGGCCCCCTGAGTCTCGGCGCTCGACCTTGATCTCAAGCGCAGGGGTAGCTTCACAAGCCAAGTCTCTTGGGCTCACCTCTCCTTGCCGACCCTCTAAGCCTCGACACTCGACCTTGATCTCGAGCACAGGGGTAGCTTCCATAAGCCAAGTCACTTGGGCTCGCCTCTCCTTGCCGACCCCCTGAACCTCGACGCTCGACCTAGATCTCGAGCACAGGGGTAGCCTCCACAAGTCAAGTCACTTGGACTCGCCTCTCCTTGCCGACCCCCTGAGCCTCGACGCTCGACCTTGATCTCGAGCACAGGGGTAGCTTTTCACATGCCAAGTCTCTTGGGCTCGCCTCTTCTTGCCGACCCTCTGAGCCTCAACGCTCGACTGTGATCTCGAGCACAGGGGTAGCTTTCACAAGCCAAGTCACTTGGGCTCGCCTCCGCTTGCCGACCCCCCTAAACCTCGACGCTCGACTGTGATCTCGAGCACAGGGGTAGCTTCCATAAGTCAAGTCACTTGGGCTCGCCCTTCCTTGCCGACACCCCTAAGCCTCGACGTTCGACCTAGACCTCGAGCACGGGGGTAGCTCCCTCAAGCAAAAGTCGCCACTGTGCTCGACTCTCCGAGCCGACCCCCCAAGCTCGACGCTCGACAGTTATCTCGAACACAAGGGTAACCTCCTCGCGACCCCGGCAACCCAAGCTCGGCGACCTCTCCCACCTTCGACACTCCGAACCGACCCCATTCTGCCTTGACAACGGTGGGAATCACCAGGACCTGGTCGACGACGCTCGGCAGTAGACCCTCATGCTCAGCCACCAGAACTCGCTCCAGCTCGACGCCGACCCTAACCAACCCACGCCAAAGAAACTCTTTTTCCACTTTTCTCCATGGAACCAGACTACTCCACAACTGGCCTTGCACAGCCCTGCAGGAGTGGGGGGCTTGTGATGTGGAATAAATAGTGGCACAAATCAGAGCCCTCTGATCTTCCACTGGATCCTCCCCCTTGTGATCAAGTCAACTGGAGTCCAATGGGCCGTAACCAGCTCAGGCCCACAGGCAAACGGGTCCAATCCGGCCCATTAGGGTTCCAGACCCGTTTGCCTCTGCCTGTAAATACCCAACTCCCTCCTCACTTTAAAAGGTAATCAATATTTACCCACCTGAACCCTAGCTGCCCAGTCTCTTTTTAGTGACTGACTAGATCGTCGGAGGGCCTGTCGCTGGGACTTCTTTCGGTGTTTCTAGGCAGTGTGCAGGTACAGAAGACCGAGCCAAGCATCAAAGATCTGAGCCGAGCTACTGGATCCGAGCCAAGCACCTGGCCTCTACCTCTCTACTCCTACTCCCGAACCGGTCTTACTCTCCAGGATCGGGCCGACGCCAGTACCATAATTTTCTCTTCACAAATTACAAGAAGTCACACCTGTTGCCCCCACACCCCAAAAACAAACAGCATCACAGGACAAAGAACAAGCTTCACAACAAATGGCCAGTATAAAGAAATATTGCTTCCTCGTGAAAATTTTCATGTCAGTCATCATGAATTTAGGCTTATCAGAAAATTAATTACTTCAATGTACAAGCCATTTGACAGTTCAGCGCAATGAAGCAAATAGACGTACTCAGGCTCTCATTTTATAATTAGCTGTTTCTATTTCAGCGACATTTTGTTTAGCTGAATGACTCGGAAAAATAAGAGATATAAGTATCCCGCAATTTGATGCACAACAGAGAGGAAGTATTAGATTTTCCAGGCTTCCCTAAAATTCCTTTTCCCGAAAATTCCTAATTCAGAAAAGGATGCTTCAAAATAAAAAAGAACCTTGTCAATCAAGATGATGAACAAATTGAATCAACACGGTATTTATTGAGTATTTAAAGAACTAAAACGGCCCCTCTTCAAATAATCTAAACTGAACTGCCGTGCAAATGATTCATGAATAATACAACTTAGTTCAGAACCCAGTAGATACCTGTTTCATGTCCGTTATGTCAAGATCCCAATAATAATAATCAGAAAATGCATCAATCTCTTCCCGGAACTTGCTTTTTGAAGATTCAGCGAGGAATAGGAAATACCTTCAAAACAAAGAGAATTGCAGTTACTCCAAAGTGCCAAAAAGATCAATGAAAGTCAGGTGAATATTTTCTTTCTTCAAGACAAACTTTGGTTGCAATTGTAAAAGCCGCTTTTGTGCACAACAATCCAAGACCCAAGAAATATGAATAATATCCCCATGACGAACGGCTGCCTGGTATTTGATCCCTGCTAAACCCATTACTTAATTCTCAGATTGGATATCATACAATAAAAATTAACAAGAATGAAATACACTACCTTTTTTCTCAGCTGCAATGCAGTGTGTAACCGAATCATTAAGATTCATTGAGAAACTCCCTCCATTCTCAGTCACCAATTTATGAAAATGATCAATAGTATAAGATGGAGGGACATTGATAAAATCTAGTAACGTCAAGGAGGTCAAATCTTTACTTTTAGATCTTCCTAATTCAGTTTAAAGCAAATTGAAGCAACAACTTATACTAGTCCTATGAAAGCCTGTATCTCCACACCAGACACATTAGGAAATCAAACTAAAAGTAAATAAAGAAGATTTTTAAACAATAACGAAAAGAAAACAGTAGAGGATACAGAACACCATATTTGCAAATATAAATGTCTCCTCCTTCACACCAGAGACATCAGTCTGGATAAAATGAGCAGGAATAACAGACACATTTTTCTTCTCCCCCTTTTTCGTACTTCTGATCTGTTTCATTCCTTGAC
The DNA here is from genome assembly GCA_017893485.1 of Hemerocallis citrina. NCBI lineage: Eukaryota > Viridiplantae > Streptophyta > Magnoliopsida > Asparagales > Asphodelaceae > Hemerocallis > Hemerocallis citrina. Next base: position 177,172,900 of record CM030367.1, read on the forward strand.
TTTTAGAAGTTCCATGATCAACTTGCTTCTGTGTGTTCCCATTACTTGAGTGCACTAAGTCTACAAATGCTGAAATGAGAGAAAAAGATACAGATTCAATTGCATATTTTTGAAGGAACATACAATACATTGTAATTGATGAACAATGCAGTTACTGAAAATAGAACTTAGGGCTCAAAATAATTCTAGAAACTGCCAATACACGTAAGATGTTGTGGTGTTTCCAGGAGGCGATCCCAAGTAGAACACCATTATGACAATAAAAAAACTGATCCACAAAAAACTTTTGAAGCCCAACCCTTCATTAACAAGCATTTAAACATCCTTCCTCAACAACAATAACAATAATGAAGTCTTCTATCAAATATTTAGTGTAGACTACAAGATTTTGTTAAACTTTTTTTTAAGAATTTTTTTAACTTTTTTTTTTTTGCCTATTTAGCTGGTTTAGGGTATTCTATGATAAATTAGCAATGTCATCATCTTATATCCATCATTCACTGCATTCAGATTCCCTCCTATTTGCAAGATCACTTAAATTACAATCCTGTCACTCCTAACTTACCGAAAGAAAGATGTTGCCAAAACATGGATAGCACGTGAAAACATTCATACATGTGTCGTAAGTGTGATAGGATGTTATAATATATAATTAGAAACAATCATATTCTCTATTTCATGTAAAACGAAAAATAGAGATTAACTTCAATTCGTAATGCATATGACAAATATTTGCAATATATGGATGATGTGTATAAGAAGTGGCCAAGAAGTGTAAAAAAATAAGGATTTATTATAAAAATTAGGATGCATTTGGGAAGCGTTAAACACGTGCTCAAAGACTGTCCCATGAAGTGCTGGTGTACGATATGGCATCACTTCACGTAAAAATGTTATGCAGCAGTGAAATGTTAATTATCGCATAAGCAACAACACAGTATTTTATGCTAATTCTATAGAGTCAGCATTAAATGGAAAAAGAAACTCAAACAATATATTCGAGCACGGAGGATGCAGAAAAATGGGCAGAAACCGGGATATTGATCAAACCAAACATGTGTAAGGTTAATGGTAATATAAGAGACATGTGTCTCATTATATAAAATAAAGCAGTACAATGATAAGGCAGGAAAAGGGGTACAGCAAGACCAGTCTAAAACATGAGAGAAGTAAGCCTATACAGTTGACACAAAACATGTATCACTAATCATATCAGATCAATTCGAAATGAAATAGGCAACGTCTGAAAGCTTGTGCCAGGGACAATTAAAAGACATTACAAATAGCAGTGGAATGAACTAGAGGCAACTGAAGATAAAAAAAAGATCATAGATTTGCACTCAAAATGGATAAACAAAAAAGAGTACACTCTTTTAAGGATTGACAATCTAAGGAATACTTTCTCACCCTTTTATAGTAATATAGATATGTGAAGTTGAGGAGTGCACAATATTTACGTCATAAACATGACATTACAGATCATGGCACTCACCCACTATTTTTGTCATAACACACAAATATGCGCCTGCAAAGTGTATCATGAACAAAGCCTCATCTACTGCATAATATATAAGAAATATACAAAATGAAGAGCGCTCAGTATTTAAGTCTTAATACTCACACTGCAAATCAAGGCACTCATGCCACAGTTTGTCATATCTCACACGCTGAATGCGTGGGAATCTCAAGCTGTACGGTGCAGAAAATACCTGAAATGCAATTTAGTTCAAGTTCTCCAGTTGGTAAAAGATAAAGATTAAGAACCAATTTAAGGTATTCTAGATAGAATAAAAACATGGCAGTTCATAGAAACAGATGAAGCATGACTTAACAATTCAAACACTGGAAATAATATGCAGTACCTCAGACTTTATCGTTCGGATATCGCTAGTTACAGAAAGTATAACTGATCTGCAATAATAAGCATGCAAACATACAGATAACTCTTGCATAAAATAGAAAATAATTAAACTAAAGAACTATTAAATATTTACTTATCAGGACTGTCAATCCAAACATCTGGCCTCTCCTTTGAATGATTTGTTACTTGGTAAAAACGGTGAGATCTTTTTGGGTGTTCATTCTTCCTGAAGACAATAAACACTCATATATACATAAGAAAGAATAAAACCATCCACAGAGAAATGGATAATTAATATCAGCATCCGCAGTTTTCATTGCAAAAGAAACACACGTATTACTGCTTGCAAAAGTTCATTTAAAAGTATCCATAGATACCCAACTTGACCTCTAGACTAGTGTTATTGCTACTTGATAGACAGAAAAATATGTGAAAAGATTTGAGGCATGCACTCGAACTCATTACAGTAAAAAAGAAAAATGTTTCTGGGATATTATTTTATTAGAATCCTATGAAATTAAACAGCAACTTCGTCAGCATGGCCATATGACAAGCCATGTTCAAAAAGGTTCAAGTCCTTTTTTTTCAATGTGCTTGCTCATTAGAAGAAGTATTAATGTGGAATATACTAATTTTTCAATGTGCTTGGATGACTTTGGGGCTATTGATGCTAGGAAAAATATTTCATATGGAACCAGTGGTGTGGTCAGGGCCGGCCCTGAGTTCCCGGAGGCCAGAGGTGAAAGGCCCAAATAATTATTTTTTGGGGCCCCTAAAATTGCAAAAAAATCGGGGACCTGAGGCGGCCGCCTCACCTGCCTCAAGATGGGGGCCAGCCCCGAGTGTGGTGGGTTGTTCATGGAGCTTCCACACCGACTCTCCAATCCATAGCTTTGAAGCTACATGGACAACCTTGTTCATCTTCTTGTTGTGAGAAATTGGCACACATAAAGCTTTATTCACTCTTTAAGAAGGCACAAGATTACACCACAAAGAGCTGAAGATTTGGTGTTTGTGCATAATAATCTTAACCTTTTATCAAGGAAGAGCTCCGCCTACAATGACGGTGTTACTAAAATGTGGGATGTTGGAGGAGACAAGTTCGATAATTTGGGTGAAGATGGTGTTGGGATGCTTGAAATAGCAAACCTCTATATTGATGACCCATCATTGGAGGCTTCACAAATTAGTATTTAGTGTTTGAATGAAATAAATTATGGATTCTAATGCTCGGTGTTTGAAAACTTTAAATGAAATAAATTTGGATGAAATTTTATAATGTTTAAATGAAAAAAATATAAATTAATATCATTATAATTATATTTATATTTATTGTTAATTTTTAATCGTCGTAGTTAAGCAGTATCATATCTTAGTTTTTAGAAATTTGTTGTATCCCCGTATCGTATCGTGTCGTATCCCCGTATCAGTATCCGTGCTTCATAGATCCAATGCCTTTTGTCCTTATTAGTACCACATAAGCCCCAACATGGTACACACATGTTGGGTGGAGTTGGGTTCTATATGGGCTTTTAGGTAGGCCTTGCCCTCAAGTTATGATATACAGTGTGGGCCCTTGGCCCCCGGGCATGCTAAAAGCCAGGGTAGTTATCAGGAACGTTACAAACTTTTATCTGAAAGAATGACATTATGCTCTTAAGTCTTAATTATGAGTTACGAATAACAAAGTGTTAATACCACTTTTCTTTTCACCTTTATTTTACATCACAAGATTTCTTGATTAGAAAGCAGATGTAAAGAACCAATTACAAGTTGTGATACTCATCCTCAAGAACATAAAAAACAAGAAACAAATAAATAAATAATGCATGTCGACGGTACAGAAGAATTTAATTATTTTAGGTAGATGTACATGTCTATGCTATCATCGTTAGCAATACAAGCACAAGAATTAACTCAGATATGTTTAAATAGGGATTTACATAGCAATAAACAATAGCAATTTACAAGAGTCAATATCATGGTGTTAAAAATACCTGAAATAAGGCTTCAATTTGCTAATGAGAGCATCGAGTTCCTCATCGGAGAGACCAGTACCCACTCGACAGAAAGAAATAAAGCTACACAAATAAAATATAATATAACACCATTATTACAGTGATAATTCTTACTCAGGGACATACACAAACAAAAGTTCCTCCTTGGACAGACCAGTACCAACTCGACAGGAAGAAATAAAGCTACACAAATAAAATATAATTTAACACCATTATTATAGTGATAATTCTCACTCAGGGACATAAACAAACATTATTTACGATGCACCATTATGATTGGCATAGGTTTAGGCTGAGAATAAGTCCCAAGACCTATTATGAATTGTCAGAAATATAACAAAGAAACACTGTGATAATTAATTTCTTATGATGTTTTAACAATGTACGAGTATTGTTTGGTTTTTAAGAACGATTTCCACAATATAATACTTTCATCAAGAACAGCAGTGGTCAGAACCAAAATCATAAAATAACGGTTCACATAAGCAGGGTGGAGACTATGAAGAGGAAAATCAATGGAAAACTGTTGCCTGAAAGGCTAAAATATAGTGTAATATTCACATAAAAAGATTCAAAAGTATTTAATTACCGCTTTGGGTGACCGCTGGTGTCTGAACGGTCAGCAAGACCAACTAAGAACTGAGCTACCTGCGATTAAGCAAAGCAAAAAAAAATTAAGTTGGTGACAGAAAGAAGTTGACTTTATAAAGGCAAGTGGAAGAACTTGCATCCACTCGCCTGCTAATCAACTAACCACTGAGCTCGCTGCTTGCATAATCCACTTAGAAACCATTTAAAGTACCAAGCTGCATAATTGCAGTATTGGTTTATTCACAAATAATCCTAGCTGAGCTCTGGTTAGTTAATATGATTTCTGACAAAGTTGTGATATATTAAGGGAGAAAACAGTAACCCACCTCTCCTCCCCGGCGCCCTGAACCAAAATATCCTCCTGTGAATAAAAGAAGATCAGCATCTCCACTAATTCAATTAGATGGGTTTCAACAAGCAGAATAAAAAATAAGATAAAGAAGATACGAACCAATAATAAGGACATCCAGGTCAGAACCAGTATGTATGTAGTCAGGCTTCAACTTCATCCACTTTGCACTTCGATCACCAGGATCCCATTTTGAACCGAGATCTTTTAATACTATTCCTTCATCTCTGAAACAGGACCCAATCAGTCAATTTAATTTCTTAATAGAGAGAAGAATCATCTGTGTCTCAGTAAATATTTGTGAAATCAGCCACTCTTTGCTTTTATATTAATGAATTTATCTAAATCTTAATATTTTCTTTTTACCTTCTAACCTTCACGTCAAAATATAATTATAGGAATATTCATGTTAAATCAAAAGAGCCCTGTGTGACCTAAAGATACTTTGTCACACTCATCTTCCACAGACATTTATAATGGCAATTATCACCCATTACAATGAGGTGCTTCCACACGATTATTTGTTAGATCTAAGAACCTACAAGTCAGAAACACAAATTCCAACTAGGGATACCAACATAGCATACATGTAAAAGGATATTGGCTACTCTACACAAGTAGTTCCAAATTAATTTACCTAAGAAAAAGTTCACTTTAAATATAGTAAAACTTAGATGAATAGTAATCCAATTCATATCAGTAAAGTTTATAGTTAAACATACAAAGAGGCAACTCAAAAACTGATTGAAGCCTCAATTTCCACTCTTGGATCAAGACTCCAGTTTATAAAGGCAACCATAAATGCACATTCAAATACAATAAAACATGTATCGTAGGTATCTTTTAGATTGAGGTAGAGGTATGCAACATAGGTTGCATACCCCTACCTACCTATACTTAAAAGATACATAGAGGTAGCAAACAACTTGGGTTTTATTTACCTTCAAAGTTCAGATATTTGGGGATATATTTGCCTTCAAACAAATTTCCGAACAGATTAAGTTGGATAATAGAGGTATCTTAGATAGTTGACTTACTGTACCAAAATTCAAAGAAAGAATAATAAGATAATAACCTATTGTCAACGGTTTCCTTGAAAAACCTCTCTACATCTTCTACACTGTAGGCAAGAATGGACCAGCATGGTTCACCTGAAAAGTTGATACAACTACAAGAAATATAATCTAACTTCTCTCAATGACTTTAGACAAAAAAACAAAGTATAAGTTGCATTTATTAACAACTAATCATAAATAAGATAAGATATTTGTATAAACCACCATACTTTAGTAAAATTTACAGTTATGCAGATTAAAGATTTATCAGGTGAATGCTATCATCCTACTTGGGTGATTGATTTAAACTTAACCCTAGACAGAGAATTTCCAAGAATATTAAAAGATTAAGTTTACCAACATCTAATGCCGATTAAGTTAGAAATTAAAACTACTAATTGAGTGGATTAATTGGTTTGATGGATTTTCAAGAATTGAAATAAGTTTAACAAGCTCAATTAAAGATTTAAGCCTAACAATCAACAATTATACTTCGGCGTTCTTAGCAAGTAAAATATTCAAGAAAGATTCATACGCTAATTGGCAAGTAGAAGCGCACACACTTAATATTTGGGGACGACAGATAATTCAGATAATAAGATAAAACAGTATCACAAATATTTGAAAGTGGAAAGAATTTACCGATGTTCGAGGAAAGTGTCGAAGATGGAGACAGGGCCTTCGAGTGGTCGACGCCAGCAAAAGGGCGCAGCAAGGAGTGGTGGCTTGTGGCTGATTTGTTGCTCGATAGCAAAGAGGGTAGCAAGGGGCTGAGGGCGTCGAACAGCAAGAGGCGTTAGCTTTGGGTGATGGCAGTGGCGGAGTTGATGGCGTCGGCAATGGGTGTGCGGGATCGATCAGCAACAGGATTAAGGTTTCGAATTGAAGTGGGTTTGAGGAATTAGGGTTTCGAATGTGGAGATTCGGGGATTAGGGTTTGGAGGAGGTTCGGTGGTGGTCGACGGGGTGCTTTGGGGTGAGAGAGATGAGTTTCGGTAGTGGACGGAGGAAGATAGGGCAGCCGATGGGTGGGGTTGGATGTGGGTTTCGATGGCGATGGTAAAGGGAAGGAACGACGGTGGGGGTTTTTGTCGATGATGGCGGTGGGGTTTTGATCGACGACGGTGGAGGGGGGTTTGGTGGTTTCGGGAAGAAGGTAGAGAAGAAGATGAGAGTGAGGAGGTGGCGGCTGATGAGAGAAAGAAGGTATTAGGGTTAGGGTTTAAAAATAAAATAGGGGATTTAGGGGTGTACTTAGAGCTTCTCACAAACCTTAATACTTTCTTAGGATTTCTCATAAACCCTAATGTTCTCTTATTGTCTCACACACAAGAAGAATGGAGAGCAACAACTCAACACACAATAATTTTTTTAATCAATAATAGCATACTTTCTCATTATTCTCAAGACCTATATATCGGCACAAAAAAAAATCTCAATACAAATCTCCAAAATATTCTAATGCAGAAAATAAAGGGTGCAAATTGCGAAACTACTACAAATTACTAAAATGCCCAAAAATAAATAAAAATTACTGAAATAAAAATAACTATGCTACTGGAGAAGCCATTCTAGACGATGCCTGCACTGACAGAAGTGCTCAAATCATCTCGAACTGATGTCCTCATCATTCTCTCCGGTTGGGAGAGCTCAATCCAGTCGAGTCAAAACCGATCATGTCATAGTGCTCCAAAAGATCTGGATCCAAGCGCTGGAGCTTCTCACGATCATTCCAAGTGTTCTCTAAATCCAGCTTGTTCTTCCATCTCACCAAATACCTATGAATATCACCATCTTTAGTAGAGATTATTTGATCATCTAAAATATTATCCAATTTTTTTGTAGGTGGGTAAGTAGTATCAGGTAAAGGGAAAAATATGGGAATCTCACCATTAGGCCGCAAGATAGGCTCATCTATAAGAAAATTTTAATGGTTAAATTCTGGGCCTTCATAGGGTACTAGATCCTCAATATTGGAAGTCTTACATATGCCAAAACCTTCAAAACGGTCAACGACATGCATTATCATTGAATTTATGCAAAATTTTAAATGGGCTTGTAGCACGTGCGTTTAATTTCTTAACGGATCCAAATGAAAATCATTCCGGACGAATCCGAACCATCACTTCGTCACCAACATCAAAAGTTTTAAATTACCTTCTAGTATCTGCTATTAACTTGTAGTTAAAATTATTCTCATTAATTTCCTCGAAAAAATTTCTATGCAAATTATGAATGCGGGATACAAATGTGGATGCAGACTCTGAGACTGTGATGTTCTAACACAAGGATAAAATCTATGGGCTGCCAAGTGACTTAGGAAAGAATGTGTACATTCAATGAAGGTGATTGGATCGACTGAATACAGTTAATAGACTGGTCATCCTCTTCTTCACCAAAGTCATCACTTATATGAGGTTCATAGATAAACTCATTATCGGGCTCCTCAGCAATGACAGCGGTACCTCTACGATGTTGATCCTACTGGGGATAGGACAGTTGCCAGCAGCATGGTTGTATCCCTTGCATTTATAGCACTTAGTGAGATGATCAATCTTAGAGTAGCCTCTTTCAGTGTTCTTGCCCGTGTTGTCATTTCTAAGTGGATAGAAATTTGAAGTAGGTTTACTTGGATAAGACTTGATGGGGTACTGAGAAGAGGGGGACTCGGGTCTAGAGGGGTCAGTGGAGGTCATTCTAGAGGAATGATCTCTCGAACGCTGGACTTGTAGTGGAAGCTTGTTTTAAGAAAATCCATATCGAAGACAAGGGCATAGGCCGCTGCCAAAGAGTCCACATTTCTATGGATTAGCTCGTTCCTAAGATCGGCTCATAGACCAGCTCTGAACCTAGAAAGAGTTTGTTCTTTGCTCTTTTTACCTAAGGCATTGCACCGAATGAAGAAGTCGTCGAACTTATCCACATACTCTTGGGTGAATTTACTTTTTTAATAGAGTTGGTTCCACGAATCTAGCAATCGGATGGGGAGCACATCTCTCGGTGAGCTTCTCTTTCATGGCCTCCCAAGTGGTTATGGATGCCAGGCCTCGGCCTCTGCGGGCATGTTCAAAATTGGTTTAGTGTTGCTGAGCTTTACCAGTCAATTTCATCATGACAAATTTGACCTTCATGGCTTCGCTCATGTCAAACCACACGAGGTGGTGGTCCATGACACTGATCCAATCGAGATAAGTTTGGGGTACCATGTGGCTTTCAAAGTGGGGAACATCTGTCTTAACGTTTTTCTTGAATTGTTCATCAGGGTCACGATCTTGATGTCAACCGTCACGATCATTCCCTTAAGGGATCTAGCGATTAGCATGAAGCTCAGGGACAACCTTCTGATTTAATTCCACTTGCTCATTCCGTTGATTAATATTAACGAGAGTTGTTTGAATAGTTGCGAGGGTAGTGGAAATGTCAGTGTTGTCCATTGCTGAAATTTGAAAAAGCGTGTCCTAAATGCACCTAAGATTTTTTTAAAATGAACTAAAAATAATCCTAAGATGATCCTAAATGGTCCTAAATGAATGCAAAAATTATGACTAAATGATGCAAGAACTAGGGTTTTAAAAAACCTGGCTCTGATACCAAAATGACGTAAACTTAACCCTAGACAAATAATTTCAAGAATATTAAAAGATTAAGTTTACCAACATGCAATGTCGATTAAGTTAGAAATTAAAACTACTAATTGGTTTGATTAATTGGTTTGATAGATTTTCAAGACTTGAAATAAGTTTAACAAGCTCAATTAAATATTCAAGCCTAACAATCAACAATTATACTGAGCAATATTAGCAAGTAAAATATTCAATAAAGATTCGTACGCAAATTGGCAAGTAGAAGCACACACTCAATATTTGTGGACGACAGATAATTCAGATAATAATCTAGAGATGATAAAGTAATATCACAAATATTTGAGAAGTAGAAAGAGTTTACCGATGTTTGAGAAAAGTGTCAAAGATGAAGACAGAACCTTCAGGTGGTCGACGGCAGCAAAAGAGAGCAGCAAGGAGTGGTGGCTTGTGGCTGATTTGTTGCTCGACAACAAACAGGGCAGCAAGGCAGCAAGGGGCTAAGGGCGTCGAACAGCAAGAGGCGTCGGCTTTGGGTGATGGTAGTGGCGGAGTTGATGGCATCGGCAATGGGTGTGTGGGATCGATCAGCACCAGGATTAGGGTTTTGAATTGAAGTGGGTTTAAGGGATTAGGGTTTCGAATGTGAAGAGATTCAGGGATTAGGGTTTGGAGGAGGTTCGGTGGTGGTCGACGGGGTGCTTCGGGGTGAGGGAGAGATGGGTTTCGGAGAGATGGGTTTCAGACCTTTCGGTAGTGGATAGAGGAAGATGGGGCAGTCGATGGGTGGGGTTAGGTGTGAGTTTCGATGGCAACGGTAAAGGGGAAGGCAACGACGGTGGGGGTTTTGGTCGATGATGGTGGTGGGGTTTTGAGGAGGGGGTTTGGTGGTTTCGGAAAGAAGGTAGAGAAGAAGATGAGAGAGAGAGTGTATTAGGGTTAGAGTTTTAAAATAAAATAGAGAATTTGGGGGTGTAATTAGAGCTTCTCACAAACCCTAATACTTTCTTAGGATTTCTCACAAACTCTAATGTTCTTTTATGGTCTCACACACACGAGGAGAATGAAGAATAACAACTCAACACATAATAATTTTTTTAATTAATAATAACATACATTCTTATTATTCTCAAGACCTATATATAGGCTCAAAACAAAATCTCAATACAAATCTCCAAAATATTCTAATGCAGAAAATAAAGGGTGCAAATTGCGAAACTATTACATATGGCTAAAATGCCCCAAAACAAATAAAAATTGCTGAAATAAAGATAACTATGCTACTGGAGTAATGGAGTAGCTATTCTAGACGATGTTTGCGCTAATAGAAGCGCCCAAATTGTCTCGAACGGATGTCCTCATCAGTGATAGTATTATACGGAAGAACATTTGTGCATGAAAATAATAAATAGAAATTAGTGAATTTGGAAAATATCAAGCCTAAACAAGGATACACTACCAACTGCCTGAGGGAGCTCAAAGCAATTTAACTGGTTAAAAATTGCAAGGGTTGCGTGCCTAAAGGCTATCAGACCACATATTAGGATTATTCCTGGTTTATTGTATTAACCATGGTCTGACTACTTGCACTACTACCATTGTGCAAGCTGTTCATCAGATCCATTAAACATTAGGAAGATGATTGCTGGTACCATGGGTAAGGTAATGAGCAACTGAAGACTGTATTGTAGGATCAAAATGTTGGGTCTAAACAGCCTGAAAACAAACATACTTAGGTGTTAGGAGAAATAAATATAGTTGTATGTTTTAACCATAGGTGTTTAGCCTAACATTCATTTAATGCCAGGATTTCCCTAATTCTCCCTTCCCGAAAGGAAGAACGTGAAATTCTTTTTCCTTTCTGCAGGGACCAGGAGATCCTATTCTTCCAACAGCTAAATCTCGCCTTTTAGACTGTGGCTGGGTTTAGCAGATGGCCCCCCCAACTAGCATCTATTAGTTAAGGGGTTTGGTTGAGCTCAGGAACAAATTTAAGGAACAGAATATAAAGAGGCCTCTTTATATTCTAGCCTCCAAGGCAGTTTTTCCCTCTTCTTCAAGCTATCCCCATGTATACCATGTCTAATAGATGGGTGCCCAAGTCTGTAATGGACAAGATTCTTCTTAAGTTAAGGTGGTTACGCAGATCAGCTAATAGGAGCTCAGGGGAGGCCGAACGATAGGCGGGCGTCTCAAATATTCACTTGTGGCATACCATATTTCAATGGATTGGCATAATTTTTCTACCGCGTGTATATTCCCATAATGATGGAGTACCCCTTTCTGGGATGGGAGTCAGTTACTTGTTCGCTTCTTCTCCACCAAGCAATGTTGTTGATCAATTCCATGATAAGTACTGTTTTACCCACGCCGGCTCCGCCAAATAGTCCGACTTTTCCTCCACGGCGATACGGATAATAATCACTAAATCAAGCAACTGAGTCAGCATTTGAACATAGCTCTAACCATTATGCATGGTCACTCTAGGGGTGGCATTAGGACCGGTTTAGCCCAGGACCGGCCTGGCTCGCTCGGGCCTGAACCCAGCCCGACCCGCAACAAATCCGGGCCAACTCAGCCCGGGCTGGGCCGGGCCGAACCGGCGGGCCAACCATTGAGGCTCCGTTTTTTAAAAAAATGTTGCAAAATATATGTATATAAGTATATATATACTACAAAATATATGAATATATATATATATATATATATATACTCTAAAATATTTCAAAATTTTACCCATTACTCTATTTGCCAACCCCCACCCTAGCTATTTATAGCCAACTCCACCTCCTCACCTCTCTCATCTCGCCAATGTGGGACTAAAAGTTTTCAAAGTTTAAAATCCAATCACATTTAGTCCCACATTGGTGAGATAAGAGAAGTGAGGAGTTGGAATTAGCTATAAATAGCTAGGGTGGGGTGGGCTAATTAAGTAGTGAGTAGTGATCAATTAATTTTGATGTCCACACAATTTTATAAATTGTTGAAATATTTTAGAGTATATCTATAAGCATATATACATCTATATAATAAAACACAAAGAAAGCTATCAAGTGGCTCACATTCAATTCCCCAAAAATCAATGGCCCAGATCTAACCTCACAAAACACATTTTCCCTCCCAAAAGTTTCCTCCCAAAATTCAAATTCAAATCCCTCCCAAAACAACTCCTTTATTTATTTAATTATTCTCTCTCTCTCTCTCTCTCTCTCTCTCTCTCTCTCTCTCTCTCTCTCTCTCTATATATATATATACACTTATGAAAACATGGACTTTTATACCCCAATTCATAATTATTTTTCAAAATATACTAATGAAAACATGGACTTTTATTTACAACTAATTATTGTTATATTATTCAAACTTGAGCTATACAATGGTTGATTTACTGTTTACAAGGCTTTTCATATGTTATATCGTTCTGAAGACGTGTCGTAGGCACGTGCCCACGGGCAAATCTAGTATATACATATATGCAAATATATAACTTTGAAATATTAACCTACTCTATTTAATTAAAAAAAATAAATTCAAAACCTGCGAACCCGCAATGGCCCGGCCGCTAAGCCTCGGGTCCGGGCCTCCCCTCCCCCACTCTAGCCCGGCCCGGCCGACCCGCCTACCTCACTAGCACGGCCCGTCTAGGCCCAGGACCGGGTCTGGCCCGGTGGTTCTTGGCCCGGCCCAGCGAGCCCGAATGCCACCCCTACCGTCACTCCATTGATGAAACCCTAGTTAAGATTTATATCAAGATCTACACAATAGTAGTTAGTGGAAGAAACAGAAAAAAAGAAACCATCTTAGTTGATGTAGCAAGACTGGAAAAGATTCTCAAATATATGACAAGCAATACTTTACGAGATTTAAATGATTTAGTTTCTCCTTGTTTAGTTAGTAATATCTGGACGGATCCCAAAATTTTCAAATCTCCTAAAATATTGCTTGTTATATATTTGAGAATCTTCTCTGATCTTGCTGCATTATTAGCATAATTCATCTGCAATGAGAACGAGTTTGCTTAGATGAAGTCCATATATGTCATATGACAAAGCAATCTGATCAAGTCCATTTCTATTATTCAGTGGTTTTGTGGACGACCACATTGGCTGCACAGGCGGAAGCGGCACCAGAAGCAACCTGCTTTGTGTATATGCACTCAAGAGATGTGGTCTCCTAATCGCCTGCTTAAAGCAATTACAAGACTGTGCAGGGACATAGGTGCTTCAACCCACCTTCTTGCCCACTTAGATCTGCTAAGCGAATTTAGCCGCACCTAAGCAGCACACAATGCTTTTACTATTATTTATTTTACTGAAGGTATCGGGCTATGGCTCAATTTTGCACGACCAGTGTATTTAAAATCCCTAAACATCCTGATCAGATGAAGAGAAACCCTCGCCTCCACTCTCTGATAACCCATGCATCCTCTCTCTTAAAGAACCCTTGCGTTCACTCTCTTTCCTTCGCCTCCAAGCCCTCACTCTCTCTCTCAAATGCCCAGCAATGATGTTGACATATAGATACTTGATAATTCTCATTTCATCATTATCATTTAGGTCTCTTTCTATAAGGTATCAAACGGTCCAACCAGCCAAGAGGCATGCATGAAGCAATCTTTCTAAACTAGCTTATAAAATTGCTAATTTTGTGCTCAATTCTAATAGGATTCGATAATTTTATAATTTTTTATAATTTTTTGTTTTGAATTTTCACTTTTTTATTGTGAATTTCTGATAGTACAAGACAAAATCAATTAAATGACCTTAAAATGATAATCATAAATAGTAGCAGCATGCTTAGTAGGTGGTGCCTAGGCATTGGGCGCCCCCTCCACCGGCCCACCCTACCTAGCCTGCCTACTGCCTATGGAGAAAAAAAAAACTTACTATCACTATATGTTAGTCTTTAGATGAGATACAATATATTATAATCCCCGTTCAAGGAGAAACAAAAATAGCATTAACTGTCATGCTCACCAGGCAAACGGCGTGCATTAAGACCTCCGTCAGGAATCAATATCTCTAGACGGCCCTTCAAAGGTTTAACAACTTTTTGTAAGAGGTCATGCCGTTCTGTCAAACTTTGATGAATAACACTTGTGTCTCCAACATAAAGAATATCAAAGGCAGCATCTTCAAATATCTAATGTCAAGAAAAACACATTGACTAAAGGCATGATCTGAACCAAATCTTGCCGCGTAAGATGAACATAACTAGCGTTGCGTTGTAAGACCAGATAAGAAACATATGTTAACAATAAAACTTCAAGAAGACAAACTTACAAAGTTGAAGAAACATAGTGGGTGTTAATGCCAAGCTCATTATCTAACAACAAAAAGTGCAAATATTAGACAAATATGCTAGTGGCTTTGATCTAGCAGCCTTCAATAAATTACAGGTCAAAACAACATATACTGCTGAAATTTTAAATTATTCGACAATATTCAGGCATACTTCATCGTCAGCTACAGACCTCAAATATAGTTAGCAACATTTAAAAAATCTAGGAAATGTAACATTAAAATTTAGGAGGAGACTTGCAAGTTGCAATGCTAAAAGACCAGATGTTCAAAGGAGAAAGGATTGTAAATAATGTATCTAAAGAGAATTTCATGTCTGTTGTTCGTAGAATCACAAATTGTGCAAAGCAGTTCTCTATTTATATATCACATATAAATTGTCCAATCCAATGATCTATCTAGTCTATACCCAACTATTCTTTCCTTGCAGAAGTTCAAATATAAGAACATACTGGAACAACCTGCAAATTTTACACTGTACTATTCAAACCCAGCAACACTAAAAAGTGTAAATAGGTATCATTGATTATAGAACTTGTTCATGAACTCTTCCATATCACTACGATTAACTGTCAAATTTGCATCGCTGCAAGCAACAGGCTCCATAATTTTGGATTGATTTTACAAGGGTGCTCTTATATTTAAAATTTTCTCACCTGCAATCCTAAACTGATTTAACACATCAAATAGTTCAGAAAAGAAAAGGAAAATGCATACACATGCACATGAATAATAATTGAATACACACGATATAAAAATTCAAAAGTCACATCTTTAATCAAAACTTTGACCGAGTAAACTAGTTAGGGAAACATTAAAGAAGTCATCCAATACTTTTGTAGAAAATCAATATCCCAATTATAATATCTCACAAAGATCTCGTGAACTAGAGACAAGATTACCCGGTTTATATCCCCATTTTCATGCAATTTAAACTAAACAATACAATTAAACAAGGAAACCTGGACAGAACTCAAAGGATACAGCACAACTGCATATAAAGAAAAATTTTAAATGAAATTAATGGTCATACTAAAACACGAAATATCCTAATTAACACAATGTTCAGTTAAGAACCTGACGATCACTCTCCAATCCTTCCCTAGCGGCCTTTGCTGCAAATGTATATATATATATATATATATATAATTATTAAAAATGCCATATGATCAAAACTCACAAAATTAACCTGAGAAATTAACAAGTTACATCTTTTTTATTCACACCTATTTCTTGATTGGAACCAAACTCGGCAAAACGGTTAGTGGAGGTGTCCCAAACCAGCATTTCGCCATCCAATATGCACCTGCACGACATTGGTTGATATGAACTATTAATAATTTTCCAACAAATATGCAATTCAGAAGGAAATTCAAAGAGAACAAATGCATATATACAAACTCATATGTTATCATAGGTCAGTCTCAGCTTATGTTCTCCAAAGAAGTTCTACCTTCCTCAATAACATGCTTATTTGCATTTGGGCAGGGAAAGGAGTGTAAAGTATGCTATTATAGTATTATTTGACTTTATATGAAACTACACAAAAAGAGGAAAGGAGATGTGCATCTCCGTTCATCATACAAATCAGATGAATGAATAATGGTTCTTAGAACATTAAATCTCGATATCACCAGAAATGACAAACTCCTAAAGGATAATATCAATTGTACTTCTCCTATGACCTAAAGATATAAAGCAATATTGAAGGCAGAATCAAATAGCGAAAGGATGCAAATATTAAATTGTCTACAGTGGTTCAGAAGGTTTTGATTCACAAACTTCAGTGCACACTTCCAATACTGCATAACAGAAAACTAAAAAGAAAGTGAAATAATAGGTATATGTTGGAAAAGAAACTATGCCAGGAACATGTGTGAATGGTTAATTCTTCAACTGTTTAACAGTAAGGTCCGCAGAGGTAAAGACCAACTCTTTTAGTTGTGCATTTTTAAGCTGGACAAAATATTATATCATATTTTAAAGATCATAGAATGCTTGTTAACATAAATGATTTTTGTTTCAAGATTTCCCCTTTTTTTGGAGAATATAAAATATAATTCCTATGTGCATATGACTCCTCTATGACTGATGATTGCAAGCACTAAGTAGCAAGTGCAACTGTGCTAGCAATGTAATTTATTTATTTTTGATTCAGATCTTCCTACAAATGAGAGAACCAAGAGACCACTTTTTAGTATGCAGGGCCAGTAATGCAGTTTCCGTTGCTTGATAATTGAACTCATTAATTGTGAACAGAACAAACTATGCTAACTATTTAATAAACTTATAACGGGTCAGCACAAACTAACTAATGTAGTGGTTGAAACTGTTTTGCTACATTAAACATGTGAAACACTAGAAAGCTGAATGGAGAAAAAGATTTCATCCAGCAGAACTGAAATTTATGAGATAAAAATTGTAGTTCCCGTCGTTACGACTACTATTCTTGTTCAGAAGATCTAATATGACTAAAGTAGACCCATCACAAAAGCTGAATGGGAGAGGGCTCAAAGGAGGATATATGAAGCTCATCCCAAAACTTTGGATGGGGTTGGTGTAATGGCAATCTGACCAAAATACCAAGCAGCCTTGTGCTCTTCCAAATCTGCTAAAAAACTTGTTAAGAAGCACATGATGTTGCAGAAAACATCCCTAAATTATAGCAAAAGGGAGCACTTCGTATATGGGATGAGAAGAAAAAAGAAAAGGAAAACAGCAAGATTAACTGAAAAAACTAACTTATATCCAGATCTCTCACAATAATAACTAATTCATTAATATTTTAAACAATGCACAAAATGGGAGAAAAACAGAAGCAATAGTTGCACCACATGGATGTGTACCTCTCAACCTGGATGTTTTGCATAATGATTTCGGACATACCATGTGCATATTCAGAATGGTCAAGAAAATTCCTGAATGGTAGTAAAAAAAAATTATGATCCATGAGTAGCCGCATTAAGAATATATGTACAAATTAAATGATAAGTTTATGACCCAACACAATCTAGGTAGAAGAACAACTGCAGAATAACAACAATGAAAACCTAATTAAAACATCAATAATTTCAGCAATAATGGATTGCATTCTAGAAGTATAGATGACCATAAGAGCTGAAGAGAAAGATCATAACAATTTAAAGAGTAACCAAGCAGTAAGAATGAACGCATCCAAATGGGTCTACAGTGCCTACCGCGAAAAATAGTGAATCTCTGATCCGTTCTTGTGGATTTGAATGCGATCACCATCAAATTTACACTCGACAACAATGTTCTTTCCATGAAGCTAGACGACAAAAAACCAACATAAATTCCAAAGGGAAAAATAAAAAGAAAAAAAGAAAAAGAGGCAAAATCTAATCATTCAGATGGGAGTTGATGCATATAACAAATTGATAAAGCATCTGACTTTACATGTGCCACCAGCTATGCATATGTTGATATGACAAAATACCATGTCTGGAAATGATGTAGCTGATATGAAAATGTTGTTCAATGTAAATGTATAATACATAAATATGTGCATTCACAACAAATTAAAGGTACCCTAATTAAGAATTAGAAAAAAAACTGCTTGAAATTGTATGAACACGACAAAAAAGGAGACTGATAACTGGATGAGTACGCTTCTAGAGTAGAAAGATTGGGGATTGGAGTCAGAGTGACTGTGATCAGTAAAACATAAAGAAACATGGCTTGAGGCAATAAAATTGGAATCTACAGGAACATATATAGAATTTTAGAGGAAGTGTGGTACTTATGCTCCTTCTTTCCAACCATGCAAATAAAAAATTATCTCTTATTCAGATTAGATTGATTCAATTCTCAACACCGCATCAGTTGTGCATCGCTAATTAAATTTATATGTTTATATAAATGACATATCTCCACAAGGAGTGGTGCCAACTGAACACTATGCACCATGTATTTACTTATGGAGACAAAAGATGAAATTTTTTGACATCTCAGAGAACAAAATAAGGACTGAAGAAAATGCACATCGGGAAATAGTATATCAGCTTGCCTTCTTCCACGCAGTTGCAGCATCAGTAACCCTCATAGCCAGCTGAGGTCTAACAGCTTTCCCAACTTCTATATCCTGGTAAAAGAATAGAGGTTCCTCTCAAAGTTCAATTACACAAAAAGTAATCCAACAAAATATCATTCTTTGATAAATATTGCATCTATCCAAATCCAGGATACAATATGTTGATATGAGATATTCCTCAGCATTGCAACAAGCAAATTCACAAACAGAAGAAAGTCAGCAGCACTGGTTATATGAAGAGTATGGTGGGAAATATCAGAGTCCAACCACAACCTAGAAAGCTACGATGCCCGAGCCATCCCATACTACTTGCTAAATGATACATGATAAATAAAACATGAACAAGTGTGAGTTGGGATATCATTCTCTGGTGACACAAGCATATAGATTTAGTCTTGACTCAGCATGTACAAGCAGGTGAGGGGGGGAAAGTGTTGAAGGAAAGAGGGCAGAGTGAAGGGATAAATCATGTGGAATATTTTTCTTATATTCAATTATAACTCTATATTATTGAATTAATAAATGTTAAGGCCTTAAGGGATTTATTAATGTTACTACTGTAAGATGCTGTTGTAAAAAACCTAGTAAAGCTCCGGTTTTAGTACCTACTTTCCGATTTACCTTTGGCATTTTAAACACCATAACCCCGCTTCAAGAATTTAGAGAATGAGATAATTTTTCTTTCAAATTATCACTCTAATTTCAATATCTAGTGTCAACTTTAACTTGAGTTAACAGCTGTGCACTTTTTTAGTTTCTTTTTGGCTAATTTATGAGAATAGACCATAAAGTTTACAATGTTCCACTGTAAAACACCCTGATTTGCAGTTTGTTATCTCTAAATACCTTGACCCTCTCTGATTCAGAATTCTGATTTAAAGATAGCGAAATAGAAGGGATTATTCATTAGTTTTTCCCATTCTTTATTATATAGTCTGGCGGTGAAGGCTAAAAAATGCTTTAGGGCATTTACAGATAACAACATGAAGATCAAGGAATCTTACAATAAAACGTAGTAAACTTTAAGGTATATTAGAAAATTAGCCTTTCTCCTTGGCCTTTATGAGATGAAGGCTTTGTTGTTGTTGTTGTTGTTGTTGATGTTCAAACAAACTTGGATCCTTCTCGCAACTAAAGCTCCGTCAAGGACCATGCCCCACCTTCCAGCTTCCACAATATTGGTATAATTCAAGCCAATCTTACTCAATATATAATAATTTCAACCTACAAAATCAAACTCAATCCCAAGCTAATACTTGAAAGACAAAACCTAGACTCTAAAAGGAGGTTACAAACTAACTTCTGAAACCTCACTAACAATGGATGGTTTGGAGTTTAAAAAAGAAGTCGGACTGTTCAAAATAAATAAATAAAGACGAAAAAGAAGAATTCAGATAACATTTTCTGTAGTGTATTTTTGCAGAAGTCGACCAATCTTGGAATCTCTTATGCTAGAAGCTGTTTAAAAAGTCTTAGTCTAACTAAGGTGGCATCGTTTCAGAAGCCATATAGGTTGCTGATATTAAAACATGTATCCAATACAACGTAGGATTATTTAGAATGCCGATGTGTTGTCGATATTATGAACATTACTAAGCGTGCTTCCTAATTTATATAATGCAACTGTCAATATTATTCTATAGTACCACTAAAGTTTTCATTAAAAAAATTGTTACTTCCAGATCCCTATCTCTGTACAAGAGATTTGAAGTGAACATAAACATATAATCTGCGACATATTCAATAAATTTAATTAAAATTCAAAGCAAAAGAATCCTGATCTCATCACCTTATGAAGATCCAGAAAAACTTCACACAGAATACATATTATACTTGCTTAGATAAAGACTCGTGGGCGAAGATTTTGAAAGACATGTTCGGTTGCAAGGAACTTATGACATCCATAGCTAGTGACATAATACCTGCCGCTTATGTCGTTGACTTCGATCTCTCAACTTCTCGCAGACTAATTTTAAGTCACAAGTGACATTGAACAGATCTTCAGCATCCGGGTGAAATTCATGAAATATACTCTTTTCACTAATGCCTAACTTTAGATCTGTTTAATTGAAAGATATATTCAAATCCAATAAAAGAATTCACTAATACATGAAAGAAAAGAAAAAAATAATAGACCATTACAAAAATGATACCTTTAAGAATGATCATTAGCATCCACTTCATTTCTACAGCATTTGTTTTCTTAATGAGATCAGAAAGAACAGCAGCTTTCTCTCCTCTATGAAGTTATTAAAAATGAGAGATTCAGTAAGAGAGAAGCACAGATGTAAAGGGAAAAAAAAGGTTTAACTATAGTCACTTATATTCACTTATATTTCAATACTGAAGGACCAATTGACATAAGTGCCACAGTTGCACGTTGACAAAGTCTTTTGTGAAGTCAAGATCATGACAGGATGCGAGTTCAAAACATGATAGGTAAGGCAGACGGGACATAACAATTGGCAAAAAATTGAAGCAAATGACCTTTAGAGAAGTGGAACAACTCTAGAGACAACGATAAGAAAAGTAACAGATACAAATACCAAAGTTTACATACTTTTTCAGAGCAAACTACCCTTAATAGTAAAGAAGCTACATGAGGAATTACGTGGCCCACTCAGAAAGATCCATGGTTGATTGATGTGAAATAAGAAGCAAAGTATACTGAAGTATTCCAGAGAAATATCCTGAATCAACAATCAAGTGAAGACTAACTATCCAATAACCAAAAAGATGGCATATCCAGTATACTTTTGATGTAAACTTAATCCTTAATCCTAAGTAGAGAATTTTCAAGAATATTAAAAGATTAAGTTTACCAACATGTAATGCCGATTAAGTTAGAAATTAAAACTACTAATTGGTTTGATGAATTTTCAAGAATTGAAGATTAACAAGCCCAATTAAAGATTTACGCCTAATAATCAATAATTATACTTAATCGTACTCAGCATGTAAGATATGCAATAATGATTCGTATTCTAATTAGCAGGTAGAAGCACACACTTTCAATATTTGTGGAGGACATATAAAGCAAATAATATTCTTGAGACAATACGTAGTATCACAAATAAATTGAGGAGTGGAAAGAGATTACCGGGAGTTCGAAGGAAAGCGAGACAATGGGGAGGAAGTTGTTGTCGGTGTGTTGCGGGTAAGCCAGGGAGGGTGGTCGGAGTTGAAGCAATGTAGTCGAAGGCGCGCCTGAGGTGCAAGGCGCAGGCGCCTAGACTATTTGCGCCTTATCTTTGCAAGACGCACTGAGGCGCACTGAGGCGAGCCTCAGTCTTGAGCATGTGAGAGGTCATGGGTTCAAGTTATGTTCATCACTTTTTGTAGCAGTATTCTTCCAATGATTAAGGAAAAGCTATAACACTGCACATAATATTATAAAATATGGGAAATGACCCTATAATATATGAAAAAATTCTCATTAGATTGATTTTTATCAATGGACCATCTAATTGGTGATCCTTGTTATAATCATATATAATTTAATTTATAAATTTTAAAAACCCCAAAAAATAATAGTGTGCCTTGATTAAGTGAGGCTTGCGCCTCAAATTGCGCATTGCGCCTCAGGCTTTTTATGGGGTAGTGAAGTTGTTTTGCGCCTTTCGCCTTCGACTACACTACGTTGAAGTGAGGCAGCGGCAACCAGGGGAAGTCGATTGGAGGGGGGGTGGCTGACGGTCGCTGTGTTGGGGCATGACGGCACGGGGGGGAATCGGAGTCATCGAAGGTGGGCTAGGAGATCGGTCAATAAAGGAAAAATTAGGGTTTCAATTTGAGGTGGAGTTGGGGGGATTTGGGTTTCAATTAGAAGTGGAGGGGGAATTAGGGTTTCGATGGGGCTTCGGGTGTTGGGTTCGGGAAGAGGGAGCAGGAATGAGGAGACTCGGGGTTGGTGCAGTGGTGGTGGTTGGCAGCGAGCGGAGGTCGGGGGCGGAGCGATGTGGGTGAAGAAGGAAAAGGTGGAGGGGTCGTTGACGGCTGTTGGACTAGAGGATAAGGAGATTAGGGTTTAATTAATAATTTGGGGAATTGTGGGTATAGCTTAGGGCTTCTCACAAAGTCTAATTTTCTCTCAATTATCTCACACAAAAAGAGAGATGAAGCGCAAAACTCAATCACAATAATTTTAGTCAATCAAAAACATTATTTTTTCATTAATCTAGAGGCCTATACATAGGCTCAATACAAATCTTCAAAATATTCTAATGCAAAAAATAAAGGGTGCAAATTACAAAACTACTATATATGGCTAAAATTGCCAAAAACAAATATGAATGCTGAAATAAAAATACTAGGCTAATAGAACAGCCATCCTAGACGATGTCTGCGTTGATTGAAGCGCAAGAATCATCTCAAACCGATGTCCTTATCATTCTCTCCAGATGGAAGAGGGCTCGACCCAGTCGAGTCAAAACCAGTCATTCTATCTCCAAAAGGTCTAGATCCAAGCGCTGAGCTCTTCACGATCAATCCAAGAATCCTCGGACTCCGACTTATTTTTCCATCTTACCAAATATCTATGAATACCACCATCTATAGTAGTGATTATCTGACCATCTAAAATATTATCCAATTTTTCTGTCGATGGGTAAGCAGTATCAGGTAGAGAAAAATATGGGAGTCTCACCAGTAGGCTGCAGGATAGGCACATCTATAAGAGAATTTCTAGAGTTAAATTCTGGACTTTCATAGGGTACTAGATCCTCAATATTGAAAGTCTTACTTATGCCAAAACCTTCAAGAAGGTCAACGAATAGGTATTATCATTGATTTTATGCATAATTTTAAATGGCCTTGCAGCACGTGTATTCAATTTCTTAACGGATCCAGCTGAAAATCGTTCCGGACGAATCCAAACAATCACTTCGTCACCCACATCAAAAGTTTTAAATTCCATTCTAGTGTCTGTCATTAACTTGTAGTTAAAATTATTCTCATTAATTTTTTTAGAAATTTTTTTATGCAAGTCATGAATGCGGGATGCAAATGTAGATGCAGACTCTGAGACTCTATGATGTTCTAACATAGGGACAAGATCTATAGGTTGCCTAGGACGATAACCATGCACAACTTCATGTGGACTCATGCTGGTGGTTCTATTCTGAGATGTATTGTAGGCAAATTCAGCAACAGTTAACTTTAAGTCCCAAGCTCCCAAGTTCTCTCTCACAAGAGTATGCAAGAGATTGTCAAGACTCCGACTGACAACTTCAGTCTGTCCATCAGTCTGTGAGTGGAATGCTGAAGAGAACTTCAATTTTGTGCGCATCTTGTGCCATAGGATTATCTAAAAGTAACTCATGAATTTCGCATCCCTATCGGACACAATAATTTTTGGCAACCCATGTAGCTTCATAATATTATCGAAATAGATCTGAGCTACACGAGATGCATTGAAAGTTTTCGAACATGGGAGGAATTGGGTCATTTCAGAAAAATGATCCACGACAACAAGAATGGAATCGTGTTTCTTTTGTGTTTTCGGTAAACCTAATACAAAATCCATGCTGACATCTTTCCAAGGGCAACTGGGAACAGGTAATGGAGTATACAGGTCTGTGTTCTGTTTTTGTTGTTTGGCGAGTTGACAAGTATGACACCTGTTAACAAGTTTCGTAACGTCTCTTTTAAGCTTAGGCCAGTAAAACTTATGTTCCACAGCATCAATGGTCTTGTTATGCCCAAAGTATCCAGCAAGGCCATCGGCGTGCAATTCCCAAACAAGATACTCTCGTAATGATGTACTAGAAATACACAGTTTGGAACGATAGAAGAGAATCATCTTTCAGAAAATAATCATTTATCACTCGAGTGATGTCATCCTTCAAAGAGGTGTAGATCTCGTAAAAATTTGGGCAGAAGACATACTCATCTTTTAATCTCTCAAAATTAATAATTTTGGTACGCAGTGTAGATAGATCATGTGACAAAGACTTAGCGCATCCGCGGCCTTTTATCAATCCATTTTGTATGCCTAATAGTATACAAATATTCTTGTAGGGACTCTACCCATCGAGCATGTCTCAGATTCAACTTTTGTTGAGAGTTCAGGAATCTTAAGGCCTCGTGGTCTGAGAAAATGATAAATTCTTGCAGCAAGAGATAATGTCGCCAATAGTGAAGTGAATGAATTACCGCATAGAAATCTGTCATAAGTGGAGTATTTTGTTTTGCTTCATGCAGCTTTTCGCTGAAATAAGCAACAGGATGACTCTCATGACTGAGGACTCCACCTAATACCAATACCAGAAGTATCACACGTTACTTCGAAGACATTAGTAAAATCAGGCAATCTCATGACAGGTGTCTGAGTCATTCATTTCTTGATCTCTTTAAAGGCTTGCGTGGCTACTTTCGACCAGACAAACTCACCTTTCTTCAAACAGTCAGTTATTAGAGCCATGATTGTGCTAAATCCTTGCACAAACTGACGATAAAAGGTGGCAAGACCATGAAAACTCTGCACATCACGAATGTTGCAGAGCTCTAGTCACTCAGTAATAGCTGGTATCTTTTCTAGGTCAGCGGATACTCTTCTGGCAGACACAATAAATCCCAGAAAGATAGTCTGATCGGAGAGGAAGGTATATTTGGTAGGATAAGCATAAAGTTGTACCTTCCTTAAGACACCGTAGACCTGCCTCAAATAGTCAAAAGATATTGCCCAACGGATCGACTGTAAATGAGAATATTATCAAAGTACACCACATGAAACTTGCCCATAAAGGGACAGAGTACCTGCATCATGATTCTCATAAATGTGCTCGGGCATTCGTCATTCCAAACAGCATGACCATCCATTCGAACAGGTCACCATTCGTCATGAAGGCGGTCTTCCATTCATCACCAGGATGAACACGTATTTGGTGGTAACCACTTTTAAGGTCAATCTTGAAAAAGATTGTGACACCAGACATCATATCCAACATGTCATCTAAACAGAGAATGGAAAAAGGTATTTCACAATGAATTTGTTTTTGGCATGGCTGTCTACATACATACGCCAGATTCTATTTTTCTTTGGCGTCAACAAAGTAAAGACTGCGCAAAGACTTAAGCTTTCTCTGATGAAGTCATTTGCCAATAACTCATCAACTTGCCTTTTCAACTCTACATGTTCTGTCGGATTCTTCCGATAGTGTGGCAAGTTAGGAAGACTCGCTCCCGAAACCAGATCATAGCGTGTTGGATGTCACGTAGTGGGGGCAACTAGTTGGGGATGTCAGCAGGAAACACATCTGCAAATTCCTGAAGGAACATGAGTAACTTGAGGAGGGATGGGTGACTTAGGCTCGTAAGGGACTTCTCTCGTTGTGAGTAGAAGAATGGTTATCCCCTTGTCAATCTCTTTCGTGAGTTACTTTTCACCCATCTACGCAACTTCCTTACCCTTTATCGAGGGAGTTGGAGCTTTCACAAACGGATTAGTTTGTGGTTTCATGGATATGAGCTTTATCTTTAATCCGTCATGTTGAAACACACACTGGTTGGATCGACCATATATTGGCACATCATGGTCGTATAACCAAGGTATCCCAAAAATTACTTGACCCACATCCATTTTGAGCACAACACATCAAATTTGCTTAGTAGGCTTTGAAGTCTACAGGGACCAAACATTAATGTGTTACGTGGAGGGTTGTCGCATCAATTCAAAATACTTTGTATGGGTGTGAATGGGGTTCAGCTTTAAGTCCAGTCTTGGCTAGGACCGTTGAAGAAACAGCATTGACGCAGCTCCCACTGTCAACAATCATCTTAGAGTTTTTGCCACATATTGTCGTGAAAGTGTGAAATATAGCAGTGTGCTTCCAATCATCTTCTTTTGGTTGAGATAAAGCACATCTAACCACATTTAAAGGAGGTGATTGGATCGACCGAATACAGTGGATAACTGGTCATCCTCTTCTTCGCCGAAGTCATCGCTTTCATTAGGTTCATAAGAAAACTCATTATCAGAATTATCAGCGATGATAGTGGTACCCTCTACTATATTGATCCTAATGGGACTGAGACAGTTGCCAGCAATATAACCGTATATCTTGCATTTATAGCACTTAGTGAGATGATCAATTTTAGAGTAGTCTCTTTCGATGTTTTTACCCTTGTTGTTAGTCCTAGGTGGGTAGAAATTTGAAATAGGCTATCTTGGGTAAGACTTGTTAGGGCACTGAGAATAGGAGGGCTTAGGTCTAGAAGGATCGGTGAGGGTCGTTCTAGAGAAATGTTCTCTCGAATCGCTGGACTTGTAATGAAAAATCCATATTGAGGACAAGAACATAAGCTGCTCCTAAGGAGTCCACATTTCTATTCATTAGTTCATTCCTAAGATTGGCTAGTAGTCCAGTTCTCAACCTAGAAAGAGTTTGTTCTTTGCTCTCTTTACCTAAGGCATTATACCGAATGAGAAAGTCATCAAACTTATCTACATACTCTTAGGTGGATTTGCTTTCTTGATAGAGTTGGTTTCGTGAATCTAGTAATCTGGTGTGGAACGACAAGGACACATATCTCTCGGTGAGCTTCTCTTTCATGGCTTCCCAAGTGGCTATGGATGTCAGGCCTCGGTCTCTGCGAGCGTGTTCAAGATTGGTCCAATGTTGTTAAGTTTTTCCAGTCAATTTCATCGTGGCAAATTTGACTTTTATGGCTTCGCTCATGTCAAATCACACGAAGTAGTGGTCTATGGCACGGATCCAATCGAAATAAGTTGTGGGTTCCATATGACCTTCAAAGTGGGGAACGGTGTTCTTAACGTTCTTCTTATATTGTTCGTCCGGGTCACGACCTTGACGTCGACCGTCAAGATCATTCTCTTAAGGGATCTGACGATGAAGCTCAGGAACAATATTTTGATTCAATTTCACTTGCTCAAGCCTCTGACTGATGCTGGCAAGAGTTGCTTGAATGACAGCGATGGTAGTGAAAATATCGGAGTTGTCCATCTCAGTTCGAGGAGGAACTCGCTGAATTCTAGGGTTCTGATTGGGTGGTTTGGGAGGGACAAGAAAGGTTCTTCGGGATTCTTGATGGTGCTGCGAAGATGCATTCACCAACGGTGAAAAACTAGAGGTTGCGGTGACGTGTGTTTGCTGAAATTTGGAAAAATGTGACCTAAATGCACTTAAGTTTTTTTGTTTTTAAAACTGAAGTGAACTACAAATAATCCTAAAATGATCCTAACTGAATGCAAAAATTATAACTAAATGATGCACGAACTAGGGTTTCAAAAACCTTGGCTCTGATACCAAAAATGATATAAACTTAACCCTAAGTAGAGAATTTTCAAAAATATTAAAAGATTAAGTTTACAAACATGTAATGCCGATTAAGTTAGAAATTAAAACTACTAATTGGTTTGATAGATTTTCAAAAATTGAAGCAAGATTAACAAGCCCAATTAAAGATTCATGCCTAATAATCAATAATTATACTTAATCGTTCTTAACATGTAAGATATGCAATAATGATTCGTACTCTAATTAGCAGGTAGAAGCATACACTCTCAATATAGACGACAGATAAAGCAAATAATATTCTAGAGATGATAGATAGTATCACAAATAAATGGAGTAGAAAAAGATTACCAGGAGTTCGAAGAAAAGCGAGACAATGGGGAGGAAGTTGCTGTCGGTGTGCAATGGGGAGGAAGTTGTCTGCGGGTGAGCCAAGGAGGGTGGTCGGAGTTGAAGTTGAGGTAGTGACAGCTACGGACAGTCGATTGGAGGGGGTGGCTGACGGTCGCTGTGTCGGGGTGTCGACAGCACAGGGGGAGGGAAAACGTCGGTGTGGGTGGTGGCAATGACGGCGGGAGGCCGGCAAATCGTAGTCTTCGAAGGTGGGTTAGGGGGATCAATCAGTAAAGAGAAAATTTGGTTTCGATTTGAGGAGTTGGGCAATTTGGGTTTTAATTAAAAGTGGATTTGGGGGGAATTAGGATTTCGATGGGGATTCAGGTGTTGGGTTCGGGAAGAGGGAGCAGGGGGAAGGAGACTCTGGGTTGGTGTAGTGGTGGTGGTTGGCAAAGAGCAGAGATCGGGGACGGGGTGATGAGGGTGAAAAAGGAAAAGGAGGGGTCGTTGGCGGCTGTTGGAGTAGAGGATAAGGAGATTAAGGTTTAATTAATAATTTAGGGATTTGGGGTATATAATGAGGACATCAAATATGTTTTATTTTATTTTGAGATTTAGTAATATGTAGTTTATTTGAGATATTTGTTTTAGATTTGAGATATTTGTTTTAGATTTGTTTTAGATTTATTTTGAATTTGTTTTGAGCCTATATATAGGTCTTGAGAATAATGAGAAAATATGTTATTCTTGATTTTTTAAAAATTATTGTGATCGAGTTCTGCTCTTCATTAATCTTTTTGTGTGAGACATTGAGATACAATTTTAGGGTTTGTGATAAACTCTAAAACTACCACCAAATTTCCAAATTAAAATCTAAATCCTAACCCTAAATCTACAGCCGCCAACCTCATCTTCCCCGACCCTTTCTCTCCTTTTTCTTCGTTTTCAACCCGTCAACCCCCCTCGCTGCCGTCAAAGCCCCACCCCGTCGTAGCCCCAACTCCGAAACCCACCGACGGCCTCGTCTCCTTCTTCCTCCCCCCTTCCCAAAACCCTCACCCCCAAACTCATCGCCAACACCATCTTCTCCCTTACCCTGAAGCACCTCGTCGACCTCCATCTCCCAAACCAATTCAGATCGAAACCATAATACCCCTGATTCCACTCGCTGCCGTCGCCGCTCACACCACCCTCGTCAACGTTCCAACACCTGCGACAACCCTCGTTGCCGATTCCCCTTTTTGTCACCGCCTCAATTCCCCAACGCCGGCACCAACGTCACGCCAACCCCTCCTTCCTCCTCCGCTGCACCACCATAGCACAACCATCAATTGGTTCCTCCATCGCAACCCTCTGTGGACAACCTCCTTTCTGTTGCTCCATGTGTTTCGAACCCCGATAACTTCTTTCCACTTCTCAATTATTTGTGTTACTGCCTATCGTCTCTAAATTATTATTTGATTTATCTGTAGTCCACAAATATTGAGAGTGTGGGTTCTACTTGCCTAGTAGTGTACAAATCTTTATTGAATATCTTACATGTTAAGAACGATTAATTATTATTATTGATTGATAGGATTGAATCTTTAATCAGGCTTGTTAAACTTAATTCAATTTTTGAAAATCCATCAAACTGATTAACTGTTTTAATTTCTAACTTGACCCGCATTACATGTTGGTAAAATTAATTTTTTAAAATTCTTGAAAATTCTCGATTTAGGGTTAAGTTTACATTAGTATAGCTTAGGGCTTCTCACAAACCCTAATTTTCTCTCAATTGTCTCACACAAAAGGAGGGATGAAGAGCAAAATTCAATCACAATAATTTTAGTCAATCAAAAGCATTATTTTTTCCAATAATCTAGAGGCCTATATATAGGCTCAAAATAAATCTCAATATAAATCTTTAAAATATTCTAATGCAGAAAATAAAATGTGCAAATTGCAAAACTACTATATCTGGCTAAAATTACCAAAAACAAATATGAATGCTGAAATAAAAATATTATGCTAATAGAACAGTCATCCTAGACGATGTGTGCGCTGATAGAAGCGCCCGAATCGTTTTGAACCGATGTTCTCATTAAATTTCCAGCATTCAGTAAGGGTCGTTCCGCTGCCGTATGTTTGATTCTTTTTAATGGAGTTTAAATATAATATATGGACTTATATACAAAAAAATGCAATCTAAACTGCAGTCATTTATAGTTGATCAGCAAGGTACAGATTTGCATTTGGGCTCAAACATATATCAAAGAATAAGACTACACCCAAACGAGAAAAATAATCACTTATATTTGGAAGTTGGTTGTGTTGGACACTTGTGTTCATTACATGTCTGCACCGTGGTTCATATTTTAACAAAATATTTTATGTATGTAAGTGTGTTGTGTCACATCATGTCCGTGTCGGTGAGTCTGTGCGCGTAGTTGTTAAGTTCTGTTAGCATTTGAATATTTTGATAAGAATGGATATAAAATAAAACAACTACTAGTATTAACTAGTTGGAATAATCATCTTCTCTCACATCTTCTCTCACTCTATATCCAAAATGATTTTTGGCACATCCACTAAACATGTTATTCGCTCTAAATTTTTTGTTATCATTTTCATGTCAATAGTTGGAATTAATGAGTACTGAAGATTCTCAATAGCCTTTTATGTTAAACACATACAACCAAAACATTTTTAAAATGAATATCAGTGTCCACCCAATCATAATTTTTGCATCATGGGGCAAGAATTAGGAACAGAAATATGCATTTCGCATATTCCCTGATCTGAAACCAATTCATTAGAAGTTATAATAGAGAATTATTAAATTAAATGTCTACTACTATAAATCCAAAAAGAGCATGTTTGTGTGGTTGTAAGTCATTGTCTTTCATTTTCAAGAATGTGAGTTGCACTTTTTCTACCAAATCCATTCAAGAAGGCAATTAATCACTAACAGAAACAGAATTAAACACAAAAAGAACACCACAGCTGCAAAAGGCTAGAGTTGTTCTAACCTGTTTTCTCTGGCTGCCAGACGATCCAGTGCATCATTGACCTCTTTAATCGTCATCCCACCAGAAGTAATCCCTTGTCTTCTTTGTAACACCTAAAAATTCATACAATCACACAAATCAGAAACATCACTCCTAACTCATCAAACGATGATAACTCGAGCCAAACATTCAAATAGCAGCCTCAATAATTATCGGCTGATGAGAAATCAGGCAAAATATCAAACAACAGCCTCATTCATTCTAATTACTATTACCATATAATTAGAACAAAAGTTTCCCAGTCTCGTTCCTTGCTATGATCATTAAATAAATAACTGTGACAAAAGTTCAAATAACAGTCTCATTCGAGCGAAATAAATTACAAACGACACTGGCAATTGATGATAATCATGCATTAACTCAGTGAATCACCATAACCAGCATTTATGAAGTCAAAATCGCGTGTGTTGCACGTACTAAACTCTTAACGATAAATCAAAGCTATCAAGAACTCAAAATCAGAGCAGCATCCGAATTATTCATTCGAATAGATAGCTGACAACAAACAACATCGCCATAAAGCAAGCTTCCCACAACTACCGCACGTGCTAAAATCAGTTAGGGCAAAAGATCAATAACTCAAAATTCGTACCTCAGAAGCGACGAGGGCGAAGTTACCGGCGTTGGCGCCGGCGCGAGAGCCGCCCTTCCTCCAATTGACGAGGCGGAGCGCGTCTTCGGAGTCTTTAGCAATTCCGAGTGCGTCGACAAGGGCGGCAGCGAGCGCCGACTCTTTCAGGCCGTAGGTGCCGCGCTCGCGGTCGAGGGAGGGGAGGATGAGCCGGACCGCACTGAAGTAATCGCGGGTCGTGTAGACCCGGTCCAGGAATGTTCTGAACCGTTTCCGCTTCTTGATGGAGGAGCGGTCGCGGAGCATCGCCTGGAACATGCTTACGAGGAGGCCGAACCGGACGGTCGAGTCCGACATTGGAAACGATCGGCACGGATTTTGAGGGGGGATTTTTTGTTTGGAGGAGGGAGGGAGGGGGGGGGGGGAGGTTGACGTGGGGAGTGACAGTAACCGAGTCGGGGAGAAGACTAACCGCATTAAATAGGGACGACAATCATGGTGCGGACGCGCATCTCAAAGCTTATAGAGGATGAATTTGGGTATTGATTTTGGGGGAAATTTGACCAACTTCGCAAATTCCCAATTGACCTTCTCCCTTTTGGTTTTCATCTTTTTTCGTAATGACCCACTTTCGAAAATATTTACCAAACTAGCTCACTTCTAGATACGTTAGCTTAAAATGTTATTGTTAATTAGGGGGGGCATTGATCGGTATCCGACCTAATATGGACCATCCACCACTGTTGCAGTTGAATTCGGGTGTGAAGACAACAGATGAGATTTGTAGGTTCGTGAGGAACTCACATATGTTGACCCCTTCTTCTTCCTTGCTGTTTTGTTAGCTCCTTGGTGCTCCCTTGCGACCTCCACAAACGTTCGAGACACCGGGATGGATCCCGGCGACGAACCCTCCGACGATCAAGTCAATACACAGAAAAAGTCAAGGGAAAAGAGCTCAAGTGTGCAAAGTGTGATCACCTTTTACAGTAGGAGGCAAGGGTTTTTTATAGTCGCCATGGGGATCTCTTTCAGGATAAGAGTGAATCCCTACTTCCCGGTGTGACAAGATAAGGGTGGTTATAACCACCTCCTCTAGATCAGGGGTGTGACAGTGTAAAAATGGCCTGAGGCCCATCCAGGGCCCAATACAATTCCTACTCAGAAAAGCAAATATAACAACCTGGTTCGGCTCCGGACCACTTCAGGGTCGGCGCCGAACCTCGTGTTTTCCCTCACAGTGCCGGCCTCCTCGTGCTGACGAGCCTCAGTACCCCCCGGAGTCCGATCCGGAGCAGTCCCTCAGGCCGTCCCCCCTCTCTGGCGGGGCAGAAGGATGACCTGGCGCAGCCTAGGCCCTCCGATTCCCCCAGAGGCACAGAGGACTCACGATGGGCCACGTCAGCTCCAAATACCACCAAGGGTTTCGCCACGTCAGCCCTATACCACTCCTGGTATCGCTACAACCGCCCTAAACCCCCTGGGCCTTCTGCCACGTCAGGCCCATGGGCTTTCGGATCCAAACCCGGCCCCCAAGCGGAACCAAACCCGGTTGGGATTCTCTATAAATACTAGACCCTCACCCACCTTTTGGAGGTAATCAATCTTTTACCACTTAAATATACCTAGTTATTGCTACTCTCTCACAGAGACTGACTAGAGCGTCGGAGGGTCCGCCACCGGGACAAACCCCGGTGTTTCAGGACCGTCTGCAGGTACACAAGACCTCGGATCCGACCCTTCCGATCCGAGCCCAACCTTCAAAGTCTTTCCGAGCTCATCGTAGGCCCAAGAAGGTCAACCGAAGCTCGGCAGACGAGCGGCAATCTCCTTCAATACAAATTGAGTTCGAACTCACACCTGGTGCTTCCACACGTGTCTCAGAAATAAGCCGCATCTGGTTGGCGCCGTCTGTGGGAAACAGCTGCTCCAGAAGCCGATCCGACCCAGACCCTCAAAGGCCATCGACAGCCGAATCCTCATGGCCTCCAAAGGCAAGGGGGCTGCTTCCTCCGTCAACCAACGGGACTCGCCCCCACCCACCAATAAAGCCAGGCCACGCCCGTCGAAACACAAGGCTCCCTCTCGGGAGTCCCAAGGGAGCGTCGGCCGGCCTGCCCAGCCCGACCTCCGGGGAATAATCCTCAACCGCAAGATTACCCGCAGCAGGAGAAGGGCCGCTTCCAACCCGGCCCCGAACCGCCCGAGGCCACCGTCCGAGGTACGCAGACCCGCGCTCAGCCGAGTCGGAAGACAACCCTCGGACCTACCAAACCGGGCCGAAAGAGCCCCCGTCACTCATAAGGAATTCCAAGACTTCCGAAAAGAAATGCTGGGAGCCCTCCGACGGGCCCCCAGGGAAGAAACCCTCCATTCACAAACGGGGTCGGACTCCGAAGCCAGCGCGTCCCGCCCTTCAACGATCCAGCCTGAAGACGATGACGTACTCCTAAGACGCCTACAAGAAATGGAGGACCGCCTCGATCACATAAGGGACGGCGGCCAAAGAATGGCTCAGGGGTACAGACCTGTCCGTCCACCCTTCTCCGCCCCCATCCTCCAAGCGGAAATACCCCGGAATTTCCGACCCCCTCAATTCGAGACCTACGACGGCGAGGGAGATCCTGCTGATCACATGGAGGGTTTCAAAACCCTCATGATGATTCACAGCGCCTCGGATCCCCTGCTCTGCCGAGCCTTCCCCGCCACCCTTCGGGGTCCTGCTCGCGAGTGGTTCTCGAAACTCGCCCCCGGCTCCATTTACTCCTTCGACCAACTCGAGGGCAATTTTCTTGCCCATTTTGTCACTAGCTGGAAGGCCGAAAGGACCAGCGCCTCATTACTCGGGCTCAAACAGATAGAGGGGGAATCACTCAGAGTGTTCGTCCGGAGATTTACCGCTGAGGCAAGGTCGGTCTCCTCCCTCGACCCAGGCGTCGCTTCAGCGGCATTCCGACACAACGTCCGCCCCGGACAGCTGAAGGCCTCTCTGGCCAAGAGACCCCCCGTCGACTTCCCCGACCTCCTTAATAGGGTCGAGAAATACATTAGGGCAGAAGAGGCCCTTAACCCCGAAGATGCCAGGGATGCCACCGGGAAAGGAAAGCGGAAGACCGAGGAAGGCGAACCATCGAAGAAAGCTCCAAGGGACCCGGGGGCCATAAAGAAGGTCCCGCCAGTCCCCCGCTTCGAGAGGTACACTCCCCTGACGCATAACATCTCCGCCATCCTCTTGGAAATCGAAGACAAGGGCATTGTCCGACTACCCCCCCGATCTAATAACAACAAGAATCGAGACCAGCGCTTTTACTGTCGCTTCCACAGAGATCACGGGCACGAAACCGACCAATGCCGAGCCCTGAAAGACGAAATTGAAGAACTCATTTCCAGAGGATACCTCCGAGAGTTTACCCGAGAAGGCCCACGGGATCGGCGAGACGCTAGGAACCGGAGGCAATCGCCTCCGAACCCTGCTCCAAACCAGTCCCAGAATCGGGACCCCGACTCCGAGGGAGCCGCGGATATCCCTTTCATCTTGCACTGTGTCCACGGAGGGCCGATGGGAGGCGAATCAAACACCTCCAAAAAAGCCTTCCTTCGAGAGGTGAACGCTGTCAAAGACAACCCCTCGCCCAAACTACAATCAAGGCCGGTCTCCTTCTCAGGGGAAGACCTTGAAGGTGTTCGCTTGCCCCACTGCGATGCTCTCGTCATCAACCTCCACATGGCTAATTGTGAGGTCCGCAGGATCCTCGTCGACAACGGTAGCTCGGTGAATATTCTTTTCCTCGAAGCTTTCGAAAATCTCAGGTTACCCCGAGGAAAACTCAAGCCAGCTGGGTACACCCTGCACGGGTTCTCAGGCGTCCCTGTCGTAATAGAAGGGATTGTTACCCTCGACGTTACCGCCGGGTCGACTCCTGTCAAGAGGACCGAATCCATGGACTTCATGGTGGTCAACGTCAAGGCGGCCTACAACGCCATACTTGGCCGGCCTGGACTATGCTCCCTACAAGCGGTGCCTTCGGCTTACCATCTGAAGCTCAAGTTCCCCACCCCTCAAGGAGTCGGCATCGTCCGAGGTAGCCAAGAAGCAGCGCGATCATGCTACATGACCACCATCGGTGGAGGTGTGTTCCCCCTCGACGCCGGACGAGCATAGACTATGGCCCGGCTATATGTAAATCTTTTTTTTTGGTGTAAACCCTCGTTTGTAAAGGGCTGCCTTAGCGGCCCTCCCTACCTCATACTAAAAATATGCCTTTTTATCCGAGCCCCAAATGTCTCGATAATCTCAATACGAGTCCGGACCGAAGGTCCTTCCTAAGGCCCCACTTCGATCCCTCGCGGAACGATGGAGCCAGACCTTGCCTCCGACATTTCGTACCGCATCGCTGGCCGGAGCGAGGAGGGAAAAAGATTCTTCTTTCATACCCCTTTATTTTTCGTTCCAAAGAGAAAAAATAAAACGAAAGAAAAACAAAGACCGTTACAAGACCGCTCCACTCTTCTCAAATCAGGTAGATCAGGGCCCCCCGGGCCCAACGAGGGACAAAGAGTACTTCGACCAAGCAACTAGGGGCCCCTCCCCTCGTTGTGATATTCCTTAGCCTCAGCCACAATCGACGGTCCAGCCACCGAACTCTGGGCGTCATCCGGTCGCGCCCACTGCAACAGCAGCAACGCAGAGGGAACCCCCTCCGCCTGTCGACCCAAGGAGGAAGAGAACGAGGCTCCCAACATCGCCTTGTAACGAGGCATCTCCATCTCCTTCTCCACAAAGACGTCGCGAGGTAACCCCCCAGGAGAGGACCTCGGCTCCAAGGTACTTAGCCCGGCTCGTCTAATGTCCGTCCCGCCGAGCTCCCGATCCCACATCACTCTTCTCAATCGGCGCGCCTCCGCACTCAAGACGGCGAACTTATTCCGATAAAAGTTACAAGCTTCATCAGTGTCCCGAGCCCCCCTTCGGTGACGAGCCAGCGCGGCTTCCAGGACCTTAACCTCACTCCAGAGTCGCGCCACATAGAAACTACGGGAGTCCCCTTCAGGGAGGAGAGCCGCGACCTACAAGATAACCAACCAACTCAACACACATTCTCAAGAAGATTCAGAAATGTCCGAGGTCAAACCAACCGGCCGGTCAAAAAACTTTTCTTGCCACTATAAATCCAAGTGTTTCTTACAAAAAATGCGGTGGCCAGTCCGCGGGAGGCAAACACAATCGAGGGAGAGAAAAAGAAAGGCAAAAATTACACAACTCATTGACCCACCTCCGCGCCGACGGACGGATCCACGGGAGCGTCGGCCGAGGGGTCGACGGCGGGCCCTTCTTCACCCGGAGTCTTCGACGTCCCCTCGATCTCCATATCATACTCAAAATTGGACAGATCGAGGGCCGGGAAGAAGTGCCTCACGTGGCTGAGGGCCCTCTCATAGCTCTTGTCCTGGGCCGCGATCACCATCTGCTGGCCCGTGTGCAACACCTCCTTCGCCTCCTTGGTGAACTTCGTCTCCAGGGAGGCCATCTTCTTCTCCCACTCCACATCCTTGGCCTTGAGCTGGAGCTCCAGCTGCTGCTCTCTCTTATGCGAACCCTCGAGTTCGATTCGCATCTCCTTCATCTCCAGCTCGCTCTTTTCCGCTCGAGCTCGCTCTTGAGCCAGGGACGCCTCGTACAGGTTCTTGATGTTGGCCCCCTGTATACAAGCCTACAACCAACGGCAGACAAAGATGAGGCCTCGGCACGTAAATCAACAAAGAGGGACAGAGTCGACAGACTTACCTGCACAGTGGCCTGTGCCAGGCGGGCGAACGCCGCCTCTACGGGCTCGCCCTCCATCGCCTTGCGATCGCGAGGGGTCGCCAGCTTTTCCACCACTTCGACGGCTTGGGCCTCCTCTGTCAGACGGTCCCCCATCAGAACCGACCAGTCAGGAGCCCACCGCTGCCGCAACAGCTCCACCACCGGATCCTCTTCCTCGGCCTCGACCCAGGGACCTTTCCCCTTGTCGAGAACAGGGGCCCCTGCTCGGCCCTGACCCTTCGAAGAAGCCACGCCCTTGCTCGTCTCGGAGCGACCCCTCTTGGTCCTCGGCTCGAGTTGAACTTCCGAGATAACAAGGGGCAGCTCCCTCGACCTCTTCGCCGCCTCCGCCTTCTTCTTCTCGGCGTTTTCCTTCTTCATGGCCAGCCGCCTTGCCTGGATCGATGCCTCATCCATACCTGCAGAAAAAACCATTAAGAGCAATGAGCAAGAAAGCAAGAAAGGACCCAGAGGAAAGGAACAACTACATACGCATAACAGCTGGGCTTAGTCCAGCACTCGCCAGAGTGATCTCCGTCACCTCCATCCAATCAATACTAGGTGACTGGCGGAGGCGCTCGACAAACCCCCATTCATCTGCCGACAGATCCCCCTGCCTCGGCGGTGGGTGGCTCGGCTTGGAGTGGTTCCATCGAGTAGGAATGTCCCATGGCTCTTCACTCCGGATCACCAAATACTTCTCCTTCCATCCCTTGATGGAATCGGGGTGGTGGCGAACGACCTTCCCCCCACTCCGGGGAGAGATATAGTATACACCCTCGGCCGACGGATTGACCATCAACATTGCACGGAACACGTTCAGCCGCAGGGGTACTTGCTGCTCCTCGCACATCAGCATAAAGTAGATGATCTGCTTCCAAGAGTTCGGCCCGTACTGCATGGGCGCCAAGGAGGCCCAGTTCAACACGTCCCTAATGAACGGGTGGATTGGCAACCTCAGGCCAGAGATAAAAGCGTCCGCTGGGAAGACACAGTACCAAGCTGATAAGGGATCGGTGGGACGCAGAGTAGGGCTCGGCATTAGCAGTTCGTGACCAGGCCCTATATGATACGCCAGCTGCAGAACCTCCAAATCCCCGCCCTCCAAAACGGTCGAGATCGCGTCCATCATCACCCTCCCCCGGCTCGGCGAAGAGGGTTGCACTCCGAAGAGCTCCTGGTCAGAAAGATCGTCGGGATACTGACGGAAATGCTTCGGCTGAACCGGCGAACCAGTCATCAAATTACGGAAAACAGGCGCCTTGCTCGAACCGCCGGTCCTCGACCCCGGTTTTCCTGGGGCCCTCTTCTCCTTCTTAACTCGCTCCGACGGTCCTCGACCCTGAGCGGTGGATCTCCTCACTATATTACCCTCGCCCCTCTCCTCATCGGAAGACAGCTCCAGCACGCGAATGCCGTCCGAACCCTCGCCGGTTCCCTCCGACCCACTACTCTCCACCACAAAGGGACGTCGAGTACGCGACGCCCTCGACTTGTGTACCGCTTCCCCCTCACCTACTGAGTCCTCCAAAGAAACCGAGCCAGTATGGCCCACAACGGGTACCGACCCCTCCTCGAGCATGGGCTCTTCCCACGACGTCGACGGAGAGTCAGGCTTTACTTCCCCCCTGGTCGACGACGCCGACGAACCGGACTGAGCCCTATCCATCTGTGCCTAAAGATAAAACAAACTTACCAAACTAACCTGGGACCGCTTCGGAAGGGCGAACCGAGTACGGCAAACTGCAAGAACAATCGCTGAAGGGGTGGGAGATTTTTTGAAGAAAGAAGCAGCAAGATTGAAGTGGGCGAAAGGGAAAAAGGGGGAATACTTATATAAGGGAAGAACGGCTCCTCGACTTCCGCGATTACTGTTCACTGATTGACGCACAACTGCCGCCTGGAAAATCGCGCCGCGTTCTCGAAACCTGTGCGGAGGACGTCATCAGACGCCAGACTGACGGCCTAACTCTGGGGTCGGGTCGGGTGGGATACACGACGGAGAAAACATTTTTTTTAAGTTTAAGGCACCGACATATGACAGACGCCCTGGGCTCCAGCGTCCGACCAGTTCCCCTCTCACCCTCGAGCAGCCCGGGACTTACAGCCTCGGCAGCCGAAACCCCGAACTGTTCGAGGGTGGAACAGAAACCGCCATCGCCTACAGCCCTATCAAGACGGACTGACCGACCCCCGACGGGAGGTGGCCCCCCCATCCGAGGCCCTTCAGCCCCAAGGCCGGTATACGGTGGGTGCGTCTTTTCGTCTGGATCTCTCCCGGGCCAAACCTCCATGACAGGACAGTCTGACCCGAAAAGGGATCCAGACGGCAAAACCACCACTAAACCGAAGCTCCTCTTCCCACAGCACGGATCTCGGCCGTCACCCCTCTCGCCCTGATCTCCCGTAGATCTGGCCACCATATCAAGGTCCATCAGATCCAAGAGAAGATCAGGGCGGCAGAGTAACCACCTCTCCGACGCTGCTAGGGTCGAAAATATTAGCCAAAGACAGGCGTCCGCCGAAGCAGACACCTCTGAGAGCCAATGGGCCACCCCTGTTTTGATCATACCTACAATGGAGGGGAGAGGTATTTATAACCTCCCCCAGGGACTAACCGTTGAGGCGCAGGGAAGGTCAATCAACGGAAAACCATGCACCATCTACATTTATTAGGCGGCGCCATTAAATGCCCCTAGGAAATTGGACCATCACACCATTCTCGGAGAGCCTCCAATACTCCACACGAATGGTGGGATATCCCCGCTCAATCACTCTGGGGCGCCAACCGATCGCCATCCCCCTTGTTAGCCCGAAATCCCTCGGCCAGCTCGGGGTCAGGTCTAGCACCAGGGTAGTCTTCTCAGGAAGGCTTCACGGCTCGCCATCGCCCTTGCCTTCCAGTAATCCCTCGCCAAGCTCGAGGTCAGGTCTGGCACCAGGGAGGTCTTCTCAGGAAGGCCAACGGCTCGCCACCCCCCTTGTTGGCCCATAATCCCTCGATCTGCTCGAGGTCGGGTCCAGTACCAGGGGAGTCTTCTCAGGAAGGCTTCACGGCTCGCCATCGCCCTTGCCTTCCAGTAATCCCTCGCCAAGCTCGAGGTCAGGTCTGGCACCAGGGAGGTCTTCTCAGGAAGGCCAACGGCTCGCCACCCCCCTTGTTGGCCCATAATCCCTCGATCAGCTCGAGGTCGGGTCCGGCACCAGGGGAGTCTTCTCAGGAAGGCTTCACGGCTCGCCATCGCCCTTGCCTTCCAGTAATCCCTCGCCAAGCTCGAGGTCAGGTCTGGCACCAGGGAGGTCTTCTCAGGAAGGCCAACGGCTCGCCACCCCCCTTGTTGGCCCATAATCCCTCGATCAGCTCGAGGTCGGGTCCGGCACCAGGGGAGTCTTCTCAGGAAGGCTTCACGGCTCGCCATCGCCCTTGCCTTCCAGTAATCCCTCGCCAAGCTCGAGGTCAGGTCTGGCACCAGGGAGGTCTTCTCAGGAAGGCCAACGGCTCGCCACCCCCCTTGTTGGCCCATAAATCCCTCGATCAGCTCGAGGTCGGGTCCGGCACCAGGGGAGTCTTCTCAGGAAGGCTTCACAGCTCGCCATCGCCCTTGCCTTCCAGTAATCCCTCGCCAAGCTCGAGGTCAGGTCTGGCACCAGGGAGGTCTTCTCAGGAAGGCCAACGGCTCGCCACCCCCCTTGTTGGCCCATAATCCCTCGATCAGCTCGAGGTCGGGTCCGGCACCAGGGGAGTCTTCTCAGGAAGGCTTCACGACTCGCCATCGCCCTTGCCTTTCAGTAATCCCTCGCCAAGCTCGAGGTCAGGTCTGGCACCAGGGTGGTCTTCTCAGGAAGGCCAACGGCTCGCCACCCCCCTTGTTGGCCCATAATCCCTCGACCGGCTCGGGGTCGGGTCCGGCACCAGGGTACTCTTCTCACGAAGATCCAATGACTCACCATCCCATTTTCTACAACCATGAGCACTCCTCCACGGCTAGCTCCCGCACCCCCTGCAGGAGTGGGGGGCTTGTGTGACAGTGTAAAAATGGCCTGAGGCCCATCCAGGGCCCAATACAATTCCTACTCAGAAAAGCAAATATAACAACCTGGTTCGGCTCCGGACCACTTCAGGGTCGGCGCCGAACCTCGTGTTTTCCCTCACAGTGCCGGCCTCCTCGTGCTGACGAGCCTCAGTACCCCCCGGAGTCCGATCCGGAGCAGTCCCTCAGGCCGTCCCCCCTCTCTGGCGGGGCAGAAGGATGACCTGGCGCAGCCTAGGCCCTCCGATTCCCCCAGAGGCACAGAGGACTCACGATGGGCCACGTCAGCTCCAAATACCACCAAGGGTTTCGCCACGTCAGCCCTATACCACTCCTGGTATCGCTACAACCGCCCTAAACCCCCTGGGCCTTCTGCCACGTCAGGCCCATGGGCTTTCGGATCCAAACCCGGCCCCCAAGCGGAACCAAACCCGGTTGGGATTCTCTATAAATACTAGACCCTCACCCACCTTTTGGAGGTAATCAATCTTTTACCACTTAAATATACCTAGTTATTGCTACTCTCTCACAGAGACTGA
Source organism: Hemerocallis citrina (assembly GCA_017893485.1). Classification (NCBI taxonomy): domain Eukaryota; kingdom Viridiplantae; phylum Streptophyta; class Magnoliopsida; order Asparagales; family Asphodelaceae; genus Hemerocallis; species Hemerocallis citrina. Next base: position 177,215,290 of record CM030367.1, read on the forward strand.
CTAGAGCGTCGGAGGGTCCGCCACCGGGACAAACCCCGGTGTTTCAGGACCGTCTGCAGGTACACAAGACCTCGGATCCGACCCTTCCGATCCGAGCCCAACCTTCAAAGTCTTTCCGAGCTCATCGTAGGCCCAAGAAGGTCAACCGAAGCTCGGCAGACGAGCGGCAATCTCCTTCAATACAAATTGAGTTCGAACTCACACCTGGTGCTTCCACACGTGTCTCAGAAATAAGCCGCATCAAGGGGGATTCAGGATTTCTTCCAATCCTGTTGAACTGGCCCCTAACGTGTTGAACTGGCCCCTAACGGGTTGGGACCCGTTCTCAACTGGACAGATCCGTTCATGAGTTAGCGGGTCCAAGAGGAGGGACCCGGTTCCCAATTGGAACCCGTCTATAGGCGAAATTATCATCTTGCGCCTGGAACTTTGAGATCCATACCCACTTTGAATGGTTCCGATTTAACCCTATTTTTAGCCATATCACGAGGCTCCCACTCCCAAAGACCGTGTGTTACAGCCTTGTGGGAATAGTTTTGTTGTTTTGATGGCGTATAGGGCTTTATCGGAGCTTCCAGATGATGGAATCTCGTCTGAGGGGCGAAATGGTGTCTTCCTGAGCTGGTATCGTGCGCGAGGGTGGCTCTTAGGTTGCTTTGGACCTTTGGTGATTTTTCCCGATCTTATATTATTTTTTCGAACCATTTATTCAATTTTGCAAAGCGATAATTTGCTTTTGAGGAGTACTAATCAACCATTCCAGACAATAATTATTTATTCCGGGGCTAATATAATGCTCCCCGAGTTTATAATTATTTCTCAGAATTTTTAATTAATTTTCCTGAATTTAGATCATTTTTTCGCAATTTTTTAAATAAATAATTCGAAATAATAATTAAACAAGGGATTTAATTACCCATTTATGATTTGGCCGAATCTCGACCGTCCATCTGGTGTCGGTGCGCGGTTCGGGATGATCAGACAACAGGGTGGCGCTAAGCGACCTGGACGAGTCTCGACCGTCCATCAACATCTAGCTCGGAATTCTGAGTGATCCGACGGTTCATGTCGCTCGGCAAGACTTTCTCCGTATGGGAAGCTCAGTAGGCCAGTCGCTCGGATTGTGATTCCGAGCGACGTGGCGCAATCTGGGGCGTCCATCTAGATGCGGCACGAATCCCGAGGTCATCTGACGGTGGATCTCACATTTGGTCACGTGGCCGAATCAGGGCCGTCTATTAGGTCGCGGCACGAATCACGAGGCGATCGGACGGCTCATGCTGCTCAGCGTGATTTTCTCCATATGAGCAGCTCAGAATGCCAGTCGCTCGGATTGGGACTCCGAGCAACGTGGCGCAATCTGGGCCGTCCATCTAGAGATCATGCACGAATCTTGAGGGGATCACGAGAAAATGTGATTTTGGTTGGCGTGGCTGAATCAGGACCGTCCATCAGATCTCGACACGAATCACGAGGCCATAGGACGACTCATGCTGCTCGGCGTGATTTTCTCCGTATGTGCAGCTCGGAATGCCAATCGCTCCGATTGGGACTCCAAGCGATGTGACGCAATCTGAGTCGTCCATCAAGAGATCATGCACAAATCTTGAGACAAGGGACGTTTGGACTTCAGGGCCAGGCGTTTGAACTTCTGATGGGCCGTTACAGGAGCCCAAAGTGTTCGAAGGCCCACCCGAATTTCACTTTAACACTTATAAGTTTTCACCACTCCTCTTTCCCCTCATTTTTACGGTTTCATTTTTACTTCACTTTTGTTAAAGCCATTCTTGTTCTCGAGCGGCACTGCTAGCTTTCGTGGCCAGGCGTTTTTAATCTCCGGCGACCTATTCCAACCGTAAACGTCACTTCGAGGTTAGTTATTTCAAACTCAATCTTGAAATGTCTAGAGCTTCGTCGGGGGACGAGACCTCCACTTCGGACCAAGGTACCGGCCGAGCCGTAGTGGTCACGCCGAGGAAAGGGAAGGGAGTGGCTAAGTCAGCCGTTGTATCGACGATAGTGGAGACTCCGAGGGGGGCAGGAGAGTTGGGTCGGCTACCGTCAATGTTGTCGAGCCTCGGCAGAGTAAGGAGCTACCCCGAGGATATTTTGGAGAAGGCGGTGTACGGGATGGCCGTGGTATACGAGGAGAACAACCCGAGGGATCCTTCCGAGGTGGATGAGATCCCCTCGATCATGACCGAGGCAGACCTTCATCGGATCAGGAAGGGATTCTGCATCCCTAAGGAGTATGCTCTGCTACTCCCTGGCCCCGGCTTCCGAGCGTGTACGGGGACGTCGCCAGACACATGCGTCTTCCCGTACGACGCACTCAATGCCAGCCTTCGGCTACCGCTTTCGCCTTTCGTGGTCAAGGTGTTGCAGTGGTATAGCCTGAGCCCCATGCAGTTCATGCCGAACATGTGGCGGCACGTCATTGCCTTCATCCTCCAATGCCAGGCAGTCGGTGTGCAGTCCCAACTCGTCCTCCTCCGCAGCCTCTACCAGATCTGCCGAATGAGCAAGATGGAGTACCGGTACTGATTATCACCGAGGAAGGGGGTTAAACTGATCGAGAGCCCGGACTCCATCAAGCATTGGAAGGAGAAGTACTTCCTGATCCGAGGTCCCGAGCCGTGGGGCTTCCCTACGGCGTGGAAGGAGGACATTCCGAAGTAGGCGAAGGCCGAACCGGTGCTCACTAAAGAAGAAGAGGAGATAGTGACAAAGATCCTCGGTCTTCCGACCCTCGGTTGGAAGGATATTACCGAGGAGGTCTTGTTCGGTGGGGGTCTCAGTTTGATCGACCCCAGTACTCTCCTTTACCTTTTTTTTTCTTAATATATGAGTACTTACTCTTAGTGTTTGTGTTTTTCACTAACTCTTTTGCTCGGTTTTTCTTTATGTACAGAAGCCTTCGGTATGGACTACCGAGCTCTGATGGCGAAGAGGAGCGCGGCAGCGGCAAAGGGTGCGGACACGAAAAAGAGGAAGAGGACTATGGCGGGGCCTCCTTCCGGCCGAGCGACACAAGCTCCCTCGGCGCCAGCGGCTGTTGTCGACTTAGTCAGCGACGCCCCCTTGGAGCCACAAGTTACGCTTCCTTCGGCTGAAGCCCCGGGATCTTCGAGCGGGGCGTTCTCGGTCGGTGCCGCTCTGGCCCTGGAGGTGCCACCGCTCACGGCCGAGGCGGAGGCTATCCTTACCAAAGAGCACAAGAGGCTCTTCGTCCCCGACTGGTGGGTGATGAAGCTGGATGGCTTCCTTGGTGATGCGGGGATGTGCATGCAGGCGGTACGCCATCTGTCGATCCCTAAGGATCGCGCGGCGCTGAGGGCAGGTACGGTCGGCGATGATGCCTTGGATATCGCCTGGTCGACGATGTCGGTAAGTAGCCTCGCTCTGTTCTCTTCAGCTTCAGGGTTAACGATCTTTGAGTTCTCATATTCTTCTGTTTTGTTCACAGACCCTCTGCCACTGCTGTAACGCCCCGAATCCCAAATACACTGAATTCGAGATGTTCTATAGGATCTTTTCACTTTCTTTAGTACAATTTTACAAGGAAAATCAAACTTTACACTTTACATCAGAGTTTACATCAATATTACATTTACATTGCACAGCGGAAGTAAAATTTACAACAATGAAACAATTGTACAACAACATTGAGAAATCTTTAAGTATTTGTTCCTCTTTAATCTTTTTCATGCCATTGATCCTGCATACAACACTGTGGGCACGTCAGTTTATTCAACCGACGATAATTATACATGGCCATCCTCTCTATGCCAGAAACAGTATAACGATTCTCATTTCTTAACAGTTCATAAACTTGTTCACATATCACAATAGAGAAAAAGGGAAATCTTAATGATGTCGTGTCGTGATCGTGCACTTAATCCTTAATGCAATTACTTAATTTACATGACACTAATGCGCACTTGTTCGGATTCTATGCATCCCATACTACATAGGTCCGAGGGCAAGCCCTTAATCGTTCTTCATCTTGGTAGGGTTCAATCCCTCGTTATGACTTAATCTACTACTGTAACTACGGTAGGTATCTTAAATGATCTATGGGTGCAAGCACGTGTACAGAAAACCTGGAGGGGAATTCCACGTCATGTCACGACTCATCGTGAAGAACCTGTGGTAATTTAGCCTCCTTCATGGCACACGATCCTCATGCAGTCACCAAACATCCCACAAGTGTCACCACCGGGACGGTACCCTGAAGCAGTATCCACGTCATGTCATGACGCATCGTGAAGAACCTGTGAGATACTCTCTGCCGCCACGGTACCCTGGAGCCGTATCCACGTCATGTCACGACTCATCGTGAAGAACTTGTGAAATACTCTCCGCCGCAAATCCGATGGCCCTCACTCGTGTTTTTCTCCTACTTTCATCACATCTCCACTATGTACTAATTATTAGAATCATGAATAAAAATCAAAGCTCTAGAGTTAGCCTCTCCACTAAACCGGACTTATTCATTTCATTCTTACATGACCAACCTTGGTCTTCTTTTCAATTTCATTTCATTTCCATTGCCGGGGGAGACTTAGCTACTCTTTTGTTCAATTTCCAATTCACAACTTCCAATTTGAGCATTTCCAACTCATGGATTTAATTTCATTGCCTCAGCATATCATGTTCTTAACTTTTGTATTCATGTAATTCTCAATTCAAAACTATGATTCATTTCATGTAAATTCTCAATTCAAAACTATGATTCATTCCATGTAAATTCATGCAATAACAAATAGCGTTCATCAACATCAACCATAAGGTTCACAATCTTCAACATAAACTGAAATAAGATTCTCTGACATATCAAAAAAACACTCTGGACAGTCGACTTGGAAGATTCCAGTCGACTTGTACAGTCAATTCAAGTTCTTCATAATCACTCGGGGGAGTCGACTGATGCACATGGCCAGTCGGCTGCTCCGCAACTTTCTATGCTCAAAATGTCATTCACGTGACAGTCGACTATCAATAAATCAGTCGTCTGTCCCGGGTTTTAACAGTACACATTCATGCTCAGCTCAGTCGACTTGCTACTCGCATTAAGTCGACTGAACAGGTTCACATTTCAAATTAATGGTTTTTCTTTCCATCAGTTCTTACATGCACATGCATCATGGTGTCAAATTACAATACACATATGTTCATGCTTCATAAACACGTAATTCCTTAACTGTTCAGTAACATCACAACATGGAATTTCACATAACTAATATTTTTCTTTCCTCAAGGAAATGTTAAACATGCATTTACATTTGTTCATAACTTTCTTGCAGAGATGAGACGTTAATCTCAATTTATTACACTAGGACAACACAATGGAAATATCTCATTTCAAGGAATTACTAGACTATTCATAGTTAATTCAATGCATCGATCGGCTGTTCACAACAACAGTCGACTGCACAGACTATTCTCAGTTTTACTAATTATCACTAGTTCTTTGTCATCTGTTCATGTCTCCTCCATCATATATAACATGGGGGATATGAATTTAGCAATCTTTATATCATTTCAATTGTACACACGTACATTATTAAATTTTCCAATAACTCATGAATAAATGTAGCCTCGTACCAGTCGACTTGTCCAAGCGGCAGTCGACTGTACCGACCCATTCCAGTCTTAGTTAAAGTGTCATTACTACATTATTCAACCACCATCATAAACATACACAAGGCAATCTAATACGTTGAATTTACTTTTCACAAGCATGGTGACAATCAGCATAATCATGACACATTTCTACATTAGAAGTCCTGAGAAACACCCACCTTATTGACGAAATATCCGAAATCCAGAAAAACTCCTTAATGCAATGGACGACTCCTTGCTCCTTGCTCCTTGCTCCACACCGAAACCTTCAGAAAATGATGCCCGGCCTCCACAGAATAACACACACAACTCTCTCACAATATAGCTCTCTTACAAAAATAATCTTAGTGTAAAAGAAATAGATGAATGAGAGGGGGTATTTATACACCAATTTGAGTGAGATGGAGGGTTAGGATTTAGTAGATAGTTATAGGATCAAGGGCTAGGATAGACTAGGGAGTTGTGATAACCACCCACATCCCAAATAACTACCCATGACTCAAACCCACTTCTCTACCCAATCCGGCCAAGAATGTGTGCTTATGCACGTGTACATGAAGTGCACGCGCAAGCATAAGTCACCCTAACAAAACTTGTACACAAATAAAAGTCTTTAAAAAATGTTTCACATTACAAGTTGTAAAAAAATAAGAAAAAGGGATTAAATCATGGGCTTTAATAAATGAAGTATACTTTGGGCTTTAAAAAGGCTTTAAAAGAAGGCTTTCTATTTATTTAAAGAAAAGGCTTTTGTATAAAACAATTTGAAAACACATATCTAAATGTTTATACACATCACAATAAAATAATTATAAGATTTAATTCAACCAAAATACTGCACGTGCACACTATGTGCAAAATAAAAAATAATTTTTCATTAATTAGAAAAATCAGGGTATTACAACTTCAGCCATATGCTCAAGCAGTTTGCCGAGTAAGAGAAGGAGATGAAGGTGGCGAACGATCGGGAGCGGTCAGAGCGCTCCAAGGTGGTGAAGCTGTTCGAGGCCGAACTACGGCTCTCGACATCACAAGCAGCCAAGGTGGGTGCCCTCGAGCCGAAGCTCGCCGAAGCGCTCGAGCACTCAGCGGCCGAGATAGCCAAGGTCAAGGCGATGGAGAAGGAGAAGGCTCACCTTGAGGAGGAGCTGGTGAAGGCTTTGAGGGCGTCCGTGGAGGCACTGAAGGGGCAGGAGATGAAGGTGGCGGAGGCGAAGAAAGCCATTCAGGACGAGGCGGAGGCCCATATGATGACAAATATGGAGAAGGCCTACGCTCGAGCTCTGAAGCATGTGGCAGCTCACATCCCTGGCTTCGACAGTTCGACATACTACTTCTACGATCCAGTAGAGGACGAGGAGTTCATCCCTCTGGCGGAAGTCGAGCCCGAGTGGGAGGGTGACGAAGCTGAGGGCGATGGCGAGGAGGAGGTGAACCCCGAAGTGGCGCTCGTCACTCTGCCGAGCGAGGGCGCTTCGGAGCAGCACCTCGAGGTGGCTCCCTGACTCAGTCGCCTCTTTTTTTTTTTTTGTATTGCCGAACTGCGGACTGGCCACCGCTTCAACTTCGAAATGAATAAGAAAGTTCTCCGTTTTGACTAAGTGTTGAGAAAATCTCGAACTCTTTTTTGTCTAAGTGTTGAGAAAATTTCAAACTCTTTTTTTTCTAAGTGTTGGAGTAGTGTGAATCTCAACGGCCCTGTGCCCTGGTTCTTTTCAGATCGTCGAAGCGCTATAGGTCGTCGAGGAGCCTCGGATAGCCGAAGTGGCTCGCCTAAAAGCTAGTCTAGGGGCGACAAGATTGGGGCTCGAGTGGAACCGAGAGCATCTTCAAGAAGTAGAGTAGGACCTCCGTAAGGCGAAATACGAGCTGAAGCACCTGAGGTCGACCTTAGTTCGTCCAGACATATAGAGGAGGCGGTTAGAGGAGCGGATTAAAGAGAGGATCCCTGAAAGCGATGACTTGGATTCGTCGGCTGAAGCCAACCTCGGCCTAAAGATTAAGCATCTTCGCCACTCCTTGTCTAAGGTGACGGCGGAAAGGGATGAGCTGAAGAAAGTGACCCTCGATAAGAGCATGGAGGTTGCTCACCTTCGACGGACGATCACCGAAGGATCTCGAGAGGTAGGCTCGATGCGGTTGCCTCGTCTGTTAATAAAGGTGAGAAACGACTCGCTTAAAGAGCAAATTCTCAAGCTCGAGGCAGAGGTCGCCCATCTTCAACCACGACCCGAACGGAGCAATGTCCGATCCACCACTTGCACTCGCGAAGAGCGTGATAAGAGGATAACCTTCCACGAGCTGGCGCGTCACTCGCCGTCAGTGCATTGGAGTCCGGGCAACGCACAAAGTGGGGCGGTAGCTTCGTCGAGTGGAGCGTTCGTTGGAGCCACCGCTAGAATGGGTGCCGATGATGCTTCTCAGCTAGCCGGTCTAGAGGCGAGTGCCGAGGGGGGACGTTGGCAGCTCAACATTCGTCGCCCTCAGGTGTCTCTTAACCGAAGTATGCCCGCACCTCGGAGGTGCTGAAGTAGGCCTTATGAGTCTTGCACTTTTAACTTCACAAGTATTGTTTCTCGCTGTATGGATGAGCAGTTGGTCTTGTAACTAGACTTGTTTCTCATATTTCAATGAAATAATACTTGTCTTCGTATTCGTGTGTTTTGCTGGCATTTGTAGTTGTCGATAGTTGTAGGAGCACTCCTGAATGGCGAACCACTTCTTACTTGCTTATGAGCGATTAGTAGAAGTGGAATCGAGCCATGTATTGGACTCCGAACTCGTCGTTTAAAAGAGAGAGCCAACAGTTGTGGGAGCAATTCCGAATGGTGAACCACTTCTTACTCGCTTATGAGCGAGTAGTAGAAGCGGAATCGAGCCAAGTGTTGGAATCCATACTCATCATTTAAAAGAGTGAGTCAACGGTTGTGGGAGCAATTCCGAATGGCGAACCACTTCTTACTCGCTTATGAGCGAATAGTAGAAGTGGAATGAGCCAAGTGTTGGACTTCGAACTCGCCGTTTAAAAGAGAGAGTCAACGGTTGTGGGAGCTATTTCGAATGGCGAACCACATCTTACTCGCTTATGAGCGAGTAGTAGAAGCAGAATCGAGCCAAGTGTTGGACTTCGAACTCGTCGTTTAAAAGAGAGAGTCAACAGTTGTGGGAGCAATTCCGAATGGCGAACCACTTCTTACTCGCTTATGAGCGAGTAGTAGAAGCAGAATCGAGCCAAGTGTTGGACTCCGAACTCGTCGTTTAAAAGAGAGAGTCAACGGTTGTGGGAGCAATTCCAAATGGCGAACCACTTCTTACTCGCTTATGAGCGAGTAGTAGAAGCGGAATCGAGCCAAGTGTTGGACTCCGAACTCGTTGTTTAAAAGAGAGAGTCAACGGTTGTGGGAGCAATTCCAAATGGCGAACCACTTCTCACTCGCTTATGAGCGAGTAGTAGAAGCGGAATCGAGCTAAGTGTTGGACTCTGAACTCGTCGTTTAAAAAAAAATAGCAAGTAGAGCTAGACTACCCTAAAAATAGAAAATTTGCTAGGTAGAGTTAGGTTACTCAAGAGATAGGAAAGTTGTGAGGAGAAATTTCTCTTTATTTAAAATAACCGAGCGGCTGCTTCTATGTTGTAGACCGCCTTTACATTTTTGATTAAAAAGAAGATACAAGTAAGGTTTTTGCAATCCTGGGAAAGTTGCTTGGAGCGGTGCTTAGACACCCTCTCGGTACTTCATCAGGTGCTCAGCATTCCAAGTCCTTGGCATCTTCCTGTCCCCCGGGTCTTCGAGTTGATACGCGCCCGGGCGTATAACTCTGGAGACCTTATATGGTCCTTCCCAATTGGGTGCCAGCTTGCCTCTTTTGCTTGGATCAGAAATTGATAACTTTCTTAGCACTAAGTCCCCTTCCTTTAGGTTGGTCGGTCGTACCCTCTTGTTGTAAGCTTGAGTGGTCCTACGACGGTAGGTCTCCTGGCAGATTGCGGCTCTCTCGCGGATCTCGTCAATGAGGTCTAGGCAGTTGCGAAGCTGGTTCGCGTTCTGTGCCTCGTTGTAAGCTATGAGTCTAGGTAAAGGTAGATCCACCTCTAAAGGGATAAGAGCTTCTGATCCGTATGTGAGGTTAAAAGGGGACTCTCTCGTCGGAGTTCTTTTGGTGGTACGATAGCTCTAAAGTACATTAGGGAGTTGTTCGACCCATAGCCCTTTGGTGGACTTGTCGAGCCTCTTCTTCAAGCTTGAGAGGATTTGTCGGTTCGCGTTCTCCGCTTGGCCGTTGGACTGGGGGTGCGCTACTGAAGAGAACCGCTGTTGAATCCCGAGGTTGGTGCAAAAGTCGTGGAAGGCAGCTCCCGTAAATTGGGTCCCATTGTCGGTTACGAGAATGCGAGGTACCCCGAACCGACAGACAATGTTCTTCCAAAAGAACTTCTGCACCTTGTTCTTGGTGATTGTTGAGAGAGGTTCGTCCTCTATCCACTTGGAGAAGTAGTCTATTGCTACCACCAATAACTTCAGCTGGCTTGGTGCCGGAGGGAAAGGTCCGAGCAAGTCCATGCCCCACATTGCGAACGGAATTGGGCTCGCCAAAGAGACAAGTTGTGCTTGGGGCAGGCGACAGATTGGGGCGAACTTCTGACAGGAATCGCACCGGTGGACGTACTCCTCAAAATCACTTAGTAGTGTAGGCCAGAAGTACCCATAGTTCAAAAGCTTCCGGGCAAGGGATCTCGCTCCCAAGTGCACACGACATATACCATCATGGGCTTCCCTTAGGGCGTAGAGCGCTTCTTCTGGGGAGAGGCATCTCAGATAGGGCCTACCATCGACCTGGGTGTAGGAGCATTAGTACATGACCCTGTCCAGGAGTGTGTACCGCTCTGCTCGTGTCCTGATCCTCCTTACTTCTTTCGGATCTTTGGGAAGGACTCCATCTCGGAGGTAATCGAGGAAGGGCTTCATCCAGTTTTCCCCAAGTGTTAGGGGGTAGGCTTCCATTAGCTCCGAGCCATCTTCGTCGATGCTTGGTTTGAGAAGGATCTCTATTAAGACGGTCCAATCTAGACCTTGGAGGGACGAGGAGGCAGGCTTAGAGAGGGCATCCGCTTGTGCATTTTTCTCTCGAGGAACTCGCTGGAGTTGAACATCTCTGAATAGAGATAGAAGCTCCCTCAACTTTGCCAAGTACCTAGCCATGCAGTCGTCTCTCACCTCGTACTCCCCGGACACTTGATTGACCACTAACTGAGAGTCGCTGAAGACCCTTACTTGTTCGGCACCTGCCTTGCGAGCCAAGCAGAGCCTCGCAATTAGGGCTTCATATTCTGCCTCATTATTTGATGCTGGAAGTTGAGGCAGAATACTAGAGGACGAAAGCATCAGGGCTAGTTAGGATGACGCTGACCCTGCTTCCATCGGCACAGGAGGACCGTCCACATAGACGGTCCAAACAGAGGGGTTGACAGGTGACTCGCCTGTGTCGGGGATGGTGTTCTCCACGATGAACTCGACCAGAGCTTGGGCCTTTATCGTCGTCCTGGGCTGGTAGCTGATGTCGTGTTGTCTCAGCTTGATGGACCACTTCATGAGCCATCCGGAAGTCTCCGGCTTATAGAGAACCTGTTTCAGCGGTTGGTCGGTAAGGACGACCACTGAGTGGGATTGGAAGTAGGGGCGGAGCTTTTGGGCCGCTATGACCAAGGCGAGTGCCATCTTTTCCAGCTTCGGATAATAGAGTTCGGCGTCGCGGAGCACCTTACTCACGTAATAGATGGGCTTTTGCATCTTATCCTCTTCCCTCACAAGGACCGCACTGAGCGTCTGTTCCGAAGCTGCGAGGTGGAGGTAGAGGACCTCCCCAGGTGCCGACTTGCTCAGGAGCGGGGGGTTGGCCAAATACTCTTTGAGCTTGTCAAAGGACTCCTGTTGCTACGGCCCCCACTCGAAGCCTTTAGCCCCCCCGAGGGCTTTGAAGAAGGGGAGGCACTTTTCCCCGGACTTGGAGAGGAATTGCCCGATCGCGGCGAGGCACCCCGTGAGTCTCTACACCTCTTTGACGTTGGAAGGGGGAGCCATTTTGAGAATGGCTTGGATCTTCTTGAGGTTGGCCTCTATGCCTCTCTGGCTGACCATAAACCTCAGAAATTTGCCCGATGAGACACCGAACGCACACTTGTTCGGGTTAGTCTCATATTGTGCCTCCTCAGCACCTCGAAGGCTTCTTGAAGGTCGAGGGTGTGCTCCTGCCCTCGAGTGCTCTTGACCAATATGTCGTCGACGTAGACCTTCATATTTTGGCCAATCTGGTCTCGGAAGACCTTATTCACCAGGCACTGATAGGTAGCTCCCGCATTTTCAAGCTGAAGGGCATAACACAGTAGCAGTAGAGGCCTTGGTCCGTCACGAACGAGGTCTTTGGGATGCCCGGAGGGAACATCCTAATTTGGTTGTATCCTGAGAAAGCATCCATAAAACTGAGGAGCTCATGCCCAGAAGTCGCATCGATCAGGGCGTCGATGTTGGGAAGAGGAAAAGGGTCCTTCGGGCACGCCTTGTTAAGATCGGTGAAGTCAATGCATATTCTCCAACTCCCATTGGCCTTCTTGACCATCACCACATTGGAGAGCCACTAAGGGTAGTTTACCTCCTGAATAAAGTGGGCGTTGAGGAGTTTCTCAACCTCCACCTTGATCGCCTATTATCTCTCGGGGGCAAACTTACGCCTCTTCTGTTGGATAGGCTTGACCCCGGAGGCGACACTCAGACGGTGCTTCGAGAGCTCCTCTGAGATCCCGGGCGTGTCTGCTGCAATCCAGGCGAAGAGGTCTCGATTCTCCCGTATGCACCGGGAGACGTCTTGCTTAATGGAGGGGGAGAGAGCCTTGCTGATGCAAAACATCTTAGTGGTATCTTCTTTGGAGAAGACCACTTCCTCCAACTCTTCCATGGTCTCGGAAATAGTCTGACCGCCTTCCTGAGGCAGTTCGAGTGCTTCCAAGGAGAGAACCGGACCCCCCATCGAGGTCATATAGCACTTCCGAGCTGCTTCTTGGCTTCCCCTCACTTTTCTCACTCCTGAGGGGATGGGAAACTTCATTTTCATGTGGTAGGCTGAAGGGATGGCTTGAAGCGCAGCCAAACCTGGTCTACCCAGGATAACATTATACGCGGTATTGACGTCAACCACCATGAAGTCCATTTGCTCTATGCGAGTTGTCGGGGCCTTTCCAGCCGTTACGTCGAGGGTTATAATTCCCTTGACCGTAACCGGGACCCCGGTGAACCCGTGGAGAGTGTAGCCCGCGGACTTGAGCCGGTCCCTGGACAGCAGGAGGCCTTTGAAGGCTTCCAAGAAAAGGATATTGACGGAGATGCCGTTATCTACCAAGACGCGACGAACTTCGAAGTTCGCCATGCGGACATTGATGATGAGGGCGTCGCAGTGGGGCGTGCAGATGCTCTCCAGGTCCCTATCGAAGAACGTCACCGGGACTCCAAGGCCCTTTAGGGGAGGATGGCTCTGCATGGAGTTAACCTCCCTTACGAAGGCTTTTCGGGGGGAGTTGGAATCTCGCCCCATTGGGCTCCCGTGTATCAGGTGCAAGATGCCTTCTACTTTGGCCTTCGGAGTCTCCGTGCGCTGCTCATTTCGCCTGTGAGGCCCCCGAGGCAGCGGGGGCGGATCGGCTCGGTCCCTTTTTACGAACCGGTTGAGTTGCCCTCTTTGAATGAGGGCCTCGATTTCATCCTTCAAGGCCCGACATTCATCTGTGTCGTGCCCGTGGTTCCGATGGAAACGACACCACTTACTCCGGTCCCTCTTCTTTGCTGGAGTATTCATCCTTGGGGGAGGCAGTAGGAGACCATCGTTCCCTATCTCCATGAGGATGGCAGATACACTCGCGTTAAGCGGAGTGAATTTCTCGAATCGATGAGGAGGATGCCGCTGACCTCCATTGTCTTTTTGGAGCTTCTTAGCATCTTCTTCTTCTACACCCTTCCGTTTATTCGCAGAAGATGAGGCCTCAAAGGTGGGGCGGCAGACGGCTTCTTCCGCTCGGATGTACTTCTCGCTCCGGAGTAGGAGCTCTGAGAGGTCCCGAGGGGGCTTCTTGGCGAGGGACGCCCTGAGGTCAGCATTAAGGACGTTGGACTGGAAGGCGATGGTGGCGACCGAGGGTTCCAAAGAAGCAATGGACCTGGCCTCGGCAGTGAAGCATTTGACATAATCCCTTAGTTGTTCGCCCTTCTTTTGGCTGAGGAACAGTAGGGTGTCGCTCGTCTTCTCTGCGCGCCGACTGCTCACGAAATGCGTGAGGAAAAGGCCCTCAAACTGATCGAAGGAGAAGATAGATGCCGGCGCAAGCCGAGAGTACCATTCCCGTGCCGACCCCTTGAGTGTGGCTAGGAAGGTCTTGCAAAGGAGGGAGTCTGATGCATGGTGGATCATCATGAGAGTTTTGAAACTCTCAATGTGATTTGCGAGGTCGGACTCCCCGGTATAGGTCTCGAAATGTGGAGGCTTGAAGTTGTCGAGGACTGGAGCCTCCATAATGGTACGGGAGAATGGGGCCTGCTCGGACGAAGGTGCCTTGCATGTCGCCCCTCGTCTCGGTCGAGCTGGCCGAGGCACCTCTCCATCTCGTGGAGACGGTGGTAGACCGAGTCATCCCTTCGGTCTTGTCTGGCTGAGCCCCGAGACTCGTTCTCATGTCGAGGAGGGCTGGGGCTGCACCGGTGATGGCTCAGAGTAGGAGGTGGACTGACTGAGAGACGGGGGTGACTTGGGGTAGGATGCGAACTACGGGAGCGGCAGTGGTGATCGAGAGAAGGGCAGTGATGGCTCGCAGCCTGCCTAGGACTTCGGGAGCGGCAAGGATGGTGAGAAGCTGGTGGAGGACTGGGAGTCCTACGGCCATTGTTGGGGGCAACGTTGAGGGCCTGGAGGACCGCCTCCTGGAATTGCTGGAATTCTGCCCTTGTGACGGGGGCCTCCTGCTCATGATGGTCCTGAAGTGCATGGTGACCTGCCGGGGAGCGGCTCCGTCTTGGGCGATGTTGGGGCGACTATCTTCGTCTACGGCGAAAGTTGGACCTCCCTCGGTTGGATCGGCGTAGCGAACGGTCCCTGGCCAGCTCGCGGCGAGGGTTCGACCCTTGGGCCCGCCTCTCCTTCAGATGGGTACGGAGATCGGGTCCGTGCTCGGTCTACTGATTGTTGATCACGTTCCGTAGATCCTTTGGAGTGGGAGGAGTATAGGAAGTCAGGGAATCGGTATCGGCATTATGGATGGAGACTCGAACCTGATGGATAGGTTGCTTGTGGCGGCTCCGTCGAGAGGGTTCCCCCACTGCAGCCTGGGGTCCCAAGGGCTGCTGGATGGACTATAGGGCCAGAGGATCGAGCTGCTGGGTTGGTTGGTCGGGATGGGGGATATCTCCCTGCAGGGGAGGAGGAGGAGGATGAGAAGAGGTTGTCCTTCGATTGGAATTCGCGGGTCTCTTCTTGGGAGGCATGGCTGGGAATAACGTGGGTTGAAGGAGGAAGACGAGATTGCATATCGAGTGTGTTCCCACAGACGGTGCCAATCTGTTGCCGTTGAATTCAGGTGTGGGGGCAATATATGAGATTTGTAAGTTCGTGAGGAACTCACACAGGTTGACCCCTTCTTCTTCCTTGCTGATTTGTTGGCTCCTTGGTGCTCCCTTGCGATCTGCACAAACATTCGAGACACCGGGATGGATACCGACAACGAACCCTCCGACGATCAAGTCAATACACAGAAAAAGTCAAGGGAAAAGAGCTCAAGTGTGCAAAGTGTGATCACCTTTTACAGTAGGAGGCAGGGGGTTTTTTATAGTCGCAATAGGGATCTCTTTCAGGATAAGAGTGAATCCCTACTTCCCGGTGTGGCAGGATAAGGGTGGTGATAACCACCTCCTCTAGATCAGGGGGAGCCAGGATTTCCTCCAATCCTGTTGAACTGGCCCCTAACGGGTTGGGACCCGTTCTCAACTGGACAGATCCGTTCATGAGTTAGCAGGTCCAAGAGGAGGGACCCGGTTTCCAATTCAGACTCGTCTGTAGGCAAAATTACCGTCCTGCCCCTGGGACTTTGAGATCCCTGCCAACTTTGAATGGTTCCGATTTAACCCCACTTTTAGCCATATTAACCACCGATCCAAAGAAGATTGGTTTTTCAATTTTCTCATCCGCAACCAATCCGAACCTTAATTGGATCGGTTTCCATCCAAGCCGATTAAGCTCGGATTGGATTGGATTGGATGGTCGGTTTGGCATGCTACTTTTCACCATCAACATCATCATAATTTTGTTGAAATTTAAAAAGATCAACTTCAATCAAACTTAAGAAACAATCTGCTATTTGTTATTCAGAAATGAATTTAAAATGAGGATTCATAAAACCACAAGTTGTTAATGAATTTTGCACTAATTGTTTGAGATGATGACATTTAAATGAGTGAGATAAAATGCTTTTTCACTTGCATACTTCTGTAATCTTCGATTATGATCTTAAAATAAACATCAATAACCAGAGCTAATTGAATTTTAGGTACAATAAAAAAAATAGAAAACAATTTCTGCTTGACTTGATTAAAGTAACTACTAAATGTTACATCAACTTCATAATTCTATTAAGCCGGGCCCCACTGTAAATCAAGCATTTCTCAACAACATAACACACAAGATTATGGAGAATCAAAACATAGGTAGAACAACTGCTCGGTTTTTAATAAAGAAATTAAAGAAGTTTGTTTGTATCTTCAAGATAATGGGAAATGACTATTTGTATATTCAAGAAATTAAATGAGAACTGTATTTTTTATGGACTTATGAATAGAGGTACGGTCGGTTTGGTTTGATCGGTTATTTGAAAGCCACATCCAACAACCGAACCGGTCCAGTTGGCTATTGAAGATCAAGAACCGGACCAACCCAAACCCCCAATTGGTTCGGTTAAAAACTGATTGGTTCGGGTTGGATAATAGTTGTCCACCCCTATTGTCAATAACAACATACATTATTTTGATATCGTTATTGTCAATAGCGGCACATGTAAACCAAAAAAAAAGTAATGCTATTAGAAGTAATGACATAAGTACATTTCACTTACAATTATGAGCACTCTGATTTGAAGAAAAAATAGTAAGTGTTGAAACATCTTATAACTGATGTCGTTATTTCAATAACGGCAACCTTAAGCTGATGTCGTTGTTGAAAATAGCGGGACCAGTATAATAATATTTTTCACATAAATAGTGGCCCCTTCTTCTCCTTCCCATTTTACTTTATCTCTTTTCCTCCACTTCCGAACCCAAAACCCTAAAACCCTATAGCACAAATTTGACTTATGTTTACTCTCAAACTTCATATCTTCTACCTCCCTATCCTCCGACTCCAAAATTCAACTCCTCCAATCAGAAAAATCTCCAACATTGACTCTGGTCATCTCATGCATCATCCACGACATATTATCTGCTCTCCAACTTACGGTTTATTTTGAAGGTATTCATACAACCATATATTGTGTTGTTTGCATAGTTATGCTTGTGAGTAGTTAATGACTCGAATATTCGTCCCTTTATGTATAGGTATGGATTATGATATACCTATTTGTTTATATTTTTAGGGTGAAATAATTCAACATCCAAAGATAGGATATTGTTATAGCGATGTTGAACGGTTCATAATTTGGACTCCCCGTAACTTTATATACTCACAACAAGTATATACGTTATAGAGGTGAATGGAGTCTCAAAATCAATGCATGTTATGCTACCGAAAAAGGAGACGAACAATATTTCATGGCTGTGCCAATAGATAATGATAATGCACTAAGGTCCATGATTGCTATGACACTTGATCTAAATTGTAGTTTGACTACATTGAAGTCATATATTGAGCAAATTAAGCTTCCTAATACGACGATGCCTTTGGATGATATATCAGTTGGGAACTAGAACGCGTCAGTTGTGGTTCGACCTCGTGCCTCAGGATCAATATTTGGATCCCCGTCGGTATAGTGATTCACGGAGATATATATAAACATGTAAGATAGTACCACATCATGTACGCTTCTCGATCCCACCCATCATATGTATGAGACATTCAAGCACCAAATCATATTTTCGCTCATTCCACATTGCCACATGAGATCGATGATGATCGGCCCAATCAATATTCGGCATTCGATCCTGACCGATAATGTTGTGTAGTCGTCGGTCGTACAAGCGAGTTTCTGGGATTCTCTGTTGCGCGCAAAACTATCGGATGACTTTATTCAGATAGTAGAACTCCATGATATTGAAGTCCACGATCTTGTCAACCACAGTTGCGTGTTAGCCGTGCATAAGGGAGGTAGTCTTTCAAGCCTATCGGAGGTGTATGGATCACAATTGACATACCCTTCCCACAGTTGATTAAGCTCATATATGTATATAATACCCTGATTTTCATTTATGAAAATTATTTTTTTTTATTTTTTTACGTATTGTGCACGTGTAATTTTGCAGTATAAAATTTTATAATTATTTTCATTTCATAAACAAATGAGTATATATATATATATAGAGAGAGAGAGAGAGAGAAATGATCTGATGCGAACTGTTCTCACAACAGTTCGTGCGATCCCTTCCCATAGCCGTTGGATTCAATTTGTGAAATGGACGGTTCACATCAGTACGGTTAATAGGGTGGGGGTATTTTGGGCAATTCAGATCCATCTTCCTCCTCTTCTCATCTGCTCGATTCGCTTCTATTCCTATAGCTTCAGATCAATCTTTCTCTTCAGATCCATCTTCCTCCTCTTCTCATCTTCTCGATTCGCTCTCTCGCTCTCACTTCAGATCCAAGATTTCTCTTCAGATCAATCTTCCTCTTCTCATCTGCTCGATTCGCTTCTATTCCTCCCAGTCTCAAAATCCCCAAGTCTCAAACCTTCTCATCTTCTCCCTTATTGATAAAGTACCTCTTGGTCAGAAGATTGCTGAGGATGTGGATACAGAAATGGGGAGTCGAAGCAAAGATGGTCGAAGCGTGAATTGTAGTACTTATTCCAATTCTAGTATTCAAAGTTTTAGCAAAACAGTGGATCTAATGTTTTTTATTCTAATTTGGTTAAACTTTGTCTTCTGTTTCGATTTAAAGAAACTATAGAAGTCATCAACCTAAATAACAGACACAACTCAAACTGAACTTCACAGTTCTTATTTGCGATCTCTGCAAAACCCAAAAACATCTCATGCTAATCTCATCTCATGTATCAAAATACTAGTTTGCAGTCAGAGACGCTAAATATATTTGGCAAACAAAAATGTTAAAATTTTCAGTTACACATAAAAACATTTGTAATCACTATATATTGTTTACTGAAAATAGCAAGTCAGCATATAGACAGAAATTTTATAATTAGTAATTACACGTGTTTGAGAGCGAATGGGAGAAGATGAGAAGGTTTGAGAGCGAGAGATGAGAAGGTTTGAGAGCGAGAGAGCGATCCAGCGAATGGGAGAAGATGAGAAGGTTTGAGAATTGGGGATTTTGAGACCGGGAGGAAGAGAAGGGGATTTTGAGACTGGGAGGAAGAGAGACGGCTGGAGAAGATGAGAAGAGGAGGAAGATGGATCTGAATTGCCCAAAATACCCCCACCCAATCAACCGTACTGATGTGAACCGTCCATTTCACAAATTGAATCCAACGGCTATGGGAAGGGATCGCACGAACTGTTGTGAGAACAGTTCGCATCAGATCATTTCTCTCTCTCTCTCTCTCTCTCTATATATATATATATGTATATATATAGGTCTCCTCCATTTGTTTTTATTAAAGCCCATTTTTCTTTAATAAACATAAGTTTATTTTATAGCCCAATTTAATTTATTTTTGTAAACTAATTTGGCCCATTAAATAAAGGCCCATGAATTTATTTTTTCTTTTAAATACAACTTGTAATGTAGACAATTTTTTTGATTATTTTATAAAGAATAAAATATACAACTTTTAAATATGGGGGACTATTGAATGCACGTGCATTGCACGTACACGTGTAGTGTGCACTCCACCTTGGCCGTTTTTGAATGAGAGGGAAAGGAAAAGAAAAGTGGAGTTGTGGGAGGTAGTTTTGGGATCATGGTTGGTTACTACAACTTTCCCTTAAATCCTAGCCCTTGGTCCTTAACTCCTAGATTAATCCTAGCCTTTTATTTGTCCCAAATTTTAGTATAAATACCCCCCCAGCCTAGTTATTCTTGCACTCTTTATTCTCCAAACCTATAGTAAGAAAATACAATTATTAGTAGTGAGTTATTAGTAGGAAGTGAGAATAAAAGATTGAGAGTTGAGTGTTTGTGCTTGCATTCAAGGAGGTCGGCTGCTAGGAAGGCTCGGGTTGCACTTGGAAAGCATCGGTTTGCACATCAAGGAGGAGGAGGAGCGCTCATTTGGCACGCTCGAGAAGGAATCTTTCGTTTAGGAGGTGTTGTGAATTTTTCTCTCCAAATAAGATGAGTTGTTTTTCTATATTTCTAATTAGATACCATGTTAGGGGTGATTGAAATGATAATGCATGAAAGAAACTAATAAGAGTACACTTAATTAGAAAAAAGAGTTGCTAGTAGATTAAATTGATTGCTTGATAGATTGCATGTTATCTTGTCATGAATCTTAAGTTGTATGCGAATCGTTTTGTAGTAATGGAATATATGAATTAGAATTGTTGTTAATATCAAAAACTAAGTACAAAATGTTAGTAGGTGAAATTGTTGCTTTATGTGCTTAGATGGACTTTCATGATATTGTTTGGAATGAATAAATTATAATATGTTTTTGGATTTATGAACGGGGGAAAAACAGGGAATTGATGTAGGAAATTTTAATACAAAGTTGTTTGAGGAATGTCAAAATGATTTATGAAAATGGTAGTACGCAATTTAAATTAATTGTATGAGAAATGTGTGTTTAATTATTGAAAAAATTATTTTAAAATACTGGAGTGTTGAATTATGTTAAAATAAACTTTCTGAAAATTTACAGGAATTTTAGTGAAAGCAAAACTAAAATACGAGCCTTTGAACCAACGAAATGTTCTAATGAACAGAGAGTTTAATTAAATAAAATTCGAGTTGTAGTTGAGACAACTTGAGCCTATGGCTCAAGCGGTCGGTGAGCCCTCCGGCGCTACAGTAGCGCGGGTGTGTGTGTGTTGAGGTTGCTGGTTCGAAACCTGTGTCCACCATTCTTTTGTTTGCATTTTTAAAAATCGAAACAGATCCGAGCAGAGAACATAAAAGTCTCTGGCTCCCTTCTATATCGCTGAGCACAGTTGGCCTAGTGGCTAGCGCATGCGGCTGTCTTCTCTTGGGTCGTGGGTTCGATTCCTGGTGTGGCCAAAATACTATTTTTGTTTAAAAAAATGATTTCTAGGTTTTCTTGGTGTGTAAAAATTCCGAAAAAAATACTATTATTATTCTAAAATCATGTGTGACTTATGAAAATTTATTGGGAGTTATTAGTATGAAATAAAGTGCATTTTTGAAAGTAAAAGTGTAATTGGAACTATAGTTTTACACTCGTGTAATTTCATAAAAATGTGTTTTGACGAAGAAATTGATATAAGTGTTAGAAAAGGAAAATTGAAAGAAAGAAAGTATAAATGTGAAATTTTATATGAGTTATTCTTGCTAAAGAATAGCATGATAATGATGAGTTTGTGAATATTCACTTTGACTAGATATTTTTGTGATATGATTTCAAATGTGGAAATAAATATTGGTTATGAAATGCATGATGTATGATTGAACTTCAAGTATGATTATTGACTCATGAAAAGATTGGAAGTCATGTGATTGAAAAAGAGAAATGTTCTTGAGTATGACAACTCAAACAAGTGAATTTGTGAATTGAAATTGAAAATTAGGGTGTAGCCAAAACTCACACCGGCAAGTGAAAGTGATGAGATATGATAATTGAAATTGAAAAGACCAAGTTTGGGTCAATGTGAAATGAAAAAAATAAGACCGGTATTGGTGAGAGGGCTAACTCTAAGAGATTGATTTTGTTCATGATTTCATTAAATTAAGGATTAGTACATAGTGAAGAGGTGATGAAAGTGAGAGAAAAACTCAAGTATGAGGGCCTCGAGTCTACGATGTGGGTGTGATTCACAGTTTGTCTTCACGATGCGTCGTGACATGACGTGGGCACTACTCCAAAATTATCGGGATCTTGGCGACGCTTGTGGGGTGTTTGGTGACTGCGAGAGGATCGTATGCCATGAAGGAGGCTGAATTGTCCATAGATAGTCTTCACGATGCATCGTGACATGACGTGGGATTCCCCTCTAGTGTTTCTGTACATGAGCTCGTACTCATAGGACATCTAGGATACTTACCGTAGTTACAGTAATAGATTAAGTCATGACGAGGGATTGAACCCTACAAGATGAAGAACGATTAAGATGCTTGCCCTCGGACCTATATAGTATGGGATGCATAGAATCCGAACAAGTGTGCATTAGTGTCATGTAATGTAAATAACTGCATTAAGGACTAAGTGCACAATCACAATACGACATCAATAGGGTATTCGCCTTAGTTTGATATGTGAACAAGTTTGTGTTTGTTAAATATTGAAAATCAATTATACTGTCTCCGGCATAGAGAGGATGGCCGTGTATAATGATCGTCGGTTGAATAAACCGACGTACCCACAGTTTTGTATGCAGGATAAATGGCGTGATAATGAAATAAATGTTGGTTATGAAATGCATGATGTATGATTGAACTTCAAGTATGATTATTGACTTATGAAAAGATTGGAAGCCATGTGATTGAAAAAGAGAAATGTTCTTGAGTATGACAACTCAAACATGTGAATTTGTGAATTGAAATTGAAAATTAGGGTGTAGCCAAAACTCATACCGGCAAGTGAAAGTGATGAGATATGATAATTGAAATTGAAAAGACCAAGTTTGGGTCAATGTGAAATGAAAGAAATAAGACCAGTATTGGTGAGAGGGCTAACTCTAAGAGATTGATTTTGTTCATGATTTCATTAAATTAAGGATTAGTACATAGTGAAGAGGTGAAGAAAATGAGAGAAAAACACAAGTATGAGGGCCTCGAGTCTACGATGTGGGTGTGATTCACAGTTTATTTTCACGATGCGTCGTGACATGACGTGGGCACTACTCCAGAATTATCGGGATCTTAGCGACGCTTGTGGGGTGTTTGGTGACTGCGAGAGGATCGTGTGCCATGAAGGAGGCTGAATTGTCCATAGATAGTCTTCACGATGCATCATGACATGACGTGGGATTCCCTTCCAGTGTTTCTGTACATGAGCTCGTACTCATAGGACATCTAGGATACTTGCCGTAGTGACAGTAGTAGATTAAGTCATGACGAGGGATTGAACCCTACAAGATGAAGAACGATTAAGAGGCTTGCCCTCGGACCTATGTAGTATGGGATGCATAGAATCCGAACAAGTGTGCATTAGTGTCATGTAATGTAAATAACTGCATTAAGGACTAAGTGCACAATCACAACACGACATCAATATGGTATTCGCCTTAGTTTGATATGTGAACAAGTTTGTGTTTGTTAAATATAGAAAATCAATTATACTGTTTCTGGCATAGAGAGGATGGCCGTATATAATGATCGTCGGTTGAATAAACTGACGTACCCACAGTTTTGTATGCAGGATAAATGGCATGATAAAGATTAAAGGAGAACTGATGCTTAGAGATTATTCAAATGTTGTTGTACTTTATATAAATGTTGTAAATTTGCTTCCGCTGTAAAATATAAAGTGTAAAGATTTCTTGTAACTTTGATGTAAAGTGAAAAGTTTTAAATTCCTTGTAAAATTTTACGAAAGAAGTGTAAAGATCCTGTGGAATCTCGAATTCAGTTGTATTTTGGAATTCGGGGTGTTACAGAGTGGTATCAGAGCCACGCTTCACACTAGTACAAATTTATAAGGAACGACACCCTAGAAGTGGACATTAGAGTGTGTGCTGAGTCTAGAGATTTAAATGTAAGTTACTTACATTTGTGTTGATCTATGACTTATGCTTCTTCCTCCCTTTTTCTAAGATGGCTGATCACTTCGACCC
Source organism: Hemerocallis citrina (assembly GCA_017893485.1). Taxonomy (NCBI): domain Eukaryota; kingdom Viridiplantae; phylum Streptophyta; class Magnoliopsida; order Asparagales; family Asphodelaceae; genus Hemerocallis; species Hemerocallis citrina. Next base: position 177,239,061 of record CM030367.1, read on the forward strand.
TGCTGGAGACGACAATTGGCATATCATAGAGGAAGATTACTATTCTGGACAAGCAGATTCCGAGGAAGAGTACTACCCAGGGCAAGCAGACTCCGACGGAGAGGAATGGCCTGAGTCCTGAGAAATCACTCCACCTCCGGACTCATCTGATGACTCTTCTGACGAAGAAGAAGAACCATTTCCAAGTAGTCTTGTGATATCTCTTCAGAGGCTGGTAGAAACACTGTGGGAGAGAGTCAGACTATTGGAGGCTCAGTTGGCAAAGCGCAAGGATGATTTTGCAGTTCTCAGTCATCGTGTATGGGAACTCGAGAAGAGGAAAAACATGACTGATGTACTGAAGGAAGAAGTTGAAGAACTACGGGGAGAGCTTCGTGAAGCCAAGAGGAACCGTAGGAGTTAGACCGTTGTATCGTCTACTGCTTTCATTTTGATGTCAAAAATGTTTTAAATTCGAATGTATAAAGTTTGAAATTCAATGATATGGAAATATTGACTCAAAAGTTCATGTTTTCACACTTCGAATTTAATGGATCTTTTGCATCAGAATATGGAATGAAAGTTGTTGTTTTGTTCGATACTGGATCCTCTCATACTTTTGTGTCTCCTAAATTTGCTAAAGTGTTGGGAGTTAAACCGAAGATTTTTCGAGGCAAGATCTTAGCAGTAGCTACTCCATCAGGGGAGACTTTAACCACTGATCGGTACTATGTTGATTGCAAGATTGTGATTTGGGACAGAATCTTCGGGATTGATCTAATCGAGCTGACTATCTTCGGAGTCGATGTTATTATTGGCATTGATTGGATGTCGGTGTACAGTGCAAGCATCGAGTGCAAGACTAAGACGATAACAGTGAAGGCTCCAGGTGGACCTGAAGTCACTTTCCAAGGAAAGAAGAAGTGTTCCAAGCTGGTGGCAGCTATCCGCAAGGAAGAGATTCCTGTGGAAGTGCAAAGGATTCCTGTGGTTCGGGACTATCCGACTGTGTTCTTGGATGATTTGCCCGGGTTACCCCCGCAACGTGATGTAGAGTTCCCGCAACGTGATGTAGAGTTCAGCATCACTATTCAACCGGGAAGTGCACCCATTTCTAAGGCACCGTATAGGATGGCTCCTGTGGAGCAGGATGAGGTGAAACGGCAGATTGAGGAACTGTTGGAGAAAGGCTTTATTCAACCTAGTGCGTCGCCTTGGGGAGCACCAGTACTTTTGGTAAAGAAGAAGGATGGATCGATGAGAATGTGTATCGGTTACCGAGAGCTGAATAAGGTCACTGTTCAGAATAAGTATCCTATTCCCCGAATTGATGACTTGTTCGATCGTCTACAAGGAGCTGTTGTTTTCTCCAAAATAGATCTTCGATCAGGATATCATCAAGTTCGAGTGAAAGCTGAAGATGTGCACAAAACTGCATTTAGAACTCGACATGGGCATTACGAATTCTTAGTGATGCCATTTGGAGTGACGAATGCGCCTGCAATCTTCATGGACATGATGAACAGAGTTCTGAGGCCGTTCATTGATTCTTTCGTCGTGGTGTTTATCGACGATATTCTCGTGTACTCCAAGTCAGAAGAGGAGCACACCGAGCATCTGGCAGCAGTTTTGAGGAAGCTGGAAGAGCAGGAATTGTATGCCAAGCTATCCAAGTGTGATTTCTAGACATCTGAAGTGCCATTCCTAGTTCACATCATTTCTAAGGAGGGAGTGGCAACTGATCCTCAAAAGATAGAGGCAGTGAGAGATTGGGCAAGACCTACTACAGTGAAGGAAGTCAGGAGTTTTCTTGGATTGACTGGATACTACAGGAGATTCATTCAAGGTTATGCTCAGTTAGCCGTGCCGCTTACTGGTTTGACCAAGAAGAATGTGGACTTCAAGTGGACTGAGCAATGTGAGGCAAGCTTTCAGGGGTTGAAAGAGAAGCTAACTACTGCACCTATTTTGGTTTTGCCTAGAGCAGGTATTGAGCATGATGTTTACAGCGATGCTTCACATCGTGGGCTTGGTTGTGTCTTAATGCAAGAAGGAAGGGTGATCGCTTATGGGTCTAGGCAACTACGACCGCATGAGAAGAATTATCCGACTCATGATCTGGAGTTGGCTGCGATTATCTATACTTTGAAGCAATGGAGACACTACGTGTACGGTGAGAAATTGAACATGTATACGGACTACAAGAGTTTGAAGTACATATACCAGCAGAAGGATCTGAATTTGAGGCAGCGGAGATGGTTGGAAGTGCTTGAGGACATGCGACCTGAGATCAAGTATCATCCTGGAAAAGCTAATGTTGTTGCTGATGCACTTAGTCGCAAGAGCAGTTTATCCAGTTTGATTACAACTCAGAAGCATCTGGTGGAAGAATTGGACCGAGCCGGTATTGAAGTTGTCTTGCATGGATTGGAAGCATCTTTAGCTTAGTTGAGGCTTCAGCCTACTTTGAATGGAAGGATTATTGCAAGTCAGGAGGTTGATGCTGATATCTTGGAGATGAAAGAGCAGATTTGTGCTAGCAGGTTGCCCGGATTTCAAATCAGGCATGGAGTGCTGTGGTTCGGAGATAGACTGTGCGTTCCAAATCAGGCGTACTTGAAATAGAGTATTTTCAAAAAGTGGGTCAGTACGGCAAAATTTTCGTTAAAAATGGGTAAGTACGGGAAAAAAACTCTTGGTTTTACCCATACGATTTTGCAAATTTCCCTGAGAGTAGGTGCCCACAGCCTAATTTGCAAAGTCATATAGGAATTACTAAGGGATGGGAATTACAAATTTGTCCAATTTCCCCGTAACTTTACATATCCCAATTTACATTTGAAATGTAGCATTACTCGTAATCAAATATCCTCAAAAGTCGAACATTTATGAAGCAAGAATATCAGACATTTTAGTTCAATAGAGATTAAAAAGAGAGATTCGAAGTAAAAATAATATCCAGTATAAGACCAGAAATGAAGGCAAGAAACTAAAAATGGGTAAGAAAACATCAGGAACGCAAGAAATATGAAGCAACAAGATCTCTATCAAACCCAATTTTACTTGATAACACCTTAGAACACTTCTTTTTCCCCCTTAACATAAACAACTGCCACTCTATTTCTCTCCTCACAAACATATGGAAGGTATTATCCCTGTTACAAAAGCCATCAAGCCTAGTAAACACAAAAAGAAAAAGAAGGAAAAGAGGGAATCACATAAACTATACAACCAAACCCCAAGTCACAGAATACATCTCAACTCCATCTCTTGAAAATTTATATAATTACGACCAAACTCAGCTGCAGCCACAAATTTAACTAGACAGGAATGACATCAATCTTAGAAGTGTCTTCACATCTCAACACAATGCCGTCAAGATTAGCAGGGAGTATACATTTCGCCCATTGGCAACCTGTGGAGAACGCCTCTGAAGGAGGAACTATCATGAGCACGTTTTCATTCCTCTGAACAACGCCCATTACGCTAACAGTGCTGCCCTCTTTGATGTACCTATACGTAATGTATTTTTATGTAGAATTCAGTAAAATGCAGAGCAAGAATATGTAAATTAACAGGAAAAGACGGTTATTGGATAGAAGATCTACCCATTCTTGTATAGCATAAAAGAAATTTATCAGTAAACTGCGATTATTGAACTTCCACGAGTAATTAAATGATCAGGCAGACAACCACATCAGAAGAATTTAAAAATATTCAGGAAGTATACTCTCCTATAGCTGGCCAAATTTTGTGGAGAACCATATTGAGCCTTAACCTAAGGTAAACAGGGAGATTGACATGACAAAAAGTTTTGACAAGATTAGCGAAAACAGATAACTATATAGAGCCTTAACCGAAGTGCAGATACGACATGATGACAAGAACACAGTGTAACATGCCGCATAACCTAAAAAATCTAGGAATAACCATGTCACATACCTGCATAAGGCACAAGTGTGTAGCACTACATGGCAGGGCAGCCATATGCGAGCATCCATGTTTCAAACTCAATTCTTTTTGGCTTCTTTCCTAGTGACAGGTTGAGAAACGAATAGGCCTTAACTCTAATTATATACAGTTACCCATTTTACAGCAACTATCTTTAGGATGTTTCGACAGATGCACATGAATATCCACCGAATTAGGAAACTGAATGAAAAACAATTGTTCATTCACGATTATCAACAAGTAAAAAATACAGAAAAAATACCCTTCTTTCATGCGCATTACACGATCATCACTTGAGAGATTCCTCTCGGCCAACCATCTGAGGAAATCAGTAGACATGTCTTTGTTGTTTGGATTGATATCGACCACAATAGACTCATCAACATAAGGGGTTACCCTTGCACCATACCCTGTTTTGACCAAGGCTCTTAATCCAGATTGAAAATCGGAAATATAAAAGTCGACCACATGCCTCTGCCAAAAGTTTTTCAATACAAAGATTGATTAGCCATACTACTAATAAAATGGAAATGAGAAACAACAGATTCTGGAATAATTTAAAGGAATTTTAGCATATACATATATTCTTTTAGTTTTAAGATATTGCATCTCTCTCCTTGCTTTTTGACATAACTTCATACATATGATTAATTGATTATAATCTTTGGTTATCTTGCAAATACACCTGTCTTTTTTCATCTGAATACATTTGTATATTATGCTACCATACTATGACAAACTTAGTAATTTACTGTGCTGTTGATTACTTAGCATATAGCAACTCACTATTTTGTTCTTTGCACAAATACACAGATTTCATGGTTAAAATTGATAAATATGCAAATAATATGAATCATATATATTATCTATATAATAAAACACAAAGAAAGCTATCAAGTGGCTCTCCTTCAATCCTCCAAAAATTAAAAGTCCAGATCTAACCTTACAAAACATATTTTTTCCCCAAAAGTTCCCCCCAAAACTCAAATTCAAATCTCCCACTCAAAACAACTCATATATTTATTTATTTATTTATTTTCTCTCTCTCCCTCCCTCCCTCTTCTATTCAAAAAATTAAGAAATAAAAATTTTAAAAATTTTAAAATATTAAAAAACAAAAAAAAAATTAAAACTTTAAAAACTTTAAAAATAATTCAAAAAAAATCAAAAAAATCATATAATATGTTTTTTGCTATATGTTTGCTACTTCGATTAATTTGCTGGACCTCCAAAACTATTTTATATGATCAAACAAGGTGCACCGTTCTGAAGACGTGCCGTAGGCACGTGTCAACGGGCAAACCTAGTTATATAAAATTTTACAAATAAATTATGCCGAAAATTTCCTAAAGCTATAGAAAGTTCAATGACAATTTTAACGATTGAAATTTGTCCAATTTTATTTTTTAAGAGATTAGTAATTAGATAAAAAGCAACCCAAACCCAAAAGGATACACACACACATACACATACAGAAGGGAAGGAGAATAAGCAATTTATCAAAAGTGTAACAATGTATATGCTAAAACCCATTTTACAAAGAATATCAGAATCAACTACCCTGAAAGAGTGGAGGCATCTAAAATGAACATTTCGATAACTATAGCAATATCACTTTGCTAACTTCAGCATAAAGAACTTTCAGTACCTCCATCGATCTCAGGCCCCATGTAAAGCGGCGGTGCTTGGAATTGGCAGCCTTCGAGTCCCAACCCCTGTACTCATATAAACTAGTAGATGTGTATACACATCTGGGCATTCTCTGAAATGACGATTCAAGCGGAACATTCCCACATGTAACAACCTGCAAGAAGTGTATCTGAGTTGATCATCTCCGTAAGAAGACAAGGAAAGTTATAAAGACTAACACAAGCATTACAAATTATCTTTACTATCACTGGCGAAAATTGGAAAGGTGTCTAAGCCAGCACAGACTTGTGCGTGGCCTTCACAATGTCTATATTGAAAGGTGTCTAAGCGAGTACAGAGTTGTGCATGGCTTTCACAATGTCTATATTTAATGCCTTTCAATGTATCTTTTATTTCCGTCCAGTAAAATAAAATGTTGCCATCACAATCATTAATTCTCTCACTAAGATGAACTTTTTGCCCGTCTTTATGAACGAAATTCACATTTATTAAAATTTTATACATATAATTTCCCATGCATTGATGTGCTAAACATTCCAGTATAACTAACTCATCACTCTTTATGTATGCAGGCATATATAATAGTCAAGCCGTCAAGGTTGCGAACTCTAAGAATTATAATTGGTTCACAACATAACAGAAAGAGGATTTTCCGGAAGAAATCACACTCCCGAGTACATCCTCAAATCAGCCTGCGACATCAGCGTCCCTTCCAATATACCCTTCTGACTTGTGAAATTTATACCTGTAGATATAATGGCAGACCAAATTTGCTTGCGGAGTTGTTGGGAAAAAGGGACATAGTTTTTTTTTTTTTTTGACATTCAGCCCCAAATTGGGAAGAGAGGGATTTTCCCACATCCGTAATTAATTCCGCCTATCCGTCTAAAGGCCGGAATCGAACTTGTGACCTCTCGAGTGAGAAGTCTCGCCAATAGAACTACAAATGCTTGGCAACAAAAAAAGGACGCAGTTAGGACTAACTTTTTGTAGATTAATGGCTTATTGGAGTTCAATTCCACTAAATTATAGTGTGATACTTTGAACTAAAAACTGAGCACACAGCAGTATAAGAGAAAAGAATTAAAAAATATCCAACCCGCAGAAAGAATAACACACAAAAATATCCAACCTACAGTAAACATTGTAAGGCCTTTGAAGAAGCTAAACGAACTGGTGGTAATAGGACTAAGTATTATTGTTGTTATTCTTGCTATTACCTTTTTGCTTAAATGGAGTTATATTAATTCCACTAGGCTATAAAGTTTATTGTTAACAAAAAAAAGGATGCATAGCAAAAGCCAGAATGACAATCCTCCATACAAAAAGAAACCCCATCAAGAACATAAATTATTTTTACAAAAACAAAAGATACCTAGAGAAAAAGGGGAATATACAGGAAAGGCATTTCAAGAAGCTACATACCCCTGAGATTTTGACATATTGTCCATCTTTTGCAGTTCTAAGCTCCGCATCAGGATAACGAGCAATAAATCCAGTGACTGCTCTCCTTCCCCAGCAAGTATTCCAGATGAAAAGCGCACCAAGCACCCCAAAGAAAACCACCACCACAATGAGAAGTACTGGGTTGTGAACAGCACCAAGAATAAACCCGCCTGCAATAAACCCCATCACAAACAGAAGAATCACAGACCACAGTACTAGCTTGGGCACACTTCCTTTAATTGAGTATTCCTCCTCCTGGCTAAGATTTGTGACAGCCTGGTTATGAACAATCGAAGCACTATGTAGTTTAACTGAACCATGAGAATCTAGAGGACCCGAAATTTTTCTAGGTGCACCAGATGAATTCAATGGCCCTGATGAGATCGGCCCAGAAGTGATGAGACCAGTAGCAGGGAGCACGGGTGTGAGGGGGCCCGAATTTTGACGAGCCATTGGAGTGACCCCTCCAGACTGTGGACCTGATGACCTCTTAACAGGATCTCCGTGCTTATTAAGTGGACCTGAATTAGATTTCTGTCTGTTCGATGTACCCGGACCTGGCATCCCTGAAGAAGAGAGAGAACCAGAATAGCTAGACCGACCAGTGGGATTGGGCATGGATCCAGAATGTGAAGCAGCACCTCCAAATGAAGCATTTCGTGAAGGAGCATTAATGGGTCCTGACTTTCTTGATTTTTCAGCATGACTTTCAAACATTTTTCCGAGTTCTCCTGATTTTTTGATGTCCCCACCAGTGTACGGCATGGCAGTGGAGCTCATTGTGGGAGGTTTTTCTTTTGGCTGCTCAGGCCGGCCTGATACGTACAGGCCACTACTAAGCTGATGTGACGGGAATCTTGAACCCATCGGGCTGATTCAATTGACCTACGCAGATCTTAGCAGACAAAATTGTATGGATGATGTCAGTTATAATCCACAAGAACAGAAAAGGAATGCATGTGAAATCACAAAGATGCAAGTAGTTCTAAATGTCAGCCGTAAGGTTCACAATATAGTTTTAGGTAACACAGAAACCCTGTGAGAGAGAGAAAAAAAATGTCAACGGAAGGCAACCGTAGTTTATACAACCGAAACTGATACAGATTAAGTCATTACAAAAAAGTAATAAGTGTTCTACAATAGACAACCATTTTTGACAGTAGGGAAGAGAGGCTGCTATTACAATTAGCCAAACAATATAGATCACTAGTGTATCATAGTTATACACAACAAACTTTGGCTAGCTACCTTAGTCTACTTTGTGAAGACTTCCAACTATTAGTTTTGGTTAAGTGCTTAATTCTATGATGCAGCAAGTTTTTTCAAATTTTTGGTCTCGCTTATCTAGATCTCGCAACCCTGAATCTGAAGTTATCTTATTGATTTAGATTTCATTACGCAGTGCCAAGCCTGATCTATAAATAAATATGTTAAGAGGCAAGACAAAAACAAGTCTAGAACAAGCGGATCAAAATATAAATCATGTTGAAAGATCAGAAACTTGGCACAACGTATATAATTATTGCCAGGCAACATGACAAGCTCAAATAGCTTATTCAGAAAAACAATGTGCCTATCAGGTAAACATATACTACTGATCTGGTGAAAATGATTTTTGTCTTAATGCATCAAGATCCTAAGATTTAAACTGATAAAAGTGTGCTAATAATAACAACAAGGTAAGGTGCAAAATCTCAGGTCAATATCACAGTTAGATATTAAAATTAAAAAAAAGGAAGAAAAAGTGGAAAGTTTCAAATTGGAGCCTCAATTGATGAAAAGCAAAAACAGAAGGAAAACAAACAGTTAAAAAATGAAAACCAACCATGTATAACAAATGCAACAACCAAAAGAACATCATGAATACCCATCTCCGACATTGACAAACAAGCAAATATATATATTATGCACCCCATCAATAGACAAAATATAAAAACCTAAACAGCAAATAATATCAGCAACAAGTGGAATATGAGAAAATCTAGAAGAAATAGATAAGGCATATCTGAGACTATAGTTTTAAAAGCAATAAAGAATGAACTAAGACATCGGACTCATTTCCAACTTCGAATTTAAGTGTATAACCACAAATAACCAAACAGACGATACAAAACTAGCAACTGTTATAGAAGATTCAAAGAAGAAAATGCATTTCCCTAAACATTATACATTGACAACTCACATACTTCTTCTTTAAGTTCACACCAGAAGAGCCTACAAATATATCGACATCTTTTACCAAACTCCTCCAGACTGAAAGTTCCCCACTAACTTCGACTCTAGTTTCTTAAGAAAAGCCTTATTCCCAAAAGCCCACATCCACCCAGCACTAAATTTGCCCAAACTTTTCTAGCCTTATTTTGCTCCTCCAAAACACTACTATAGATTAGAAAAAGAATAATCTATGTTTCTAACAAACAGAAAAAGTTTTCTCTCAACCAAAGTCTGTACCAACTTTTGTCCTTCACCAGACTTCTCCATTCAAATAGCAATATGAAAAGAATCCAATGACAGAACCATGAGCATGACAAATAAACTCAATGCTTCCTAGATTAAGCATGATACCTTAACACTACAACTTATAAACCAAAATAGATTAGGCAGATAACATATCTATTGACATCTTTAACTAATTTCTCCGAGAGCTGTTTCCCACTTTCCCCACCAACTTCGATCGATGCCTTTTGCAATTCCCTTCAAACAACGCCACATCCACCCAACACCCCATGAAATCAAAATACTAGATTCCAGCGAAAAAAGTGTTTGAAGTCACTCTACAAAAAATTAGAGAACCCCTCTTAAGATTCCAACACCCACCAAATCAAAAGGCAGAACAAACCCAATTTCACATACTAGTGGGGACCCACCAAGACCCACACTTCAAACCCATCAAAAGAGTCCAAAACTCCTTCCAAAATATTGAACTACCAGGTCCCTCCTCCTCAACTCTCCACTTCCAAGAGAGTCAAGAATGATTAAATTTTTTTTTCTTTAAATAAATTAGATAAATAAATAACATGAGTAAAGTGACAGCTCTGCTATAGAGTCCAGTTTCCAACACATGGAGCCTCAAAAACTTTGTCACAACTCACAACATACACGCACGCATTCCAATACAAATCAAAAACTCATATCCGAATCAAATACCTCAATGACTAACTCACAAATCACCCAGATCCCAAATCATGAACACTCTAAATTCCGACTAATTCCCGACTAATTCCCATCTTAATAGTTAAGACCCACAACACAAAACCCAGATCCCAAATCGTGGGATTGAACAAACCCATATGCTCATTTCCAAATTTACACCCTGAAAATCATAAAAAACAAAACAAACCCACATTTCATATTGTGACGAATCAACAGATCAAAAGCTCAGATTAGAGATCCCATAAATCGACATTAGAGAAGTAAGTTTGTACAGCCTCCCCAAAAAAAATGGAAATTAAAATTAAAAGAAAATAAGAGATCTCTTTGTACGTACCTTTGATTAATGATTACTAGGATGCAGGGGTTGCTGTTGAGCTGCTGCTATCGACCGCCATGGCTAGAGAGAGAAAGAGGGAGGAAAGAGAGAGAGAGAGGGAGATTGAAGTGTTTTTGAGAGAGAGAGAGAGAATAAAAGGAAATTAAAAAAATAAAAAATAAAAAGGGGGAATGAGTGAGAAGAGAGCAGCACCTCCTTGCCTTCACCTCTCCCTCTCTGTGTGATTGTCCTTTTGTTGGGAAATTACTTAAATACCCATAGGGTTTTGTATTGGACCTATTGGTATCTTCTTCACATGGCCAATGGGAAAACAGAGTTTTAGGTAAATGGGTTTTTTATTAGGAAGGGGAAATGGTAATAAAATTTATCTTTTATTAAGCCCTTTGTTTGTGGGGGAATTACTGAATAGCCATTGTATATCTGGTAAGTGAAAAAGATTTTGTTTTTCCTTTTCCAAATATATTTATTAGTTGGAGAGTTTCAGGGAAAAAAAACAAATATGTCCAACAACAAGCATCCAATGGTACCTGGATTTGGATACCAATAGTTTCATATCATTTGTCACTCATATTGCAACCTCAATAGAACAAACTTTTACACCTTTTCTTTCTTCTTATTTGTTTATTAGAGTTGGAGTTTTTAAGATGATTAGAGAAATTAAGAAAATTAAGTCATGAATTATGGGGTGGATTAACCTCGGCAAATATTTTTGTAAATATTTTATGGTTATTTTTTATGTAGAAATATAGTTTTTAAGATAAAGTGACGTCTATGTAATTGTGTCAGACTGAGACGGACGACAGTTCATGATAGACTGGATCGTTACGTTAAGTGACGTGACAATCATTTCGCAAAGAAAAACCCACACTATTGCTCTCATATTTAATGTGATGCTATAATTGGAAGTTGTCACTTCTGCGTTATTATTAGTTAGCAATGTGTGATGCATGTAAGGCACTAAATATACTCGATATATAACAATTAGATGATTGATTTTAAGTGTATAATTAATATACCTCTAACTTAAAAAGTGTGTAGTTAACATTTATAAATCCATAATTTAATACTAAATACACCATCCCCAGCTCTCCAGTTGTAAGATCTTCTACTCTCCACTTGTAATTGTAGAGAAGTGGAAATGTATAGATACACTTTCACTACATTTTTTTTTTTTGATCTGAACTTTCACTACATTATTGTTCATCTCTTTCTGTCTTTATCCCTCATCCTCTTAATTTCACAACCTTCAATATGGTTTTGAAAGCACCATATTCATCGGAAAGCAACAATCCTCCTCATTTAGAGTAATGAGTTTCAACAATGTAAGAGATGACTTAAACATGGTGACTCACTCTCAATGGCTCAGATACTCAAATTGGGCTGGAAGAATGAGATATTCTTCACTCTAAATATCCCTGGCCCTCTTAGAGATCCCTCTGTCCTCCGATTTGATAACATCCCTGGCCCTCTTAGAGATCTATTTGTCCTCCAATTTGCTACTCTTTTGCACAGAAGATGAACATGAAGTTATCCATTTGAAGTTTTTCTTGCATCTATTTGCTAATGTCTCTAGCCTAAACATTAACTTGACAAAATCATCTCTAGTATGCTTTGGCAAATCCATAGCCAAGCAGGCTGCATTTTCCAATATCCAAGACTCCCAAGAAGAAAAACTGCAATTAAGTATCCAGGCATGCCACTATCAAAAGGCAAGCCAAAGAGAAGGGTATGACTGCCAATTATTGCCAAGGTGGAAAATAGATTATCATCATGAAAAGGAAATATGCTAGCCAAGGGGGAAAACTTGTTCACATCAATTCTGTTCTATCTGCCTTACCAGCTTATTTTGCCACAATTTTCAAGTTCCCATCATGGGTCATAAGGAGGATAGATCAAATCAGGAGCATGTTCTTGTGGGGTGAAGTTGATGAAGATTGCAGAAGCAAAGTTAATATATAGTGGGGAATGATCTGTCTGTAAGAAAATTTGTAAGAAAATACTTTGATCGAGAGACACAAATACAAAGAATTAAGAAGAGGAGATTGAAACCATTACGAAAATATATAGAGAAATTAAGTAAGTAGAAATAAAGACCAAAATAAGTCTTGTGTGTCACACAATATCCTTGAAATAGATTCGCCTCATCGCCTGATGCTGGAGGAATGCAATGACGTCTGTCTCCCAGGATAAAACAGTTGAGGAGTATCAACTACAGCACCATGTTGCACTCCCTACGAACTTAATGAAGTGTAGATGAAGATAAGACAAGAACGAAGAAACAGGAAATGAATTCTGATTAGATATTTTCAGGTGTGTAGAATGAGAGGAAGAGACATCAATTTATAGGCTTCCTAGGGAAACAAGTGAATGAATGCAAAATAAAATCCAGACAAACGTTTTGTCCGTTTGAAAATGTGTGAATAAAAAAATAAAATAAAAGCCAGATAAACGATGTGGGACTAAAGTTTCTGAACCCACTTTCTTCCATCAAATAGCTCACTTCGAGAGACAATTTCTCTATCACCCAATAACTATTTGAGCAAATAAATATATGATTTTAATGTAATCATTAAAGAGAACAAAAATCTATAAAGATCTCTCACTAATATATAGTGGATCTTACAAAAAAATTGCCTTAAAATTGGTTTGTATAATAATGTTAAAACACCCATTTTTTAACACTGCCAACCTAAGTGCCAAGGGGCACAAGAGATTCTAAACCTGAAAACTTTTAATCAAGCTCTTCTAATGAAATGATGGTGCAAATTAGTAGCTGACCCCCAGTGTCTAGTAAGCAAGACACTCAGCTCACTTTACTACAATACAAATTTATGTTCATATCATCATTCAACTACAACCGCTGCTTTATGGGAATACATTTTTCCTCTCAAGCACCAATTTTGTTCAAATATCACTTGGCAGATAGGGGATGACTCCTAAGTCCCATTCGAGAAATCAAATTGAACACTAGTTCCCATAATTATGTGCTACAGCTTGTGATCTTCATGCACCATTGCTATCGCAAGGATGATGAAAAAAGAGGACATGGATTTGGAGACCTAGATTGAGAATAGTACTTGTGGGAGAGATAGCTGAAGAGAAGGAGTTGATAATGATGGCATATACTACTACATCTACAGGTAGAGACACACCCAGATGGAAACACTCCCCTACATGAATGTACACTGTGAAGTCAGCATACAAGTTCTTCATCAATGGAGAGTCAAGTCCTCATATGCTATGGCAACATGGAGAAACTATGCTCATCTCAAATGCAAGCTATTCTACTGGTTTATTAGTTGGGATTAACTTCATTCAAGGGCTAAATTGAAGAAAAAAGTTGGATGAGGGATGAAACATGCATATGTTGTGCATGTTCATCTCAAACCAACTACCATATTTTCTTTGAGTGCCCTATCGCCAAGGCAGTATGGACCCATTTTTACAGTATCCTACACATTGCCTCACTTCTTGAATCACTCCACACATTTTTTACCTCTTGGCGTTTTGCTCTCTATAAACCCCAAATTAGAGATGCTTGGTGCTTACTCTTTATTAGGTTTGCTAGGTACTTTAGCTGGAAATAAATAGTAGTCTTTAATTATGTATCTTCATCTATACAACAATTGATTCCAATATTTTATTTTATTTTGCTTCTTAGGTTAATGCAGCTCTCAACAGTAAAAAGACAACATAACTATTGAATTCAATTGAGGAGCAGGGAGCAGAGAGCATCCTCCAAAGGCAATCAGCATAGATCAGCCTTGATGGTGTCAGTGCTGATGGTGTCAGTGCTGCAGACCAGTGGAAGTGAGTGAAGGAGACCTAGGGGACTTCATCTGACCTTGAACCAGAGGTGTAACGCCCCGAATTCCAAATAAGACTGAATTCGAGATTTCACAGGATCTTTACACTTCACTTCGTACAATTTTACAAGGAAATTAAAACTTTTCAACAAAATCAGAGTTCTTTACACAGCGAAAAAATACGACAATGAAATAAAATACAACTTGTACAACTATAACAATATAAATCATCAACTGCATCATCATCTCCATGGCAAAGTCCATTACCTGCATATCAAGTTGTGGGCACGTCAGTCACTTACAACTGATGAAAATATTATACTCGGCTATCCTCTCTATGCCGTACATATAATGATCTCATTACTTTAACAAACCAAAATTTTGAATGAACAATAAAGTTTCAAAAGTGAGTATCCTAAATATGTAAGTGTATGCGAATGCCTTAATGCCTAATGCACATAATTTTATTCTAAGATGACACTAATACATACTTGTTCGGATTCTATGCATCCCATACTACATAGGTCCGAGGGCAAGCACCTATGTACTCTACAATAAAGGGTTCGATCCCTCGCCATGAAACTACACAGTAATAAAGCAAGGTTTAGATCATTCCACGAATATGGAGCTCAGCCTTGCTGGCTATTTTAACAGATCCCTCATCGTGCGAATTATCCCGCAAGTGCCCCTAGCCCCGATATACGTATATACATTGGAGTATGGTAAATATCCGCCCGACTACGCTAAGTCCCGGATTTAAAAATAAAAGTCCATCTCCCACGGAGCAACCACAGTCCACCAGCTGGGTCTATAGCCACGGAGATCCACCGCCGACTATATAGAAGCAACTCACTTACGTTTGTCCAGGTGTACTACATCTTCACTTATGTGCCTAATTATTTAGTTCATGACATGAATAAATTTCTAAGCCTAGAATTAGTTTTACCTCTTACCGGACTTAATCAATATTTACCGAGATAGTTCCATAGCCATATCTCAAAATATATCTCAACTCTTTTCAATTTAATAGTACCGGTACCCGAGGTCTCACTAACTCTAATCACAACTTTTTCATGTACAAGAATCCATGGGTACACATATCCTGCAATAAACATGTCTTAAACCTAAATATTTTTAACTTATTAACAAATGATTAGTCTTGCCACTATTCATGATCTATTCATTCATTCAAAATCTTTATAAGCAAAATAATTCCTTTCAAGTACACAATTTCATCATATGAAATTTTATGATTAAATTCAAGCTCATACAATGTATCTCAACCACAACAAAGAAATTTTTAAAACCAACTAAGAGTACAATCTTTTTCAAAGAATTCACTTCACACAAAAACATTTTTCTCTTCTTAAAAATATAAGGTTCATACTCTTTACTAATTAAAACTCAAGTAAAAAATTTCCACTTTCTATCACAATCTTTCCTTTTTACTTCTCAAATTTACTTGAAAAAAAATTCTACAATTCTTTTTGGTAAACTCCATTTCATTTTATATGAATTCTAGTATTTTTCACCAAATTTTATTCTTATTAAAACCCATTGAAGGTCAAGAAAAACTCAAAAAAAAAAAACAAAACAAAGCAACCAAGGGGTTTTGAACCCAGGACCGCACACAAGCTATAGTGCCGCCCAAGCCCAAACCCGCTAGCCAGAAAGTCCAGTGGACTCTGGTGTCAAACTCTTTTGCCGAAAGGCTCATAAATCAAGTCTCGGGTTTCGGAATTAATTCAACAGAAAAAAATAGATGTGACTATCAAGTTTTGAACCCAAGATCTCTCACAATAGTGCTCTGTATTGCACTAGCTAATCAGTAAGTCTAAGTATATTTTCTGATATCAAAATATACTATTATACTTTTGTTCAACTTTTCTGTCATTCTATTATTTTCATAAAAACTCTCTTTCCCTTGAATCTAATCTTTCAATAGATTATAATTAGTTCATCTAGACTAAATTTCCTTTCTAACAGTAACTTATGAATGTAAAAAAATTCATATTTTAGAAAAGATAAAACTAACATTCAAATTATTCATTCTCATTAACATGAATTTTCATTTATTTAATTAAATCAAAAGTAGCACATTATATCTTTTATAAACAAACAATGAGTTCAATAGCATCAATCTTACTTTACATGAATTCATGTTCTTATCAAAAGAAAATTTTCTAACAAATGTTCATATACTCAACTATTCCTTCATTCATGTATACTAGTGCATGGCAAAAAAATAAATTCTTTTCTCATTAACAACTACATGATGAAAATAAACATAACATGATTCAATACTATAACAAACAATAGTATAGATTACTTTATCACATCAAACTTTCTTACACTACTCATTCATTATTACTAGCATGAATTGTTCTATAATTAGAAAGCATGAGAACACCCACCTCTAGTGAAGGTTGAACAAACAAGATGGAAGCACTCCTAGCTCCAACCAAGCAATCCTAGCTCCTAGCAATTTCTTCTTCTCCTAGTACGAACTCCTCCAAGCACAAGAACTCTCTTACTCTCTTTCTTTTTCTTTCTCTTATTTTGATTTACTTTTTGGTGTGTGAAATGATAAGGAGGAGGGTGCTATTTATAGGATATTGTTATGGTCTAATTTACATAAATCTCCACCTAATAACTCTCTCTTTTAATTCTTCAAACCCTTCATAATCCTAACTCATATAACTCCCAACTCTTCATGTTTCCACCTCTTCAAAAACCTAACCTCCACCTCTTCATGACAAAACAAGCTAACTTCCACCCCTTCATCTTACACGTGCACGTGTTGTGCACTAGTGCACACACATACACAAAATAAATACAACTCCTATAGTTCCAAAATGTATATTAAAAGTTGTTACATGTCATGTGTGAGTCCATGCACAACTTAAAATAAGATTTTATTAATGGGCTTGTCCCATGGGCTTTCTTTGTAATCAATTTAATTAATAATTCTAGTGGGCTCTCTTTTTAATTAATCTAATGGGCTAGAATCTCTCTTAGGTCCATGAGTTTAATAAAAGGCTAAATAAAAAGACTATGCATGCTAAAATAATGAATGAGTAAGAAAAATAAAGATGGACAAATTAACACGTGCATGCACGAGCACACACTTCTTCCAATTAAATATTTAAATTAAAACAAATGCATATAATATATAAGATGCATATAAAATTTGTTTAATTAAAAAATATAAATTTTCCATGCACAAATAAAATAAATATATACACACTCCAAAAATTATTTTGAGAACGAACATGCCCAAAATTCGTGCACCGAAAACACATAAAAAGCACGTAAAAATACATAGATTGGAATATTATATTTTAGTTGATTTAAATAGGATAAAATATACAAGAAATGCATAAATAGTCAGAAATCACAATATGTAATGAAAACACGTTACAAATATTACCTGTAACGATACAAAATATCCGTGTGTAACTCACAAGGGTATAATTGTCATTTTTAATTTTGCGGGGTGTTACAAGAGGGCTGCTATCAATTACTGCTCTTTTTGAAGTCTCGTTGGCTTCTTTTAAACATTGCTGCTTTTTATCTGAATTTTCTAAGACTTGGGTCCGTAATATTTATTACTCTGCCGCTACTTGGAACTTTAAATTGTATCTTAGTTAGAGCATCTGTAGTCGTTGTGGGTGAAAAAATGGATATATAGATAAATGGAAATAAGAATCGAACTTTGGTTGCACTCGTTAAAAAGCTATTTTTTAGCAATCTATCGTAAAATAATAAGCGACGGCACATGAAGTGTCGTCGGAGAGAAAAAAAAAGCTTAATTTTGTGGGACGGCACTCGAAGTGCCGTCCGATCGCAAAAAAAAAAAAAAAAATACAAGGACTGAAAGCACGGACGGCACATGAAGTGCCGTCCAAGAGGTTTGTTGTCATTTTCCACTTTTCCAGAAATTACAAAAATATTTCAGTAATTACAAAAAATTTACAAAAAATTACAAAACCATTTTAGAAATTGCAAAAAAAATTAAAAAATTGCAAAAAAAAATTAAAAATTACAAAACCCTCCGGACAGCACTTCAAGTGCCGTCCGTGGATTTCGGCCTGCGCTGGGATTTTTTTAATTGAAAAAAAAATTAAAAAATCAAAGGACGGCACATGAAGTGCTGTCCGACGCAGCAAATTTTTTTTTGTGTGCGACGGCACTCGAAGTGTCGTCTCTCAAATATGGATAATTCTCAAACGATTCTCATTTATAGCACACGACGGTAGCGATTTATCGATAAAATAGATATTTGGCAAACGAGTGCAGCACGTTCGTTTGCCAAATATCCATTTTATCGATATTTGGCAAACGACTACGGATGCTCTTAGGGCTGCAAACGAATCGAGCTATTCGCGAGCTATTCGGCTCTAGCTCGGTCAAAGCTCGGTCAATGCTCGGCTCGAACCGAGCTCGAACTTTATTTTTTTTTTAGGCTAAGCTCGCGAGCTATTCGGCTCGAATACGGTCAAATCTCGGTAAAAGCTCGGCTCAACCGAGCTCGAGCTCAAAAATGAGCTCGTTTCGTAAACGAGCCGAGCTCGAGCCTGAAGGTATTCGGCTCGGCTCGGCTCGATTGCAGCCCTAATCTTAGTTTCTCTTTGATGGCCAATTTTGTTGAGAATGAGTCTAGTGATGCTGGAAAGGTGTGTATGTTCTTTATTTTAGGGTAGGTAGAGATGTACCACACTAGTCTTTTACCATATCTTCACTCTAAGATAGAGACATCTCACTTTAACATTACAACTATAACCAACAATCATAATGGAGTCATCGGTGCCGGTTAAAAAACCCCGTCATCAGTGATGGCGAACGCACCGTCCCTCCACCACCCCCTCCTCCCTCTTCCAATCCTTGAACCCAACTTACTAATCCTCTCCTACCTCCACCATCAGCATTCATCTCCATCACCATTCCCTTGTTTTCACTCTCTCCCTCTTCTTCTGCAACTTGCAACTTCTGAGTTTACAACTTTTGAAACACAGTGCAACCATCCCCAAAACCTCTTTCGGACCATCGGCTCCATTCCCCTATGCTCTCGGAGGTGGAATTGAGTGGGTGCGGGCCCAATAAGAGGGCCCGCCACACTGCAACCATCCCTACAACCCCCTACCAACCTCTGATGCTCCCCCCTCCTCCTCATCCTAATACTTCACAGCCAACGCCGGCTACACCACAAGAACATACCTCAGACCCTAACCTACTGAACATCCCAACTGAAGGAGAAGCTCCTAGGCTCAGACGTGCACTCACCCCTCCGCGGCAAAACCGAAGTGCACTTCATCGGCAGGGGGGAAAGGTGTAGATCATCATCGCCGTTGGGAGGAGCTGGTCTCGAGGGGACGGGCCCACGGAGGGGGTCCTCCTACCAGCCACTATGGGCGTAAAAGAACCCCTCCTGCGTTCCAGCATTAACCTCAGAGATCACAGTATGACCATCGATATCACTTAGGGACGCAACACAGAAACAACAACCACAGAGAAAGCTATTACAGAGAAAGGGCGTAGCGAGGATCACCATCCCCACCTCTACAGAGAGCAACACCGACGCTCAGGACACAAAAACCATGACAACCAACGCCACTCAGCCACTACACCACAACCGAGATCTCCCACGCACAACCACAATCATCCAGGTACTACCATGCCCCCAACGAAAACCATCAACCAACACCACAACCCTCCAACTGCATCTTCTTTACACAACCCTCACCAGTCACCACCAAAGGAGGAGGTCCACGTCCCTCCCAAGGCTATCGTTGTATGGGCCCAACAGGGGTTCCAAACGATGAACCTAAAGAGGGTGAGGAATAGGCTCCGATTGGAGATTCGTTGGAGAGGTGGCAAGAAGTATCCCGCAAAGAAAAAAGAAAATCCGACTCCCCAACTCCAATCCCACAGGATAACAGGAAAAAACAAAGAAAAGGAAAAAGAAAACCGGTGCCGTGCTTCAACTGTGGAGAACTTGGATATTACCGGACAGAATGCACCAAAGAAGTGAGGTGCTTGAGATGTATGAAGTGGGATCACATGTCTTACAACTGCACGAATATCATCAGCTCCAACAACGACGACGAACGACAGGTGTGCAGAGGCAGATCGCCTGACAACCCAGCTACGATCAGACTCGCAAAAAGTCTCGTCACAATCAAGAATGAGTAAAAATGGCTAAGCCAATGGTGCGCAGTGGCACGGGTAAGATCAGGATGGTCATCGGAGTCCCATATTCTTCAAGCACTAAATGCTAAGTGGCCTATGAGGGCTCATAATGACTGGGTGGTGAAGAGAATGTGTCACCTCCAGTTTCTGATCTCATTCCCTTCGCCGGAAAAGATGTTAGAGGTCATCGGAATGGCCACGGTGGACTTTGGGCACTTCAAGATGGAGTTTAAAGCATGGTCACCAAGCTTTGGAGCAGAACGGCCACAAGGTGATAGATATTGGATTTGGATACATAACGTACTGTTACACTTTTAGAGAAAGGAGGCCCTGCAAGAGATTGTCTCCGACTTCGGTTCGGTGGAAGAAATTGACGAGAAGACCATTCGCCGCTCGGAGATCGTATCGACTAGGATACTGATTAGGAGCGGTGACATCTCCTTAATGCCAAGATTTGCAAAAGTATTCTCCTATAAAGAATCATATCTCATCCAGTTAGCTGTAAGGGGAAGACGACGAGCGAAGCGTCACTTTTGACCAATGAGTTGGTCCCAAATCAAACTTGGGCACCAAAAGGGCAAAAGCGGACTGCTCTGGGTCGAGAACAGGAAAAGGTAGGGTGTATTTTGGGAAAGACGATGAACAAATAGGTGTTCGTAGGTATGGGAGGGATCTCAATAGAGAATAAAACAAACAGGGAGGTTGATGCTCAGGTAAAGAGGAAGCACCATTTGGGGAAAGAGATAGAAGATAAAGACAAGGATGCTTCGGGCGGTAAAGAGTATTTGGCATCAAGCGAAGCTTTCAACGCCTCGATCCCAGTTCCCAACGCTGCGACCGCAGAGCCAGCCACTCATAAGGAACCACGTGGCGATGGAGTCAGAGGGAAAGACATATTGCACCAGAAAAACAACATAACCTATCGTGAGCCACAGGCAGAGCGCGCTTCGAATGTGCTGGAATTTTCGTGTGGGCCCAAGCCCATAAGCTCGCTTGTAACTGAAGGGGGAGTGAGCGGGGGAGAGGCAATATATTTAAATGGGCCTAAAGAGGGGCCCATCCAAGGAGTAGTTGAAGTAGTAGTGGTCTCAAACAATATAGTGGGCACAAATGAGTGTGTCCCAAATTCACCTCTTCACTTTTATGAAGATGACCGAGAGGATAGGATTAATCTAGAGGATGACTATGTTTACTCTGAGGGAAAGTCGGTGGACTCTGAAGGAGTGGCCGAAGAGCTCTCGGGTTTATCACCAGATGTGGTACCTTGCACATTCCCCCAACTCAAGCAACGGTTACAGGCTCGTCTCAAGGCGATACAGGTCTCAGGGTTCACAAGAGAGCTAGTGAGGAATCCTTAGATGACTATCTGGAGATCGCTGTAGCAGCTAAAGCAGCTAAGACAAGCGTTGGAGGTACGAGCTCTTTCCTAGCCTCAGTTTTTAATTTCATGATTGATACTGAGATTTTTTATCTAGCCGAACCCTGTGGTCTTGCGGTTAACGATATTGATAGGAATGCCCTCCTTCTTAATCAAATTAGAGGATAGGAGACCGATAGGGTAATTCTCAATTTAAACACGAATGCCAAAACGAGTCACATTCCCCCTCCTAACTGTAATTAATGGAGGTCCTATTATGGAATGTTAGAGGCCTCGGGGGGCAGGGCAAACGAGAAATGGTTAAGGAAGTCGTGGCCAGGTCTAAGGCTAACATTGTGGGTCTCCAAGAAACCAAAATAACTCACATGTCTATACTTAGTAGACTAAGGGGTAGCAGAATCTCCAAATGGAGGATGTCCCCTTCAGTTGGGGTGTCTGGGGGCATCGCTTTAGGGTTTAACCCCAGCATCTTCTGTTGCTTGGACAAGCTCCATGGGCAATTTACTTTATCGGTTTTGCTACAACGTAGATCCGACAGGGGGATTCAATCGGTTACGGTGGTCTACGGACCGCACACGTCTGCTGCTAGAACATCATTCTGGATGGAACTTAGAACGATCCAAGCACACTGGCCACACTCTTGGGTAGTGGGGGGCAATTTTAACATCATAAGATTTGCCTCAGAACACAGAGGAAGAGAGTCCTGTGACCTAGACAGGAAAGCGTTTAACGAGGTCATCACAGACCTGGAATTGGTTGACATCCCCGACTTGGACAGACTTTTCACCTGGTCAAACATGCAGGCAGTGCCCATTCTTGCTAAATTAAATAGGATCTTGGTCTCCACGGTCTGGGAGACCAAATTCCCATTGTCTTCAGCAAAATCACTTCCTAAACCAACCTCGGACCACGTACCTATTTTCTTATCTTCTGGGGAGGAACAACCCAGAAGGCCGTCAAAATTTTGGTTCGAGAAAGCTTGGCTAGAAATCCAAGGCTTCCACCATATGGTCAACGAGAGTTGGTCCCGCCCGACCAAGGGTACTGAGGCGTCCGCTATATGGTGTGAAAAGATTTGTCGGCTCAGGAGCAAACTTAGGAAGTGGAACCGAACCAAATTTGCACTGATATGGAGAGCAAAAGAATCCCTTCTTGAAGGAATTGAGGAACTTGAGAAGAAGGAAGAATCTAGGGATCTACTACAGGAAGAGCGGAATCGATTGCTCCAATTTAGACAGGAAATTGACCAGCTCTACAGGCTTGAGGAAATCAGAAGGCAACAATGGTCTAGAATTTCGTGGCTCAAAGAGGGAAACGCGAACACAGCATTCTTCCACCGAGTTGCCAGCGCCCGACGTAGATTGAACCTCATTCACTCAATTAACTCAGATTCTGGACTGGTACAAGGCGACGTTGCTATTAACATGGCTTTCCAGTCCCACTTCAAGCGCCTCTTTGGGCACAAAGCGGAACTGAGAGTCCCTCTCCAACAAGATTTCTGGCAAGACCTAGCAGGTACCTCAGACCCTAAGTTGCAATCCCTCGAAGTGCCCTTCACTGAAAAGGAGGTCTGGAAGGCAGTCCAACAACTTGGTAAAGATAAAGCTCCAGGTCCAGATGGTTTCCCGATTCTGTTCTATCAGATATTCTGGGAGGAAATCAAAGGTGACCTGCTGAAGCTGTTCGAAGACTTCTACGAGCATAAACTCAATCTGGGGAGATTCAACTACGCGGAGGTGGTGCTGATTCCTAAGAAAGAAGACCGACATCAAGTTGGAGACTTTCGCCTAATAAGTCTCCTTAACTGCTCCATTAAGATCATTACCAAGACTCTCGCTAACAGACTGGGGGAGGTAATGGACGGTCTCATTAGGCAGGACCCGACGGGCTTTATCAAGAGAAGATGTATTCAGGATAGTATAGCTACGGCTGAAGAGATTATCCATAAATGCCATGCGTCGAACGCTAAGAGCTACCTCCTGAAGCTGGATTTTGAGAAAGTTTATGACTCTGTGGAATGGGACTGTTTGTTGGAAGCGCTTGCAGGACGAGGGTTCGGGGACAGATGGATCAAATGGATCAACACTTGTCTTACCACCAGCAGGACAACTATCTTGGTAAATGGGATTTCGGGCCACCCATTCGCTTGCAAACGAGGGCTCAGACAAGGATATCTATTATCACCCCTTCTCTTTACCATCGTCGCAGACGTTCTAAGATCCATGATAGCCAAGTGCAGTTTAGCAGGTTGGATTGTACCAGTGGCTAAGGGAAGCAACCAGCAAGGATGCTCTATACTCCAATATGCAGATGACACACTCCTATTTGGCAATGGGAGCCTAGGAGAAACGACCGTCTTTAAAGGAATCCTGTACTGCTTTGAAGCCTGGTTGGGGCTCAGAGTTAATTTTCCACAAAAGTGCTCTCATTCCCATTGTTCTGACCCCAGAAGAGGTGCTGGATCATGCCACAATCCTCAATTGCCCCATCGAGAGTTTTCCCATCCAATACCTTACATTACCGTTAAGACCCGGGAAACTCAAAAAGACGGATTGGCTACCCATCATTGACCGGGTTGAGAAACGGCTTGCAGGCTGGAAAGGGAAAGCCCCTTCTTTGGGAGGGAGAGTCACGCTAATTAATGCAGTCCTCACAAACCTTCCTACCTATTATCTTTTTTTTTTTGAAATGCCGCGATGGGTAATCCAAAGAATCAACCGGACCAGGAAACATTTCCTATGGAAAGGGGCAGACCCGGAACGAGGAGGGTATCACCTCATTAGATGGGAGAAGGCATGCATGAAAAAGATTCATGGAGGCCTAGGAATTATTGATCTTCGAGACATGAATCTGGCACTACTGGGTAAGTGGTGGTGGAACGTATTTCATCATAATGGAGAAGGGTGGCAACAGTTTGTTCAGGGATACATGCACGGGAACAACACGAGAAATCTGGACTTCAGGATAGGCCTGCGGGTATCCTGGTTCTGGAAAGGTATCACTAAGGCATACGAACCCTTCCAGTGCTGTGCCAAATCAGCCATTGGAAACGGCAGACTTACCAGATTTTGGTGGGATAAGTGGTGTGCTGATCACACACTCAAATCCCTGTTCCCCGACCTATATGAGCAGGCGACACAACCACACGGCACGGTGGCAGCAGCCTGGAAAAGAGGAGGCTGGAATCCATCTTTTAAACAACCGCTCGACCTAGAATCCCAGCTCAGATTAACGGAACTGCAGGCCTACATCACCAACACGGGAATTGCCTGCTCCCAGGGACCTGATAAGAAAACCTGGGGATTGGAGATGAATGGCAAGTTCACGGTTCGCTCCATGTATAATCGCATCCATTATAGAGGATGTTCACAAAAGTGGTATGTCGTTATCTGGAGAATGAAAGCACTGCTAAAAATTAAAGTTTTCCTATGGTTGGTATTAAATGATGCGACCCTGACTAGAGAAAACCTCGCAAAGCGCTAACCGAATATGGACTCTCAATGCGGGTTCTGCAACGCTACAATGGAGACTAGAGACCATCTTTTTCTTTAGTGCCCTAGGAGCAAAGCAGTTTTCGTAGAGGTACTCAGCGCCTTAGGGACTCAATACCCTACTACATATGAGGATCTGTGGGTAGGACCTAAGTTCGCGATGGAGAGGGGTGCTATGAGAGAAGCGTGGTATATCGCTATCGCCGCAATGACCTGGGTTCTCTGGCTAAACAGAAATAATCTTTACCTTCGTGGAACTTGCAATAGTATTTTTCGCAATTTGACTCATATTATGCATCTTATTTTATTTTGGGCTAATGTGGCAGCAGCAGGTCCCAGGGGAAGAATCGCTAGTGTATTCTAGGTTCAGGAGTTTGATGACAAGGAGATTGAGATCGGACCGACGATCGACTGATAGCCAACAGGGTATATGATGGTAATTGATACCCACCACCCCAGGGTTTGTTGGGGGGTATGATGTAGTTCTCTGTGGCTAGCCTATGTTTTGTCTTTTGTCCCACCCCCCATGTTCGGGGTGGAGTTATGTTATTTTGTACTGTTTGTAGGATTTTGTTGTAAGCTCAGTACTCTGAGTTTGCTTTATTAACCACTTATTAATGAAACATGGTGGCCAGACTCCCCCTCTTCCTAAAAAAAAAACGTTACATCTATAACCTTTTCTTGGTATTTTTGGGGGCTAAGATTTGTACTTATTATAAATATTTGCTAACTTCTAATATATTTTGAGGTAGGCTATTCCTACCTTTCCTTGGTCCAAAAACCCAATGAATCCCATCCATGCTTAGCGGGTTGGCAATCCCTAATTCATCTACATAAAAGATCCCCACCTAAGGGATGATGAGTTGGATTTCGGATGTCTTTAAGAGCATCCACAGTCGCCTGCTATATATGGAGAATATGCATTTTTAGCTGTTTGAGTGCTGCAGTCGGGTGCTATATATGCATATTATCCATTTTTCGCTACAATAGAATGCTATATTTGAGAGCAGATATAACAATATGCATATTATAAAGGACGAAACAACGAAACATCATGTTTCATCCCTAATATTTTATAATATTTTTAATCTATCGGACGGAACATGATGTTTCATCCGACGAAATTAGCTTTTTTTAAATTAAAAAAAATTCGGAAAAGGGAAAAAAAATGATGTTTCGTCTGGTGGTTTATTTTCAATTTTTTTGACTTTTTTGGAATTCTATGGATTGGATTGTATATAATTTTCTATGGATTATTGACTGAGACCATTGGATTTTCTATGAATTCTTGATTGACTCATGATTTTCTATGGGTTTATCCTAAACTCACACTTAAAATAAAGGGAAATAAAAATAAAAAACAAACAAAATTTCTGGACGAAACATCTGAGAGTTTTGCTCATTTAAAATTATAAAAAAATAATTTTTTTAGTCAGACGTCCGTTCAAATTTTTTCTTACTATGTTATATTTTGCCATTTCGCCGTTGCCGCAAAATAATAATATGCTATGTTTATTTACATGTATGTATTTTATAGCATATACCAACTGTGGATGCTTTCAGCGAAATCAGGATTTAGAGTTGACAACTCCATGTTCAATTTTGAAAATCCAAATAGCTGTCAACTCGTCTCATGGTCTAACAAAAGTCAATTGTTGCAAATAACTTTTGGAGAGGTAAAATTTTGCAAATTTTTAACAAACTAATTCTGACAATTGTGTCCTTAATTGTAAGTGGTGCACTAGGTCAATTAATTGGCCATAAATACGTAAAATAAATTGTGTTTATTAATACAAGGAGGGATGTTCCATAGTGATGTGGGATAAATTAAGCAGCATCGACTAGAGCCTTCTGATTTTTTCTGGATCCTTCCCTCTGTGATCATCAGGCTAGCTACAGTCTAATGGCCCTCAGCCAGTTCAGGTCCATGGGCAAACGGGTCTAACCCGGTTCGTCAGGGTTCCAGACCCGTTTACCCCTGCCTATAAATACCAACCCCCTCCTCACTTTTACAAGTAATCAATCTCTTCCCACCTGAACCCTAGCTGTCCAGTCTCTTTTCCAGGGATTGACTAGATCGTCGGAGGGCTTGTCACCGGAACTTCTCCCGGTGTTTCTAGGCCATGTGCAGGTACAGAAGACCCAGCCCAGCCGAGCTTCTGATCCGAGCCGAGCACCCGTCCTCACTTCCGAGCTCCCCAGCGCTCCTACTTCTGAATCGCTCTCGCTACCTGGGGTCAGATCGATGCTAGTACTGCGTAAGGACTTCCACCATACAAATTGAGAGAACTCACACCTGTTGCCCCCACACCCTAAAAATAAATTGCATCAGGTTGGCGCCGTCTGTGAGAAACTTTCCTTCTCAGTACTATCGTCCTTTCGAGCCCACCCAGAGTCGTCACCTATGGTCCGAGATCTTCCATGGCTCCCAAAGCCAGAAGGGTCGTCACCTCGGCACGACATCCGGACCCCCTACATCATAGCCGCGCGAATGACTAGGGTTCCAACCAACCCCGGGTCAACGCGCAGCCCGACTTTCGATTGCATCGGATTTGCGCCGCGTCATCTCGGACAGGCAGGCCAACCGGATGAGGGGAGAGGCCGCTTCCAACTCGGCCTCGAACCATCGCCGACAGCCTTCCCAGGCACACACTCCCCTGCAGAACCCGGGGGGATAAGCCCTCGTCACCAGGGTCGAATTCCAGAACTTTCGAGAGGAGATCCTTCAAGCCATCTGAGACCGTCCGGCTACCGAGGTCTACCACAGTTCCGCCCACCGGTCAGGAACGGGAGCCAGCGAGTCCCGCATATCGGCTCGTCCCCAAGAGGCGGCGGATCCCGTCCTTCTTCGTTTGGAAGAAATGGAGAACCGTCTCGCCCATCTCGGCGAGGGCGGACCAATGCAGGGTCGCCGCCATCATCCGACCGGACCCCCTTTCTCCCCCCAAATCCTTGAAGCTGAGATTCCTCGGAACTTCAGGCTGCTTCAATTCGAAACCTATAATGGCGAGCGTAATCCCGCAAATCACATGGAGGGGTTTAAGACCCTCATGATGATTCACAGCGTTGCAGATCCCCTCCTCTGCCGCGCCTTCCTTGCTACCCTCCGGGGCCCAGCTCGGGAGTGGTTCTCTAAACTTGCCCCCGGCTCGGTCTTCTCCTTCGAGCAGCCAGAGGCGGGTTTCCTTGCCCACTTTGTGACCAGCAGAAAAGTCGAGAAGACGAGCTCTTCCCTTCTGGACCTCAAACAGAAGGACGGGGAATCCCTCCGGGAGTTCGTTCGAAGGTTCACCTCTGAGGTGAGGTCAGTTTCCTCCCTCGACGCAGGGGTCACCTCCGCCGCCTTCCGACACAACATCCACCACGACCAACTCAAGGCTTCTTTAGCCAAGAAGCCACCCGTGGACTTCCCCGACCTACTCAATAGGGTCGAGAAGTATATCCGGGCCGAGGAGGCCCTCAATCCTGAGGGTTCAAAGGTAGCCGCTGCTAAGGGGAAGCTCAAGGTCGAAGATGCCGAGCCCGTCAAAAGGCCCAGGAAAGAAGCAACTGGTCCCAAAAGGGTCCCCCCAGTCCCTCGATTTGAAAGATATACGCCCCTGACTCAGAATGTCTCGACAAATTTAATGGAAATTGAGGACAAGGGGGTAGTCTGGTTCTCTCCCCGACCAACTAACCATGACAAGAAGCGAGACCAGAGGTTCTACTGCCACTTCCACCAGGACATCAGGCACGGCACAGATCACTGCCGAGCCCTCAAAGACGAGATCGAAGCCCTTATACAACGAGGGTACCTAAGGGAGTTCACCCGGGCCAGTCCCAGAGACCGAAGAGAGCCGAGGAGCCCGAGGCATTCGCCTCCCCCTCGGATGGCCGGTCGACGACCTGACCGAGACCCGGAACCCGAAGAAACCGGTGGACATGCCATCCTACACTGCATCCATGGTGGACCCATGGGGGGGGGGGGAATCTAAGACTTCTCATAAAGCCTTTATCTGAGAGGTCAACTCTGTTCTAGACCACCCCTCCCCTCGGACTCAGTAACGGGCGGTCTCCTTCTCAAAAGAAGATCTCGAAGGCATCCGGCTTCCACACTGCGACGCCCTCGTCATCAGCCTCGTCATGGCCAACTTTTAGGTTCGCTAAATCCTGGTAGACAACGGCAGCTCGGTCACCATTCTTTTCTTAGAAGCATTTGAGAACCTCAAACTCCCCCGAGAAAAGCTGAAGCCGACCGGTTACATCCTCCATGGATTTTTTGGCGTCCCAGTGCAGATTGAGGGAATTGTGACACTAGACGTAACCGCAGGAACAACCCCCGTCCTCCAAACTGAGTCGATGGATTTTATGGTTGTTAACATCAAGGTAGCCTACAATGCCATCCTTGGCCGACCCAGGCTCTGTTCGCTCCAGGCCGTCCTATCCGCCTACCATCTGAAACTGAAGTTCCCGACTGACGACGGGGTCGGGGTCATTCGGGGCAACCAGGAGTCGGCACACTCGTGCTACATGACCGCGATCGATGGCGGTGTATTTCCCCTCGATGCCGTCAAATTTCCACCTAAAGAAAGCCATCCCGAATCTGAACCCGTAGAAGAATTGGAGGAAGTCTCCTTTGAAGCAGAAGACAAGTACAAATTGTTCCGTGTGAGCTGAACCCTTTCCCCCGAACTGAAGCCGGATCTGATCGACTGCATCCATCGAAATGTCGACCTCTTCACCTGGACACTGTTCGACATGCCCAGGATTTCTGAAGACTTAATCATGCACCAGCTAAGCATCGTCCCCAGCTCCAAACCAGTACAGCAGAAGCGCCGCAAGTTCGCCCCAGAAAGGCAACAGGCGGTGAGAGCGGAGGTGGATAAGTTGTTATCCGCCCGGTTCATCCAAGAAGTCAGCTACCCTGAGTGGCTGACTAATATCGTGATGGTGAAAAAGGCTAGAGGAACTTGGATGATCTGTATTGACTTTACCGACCTTAATAAGGCGTGCCCCAAGCATTTTTTTTCCACTCCCCAGCATAGACACCCTGATTGGTGCGAGGTCGGGTCACGAGCTCCTAACTTTCATAGACGCCTTCTCGGGTTATAATCAGATTCGAATGTTTCCTCCGGACATCGCCAAGACGTCCTTCATCACCGACCAGGGCCTCTACTGCTACCAGGTTATGCCCTTCGGGCTCAAGAACGCCGGGGCCACCTAACAGATGCTCGTCAACCGAGTCTTCAAAAATCAGATCGGTGAGAACATGGAGGTATATGTCGATGATATGCTTGTCAAGAGCCGACGAGGGAAGGATCATGTTGCCGACCTCGAGGAAGCCTTCGGCATCCTTCAGTCTCACAACATGAGGCTCAACCCCACCAAGTGCGCCTTCGGCGTCTTGTCCGGAAAATTCTTGGGGTTCGGTGTCAGCTAGCGCGGCATATAAGCCAATCCGGAAAAGATCCAGGCCATCATCGACATGGCCCCGCCCTGAAATGTCAAGGACAACAGCTTACGGGTAGACTGGCTGCCATTGACCGCTTCCTCTCCAAATCAGGGGAGAAGTCCCTCCCGTTCTTCAAGGCCCTTCGGGGGACGAAAGGATTCGAGTGGGGCGAGCCACAACAACAGGCGTTCGACCAGTTGAAGTCCTACCTCGCCAATCCCCCGTTCCTAAGCAAACCTGAACCCGGCGAACCCCTCTTCTTATACCTCTCGGCCTCGGAAAGTGCGCTTAACGCCGTGCTCGTCCGAGAAGAAGACGGTGTCTAAAAGCCCCTATACTATGTGAGCAAGGTTTTGCTCTCAGCCGAGACCAGGTATGCGAAGATGGAGAAGATGGCGTACGCGCTGATAACAACAGCTCGTAAGCTCCGACCCTATTTCCAGGCTCACTCTATTCAGGTCCTCACAGACCATCCCCTGAAGACCATCCTCCACAAAAGAGAGAGCTTCGGTCGCCTGGTTAAGTGGTCGATCGAACTCAGCCAATACGACATCAGCTATCAGCCCAGGACGGCAATCAAGGGGCAGGCACTTGCCAAATTTATTACGAGTGCACCATTTTCGAACCATCTAACACCTCGAAAACTGACCTAATGTGGGAGGTTTATGTCGAAGGCTCGTCCTGCGAAGGAAGGAGCGGAGCAGGCGTCATCTTAAAGGGCCCCGATAATTTCGTCCTCCAATATTCTCTCCGGCTAAATCCGACCTCAAATAGCGAAGCGGAGTACGAAGCTATGATCGAGGGATTCACCCTCGCACATAAAGCCGGATCCAGACACATCAAGGCCTTCAGCGACTCCCAGCTCGTGGTCAACCAGATCACCGGGGAGTACGAAGCTCGCGACACTCGGATGGTACAATACTTGGCGGTGGTCCGTAATCTCTTATCATCTTTTGAATCCCACTCAGTGGAACGAATCCCCCGAGAACAGAATGCCCAGGTTGATTCATTGTCGAAGCTCGCCTCGTCATCTTTCGAGGGGCTCGACCGCACCATTCTGATCGAGGTCCTTTTCAAGCCTAGCATCGACCTCCCTGAAGCTTCCTGCTTCAACACCGATCTCCAATCGAAAAACTGGACGATGCCCATCCTAAGGTTCCTTTCGGAGGGCGAACTCCCTCAAGACTGGTCCAAGGCAAGAAGGATCAGAGTCCGATCCGAGAGATTCACCCTGATCAACGAAATGCTCTTCAAATGCTTGTACACGGTGGCTGATGGCAGACCCTACCTCCACTGCCTGGCACCTGATGAGGCCAAGTACGCCCTGAAGGAATTACACGAAGGGATCGGCGGATGCCACATGGGGAACAGGTCGCTCGCCCGAAAGGCCCCGAATCATGGATACTACTGGCCGACCATGTTGCAAGACGCGCAAGACCTCGTCAAAAGGTGCGGCCCTTGTCAAAGGTTTTCTTTAGTAAAGAGACTTATGCTGGCCAACCTCCGATCTCTGGCCAGTCCGACCCCCTTTACCATGTGGGGGATGGACCTTGTCGGCCCCTTCCCACAAACAACGGGCCAAAGAAAGTTCCTGGTGGTGGCCATTGACTACTTCACCAAGTGGATCGAGGCCGAACCACTGGCCTCAATCACCGAGCACCAAACCCAGCAATTCTTCTGGAAGCACAACATCTGTCGGTTCGGGATCCTTCAGGTGCTCATCACCGACAACGGGACCTAGTTCGAATTTTCGAAAGTTCTGCGAAGACATTGGTGTCCAGCAACGCTTTTCGGCCATATGCCACCCTCAATCAAACGGCCGAGCTGAAAATGCCAACCGCCAAATCCTTGATGGCCTCAAAAAGCGATTGGAAAATTCTCCCAAGGGGCTTTGGGTCGACAAACTTCCGAGCGTACTCTGGGCACACCGAACAACGAAGAGGATACCCACGGGTGAGTCGCCCATCAACCTAACCTACGGTACCGAAGCGGTTATCCCCTTGGAGATTGGCCTACCTTCGCCCAAAATAATGGCCTTCGACGAAGAAATCAACTCGGCAGGTCTCAGGGCCAACCTGGACCTAGTCGACGAAGTCAGAAAAAAATCTACCATCCGGAGGAGCATTTCACTAGCAACGGGTCGAGAAACTCCATAACCAGAAGGTCCGACCTACTAACATCCAACAGGGTGACCTCGTCCTCAGGAAGCTAGCAGTCTCAGACCCCAGCAAGAAGAGAAAGTTGGCCCCTAATTTGGAGGGACCTTATAGGGTCGCCGAAGTAGTGCGCCCCGGTACCTACCGACTCACTGACATGGGAGGTACCCCTATCAAGAGACCCTAGAATGCAGAGCACCTCATCAAGTACCTCGAGAGAGAGGACTGAAGCCATTATGTAACCGAACATTTGTAATCAGCTTTTTGTATAAGAATGGTTGTTCTTTTTCCAAAATTTTGTTAGCTTAGATTCTGTGTAAACCCCTTATGTAACCACCCCAAGCCTCGACACCGTATGGTGAACTCGAGCACATAGGTAGCTTTCTCAAGCTAAGGCAATGGGGCTCAGTGCTCTCCGCCGACCCCCAAGCCTCGACACCATATGGTGAACTCGATGTAACCCCTGTTTTTCCAAAAAATGTATTTTTGTGTATTTTCTGTATTTAAAAATTTCGCAAATTATTTTTTTGGTTTTCAAATTCTTTCATAAAAATGTATTGTTGGGTCTCCTATTAAAATCTGTTTTCGATCAATAATTTTATTTGTAACTATTTTATATGATTATTATATTGAAATACAATTCTTATTTTAGTTATTATTACTATTATTATTATTATTACTGTTATTATTGTTATTATTATTATTAATTTTGACTGGTTATTGAAAATCCATTTCTATGTGCTAATTGTATTTGTATCTATTTTAAATAAATTCTATTTTTGTAATGCAAATTACAATTTATTTTAAACAATTTTTTTATTTGTTATTTTATTTTCTTATTGAATTTTAAGAACCCTAATGGATTTTTAACCCAACAACCTAAATCCTATTTACCCTGTTACCCAATTAAACCTTTTATCCACTCGTAAATACCCTAAACCCATTATCCTATTTCTCCTATACCCAAACCCGTTAAATACCAGACCCGAAACCCCATATACTCAGCCGTCATCCTATACTAAAACCCTAATACACCAGCTATTTAAACCCATATACACCTCCCCTCGATTGTTCGTCTTCCAGCCACCTCCAACCCCCTTTCCCGACCTCCCTGCTTCTGCCTCTCCCTGCCGTTGCGTCGCACCACCGCAACGCAGCCCAACCATTTCCCTATCCCATCAACTCCCCTGCACCGCCCCTCTCTCTCCCGAATCCTTGTTTACCCAGCCTCTCCTTAAAACCCCTCGGCATCCATTGCTCCGTTCTACCTCCCGCTCCCCCGAACCCCCAGTTACGACCCCCCCTGCTCCTCGCCTGCAGTCACCGCGACTGCACAGCCTGAGTGCATTCCTTGGCTGTGCACGCCCCCCTGTAATGACTCCGCTGCACCGCCCTGTGCCCTTCCTTCGACGGTAGCCCGACCTCTCTCTCTAGTTCCTTCTTGTGTGCGAGAGGGGCTGGTGGGTGTGCATTGGATCTCAAGTGCTCGTGATTCGTGTGTTCGTCGTGGTGCATGATTGTGTTCGTTGTGTGTTTGACTTGTGTTCATCGAAGTTCGTTGATTCTTGGTGTTCGAGTTGTTATTCGTGGGTTGAGTTCTTTGACGTTGGTTGTGTGATCGCGGGCTGTCTCGCTTTTGGAGTTCGTGTATTTGTTGAGTTCGTTGGCCGGGAATCCGTTTCCATTATTCTTGCTTGGAGTCATTTTCATCGTCGGTTAAGGCAAGTAACTTGTACTCAATTTCTTTGTATGATACAAGTACTAAATACCGCTTGTAGTGCAGAAGGGTTCTAGAGACAACTCGTGTGTGATGTATCTTGATGAGGATTGTCTCTATAGTGCTTTTGACCATAGTTGCCTCACGACACAAATTTGATATGAAACAACTTAGGTTTTGACCGTTCTTGATGTGATGATATTTGTGAGATAATTATGAGAATTTGTGTGTTTGTTTGGATCCATGTGATATACTTGTTGTGGACATGCTATATACCCTATTTCATGATGTTTGGACACTTAGTAGACTCTATATCATGTCTGGTTGTGTTTGGAACGAGTTTCGTATGTTGTATGTTGATTTGTTGTTAAGAGAAAAATCTGTATTTTGTCGATAATCAGTTTTGATTGCTATTTTAGACCATATTAAGGTTAGTATCTTAACTTCAGCATTAAACATGATTTTTAGAGAAATACGTCTTCTTACTAAACTCTCTGACCTTGATCGATTTCGTTTTCGTATGTGTGAGATATGATTGTTTTACTGCAGATGTGTATTTCATTTTCAGATTTCATTTCTTGATGATTTCGATAACTAAACTATTTTGATACTAGTGCTAAACATATTATTTTGATCCAAAATTTTGCACCGTATTTATATATCTATTTAGGGATTACCCAAAATTTTGGTGGATTTTATTGATTAGTTTTACATGCTATTTCATGCTTGTTTATAAAAATTATACTTGCTGGATTTTGTTCGCTGTTCTGTAAAGATTTGTATTTTCACCCTAATTCCTTTTCATGTATGAAAAATATTTATGAAATATGGAACTTAGATTATTTTGTCTATTTTTACCTCCCTTTGGCGGATTTGGATTTCATTTCACGGTTTACGAGATATTATAGTTTTTCGTACAGCAGTGTTGGGAATTCCAGATTTGCCAAACTATCGTTTCTTGATATTTTCTAATTTTTGTTGGCTAAACTAATCTTAATGGAAAATTATGAAAATTTTTATTCTGATACTAGACATATAGGGGAATACTCCAGATTTTTTCTGGATTTATTTGAGGTGTTTTGATGCTGTTTTCCTAACTGAGAATTCGATTTACTGATTTCTGGCTGAACGTATTTTCTGGATTCAAATCAGTTTTAAGTTATGTTTTTGTGAAATACTATATGACTTATATATATTTTATGGATTCGGCCGGGAGTCTATTTTTTAGACCTTGCGACGGATTCAGATGCATTTCTGTAACAACGGAAATCTCAGTTTTACTGCAGTATGGTCTTGCTGTCCTGAACTAGAAATATCGTGATTTTACCCTTTTGTGTGTTATCTTTCACCCGTACATGTTTATCTTGCAACTTGAACTTATTACTTGATCATGCCATATTATTCTTGACCTGTTTGTGACACATACATGCCTTTTAATTAATAATAATAAATAACCAAGCCGGAATTTAAGGGAAAGATCTAGTAGTGGAAAATATAGAAATGTGTACTTAGAAGGGGGCCCGTATTTCCCATTTTGATTCATGTTTATACATGAACCTGTTGATGCATGGACCTGTTAGTTCATGTACCTATTACCTGTTGATGCATAGACCTGTTAGTTCATGTACCTGTTACCTGTTGATGTATTGACCTGTTGGTCGTGTACCTGTTGATTCATGAACCTGTTGATGCATGAATCGGATGATTCGTGTACCTATTTGATTCATGAACCTGTTTCCTGTTCCTGTTTTCCTGATTCCTGAGTACACGGCCCTATGGACTCCACTATGAAATCTAAACGAAATTGTTTGAATGTAGCAACCATATAGTAAAAGGATGGATGCATGAAATACTACCTAGATAGTAATAATACAAGACTTGACATAACCTGTTACCTGTTACATGAATACCCGTTCCCTGATTACCTGTACATGCTACCTGATACCTGATACATGTTACTTGTACATGCTACTTGATACCTGTTCACCTGATCATCTGTTACCTATTTACCTGCTTGCATGATACTTAACACTTGGTACATGTTACATGTACCTGTTAGTATATCCTGCTACTTGATTCTGTTTATAATTTATGTTAGTTATTCTATTATGTTGCCATGACTATTCCATGCTGATTGTTAGTTTTTTCCATGTACTTGTATCCTGCAATACAAGCGGCCCGTAACTTGCATTGACGTGAGTTTGTTTTTCATTTTTCTCTTCCTGCAATTTATTAAATTGCAGATTTTGGAGATCAGCTGCCAGATGGAATGGCGAGATGAGATACTAGTTCATGGAGGTTTTTGCTATATCTATTTCTTTTCTTGTTTCTTATTTTGAACAATTGTATCTTGTACTTAGATTTATTTGTATTTGGGCAATGTGGCCCAGGAAATTTGACTTATTCAGATCTGAATTATTTGAGATTAATATATTTTTGGTTTTAAGTATTCTTGTTGGTATTTTGATTCATATGTGCATACTTGGTTGATTCTTTTACTTCCGACTCTGATTATTCTTGTGAAATTTTGTAAAGATTTTTGAACAGCTTATGGATGATGAAAATCATTCGCTGGGCTTAGTCACGTATCCATATTCCGTATTCTCTTTTGGGAAGTGAAGCGTGACACCCGAGCACACGGGTAGCTTTCTCAAGCTAAGGCAATGGAGCTCAACGCTCTCCGCAGACCCCCAAGCCTCGACACTGTATGGTGAACTCGAGCACACGGGTAGCTTTCTCAAGCTAAAGCAATGGAGGTCAGCGCTCTCCGCCGACCCCCAAGCCTCGACACCGTATGGTGAACTCGAGCACATGGGTAGCTTTCTCAAGCTATGGTAATGGAGGTCAGCGCTCTTCGCCAACCCCCAAGCCTCGACACTGTATGGTGAACTCGAGCACACGAGTAGCTTTCTCAAGCTAGGGCAATGGAGCTCAGCACTCTCTGCCGACCCCCAAGCCTCGACACCGTATGGTGAACTCGAGCATGCGGGTAGCTTTCTCAAGCTAAGGCAATGGAGCTCAGCACTCTTCGCCAACCCCCAAGCCTCGACACCGTATGGTGAACTCGAGCACACGGGTAGCTTTCTCAAGCTAGGGCAATAGAGCTCAGCGCTCTCCGCCGACCCCCAAGCCTCGATACCATATGGTGAACTCAAGCACACGGGTAGCTTTCTCAAGCTAGGGCAATGGAGCTCAGCGCTCTCCGCCGAACACCAAGCCTTGACACCGTATGGAGAACTCGAGCACGCGGGTAGCTTTCTCAAGCTAAGGCAATAGAGCTCAGCGCTCTCCGCCGACCCCCAAGCCTCGACACCGTATGGTGAACCCGAGCACACGGGTAGCTTTCTCAAGCGAAGGCAATGGAGCTCAGTGCTCTCCACCGACCCCCAAGCCTCGACACCATATGGTGAACTCGAGCACATGGGTAGCTTTCTCAGGCTAAGGCAATAGAGCTCAGCGCTCTCCGCCGACCCCCAAACCTCGACACTGTATGGTGAACTCGAGCACACGGGTAGCTCTCTCAAGCTAAGGTAATAGAGCTCAGCGCTCTTCGCCGCCCCCAAGCCTCGACACCGTATGATGAACTCGAGCATACGGGTAGCTCTCTCAAGCTAAGGCAATAGAGCTCAGCGCTCTCCGCCGACCCCCAAGCCTCGACACCGTATGGTGAACCCGAGAACACGGGTAGCTTTCTCAGGTTAAGGCAATGGAGCTCAGCGCTCTCTGCCGACCCCCAAGCCTCGACACCGTATGGTGAACTCGAGCACACGAGTAGCTCTCTCAAGCTAAGGCAATGGAGCTCAGTGCTCTCCGCTGACCCCTAAGCCTCAACACCATATGGTGAACTCG
This sequence comes from Hemerocallis citrina, assembly GCA_017893485.1. Taxonomy (NCBI): domain Eukaryota; kingdom Viridiplantae; phylum Streptophyta; class Magnoliopsida; order Asparagales; family Asphodelaceae; genus Hemerocallis; species Hemerocallis citrina. Next base: position 177,277,594 of record CM030367.1, read on the forward strand.
AGCACACGGGTAGCTTTCTCAAGCTAAGACAATGGAAATCAGCGCTCTCCGTCGACCCCCAAGCCTAGACACCGTATGGTGAACTCGAGCACCCAGGTAGCTTTCTCAAGCCAACCTAAGGGGGTTCGGCGCTCTCCGCCGATCCCCGAACTCCGACCACCGATCGGGACTTCAGCTAACCACCATACTCAAATGTTTTTTATTAAAGATTTAGGGCGCTCGCCCTCAGGCAAATGCCCCGGGCCCCGGATCTTTGGTCGACCCACCTCTCATTCGTGAAAAACTCGGGGTTAACGACCCTTAGAGCCGAAACCTCGAATTGTTCGAGGGCGGCAGAGGAGCCACCGACCTAGGACCCTTGCCCAAAAGACTCCCCGAGCCCCCGAACCTTGGTCGGTACACCTCTCACCCGCTAGCAATTTTGGGCAGACTGCCCTCCGGGCCGTCTTCCCAAAAATGCTAGAGTATGGCAGGGGAGCCACCGATCCGGGCCTCTCTGCCAAAAAATTCCGTGGTAGGCCGCCCACCTTCGACAAGCACCCAAGGTTCTCCCCCCCCGGGTCGGCCAACCTTTCACCCACTGGCAACTCGGGGTAAGCAGTCCTCAGAGCCGAAACCCTGAATTGTCAGAGGGTGGCAGGCAAGCCACCGGTAAGGAGAACCCATGGGATTGTAAGTTTTTCTCTGATAAATTTCTGATGTGGGGGTGGGGGTTCTATAGCCCCCCTGAGCGGCTCATTAATGACATCGGAAGATGAAACGATGGAAGTCAAAGCATCCCCCATTAAATGATGTGGGAAGGCAAAACGTCGCCTCATTAATGGCGTTGGAAGGCGGTCCTATACTGCTGAGCCCTCAGGACTCCTCTCCCTCGCCGTCTCTATGCTCAGAGGCGACCGCCGCCTCCGCCAGAGAGGCCAATCCCCAGAGTCGGTCGAATCCACTACAAGCCCCTACCGTCTGCTCGGACAGGATGCCAAACAAGCGCCCAAACTCTAATCTTCAACGCATTATCAGCAACAAGTTCAGAAGGGTCAGAAAGTTTATTCTTTATTATAACACCCCAGAGGGGCACAATACAGAAAGATTTATTCTTTATTACAATCAAAGCCTCGTCCTAAACTATCCTAAGCCCCCTCCGTGCTCGGACGGGTCAACTTGAACCCCGCCGAGCGACTCAGTTTCGTAGCATGCCTTGCCGAGCTCCTGGGATCGGCCACAGAGGACACACCGGCCATGAAACTCTGAGCATCGCCCGACCTCACGTACTCCAACCGCAGAATTAGGGACGGTTCGCGCCTTAAGGAAGCCCCGATCGCCGAAGGGACCGAACTTCCCAACATCATTTTATAACGTTGAATCTCGATCTCTTTCTCCCCAATGACATCGCAGAGGAACAACTCCGATATGTGTCTCTGCACCGAAGCACTTGACATGGAAAATTCGAGTCCCGCACCCCCGAGGTCTCGGTCGGCTATCACCTTCTTCAACTGAGCCGACTCTGCGCTCAGCTCCTTCGACTTATTCCGAAAATAATGGAAAGCGGCGTCATGATCGTGAGCTTCCCTCCGATACCAATCGAGGGTAGACTCTAATACCTTGATCTTACTCCGAAGCCACGTCACCTCGGACCGCCGAGGATCAACCTCGGCAAGAATAGCCAACATCTGATGGAAGCAAAATAAATCGAAAAATCACACAAGTCTAGGAGGGTCGGACAAACTCCGACAGCCAACCCAAAAGCGAGACAAAAGTCAAGAGTAAAACAGTTGGCCCACCAAAAAATCTTTGTTATAAATTCGCAACACTTGTACAAAATACTGCGGTGTCCAGTCCGCCTTCGGCAAAATACATTCAAAGACAAAAATAAAAGAAGAGAAAAAATAGCTACGACTACGGGTCCACCTCTCCCTCGGCTCCGGTGATAGCCATGGGGTCGAACACCTTGTCGGCACTCGCTCCTCCGACTCTGCCATCCCCTTCGCCCGACGCATCTTCCCCGGATGTCTTCGGCGGCCCCTCGATCTCCAAGTCGTAGTCGAGGTGCAACAGGTCCAAGGTCGAGTAGAAGTGCCTGACGTGACTCAACGCCTTAGCATACACTTCATTTTGCACCTTGATGACCATGTCCTGGGCCTTCAAGGTTAGCGCCCCCTTCTCGGCCTCGAATGCTTGCTTCAGCGCCGCCTCCCTCTTGAGTGCGTCATCGGCCATCGACGCTGGGTCGGCCCTCAGAGCCTACTCTCGTTTCATCGAGGCTTCCAGGGAGGTCTTCAGATCCACCATCTCGCTCTTGTAGCGATTGGTCTGGCTCCGCTCGTACTTTAGCTCCAGCTCATGAAGCCGCCTCAGCTGGTTCCCGGACATGTAGGCCTACAGCCGAGTGATAAATCCATTAATGTCCACATTTTGGATCAATAATCTGAATGGAATTAGATAATTAAACTCTCTATCTTTGGTAATTTATTCTTCTTTTCTCTTTTCCATAGAAAACAGCCTAAAAGCAACGAAATGAAGCGGATTCAATGATTTACTCAAGACTAATCCATCACTGTGAGGATGATACACTGGAATGAAGAATCCTAATTTTGCATCAAAACATTTGTTAGAAGCTGCGGAATACAGTCGACTGATTCCTTAGCCAATAGTCGACTGAACAGAGTGGGATGAGTCTCCGAAGCTTCGCAGAACAGTGGACTGACTCCTAGTCAACAGTCGGCTGCTCTGACTGGTTTGAGTTTCCAAAAGTTCGCGGTACAGTCCACTGATTCTTAGCCAATAGTCCACTGAACTGGCATTCAACGGGAATTAGAGATAAGCACAGTTAAGATACACCCTCATCCAAATTCGCAAAACAAATCAGATTGAGCTGTTAAAATCCAGGAATCAAATATTGTATAGTTGCAAATAACAACCTCCCAAAAATCAAGCTAGAGATCTGGTCTGGTCCGGTAGTTAATGAAGAAGATTTGACTCAATCCATATTCGGTTTTTGAGGAGATGAAAATCTGGAGCTTGAGATCTGCAGATGGGGCCAAAAGAAGCTATAAAAAAGGGGGGAATACACAATCGAAGAATTATCGAACAAGAGAGGAGATCGAGAGAACTTAAGGAAAAAGAAGGGATCAAGTACTAAAACTCGGCATTGAGGGGGAGGAGAACAAGTCGACTTCAGAGGAGATCAAGTCGACTTCAGGCTGATTGGTTTCAAGCTGATCATCATACAAATCAGTGTTTCTTCTTCTCTCTTTAATTTTTGTTCTTGTTAAATTCATTAGAGTCATGTATTCAAAACTGTTAGTCAATAAAAGTTGGATTATGTGCAACTAAATTCATTTTGGGCAGATTGAAACCTTAGTCATGTAATAAATCTTCTTTTGCATTACTCCGATCACTTATTGATTAAACTTGGTAGTTCGGGATCAAATTTATAATATGTAGCTTTTGATGCTTGACATTCTTACTATTCAAGTATTGTTAACTCAACGTATTTGTTGATGAACAGTCGACTGACTCCTTACGACAGTCGACTGAACTGACGTTCTGGTTAACACAACTAAAGTTGAGTTATCAAGTTTGCTTATTATAAAATTGAATTTGTTACATGAGCAGATTTAGATGATCGAATCTAGTGCTCATGATTAGTAACACAAGAAATCATTTGGGTTCTGGGGTTTAATCAACTTAGAGGATGTAGATTTGATGCCAACTTCTAGACCTTTGAGTGTTTGTTAATTTCCACAGTTTCTATGCTTTCTTTAAGTGCAACTTAGTTGATATCATGCTAAAACACTTAAGGAGAGAAAGGAATTAGAGTAGATACCATGCCTAATTTCTTAGCCCAGGGAAATCTTTAATTTAAGAAGTAGATACCATGCTCTTAAATGAACAAACATGAGTGATCAGAGTAGTGTAGAAGTTGATCGAACATTCTTGGCTATAGGTGGAAATCGAGCCCAACTAATTCAATAGATATTTTTGTGACTCAAATCTCATTTCCTTTCATACATACATTTAGAAATGAAACTTAATAAAAGCTTTCTGATTATTGATTAGTAAGTTAATTGCTACAATCTCTGTGGGATCAACCCTTGCTTTTCACTACGCTTCTGAAAACGATTCGTACACTTGCGAGGTTTTATAATTTGTGTTTAGATTATCTATTCATTTAGATAACCGAGCTATCAACATCGAGGTCAAAACACTTGGGTGAAAATAAAGTTCTAAGAAACCAATACAAGAAAAATAAAACCGAAGGCCTCGGAAATTACCTGCACGCTGGCCTGAGCCCACCTCATGTAGGTCAACTCGGAGGTATCAGCCCCCATACTCTGCCGATCTCGAGGCGTGGCCATCTTTTCTATGAAATCCATGGAGACGGGACCCTCAGTTAAGGTGTGTCCCCCTGGCGGATGGCCCAGTCCGGGGCCTAAGGCTGTAGTCCCTCCTCCCTGACCATAGCCTGGGCATTGGCACGAAGAGGAGGAAGGCAACCCTGCGAGACCTCGGATGCCTTCGAGGCCCCCTTGCTCGGCACGAGGGTGACCTCCCTCGACTGACTCGTCTTCTGCTTCTTCAACTTCGGCTCGGACAGAGCCTCGGAGGCCATTCGGGAGGGAGCCGCCGCTTGCTTCTCCTTTTCGGATTGCTCTACTACCAGGGATTGTTTAGTATTTTAACTTGCAAATCAATAAAAAAAACACACACAAAAAAAAAGTCGACTGAACCCAAATTTCAGTCGCCTGTCCAGAGGTTTTGAGTCGAAACAGATAAGTCGACCTATTTAACCTCCCAGTCGGCTGGCTTCTAGTAACAGTCGACTGAAAGGTTCGATAAAGTCGACTGGACAGAACAAAAACATTTGAATTGCTTATTTACTGTAAACTATGAATATTTTCTTTTAGGTACAGTCCAATTTGAGGCTACATGACTTTGGTGTATGCACGGGAGACGATCACTTCATCCCAAGCTACTACCTATTGACCAAGAGATAGAGCACACTCTGCACAAACTAAGTCAGTCCAGTCGACTGTCTTTAAGGTGTAAGTCAACTGTACCGCAAAACATTCCAAAAGCAACAATGGGTGAGGAAGTACCAAATCGAGTACCAATGCAGGACAAATTCACTCCGAAGAATATTGAGCAACCTTCTTGCATAGCTTATCAACCTAATGTCACAGGGAATATGCACTTATCACCTCAATTACTCAGCATGGTTCCCCACTTTAGTGGCAAACTAAACGAAGATCCTCATCTCCACTTGCAAGATTTCTTTGATCTTTGCAGAACGCAAAGCGTCCAAGGGCTTACCCCTGAACAAATCAGGTTTATTTTGTTTTCATTTTCATTAAAACTTAATGCTAAATTGTGGTATAATTCTTTGGAACCAGGATCAATTCAATCATGGGAGAAATTGGCAACAAAGTTCTTGAAGGAATTTTTCCCAGCTCAGAAAACCAAACAACTAAAAAGGGAAATTCAACTCTTCCAACAAAAAGATGGCGATTTGTTCTTCGAGGCGTGGAAGGATTTTAAGAATAAACTTCTCAAGTGTCCTACGCACAACATGCCTAAGGATGATCAGGTACAAGCATTTTATGAGGGTTTAAATGACACTAACAAAGCAATTGTAGATTCAGCTTGCAATGGGATCTTGATGAGGAAGAGTGGTGAGGAGGCCATCGAGCTATTCGAAGAACTCAGCGAGAACTCACAACAATTCTCAACAAGGGGAAGGGATTTTTCGAAAAAATAGGGAGTTTACGAAATTTCTAGTAGTAACAACATGCAATTAGAAATAGTAACCATGAACAAAAAAATTGATATGCTTGTTAATGCAATTTTGACGCTAGGTGGCGTAAAAAACCAAGCAAAAGAAATTTGTGCAATTTGTTCTCACTCTGATCATACAACTGATGCATGTCCCATGTCTTCTTTCACAGATCAGGAGCACGCAAACTACGTAGGACAGGGAGTGTTTCCACCCAATAATAACCCCTTCTCAAACACGTACAACCCAGGATGGAAAACCCATCCAAATTTCTCATGGAACAATAATCAAAACAATCAAGGCACTCAAATTGCACAAGGGCTTGCGCGGCACTTCCAGTTCGGGAATGGGTTTGATCGGCCAGTTCAAGAACAGAAGAAGTTGGATTTCGAATCCACCGTTCTTCAATTGCTCCAACAGCAATATCAAACAAGCAACCAACACGGGCAGGCCATTCAGAAATTGGAGACCCAAATTGGTCAAATTGCTAAGGAGTTAAGTGAAAGAAAGGCAGGAGAACTCCCATCACAAACTATACCAAACCCTAGAGGACAAGAACGGCTCAAATCGGTGACAACCTTAAAAAGTGGTAAGATAATCGACAACAAAGTTGGAACAAACGCGGACAAATCAGACACACAACCAGCAAAATCTTTGGGTTCCAACAAGGTAAGTGACAAAGAAAGGGTAGTATTGCCACCATTCCCTCAAAGGTTAGTCAAGCAAAAGAAAGAATAACATTTACTTGATATTTTTGAAACTCTCAGGAAGGTAGAAATTAATATTCCCCTACTTGATGCTATTAAACAAATTCCTTCTTATGCCAAATTTTTGAAAGAATGCTGTACTCACAAGAGAACGTTTCAGGTTCGGGAGAATGTGGCTCTAACAGAAGAAGTGAGTGCGGTATTGTTGAGAAAATTACCTCCTAAGTTGAAGGATCCAGGTAGTTTTACCATTCCATGCTTGGTTGGTGAGCATTTCTTTGAAAAGGCACTGTTAGATTTGGGGACAAGCATCAATCTTCTTCCATACTCTGTTTACGAAGAACTAGGATTGGGGGAACTTAAACCAACATCAATCACCTTGCAATTAGCTGATCGGAGCGTCAAGAGACCTAGAGGTATTTTGGAAGATGTCTTGGTTCAGGTAAATGATTTTATTTTGCCAGCAGATTTTGTTGTGTTGGACATGGAAGACTTGTTAATGCCATCTTCTTTACCTATCATCTTAGGTAGACCCTTTATGAGTACTGCTGATATAAAAATTTGTGTTAAAAAGGGCACTATAAGTATGAAAATAAATGGTGAAAAGATTGAGTTTAAAATGTTTGATGCACTAAAATTACCACACGATGATCATGAATGTTATAATATTGATGTGGTTCAGGAGATTGTTGACCAAACATTTCAGGTACATAGCGTCGATCCACTACAGGCCGCAATTACACACTCTCTAACGCTATCTCGAGTTGAACAGGAATTTGATGATACTGATTGGAGGATTACAGAGATGGTACACTACCTTGAAAATCAAAAATCATATTCAGGTAAGTTTGCACCTGTGTTTGAAAATCTTGTGTCTAATAACACTTTTGTTGCTTCTGTTACCAGGACACCAGACGTGGAGCTAAAGCCGCTACCTGAACACTTGAAGTATGCATACTTAGGTGAAAACCAGACGTTACCTGTGATAGTTGCTGCAAACTTGAGTATGCAGGAAGAAGAGAAGCTGTTGAGAGTATTGCGAGAACGCAAGGGTGCATTAGGGTGGACCATTGCAGATATCAAGGGAATAAGTCCATCCAAGTGCATGCATAAAATACTTCTTGAAGACAATGCAAAACCTAGCAGGGAAGCACAAAGAAGGCTTAATCCACACATGAAGGAAGTGGTGAGAACAGAGGTCCTTAAGCTACTAGATGTTGGCATCATCTACCCTATCTCAGATAGCAAATGGGTGAGTCCTATACATATAGTGCCTAAGAAAAGTGGAGTCACAGTGGTGAAAAATGATGAGAATGAGCTTATCCCTACGAGGATGACCACAGGTTGGAGGGAATGCATTGACTACAAGAAGCAGAATAACGAAACCAGGAAAGATCACTTCCCTCTCTCTTTTATTGATCAAATGTTAGAAAGATTAGCATGATATAGTCATTATTGTTTTTTAGATGGTTATAGTGGCTATAATCAAATTGATATTTCTCCAGAAGATCAAGAAAAAACTACTTTTACATGCCCTTTTGGTACTTTTGCATATAGGAGGATGCCTTTTGGATTGTGCAACGCACTAGCTACATTTCAGAGATGCGTGATGAGTATATTTTCAGATATGGTGGAGAGGTTCATCGAGGTATTTATGGTTGATTTCAGTGTTTTTGGATCTTGTTTTGATGAATGCCTTAACCATTTGCAGCTTGTGCTTAAGAGATATGAAGAATGCAATTTAGTGCTGAATTGGAAAAAGTGCCATTTTATGGTACAACAAGGCATTGTCTTAGGTCATGTGGTGTCCAAGAAAGGCGTCGAGGTGGACAAGACAAAAATTGACATCATATCGAAGCTACCCCCTCCTACTACTGTCAAGGGTGTAAGGAGTTTTCTTGGACATGCAGGGTTCTATAGAAGATTTATAAAAGATTTTCCCAAAATCTCCAGACCCCTTTGTGGATTGTTAGCTAAAGATGTTTAGTTTGCATGGACAGAATAGTGCACGAATGCTTTCGTTACATTGAAAAATCTTCTCATTTCCGCACCCATCATCATGGCACCAGATTGGACCCGCCCTTTCAAGCTTATGTGTGATGCAAGTGATTATGCTTTGGGAGTTGTTTTAGGTCATAGAATAAATAAGGTACCCCATGTTATTTACTATGCTTCTCGAACTTTAAATGATGCACAACTTAATTATTCCACAACTGAAAAAGAAATGTTAGCTGTCATTTTTGCTGTAGAGAAGTTTAGATCATATTTGATTGGATCTAAAGTCATTGTTTTCACTGGCCATGCTGCTTTGAAATATTTGTTTGCAAAAAAGGATGCTAAGCCTAGGTTGATCAGATGGGTGCTTTTGCTCTAAGAGTTCGATCTTGAAATTAGAGACAAGAAAGGAAGTGACAATGTTGTTGCAGATCACTTGTCCACGATACTGCATGATGAAGAGAGAAATATGCCCCCACTGAATGAAAACTTTCCAGATGAACACTTATTTGAAATAAATTTACAGCTTCCATGGTATGCAGATATTGTCAATTATCTCACTGCTCATGTTTTTCCTCCAGGTATGACGAGTCAAGAAAGGAAGCGGTTGGTGGCCATGTGTAAACACTATTATTGGGATGATCCTTACTTGTTCAAATTTTGCCCTGATCAAATTGTAAGAAGATGTGTGTCAGAAGAAGAGCAAATGAGTATTCTGCAATATTGCCACCAATATGCATGTGGAGGACACTTTGGGACAAAAAGAACAGTACTTAAGGTATTACAATCTGGTTTTTATTGGCCTAATGTATTCAAAGATGCTTTTTCTTTTTGCAAGACTTTTGATAGATGCCAAAGGACAGGCAACATCTCTTCCAGAAATCAAATGCCACTGAAAAACATTCAAGTAATTGAGCTTTTTGATGTATGGGGAATCGACTTCATGGGTCCTTTTCCTAACTCACTTGGTTATTTGTATATTCTTGTGGGTGTGGATTATGTGTCTAAATGGGTTGAGGCTGTCTCCTCAAAAACTAATGATCACAAAGTTGTTGTCAAGTTTTTACAGGATAACATCTTCACCAGGTTCGGTACACCAAGAGCAATAATTAGTGATGGAGGTAGCCACTTCAATAATTTTCCATTTGCTTCTTTGATGAAGAAGTATGGGATTACACACAAAGTGGGTACTCCATACCATCCTCAAACCAGTGGGCAAGTGGAGATTAGCAACAGAGAAATCAAGAGCATTTTGGAAAAGACCGTAAACACAAGCAGAAGGGATTGGTCGCTACGCTTGAATGATGCATTGTGGGCATATAGAACTGCATACAAGATGCCCATTGGCATGTCACCATATCGTCTGGTCTTTGGAAAAGCATGTCATCTTCCGGTGGAATTGGAACACAAAGCTTATTGGGCAATTAAAAAGTTCAATTTTGATATGAAACAAGCAGGTGACAAAAGAAGATTGCAGCTGAATGAGCTCGAAGAATTGAGGCATGATGCATATGAGAATGCAAAGTTGTACAAAGAACGGACCAAGATATACCATGATAAACAGCTAGCAAGGAAGGAGTTTCATAAGGGATAGAAGGTATTGATATACAACTCGAAATTACGACTTTTTTCAGGCAAGCTTATGTCAAGATGGTATGGTCCGTACATTGTTACAAAGGTTTTCCCACATGGAGCTTTGGAGGTTCATAGCAAAGAGAAAAATCAAACATTCAAAGTGAATGGGCATAGGGCGAAGCCTTACATTGAGATGATTTTTGAGCCGCGAGAGGAAGATATAACTCTTCAAACTATTCAATACATTGCATAAACTCGTCAAGTCTAGCTGAAGACAAGAAACACAGCACTTATTGGGAGGCAACCCAATTGTCAGGGAAGTTCTTAAACTTTTCTCTTTATTTATTTCTCTTTATTTATTTCTCTTTATTCATTTTTTTATTCAATTTCTTTCCTTTAAACTGGATGGTGACACATGCCTATTATAAGTTTTTGTTTCAAACATTGAGGACAATGTCCCATCTAAGTTTGGGGGTATTTATTCACATTTGGAGTCTTTTAGATTAAAAAAAATAAAAAAATAAAAAAAATATTAAAAAAATTAATAAAAACAAAGAATAATAAAAAAAAACCTTTCTAACAACAATGATGAGAACATGAGCTCAGTTACTATAGGTAGAGAGTGGAGAACAAGTATTAATTGTGGTCTTTATCTTTAAAAATGTTAATAACTTATCATATGGATTATGCTTGAAACTTTTATTCATTTGGCCATGTCAATTCGACGAATTTTGAAAGAGAATAGCAAGTTCAACTATGAGTAAACTTAAATACACAAATTGTGAGTTTTGAGCCTAACATATATTTTTTTGAGAGAGTCATATACTTGAAGATCTCAATATTCATGATTTAGTTGACTGCATGTATCTACATTCTTGAGATGAACTAGAACTTGTTCTTGTTACTTTTTCGAAACTTATTTTGCATTTTGCATGAAAACTTGGAAGTGATTAAGGCACCTAAGAATCTATCACCAAAGACAAATAGCCTACCCAACATCAATTATTCACTAGTTGCCCCTTTGAAGCCTATAAAAGCTTTCTTTTTGTAAGACACATCATCCTTAACCATGCCTAGATAAATAGGTTACCTTACCTATATCTATTGAGTTAGTAGAGCAAAAATTGTAAAAGAGATGTGGCATGTCAAGGTGAGGGGTTGAAATAAAAAAAAATGGAAAGAAGAGTTGGAGGATTTGTCATAAGAAATATGAAAAGTTGTTCATCAAATGTAAATTACTGAGTTGTGGGTGGTTGATAGGTGTTGGTAGAAATAAAGTGTAGGCCTTTGATATATGGCCTCATGATTAGCCAAAAAAAAAGTAGAAATATAATCTCTTAGAACAATACAAGTTGCTCTATTAATTCTTTAGAAATTTTGTATTCCTTTTTTCCCCTCATTGGTTTAAACCTCACCCATGGCCCCATTACAACCTATAAAGACCTTTTGATCCAAGTATTGTGCAAATCAATAGTGTGAAGATGTAGTAGCAAGATCAAGCATTTGGTTTCATTTCATTCAAGTCAAGAGATCTAATTTGAACTTCCCATGTTAATGTGAGCTATTATTTTTTTTGGGAGTGTATGCTATGGTGAGATTTTGGAGTTGAAATATAGTTGAACTTGCTAACCTTAATCATGATTATCTTGCATAGGCATTAGTCACCCTACTTATTGATGTTCAAGTTGAGTATTCTTGTGAATAAGTGATTAACATTTGAACTAATTTTTGTAGGCCTATCTTAATGCTTGTTCTAATCTTGACACTAAAAGTAGCAAGTTCTTTGAGGTAAATGTTGGAAGGGTCAAGGTGTTCTTGCGATGCTTGTAGTTTTAGTTTTTTTATTTTTTACTTGAGGACAAGCAAAAGCTAAGTTTGGGGGTATTTGATAAATCCATTAATGTCCACATTTTGGATCAATAATCTGAATGGAATTAGATAATTAAACTCTCTATCTTCGGTAATTTATTCTTCTTTTCTCTTTTCCATAGGAAACAGCCTAAAAGCAACGAAATGAAGTGGATTCAATGATTTACTCAAGACTAATCCATCACTGTGAGGATGATACACTAGAATGAAGAATCCTAATTTTGCATCAAAACATTTGTTAGAAGCTGCGGAATACAGTCGACTGATTCCTTAGCCAATAGTCGACTGAACAGAGTGGGTTGAGTCTCCGAAGCTTCGCAGAACAGTCGACTGACTCCTAGTCAACAGTCGGCTGCTCTGACTGGTTTGAGTTTCCAAAAGTTCGCGGTACAGTCGACTGATTCTTAGCCAATAGTCGACTGAACTGGCATTCAATGGGAATTAGAGATAAGCACAGTTGAGATACACCCTCATCCAAATCCGCAAAACAAATCAGATTGAGCTGTTAAAATCCAGGAAATAAATATTGTATAGTTGCAAATAACAACCTCCCAAAAATCAAGCTAGAGATCTGGTCTGGTCCGGTAGTTAATGAAGAAGATTTGACTCAATCCATATTCGGTGTTTGAGGAGATGAAAATCTGGAGCTTGAGATCTGCAGATGGGGCCAAAAGAAGCTATAAAAAAGGGGGGAATACACAATCGAAGAATTATCGAACAAGAGAGGAGATCGAGAGAACTTAAGGAAAAAGGAGGGATCAAGTACTAAAACTCAGCATTGAGGGGGAGGAGAACAAGTCGACTTCAGAGGAGATCAAGTCGACTTCAGGCTGATTGGTTTCAAGCTAATCATCATACAAATCAGTGTTTCTTCTTCTCTCTTTAATTTTTGTTCTTGTTAAATTCATTAGAGTCATGTATTCAAAATTGTTAGTCAATAAAAGTTGGATTATGTGCAACTAAATTCATTTTGGGTAGATTGAAACCTTAGTCATGTAATAAATCTTCTTTTGCATTACTCCGATCACTTATTGATTAAACCTGGTAGTTCGAGATCAAATTTATATTATGCAGCTTTTGATGCTTGACATTCTTACTATTCAAGTATTGTTAACTCAACGTATTTGTTGATGAACAGTCGACTGACTCCTTACGACAGTCGATTGAACTGACGTTCTGGTTAACACAACCAAAGTTGAGTTATCAAGTTTGCTTATTATAAAATTGAATTTGTTACATGAGCAGATTTAGATGATCGAATCTAGTGCTCATGATTAGTAACACAAGAACTCATTTGGGTTCTGGGATTTAATCAACTTAGAGGATGTAGATTTGATGCCAACTTCTAGACCTTTGAGTATTTGTTAATTTCAACAGTTTCTATGCTTTCTTCAAGTGCAACTTAGTAGATATCATGCTAAAACACTTAAGGAGAGAAAGGAATTAGAGTAGATACCTTGCCTAATTTCTTAGCCCAGGGAAATCTTTAATTTAAGAAGTAGATACCATGCTCTTAAATGAACAAACATGAGTGATCAGAGTAGTGTAGAAGTTGATCGAACATTCTTGGCTATAGGTGGAAATCGAGCCCAACTAATTCAATAGATATTTTTGTGACTCAAATCTCATTTCCTTTCATACATACATTTAGAAATGAAACTTAATAAAAGCTTTCTGATTATTGATTAGTAAGTTAATTGCTACAATCTCTGTGGGATCGACCCTTACTTTTCACTACGCTTCTGAAAACGATTCGTACACTTGCGAGGTTTTATAATTTGTGTTAAGATTATCTATTCATTTAGATAACCGAGCTATCAACATCGAGGTCAAAACACTTGGGTGAAAATAAAGTTCTAAGAAACCAATACAAGAAAAATAAAACCGAAGGCCTCGGAAATTACCTGCACGCTGGCCTGAGCCCACCTCATGTAGGTCGACTCGGAGGTATCGGCCCCCATACTCTGCCGATCCCAGGGCGTGACCATCTTTTCTATGAAATCCATGGAGACGGGACCCTCAGTTAGGGTGTCCCCCTGGCGGATGGCCCAGTCCGGGGCCTAAGGCTGCAGTCCCTCCTCCCTTACCACAGCCTGGGCATCGGCACGAAGAGGAGGAAGGCAACCCTGCGAGACCTCGGATGCCTTCGAGGCCCCCTTGCTCGGTGCGAGGGTGACGTCCCTCGACTGACTCGTCTTCTGCTTCTTCGACTTTGGCTCGGACAGAGCCTCGGAGGTCGTTCGGGAGGGAGCCGCCGCTTGCTTCCCCTTTTCAGATTGCTCCACCTTTTCATTCTTCATGGCCAGCCTCCTCACCTTGATTGCCTCGGGGTCCATGTCTGCAAAAAATCCCATTAACAAACGATGAGCACAAAAGAGAAGTACATAGAAAAAAAATGAACGAAAAACATATTAGGTGGGGTGGGGCTCAATCCGGCTCGGATCATATGACTCTCCGTCACTTTAGGCCAACTTATACTATGGCTTTTCCGAATGCGATCCACGAAAGCCCATTCCTCAACCAAAAGATCGCCCTTCTTCGGCCCCTTGAAGTTCGGCTTATAAAAATTCCACCTCGTCGGAATATCCCACTGCTCCTCGTTCCGAATGACAAAATATTTTCTCTTCCACTCCTTTATCGAGTCGGGGTGTCCATGCACGACCTTACACCCGATCCAAGGCGACACGTAGTCGATCCCCTCGAACTCCCCGGACGAGCTGACCCCCAACATGGCTCGGAAGATACTCAATCTCAGCAGTACCTTCCTCTTCGTACACAACAATATGAAGCTGACCATCTGCTTCCAGGAGTTCGACCCAAATTGCATCGGACACAGCGAGGACCAGTTAAGAACCTCTCCGATGAAAGGGTGGATGGGTAGCCTCAGCCCGAGGAGAACGCGTCGGCAGGGAAGATGCAGTACCACGGCGCCAGAGGATTGGTCGGTCGAAGACTAACACTTGGGACCATCAGCTCGTACTCCTTCCCGATGAAGTAATTCGTGCGGATTACCGAGAGGTCCTCCCCCTTCAAGACCGAGGGAGTACTGTCCATTTTAATCCTCACTCGGCTCGGCGAAGAGGGTTGTACCCCATAGAGAACCTTATCCCTGACGTCATCTGGGTAGTTCCTGATCGACCGAGACTGTGGCAGAAAGGGGACTGCCAATCGCCGAGGTGCAATTATCCTATCAGGGCTGCTCGGCAGGGTCACCTTCACCCTCTTCTTCCGAACCTTAGGGGCCTTCTCAGGCGACAGGGTTGCCAACGGCTCGAGGGCAGAGGCCCTCTGGGGGGAGCCCGTCCCCCCGACCTGACCACCCTCGGCCTTAGCCTCTTCGGCAGACGGTCCCCCCCGTCCTTCCCTTCCTCTTCGTCCTCCCCTCCTTCACCCTCCTCTTCATCCTCGTCCTCGGTACCCTCCTCATCCGAACCACTACTTTCCACCACAAATGGTTTGCGAGTCCGTAGTGGCTCCATGACCATCACCTCGTCTGCCGTGTCCCATGAAGTTGAAGCTTCCGGAGGATCCGAAGAGGTGGTTGAATCCGTTTGACCCGTATGAACATAGCTGTCGGAGGTGGAAGCGAAGGAGCCGGACTGAGCCCTAGACATGACAATGAAAACTAACCTGGGTATGACTTAATAAATGGTGGCCGGAAAACTAGTCGACGGTGACGAAAAGTCCTAGAGAGAGAAGCTCTGGGTTCTAGAGAAAGAAAGCAAAAGTAAGAAAGGAGAAGGAGAGTGGGGGACGGGTATATATAGAGGATTAAAACTCCTCGATTTTTGCAAAAGTCATGTACAGTAACTACCTCGATTCGTGCGAAATGGTTACTGTGACTCCTCTATTCTCACAAAAAATAGTTCCTATAACCGTTATGAGAATCTCCGAAGCACTTGGCCTCGCTCGTCTTGCCGACCCCCTCAAGCCTCGAAGGTCGACCTATATCTCGAGCACACGGGTAGCTTCAACAGGCCAAGTCACTTGGCCTCGCTCGTCCTTTCGACCCCTTCAATCCTTGAAGGTCAACCTATATCTCGAGCACAGGGGTAGCTTCAACAGGCCAAGTCACTTGGCCTCGCTCGTCTTGCAGACCCCCTCAAGCCTCGACGGTCGACCTATATCTCGAGCACAGGGGTAGCTTCAACATGCTAAGTCACTTTGCCTCGCTCGTCTTGCCGACCCCCTCAAGCCTCGACGGTCAACCTATATCTCGAGCACAGGGGTAGCTTCAACAGGCCTAGTTACTTGGCCTCGCTCGTCTTGCTAACGCCCTCAAGCCTCAACGGTCGACCTATATCTCGAGCACAGGGGTAGCTTCAACAGGCCAAGTCACTTGGCCTCGCTCGCCTTTCCGACCCTCTCAAGCCTCGACGGTCGACCTATATCTTGAGCACAGGGGTAGCTTCAACAGGCCAAGTCACTTGGCCTCGTTCGTCTTGTCGATGCCCTCAAGTCTCGATGGTCGACCTATATCTCAAGCACAGGGATAGCTTCAGCAGGCCAAGTCGCGTGGTCTCGCTCGTCCTTCCGACCCTCTCAAGCCTCGACGGTCGACCTATATCTCGAGAACAGGGGTAGCTTCAACAGGCCAAGTCACTTGGCTTCGCTTATTCTTTTGACCCCCTCAAGCTTTGACGAACGACTGTCTGAGCCAAGCTCCATCCATCATTTTGTTCAAAAGGGAATCACCGTGACCTTCTCAGCAGCAGACCCCCGTACTCGGCTTCCGAAGCCCTCGTGCTCGGCCATGTGGGCCCTAAACCAGCCCGGTGTCGACCCCAACCGACCCTAGTTACAGGAACTCCATTCTCACTCTCCGTCATAAAACTCGACTACTCCTCCACGACCAGCCAGGCACAGTCCCGCAGGAGTGGGGGGCTTGTGATGTGGGATAAATTAAGCAGCATCAACTAGAGCCTTCTGATATCCTCTGGATCCTCCCCTCTGGGATCATCAGGCCAGCTACAGTCCAATGGGCCTCAGCCAGCTCAGGCTCATGGGCAAATGGGTCCAACCTGACCTGCCAGGGTTCCAGACCTGTTTACCCTTGCCTATAAATACCATCCCCCCTCCTCACTTTCACAGGTAATCAATCTCTCCCTACCTGAATCCTAGCTACTCAGTCTCTTTTCCAGGGACTGACTAGATCGTTGGAGGGCCTGTCACCGGGACTTCTCCCAGTGTTTCTAGGCCGTGTGCAGGTACAGAAGACCCAGCCCAGCCGAGCTTCTGATCCGAGCCGAGCATCCATCCTCACTTCCGAGCCCCTCTGTGCTCCTGCTTCCAAACCGCTCCCGCTACCCAGGGTCGGACCGACGCCAGTACTGCGTAAGGACTTCCACCATACAAATTGAGAGAGCTCACACCCGTTGCTCTCACATCCCAAAAAACAAACCGCATCATATAGCTAAAGTATCATCTAAGATAAACTAGTATTGACAAATTGAGATAAATAATCAATATTCTTTGCAATCCATTGAAAATTAATAAAAATAATCCATTCTCTCTCTTTCTCCTGCTCAAATGTTACACTTTAATGGGAGCTCTCCACAACCATATTACCATAGCTAGATATAAATTTTTGCATAACTTATAATTAGGTATAAATGGTAAAGTGACTTCCCACATCATTTGGAGGATTCCCATAACACAAATACATTTGGTATATCACATTACATTCATAGAAATTGACCAATATATCCTGTAATATATGATCAAAGAACTATTTGTTCTACCTATGCAACTTAAGTACAATTTTCTTGTTCAACCTAAGGATCAATTTTCATTCCAGGTTGGTAATTTCGGAGTAGATAAGACGGAAACAAACAAAAAAAACAACCAAAAAAAGAAATAAAACAAGAAAAGCTTTATTTGTTTCATATACATATGAACATAAACTTAATATGCTTATAAGAGCATCCACTATCATTTGCTAAAAACTCAAAATTCAGCGATCGTTGGTAAAAAAAACCCATACTATTGTTTACTAAATACTCAAAATTTAGAATAGAAATGAACAGTAGACTGCTAAATATGGCAGACACTTTAGAAAATTGCTAAATATAGAAGACGGAACATCTTCTTCTGTCTTATTAAAAAAAATTATTTTAATATGGACGGATGGAAGATCTTCTTCCGTTAGATCTTCCTTCTACCAAGTTTTCCAAATTAATTTTCCCAAAAATTACTAAAATGTCATTCTAAGAATTACGAAAATACCATGTATTTAAATATATATATATATATATATATATATATATATATATATATATATATATATTTGGATGGAAATATTCCGTTCAACAACTTTTCTCATAAATTTTGTTCCTAAAATTACTCAAATGCCATTCTAAATATTACGAAAATACCATTTAAAAAAAATAACAAAGGCTCGGACGAAAGATCTTCTGTTCTTCCGCCCGGCCTAAAAGTATCTTTAAAAAAAAATGCCAAACGAAAGAAATTCTTCCGTCTTACAATTTTTTAAATTTTTAAAAAAAGGGCTAGACAGAGAATAATCTTTCGTCTTATTTTTTTTTATTATTCTCACAATTCTAAATTTAGCTCTAAACGACTGCAGTGCTCATCGTTCTTTCATATTTGCAAAAGGCTAAATATGCAACTTTTAGTACCAACGATAGTGGATGCTCTAAGCAATAATTTGAACTTTTATGTACTTTATTTTAGTAAATTGATTGAATATCTAATAATTTTTACCTTGTTAATTTTTTATATGCCACTTTTCAAAACTATTTGCAGAAAGATGACAGTTGCCAAAGTATTTACGCTTGTGGACTAAACAACTAAACTCACTGTTCTTAACGACGAGTTTAGTTGTTTCATGCTTGCCGTTGGGGAACGACGAGTTTAGTGGTAATTTTTTTAAACTCGATGTTCCTAACAGCGAGTTCAGTTCAAAATTTTCAAAAGACTCGTTATTCCCAACAACCAGGTTCTTTGTACTATACTCGTTGTTGGGAACAACAAGTTTAGTTCAAAATTATCAAACAAGACGCGTCGTTCTCAACGATAAAGTTCTTTATACTAGACTCGTTGCTGAGAATGACGATGATATAGAAAATTTAACAAAGAGTGAAACACTCTTTTGGACTTGGTGAATTTTTGAAAAAAACTCCATAGATTTTTTTTGTTGAACTTAACTCGTTGTTCCCAACAACAAGTCTAGTACAAAGAATATCGCTGTTGGAAAGAACGAGTTTTCATTGAAAATTTTGAACTAAACTCGCCGTTGGGAACAATGAATTTCCCTACAAAAAAAAACTACACTTGCTCGCCGTTGGGACACGGCGAGTATAGTTATTGAGTCTACGAGCACAAATACTTTGGCAACTGTCATCTTTCAACAAATAGTTTCGAAAAGTGGCATATAAAAAAAATTACTTTAGCTTGCAACATATATATATATATATACACACACACACTATGTTTGCCCATGGGCATGTGCCTACGACACGTCTTCGGGATGCAGCATATGAAAGTAACCATTATAATGTCAGAAATATAAAAGAAAAAATTAATAGATCTAAAATGAAGAAGTTGTAGATATCATACAAATAATGGAAACTTACATGGCCATATATAATGATGTTATTCATTGCATGAAGCAGTGAGAAGCCAGATAGATGTTGTTGTTTAGTTCTGATAAAAAACATGCTCTGTATATCAAAGAGGAAAAATATTTGAAATTGTAATACCCCAGATCTTTAAATAATTTTTTTAAGATTAATAAATGAATTAAAATAAATTTTGGAGATTTAATAAATATTTCTCTGAAAATTTATCTCATTACACGTGCAAAACATGTACAAATATTTTCTTGGGAAGTTCAAAGTCAAAAATTATTTTGTGAAAAATCATTATTTATTATTAAATATTATTTGTGAATTTTTTGGATTTTTCTGATAATTATTGGACCTATTTGTAAATATTTTTAAAAAGAGGGACTTTTGTGCAAAAATACCACTTGGAGAAAAACTCCAGATTTTCAGATTTTTGGACTTGGTATGATGCTTAGTCAACTCAAGTTTAAAAATTTACTTTTTGTTTTGATGAATTTGATTTATTTTACAAGTTTTGATAAAAAAGGATCTTTTTGCAAAATTGTCATTTTGAGGGGTAAAAGTGCAAATTCATTTTCTGGGTTTCTCAAACAGTGCAGGCTGATTTTATGATGGTTATTTTTATTTTTAAATCTCAAATAAATTACTTTTATCAAGTTTCCAAGTATATAAATTTATATATGTAAAGTTATATTTAAAAGGAGTATTTTTGCAAATGTGTTCAAAACCCTAAAACCTTGGATTCTGGCCCATTTAAAAGGTGGAGTGCAGCTGTTTTTTGCTGCACAACACAAAGGATTTTATTATTATTATTTCATGGATTTTTAAAGAGAAGATCTTGGATTTCTTGCGAAGGAGGGATTTTTCGTATTGCTTTATTATCTTCGTTTGATCTCTTCAACAAGGTGAGTGACATATTTTATTTTGTTTTGTTTTATGTATGATTGTATGTGATGGTCTATCTATTAGAAAGCATGCTAGGAGTTTGTATGATGATATGTGAAGTTTTGATGAGTAGATGAATTAAAAGTGAATCCTTTCATGAAACTATATTATTGATAATTGAAATCCTAATTTGTTGACTTGAGATTGTTAAAGAACTAAATAGAAATCATGAGTAGGATGCTTTCCTTCATATACTTACTGTTTTAACTTATCATGATGTGTTGTATGATGATATTGCTTGAAAGGGGATAAAAAGATTACCTTTACTTGTGTATAAATGCATAAACTCTATTTGGGGGCTTTTCTTTAAGTAGAAACTTGATTAGTGATTGTTATAATTACTCATATGCATAGACAAATTATTGTGAATGATTGTGGATGAGTTTAATGGCTATTGAATCTAAGGATCAAGTCTTGGAGTTTTGAGAAAGGGATTTAGATTTGGATCTATGCATTATGACCAACTAGGGGATTTCGTGATTTTGTGAAGTTTTTACTTGAAATTGAATTTGCTCAAATACTAATTTTTAATCTGAATATTTTGTTATTTTTAATTGATGGATTTGTGAAGTTTTCTTGGCGCACAAACATGTGTACATATATCTTATTTCGTGGTTTTCGAAGAAATTGGGTTTTCGTGTGTTTTGATGGAGTTTTGATTGGAATTCAATTGTTTTGGTTCTGAGATAGTTTAAAACTCCTTACTACTCCTATTGATGGATTTTTGAAGTCTAAACTGATGTTAAAATTCGTATTCGAACACATATGTATATAAGATGTTATTTTGAAAGATTTTCGGCTAAAACTCCTATTTCGAGATCTTGAAATGTTTTGATGTGTTTTAATAACTCCTATATGTTATACAAGTTACAATTAATTATTTCAGGAAATTAGTTCCTCAAATTTGTGATTTTACAAAGTTGAATCGTGTATCGGTTAACTGCAGTCTGGAGGTCTGACAGTCGACCGACCAATGTCGACAGTCGACTGTCGGGGTCCTGGCTGAAGTATTTTTCTTGAGTCTCGAATTTTCCTGTGGGACAGTCCACTGACTAACTTATACAGTCGACTGTCTCTGCTCTGAATTAATATTTTCTTGAAGTGTTGGATTTTCTTGCGGGACAGTCGACTGTCCAGATTATACAATCGACTTTCACTACTCAAATTTGTGTTTTCTGGATGAATTGGATTTTCATGCGGGACAGTCGACTGGCCACTTTACACAGTCGACCACCACTGCTCTGATTTTATGTTTTCTTGAGTTTGGATTTCACTCGGGACAGTCGACTGACTGCCCTATGAAGTCGACTGCTACCGCTCTAACTGATGTTTTCTTGAGTTTTCCGATGCTTCCTTTGAATAGTTGTTCCTTCAATATTATATTATTTTAAAATATGTTTAGCTACAGATTAAAGGTGTTTTACAGAGATTTATATTGGAGCTTTAAATGTATTCTTTTGGACTTTATTTGAGTTATACGTGTTTTCAAAGGAATTGAAATTTTGTGATATTCTACAACTTAAAAATATTATTTTCAGTTATTTAATAAATCTAATATTTATTTGTATTCTGGAATTTTATATAAGATTTGGATTTTTGTTGATTTAAGATGTTTCTTTATATAATCGTTTTGACGATGGATTTGTGAGTTTTATTGAACGTTTTTGTCTTGATGGATGAGTTGTGATTCTCTAGGAGTTGAGTGGGAGTTCTGTAAACCGGCAGTTGAGATTTGTGGATTTAGCCCTGCGGGGTCTTGGGTCTGTTGTTGAGAAATTATGTCCGGCAGGATACACTAACTCTAGAGATGAGACTTCTTGTGTTTTAATAATAACCAACTTAAGGACAAGCACTAATGGAGATGTGATGGAACTTGGAAAACGTAAGTATATGCTCTTGGTCTGTTTAGTCCAACGGATGCATTCCAGGACTGTTTGTGTTCCGTCTCGAGAGGACATTTGTATCTTCGCGTGTCAAGGGTCTGCAGGCCTATTCACGGATCATGTAGGGTGCATTCGCGTGTCGAGAGTCGGCGGGCCTTTTTACGGAATGTACTCTGTGTATCTGCACGTCAAGGGCATCGCAAGCCTATTCGTGGGGTACACGGTTGGGAGGTGGTTCTCCAGTTTTAGAGCTATTCTTGCATGATGCTTGCGTGTCGAAGGCTGTGGTGTCTATTCACGGAGTATTCTGGATCTTGTTTTCATCACCGTAGTAGGATTAGTTGCATAACGAGGGATTTAACCCTATAAAATGGAGATCGCTAAAGGCTTGCACCGGACCTATGTAGTATGGAATGCATAGAATCTGACAAGTATGCATTAGAGAGTCAGCATATAGCAATTGTATTTTCTTGACTTGGTTTTATGCATAATGATTTCTGTTTTTCTACACTTAACAGTTAGTCTAGTTTCACTTGTTGTTTTCATGCTCTACTATTTACTATCTTATATTCCTTGATATTTTCTTGTTTTACTTATTGTTATTTCTCTTTTCATTTATTCTTACTGTTAATACATGTTGATGACTCTATGCTCTACGTTTTATTTATGTTGTTCTTTTATGTCACTCACACCGTTTTGGCTGACCCCTGTAGTTTTGGGGGTTAGAGTTATCTCTAGCCTCATATTTTACAGGTAGGTGCTTGTACCATGGGATTTGGATGCTTGTGCTAGAATGATAATAGAGCTTATGTAAATTGTAAAAGAAAGTATTGTAAAAGAAAGATTGTAATTCAATATGTTTTGTATTATGCTGTATTTCGTAAACAAGTGTTGTAATAAAAGTTGAAATAAAAATTATCTGTGTTTTTGGCTATGTTTACTATTGCAATTGAAGTTGATGCTGGGAATTGTGCCACGTATTTTTGAGATATCATATTGGAAATTCGGGGCGCTATAGAGATTGGTATCAGAGCATACTTCAATAGTACAATACAACATTTACAAGCTATAGTGGCATATATTCCTCGGCGTTTTGTGTGTCGCGCCGAGGTAGAGTCAGACCCTGAATGGGTCTAACAATTCTAACGATATACGACGGCGTTTTATAATGAACGTCCCTGTAGGATAACATACGGTGGCATTTTTTACATAAACTCCGGGGAATCTACGCCCTAATATAAAATAAATTAACACCGTAACATACTACGGCTTTTTTTTTCAAAAACGCCGCTGTAGTGAAAGGGGATAAAATCCCCAACCTAGCCGAACCCTAACATTTCACTGTCTACTCTCTCTCTTTCTCTAAATTTCGGCGGCAAAGGTCTTCGCGCTAAACTGTCTTTGTCAAAAGCCGCCTCTTTCCCCAAATTTCCTAAACCCTAGAAACTTTGAAAACCCTTGCAATGGCGAAATCGCTGAGATCGAAGAGGAAGAAGAGGCTGCGAACGCTGAGGAGGGAGATAGTGGAGCCGTTCTATGACAAGAAGGACGAGGCCAAGCTCAAGGCACAGGAGGCTGCCCTCAACGCCCCCAAATTCCCAGTTCGAATGCCCAAGAGTAGAGATACTGATGATAATTCGATGGATTTGGTGCCTACACTTACGTCCTCTAGTTCCATGGCGGTGCCCGCTCTTACGTCCTCCAATTCCATGGGTGAGCCCTCTCGATTTGTCATGAAAAAATCAGTTCTTGTTAAGAAAGTTTGAATTTTTAGTTTGGGTTATGAGAAAATTGGTATGTAGGCTCAGTTTTTTAGTAGGTCTTGAAATGAGTTAGCTTTGTGTTTAAAGTTACTGTATTTAGGGAAAGTTTTGAAATTTAGGGGGTTTGTTTTGTATTAAGTGAAATGAGGGTAGGTAGTTGTTTTAGCCCAAAGGTTAGGGTGCTAGTTTCATATATTTATGTATATTTACATGATAGGCTAATTTGGTGTGCTTAGTTTAGCAAAAAATCCTATAATGGGTGAGAGCCCTCTCGATTCTCTATGAAAAAGTCATTTTTACATTTTTAAAGAAAAAAGCGTATTTTGGTTTGAGTTTGTGAGAATTATTGAAAAGAGTAGCTTTGTGGTTAAAGTTGTCATTTTGGAAAGAGAATCAACATGTTTTTTTTGGGTTATTGATCCAATGTTTAGTTGCGTGATAAGTGAATTTGCTGTGCTTAGCTGGAGAAAATTGGTGTACAGTGTTATGAGAAGGGATTTCTATCATGGGTATGAAACTTTAGTTGACATCCACTCGTAGCATGATTCATGATGTTTGTTGTATTCTTGATGGAAGGTGAAAGGATGAAATGGTGGTGTGAGGTGTGGACTACTTTGGGTTGGTAGGAATGTGCCGGTGGATTTTGTTTTATCATTAAAAGGTTTCTATCCATTTGTTGTGGTGTAGATTCTCATCTCTTTAATATGATAGATAGTGCTGCATTTTGTTTTTGGACGGTGTTTTAAAATTATTGAATTACAGAAGTTTGGTGTAGTAATTTGGGTAGGAGCATTAGGAGAAGGTTTATATCTGCATTGCCTTAAGCAGATGATGACATTATTCTTCTTAAGATAATAGATGATCAGTTCACCATTAAGTTTCAAACTCAATTATCAGTTAAGTCCTTTCATTTTTCTTATTAAGTAATCTTCTTTGTCATAGTAAAGTGAACAGTAATATCAGGTACTTGTATTGCGGTTTACGCAGAGTGGTCCGTCGCTAGAATGTCAGGTATTGGATGGGGATGGGCCGCAATTATCTGGGTCTTCACCGTCATCACTTACATCCCTCAGGACGTGCTCAAGTTCATTACTCGATATTTATTGAGTGGCAAGGCTTGGGACAACCTTTTCCATAGCAGGGTCTGTCATCACTGTAGACACTCGATCTTTTTATAATTTTAAAACATTTTAATGAGTACTCATCATGTTAGATATACTATACTTAACCGGTTCGCAATTTTAGTATATTGTTTTCAATAGTGTAGATTTAAATGCCTTGCTGATAAAATAAAATAAATGAATTTGTTTAGACTGCCTTCGCGTGCGAAGAATGATTACGGAAAGGGGAGAGAGAGGCACAGTGGGCAGTAGCACAACGAACATTACATGGGCTCCGAACAGCTGATACCTCGGGCTTAATGAATGACAAAACTAACTACATGGAGCTGTCCGAGATTGCTGAACTGGCCAAGAAGCGCACAGAGGTTGCTAGGTAATATATACATCACCCAGAACTATAAAATTTCTACTTGTGCCATCTTCACTAATTACAATTGCATGAAGAAATTGTTTTGATGGGTCTCTTTTTCTTGCAGGATTAGAGAGGCTAGCGCCGTTAAGGGTCATGTCGAGTCAGTCGTCAAAAGTAAGGGACTGGACATGGAAACAGTGCAACAGAACCATACAGTATAGGTGATCGCATTAGTCTGAGTAAAATGTAATTTAGGTTTTTTTCCCCTCATTTTTTCAAAGGATAGAAGAGAGGTAACTAAATGTAAAACGGATTCCTGAGATAGAGTCGCAGATCGAATTATAGATACTGATTGGTCTGTTGTAGATTTTTCTCAGATTTCTCTGAGGAGACATCTGATGTACAATGAACAGTTTATTCGAATCAGACTTCTTTTGGATTCAAATTTTAATTAGCATGTGCATGACTTGTGTGAAATTGAAATTATAGATGGAAGGAAACTGGAAATAGACGTGTAGAACAAATAGAAACAACAGCAAAAAAGACAATGAAAACTTACCCCGGCGTTTTAAAAAAATGTCGGGGTATCAAAACAGAAAAACATAAAACACCTGATTTACATACCCCGGCGTTTTTACAAAATGCCGGTGTAACTCTACGACGGCATTTTGTAAAACACCGGGGTAAATAATAGTGGAGAATAGCCTAATTCGATATCCCAGATACGGCGGCATTTTTCAAACGTGGGTGTAGTTTTAACCTATACCGCGGGCGTAAAAAATACCGGGGAATGTCCCTAGGATACAGCAACGCACGATTCGGCGACACTTGCACCGGCATTTTATTAAAATGCCGGTGGTATCTACGATGGCGTTTAAAACCGCCGGTGAATGTGAAAAAAACCGCCGATAAAGACTGTTAGTGTTGTAGTGGTAATAATAAGCATAGTATAAAAATAAACCTAGGTGTGGATACTAGAGCGTGAGTACCTAGGCGTGGACATTAGAGTATGAGTATCATATAGAGTTAGAACATGGTGTTTTGGTTTGGGGTATGGTTGGGGTTTTGCCATAGGGCATTGATGTGAATATGAATTGTGTTGTGATGCTCTAACTTTACCCTCATTTTGCAGTATTGAGTAGAATGGCAGTACCCAGAATCATGAATGGTGGTAATGGTGATGGGTCTGAAGGTTCCCATGGAGCAGGACTTGATCTTGAGACTGAGATTGCCAGGATGTATCAGACCTTGAACACATTCATGGCAGCTAATATGGCACAGAATCAGAATCAGAATCAGGGGACTGGACCAGTGTTTGTTAATGCTGATTCGATCAAGCAAGTTGAGTCCTTCAAGCAGATGAAGCTGCCTGTGTTTGAGGGGCAGTCTGATCCAGATAGGACTGATGATTGGATTAGACAGATAGAGATGATTTTCGAAGTCTCGAAAACTCCAGAAGTCAATAAGGTGAAATTGGCTGCGATGTAGTTAGAGAAGGATGCTGGCGTCTGGTGGCAGTCAGTGAAAATGACCTTTGGGGATCAGCAAGTAACTTGGGAGGTTTTTTTGGATGAATTCAGGGATCGTTTCTTTCCTCTGGATATTCAGAAGAAGAAGGCAACAAAATTCTTGAATATGTAGCAAGGCAGCATGACAGTGCGCGAATATGAGAGTAAGTTTGCTCAGCTATCAAAGTATGCACCGGAGCTGATTGTGGACGAAGCGAAGAAGGCCAAGAAGTTCGAGCAGGGCTTGAAGCTGAATTTGAGGTCAAGGATGATTCCTTTGGGCATCAGGAGGTTTGATAAGCTGGTCAGGAGAGCAGCTATGACAGAAGAGGATATGGATCAGTTCCAGAAGAAGCAGGAGACCTGGAACAAGAACAAGAGGCCAGCAGATAGTCAGAGTGAGAAAGAGTTCCCAGCGAAGCAGGGCAAGTTCAGTAGGCCAGTGCAGAAGGCACCTGCAGTTCAAGGTGTGAGTTGTTTCAACTGTGGAGAGGCAGGTCATTATCAGGTAGCATGCACCAAGCCTCGGAGGGCGCAAGTTTGTTATCAGTGTGGTCGTGAAGGGCATCTCAGACCAAACTGTCCGCAGCTGAAGAAAGATGGTGCGGGTGGAGGCAAAGTTCTGAGGCAGGGGCGAGTGTTCGTATTGACTGAGGAGGATGCAGGTAACTTAGGGATGTGATCCGGGTGTGCAAGAATTTTAAATTCATTCATTTATGTATTAAGTAAAACTTTGTTGGAGAATAAATTGGAGATTTAAGTATCGTTCTCCATGTAAAAAATTTTTTTTTGGTTAATGGAATAAAAGCAAAAGTTTTATTTGATACTGGTTTCTTGCATACATTTGTGTCGCCCAATTTTCGCTAGTCTTAGGTGTGGAGCCTAAGTTGTTTTCCGGTGGGGCCTTGACAGTGGCAACACCTCAGGGGAAGAATTGATTGCTGATCAATATTACGAAGAATGTGATATCGAGGGTGGTGGGAGATCATTTGGTATTGATCTCTTTTGAGCTGCAAGTTTGAGGTAGCTTTTCTTGGTCATGTCATTTGTAAGGAGGGAGGGCCACTGATCCTCAGAAGGTTGAAGCAGATTGTGGATGGTTAGAGTTGGATGCAGAGATTCAGGGATTGTTGTAGCATGGTTTCCGATGGCAAGTTATCAGAGTTGCGCAGCAGATGGTTTTTCCTAAACTTTTGTATGATTATGTTCCTTTTGTATGATTGTATTCTTTTGTATGATTGTGCTCTTTGAGTTGGTGGTATTTCTTTTGTTAGATTATATTCTCTTGTGTAATTGTATTTCTTAAACTATGTGTCCATTTATGAGATTTCAATTCCTTTGCTTATTTTTGTTTGGACCCTATTAGTAGTAGTTCTGAGGACAGAACGATTCTAAGGAGGGAGTGATGTAATATCCCAGATTTTTAAATAATGTTTTAAAGATTAATAAATGAATTAAAATGATTTTTGGAGATTCAATAAATATTTTTCTGAAAATTTATCTCATTACACGTGCAAAACACGTACAAATGTTTTCTTGGGAAGTTCAAAGTCAAAAATTATTTTGTGGAAAATCATTATTTATTATTAAATATTATTTGTGAATTTTCTGGATTTTTCTGATAATTATGGGACCTATTTGCAAATATTTCAAAAAAGAGGGACTTTTGTGCAAAAGTACCACTTGGAGTAAAAACTCCAGATTTTTGGATTTTTGAACTGGGTATGATGCCTAGTCAACTCAGGTTTAAAAAGTTTTACTTTTTGTTTTCATGAATTTGATTTATTTTACAAGTTTTGATAAAAAAAGATCTTTTTGCAAAATTGTCATTTTGAGGGGTAAAAGTTAAAATTCGTTGTCTAGGTTTCTCAAACAGTGCCGGCTGATTTTATGATGGTTTTTTTGTTTTTCAATCTCAAATAAATTGGTTTTATCAAGTTTCCAAGTATATAGATTTATATATGTAAAGTTATAATTAAAAGGAGTATTTTTGCAAATGTGTTCAAAATCCTAAAACCTTGGATTCCGGCCTATTTAAAAGGTGGAGTGCAGCCGTCTTTTGCTGCAAAACACAAAGGATTTTATTATTATTATTTCTTGGATTTTTAAAGAGAAGATCTTTGATTTCTTGCGAAGGATGGATTTTTCGTATTGCTTTATTATCTTCGTTTGATCTCTTCAACAAGGTAAGTGACATGTTTTGTTTTGTTTTGTTTTATGTATGATTGTATGTGATGATCTATATATTAGAAAGCATGCTAGGAGTTTGTATGATGATATGTGAAGTTTTAATTAGTAGATGAATTAAAAGTGAATCCTTTCATTAAACTATATCATTGATAATTGAAACCCTAATTTATTGACTTGAGATTGTTAAAGAACTGAATAGAAATCATGAGTAGGATGCTTTCCTTCATATACTTGTTGTTTTAACTTATCATGATGTGTTGTAGGATGATATTGCATGAAAGGGGAAAAAAGATTACCTTTACTTGTGTATAAATGCATAAACTCTATTTGGGGGCTTTTCGTTGAGTAGAAACTTGATTAGTGATTGTTATAATTGCTCATATGCATGGACAAATTATTGTGAATGATTGTGGATGAGTTTAATGGCTATTGAATCTAAGAATCAAGTCTTGGATTTTTGAGAAAGGGGTTTAGATTTGGATCTATACATTATGATCAATTTGGGGATTTTGTGATTTTGTGAAGTTTTTACTTGAAGTTGAATATGCTCAAATATTAAGTTTTAATCTGAATATTTTGTTATTTTTAATTGATGAATTTGCGAAGTTTTCTTAGCGCACAAACATGTGTACATATATCTTATTTCGTTATTTTCGAAGAAATTGAGTTTTCGTGTGTTTTGATGGAGTTTTGATTGGATTTCAATTGTTTTGGTTCTGAGATAGTTTTAAACTCTTTACTACTCCTATTGATAGATTTTTGAAGTTTAAACTGATGTTAAAATTCGTATTCGAATACATATGTATATAAGATGTTATTTTGAAAGATTTTCGGGTAAAACTCCTATTGCGAGATCTTGATATGTTTTGATGTGTTTTAATAACTTCTATATGTTATACAAGTTACAATTAATTATTTCAGGAAATTAGTTCTTCAAATTTGTGATTTTACAAAGTTGAATTGTGTATCGGTTAAAACATGCAAAACCTTTAAACTGCAGTCTGGAGGTCTGACAGTCGACCGACCAATGTCGACAGTCGACTGTCGGGGTCCTGGCTGAAGTATTTTTCTTGAGTCTCGAATTTTCTTGCGGGACAGTCGACTGACTACCTTATACAGTCGACTGTCTCTGCTCTGAATTAATGTTTTCTTGAAGTGTTGGATTTTCTTGCGGGACAGTCGACTGTCCAGATTATACAGTCGACTGTCATTGCTCAGATTTGTGTTTTCTGGATGTATTGGATTTTCATGCGGGACAGTCGACTGACCACTTTACACAGTTGACCGTCACTGCTCTGATTTTATGTTTTCTTGAGTTTGGATTTCACTCGGGACAGTCGACTGACTACTCTATGAAGTCGACTGCTACCACTCTAACTGATATTTTCTTGAGTTTTCCGATGCTTCCTTTGAACAGTTGTTCCTTCAATATTATATTATTTTAAAAGATGTTTTGCTACAGATTAAAATTCTTTTACAGGGATTTATATTGGAGCTTTAAATGTATTCTTTTGGACCTTATTTGAGTTATACGTGTTTTCAAAGGAATTGAAATTTTGTGATATTCTACAACTTAAAAATATGATTTTCAGTTATTTAATAAATCTAATATTTATTTGGATTCTGGAATTTTATATAAGATTTGGATTTTTGTTGATTTAAGAAATTTCTTCATATAATCGTTTTGACGATGGATTTGTGAGTTTTATTGAAAGTTTTTGTCTTGATGGATGAGTTGTGATTCTCTAGGAGTTGAGTGGGAGTCTTGTAAACTGGCAGTTGAGATTTTTGGATTTAGACCTGCGGGGTCTTGTATTCGTTGTTGAGAAATTATGTCCGGCATGATACACTAACTCTAGAGATGAGACTTCTTGTGTTTTAATAATAACCAACTTAAGGACAAGCACTAGTGGAGATGTGATGGAACTTGAGAAACGTGAGTATATACTCTTGGTCTGTTTAGTCCAACGGATGCGTTCCAGTTCTGTTTGTGTTCTGTCTCGAGAGGACATTTGTATATTCGAGTGTCGAGGGTCTGCAGACCTATTCACGGAGCATGCAGGATGCATTCGAGTGTCGAGAGTCGGCAGTCCTATTCACTGGATGTACTCGGTATATCTGCACGTCGAGGGCACCGCAAGCCTATTCGTGGGATACACGGTTGGGAGGTGGTTCTCCAGTTTTAGAGCTATTCTTGCATGATGCTTGCGCGTCGAGGATTGTGGTGCCTATTCGCGGAGTATTCTGGATCTTGTTTTCATCACCATAGTAGGATTAGTTGCATAACGAGGGATTTAACCCTATAAAGTGGAGATGACTAAAGGCTTGCACCGGACCTATGTAGTATAGAATGCATAGAATCCGACAAGTATGCATTAGAGAGTTAGCATATAGCAATTGTGTTTTCTTGACTTGGTTTTATGCATAATATTTCTGTTTTTCTATACTTGACAGTTAGTCTAGTTTCACTTGTTGTTTTCATGCTCTACTATTTACTATCTTATATTTCTTGATATTTTCATGCTTTACTTATTGTTATTTCGCATTTCATTTATTCTTGTTGTTAATACAAGTTGTTCATGACTCTATGCTCTACGTTTTATTTATGTTGTTTCTCTTATGTCACTCACACCGTTATGACTGACCCCTGTAGTTTTGGAGGTTAGGGTTATCTCTAGCCTCATATTTTACAGGTAGGTGTTTGTAGCTTGGGATTTGGATGCTTGTGCTTGAATGACAATAGAGCTTATGTAAATTGTAAAAGAAAGTATTGTAAGAGAAAGATTGTAATTCAAGGTATTTTGTATTCTGCTGTATTTTGTAAACAAGTGTTGTAATAAAGGTTGAAATAAAAATTATCTGTATTTTTGGCTATGTTTACTATTGCAATTGAAGTTGATGCTGGAAATTGTGCCACGTATTTCTGAGATATCATATTGAAAATTCGGGGTGCTACAGAATTAACTTTGGTGTTTTCATTGTATTATATTATAGGATGTTAATATACTTTCTTAGATGTACACTATAATAATGTTCATGTATAATACTCGATACATTTACTATTTAGCATTTCGGATGCATGAATCTAAAATTTCTATCATGAGTTTATGTAGCTCAAGTTTAAATAGTACGACAACAATTAGTTGTAAATAAAAGTCCATGTTTGAATAATTATAAATGTGGGTGTAAAATCCAACTTCTTAAAATTTTGAGGGTGCAAAATGATGAAATTTAACTTTTGAAAAGATATTTGCTACTATCAGTGTAACTTTAGAGGTTGGAATTTACCAAAGTGAATATCTATTTAAATCTTCCTTTGCATTTGAAATCAATCCGGAAACTCAATGAAAATTTCTAAACGAGCAATAAAAAAAACATAAAAAATCTGAAAAATCTGAAAAATTACAAACTTAAAATATGAAAATTTAAATTTCTAGAGAGAGGGAGAGAGAGAGAGAGAGAGATGGAGATTTAAATCTTCCATTGCATTTGAAATCAACCAGAGAAGTCAGCGAAATTTTCTACATGAGCAATCAAAAGAAGAAAAAAAACATGAAAATCCGGAAAGTTACAAGCTTGAAATTTGAAAATCTAATTTTTTGGGTATATATATATATATAGAGAGAGAGAGAGAGAGAGAGAGAGAGAGAGAGAGAGATGAAATAGTGAAGAGTAGAGAAAGAGATAGTAATAAAGTGAGGAGGATTTTTGTTTTTGGAAAAAAAAAATTTTGGGAGAAAAATTCTTGGAGAGAAAATGTCTTTTTGAAGGATAAATGTAAACCACTCATTTTGTTTCAATTGAAGGAGAGTCACTTGATAGTTTTTTTCAAATTGTCTTGTGATTTATTGTATAGATATGTGCCTGAGCAAACAATGAATCTATGACACATCTACACAATTAAGCAAAACCTATAAACATGAAACAAGCTGCAAGGAAATTCCAACATCCCTTTATAGTTTTTCCTGAATAGTGTACTGTTAAAGGCCAAGGTATAGATAGCATCGGTGTACAAAATATATCTTAAAACTTATACAATGTAATGGCAATAGAAGGTCTATTCATAGATTAAATAGATAATGAAAATAGTCATAAAAATCCTATATACAAAGAACATACAAAGAACCTACAAAGCCTAAAAGCAGTAATCAATGTATATATACACATTTCCCTCACAAGTGCACCCATGCCGACTTTCTCATATCTCACATTTGATCTTTTATTGATCAAAGATTGCTTAGCCAACAACTAGAGTGCGGATCGGGGAGACATTTCCTGTCACTCACTATGATGTTGAGAAGATCACAATTTAACCTACTTTAGCAAGATTTTTAAAAGCATAAACGTACTTAAGCTTTAAGGATTGCTTATCGCTTTTAGCGTTTAAGCGCTCCACATTTTTTTTATAATTATTTAAAATTAAAATTTTAGGAAAATTTTACAAATTCACGAAAATTATAACAAGTACAAGAAAATGTAGAAAATATAGAATTTTTGTGCAATGAAGAATAAATGATATAAAAAAATGCCACAAACTGTAAGAGTATGGAACAGAAATACTATAAAGTGAAGGAACATATTATATAACATTAAAAGTATATGTAAGACGTCCTAAGGTCTATGATGGCTAAATGTAGACGGACTGATTGGATCACTCCTGTGGCCAATGGAGTTAACCGCCAGGGTTGCTTAATCCTTTAATATGCAGACGATACTCTTCTGTTTGGAAATAACGACCTCGGGAAAGCCACTACTTTTAAAGGAATTCTTTATAGATTTAACCTCAGGGTTAACTTCCACAAAAGCGCACTAATCCCTATTGATTTATCCTCAGAGGAGGCACAAGAACATGCTACCATTCTCAAATGCAACATCGAGAATTTTTCCATTAAGTACCTGGGACTCTCACTGAGATCGGGCAAGCTCAAGAAGGTTAATTGGTAACCTATCATTGATAGAGTGGAGAACCGACTTGCGGCATGGAAAGGTAAATCACTGTCCTTAGGAGGGAGAGTCACTCTAATCAACGCAGTCCTTTCTAACCTTCAAACCTACTATCTATCCTTCTTCGAAATGCCATGATGGGTTATCCAGAGAATTGGTCGCATCTGAAAGCGATTCTTGTGGAAGGGTACAAACTCGGATAGAGGCGCTATCGTATCATCAGATGGGAAAAAGCATGCATGAAGAAGATGCACGGAGGACTGGGTGTAATTGATCTCTGGGATATGAATCTCGTGTTATTGGGAAAGTGGTGGTGGAAAGTTTTTCACCATAACAGAGAGGGATGTCAAGATTTCGTTCAAGCTTATCTTCTTGGGAATGGGACGCGGAATTTGGGCTTCACGGTGGGCCCACGTGTCTCCTAGTTCTGGAAAGGAATTGCTAAAGCCTATGCACCATTCAATAGCTATTTAACATCACATATCGGAAATGACAGACTTACTAGATTCTGGTGGGATAAATGGTGTGATGATCACACACTTAGAGATATGTTCCCAGACTTATATGCACAAGCAGCACAACCACACTGCACGATGGCCGCATCCTAGAGAAGAAGTTCCTGGAAGCCAACCTTTAAACATTCACTGGATTCTGGTTCTCAGCTCAAGTTTATGAACCTTCAGGCTCATATCGCCTACTCGAAAAATAAATGTTCGTAGGAACCAGATAGGAAAGTTTGGGGACTAGAAAAGAATGACACTTTTAAAGTACGTTCTCTTTATAACCGCATTCATTTCAGGAGTTGTTGTCTGAAATGGTCGAGTATAATCTGGAAAGCGAAAACCCCGCTGAAAATAAAAATCTTCTTATGGTTAGTCCTAAACGACACGATTTTGACTAGACAGAACATGTTCAAACGCCAACCGCATATTGATTCTTCCTGTGGGTTTTGCAACGCTGTCTCTGAAACCAAATATCATATATATCTGGAGTGACACAGGGGCAAAGCAGTCCTCATAGATGTCCTCAGCGCCCTAGGAACTATCGATTACCCTATAAAGTATGAGGATTTGTGGATCGGCCTGAAGTTCGCTACAAAGAGACGTTCTATGATAGAAGCTTGATTTATTGCTATTGTTGCTACGACCTGGGTCCTTTGGCTAGATATGAATAACTATTACAGTCGTGGGACTAGTAATAGTATTTCTGGAAATTAAATCACATAATGCATCTAATTTTCTTTTGGGCTACAACTGTAGCAACAAGTCATCGAGGGAGGATTGCTAGCATTTTCCAGGTGGAGGAGTACGATGACGATGAAGTCGAGATCGGGCCAATGCTTGATTGGGGGACGAGTCTTTCTGTTCTTTTGTATCTTTGATTGATCCCTACCCCCCAAGGTCTGTTGGGGGCATTCAGATGATTTTCTGTACTTATGATGGATGCATGTATATCTCTTTTGTCCCACCCTCCCATGTTCGGGGAAGGATCCATGTTTTTATTCATGTACTTTAGGACTCTGTAATTTGCTCAGTACTCTGATTTTATTTTATTAACCCATTATTAATGAAACATGGTGACCATACTCCACCTTTTCCTTCCAAAAAAATACAAATTAAAACATGAATTGATGAAAAAATATATAGCAAGGAAAGGTGAGCCAAGTAGTCCACATTCTGCAAGTGAAGAGTTACTCGCAGAGGCAGTTAAGATTTGAGAAACTATATGATTTCAGGCTGAGACAACTTATAACTTGAATTTTGGGTCGCTCGGGTACAAAAGGGTTTTAAGTTATGTTACTATAATTATTAGTTCCACACTTTGATCCACTTAAGCGAATGATTAAGTGGATCCAACCAATTAAGAGGCCCTCTTAATTAAAAAAGCACAATAAAATTGGTGGACTGCTTAATATTCCGCTTTGCTTTTGTTTTAGCATAAATCTCACCGCTTTTGTTTTTTGATCGTTAAGCGTAAAAAAACATACTTGTTTAAAAATAAGTGCAAAAACCAAAGTACCCCCCAACGTTTGGCCTGAGTACAAAATGCCCATACAACGTTTAAAAAAATACATTATACTCATTCCTCAGTTAACTTAACCCATCCCGTTAACTTTGAATTATTAAATTACATTTCTACCCTTACCCTTTCATATCTCAATTTCTTTTTTCCTTTCTCCTCTTTCTTCATTCTCAAATGTTAAATAAAAACAAAAACAAATCTCAATATCATCATCTTCTCAACAACAAATTGTGCTTTTCAATTGTTCTACATTTATTTTTTATAGCTGTCGGATAACAGAAACAGATTATAACAACCCCCCCCCCCCTTCCAAAAAAAAAAAATTGTTTGGCGCAGTAGGATTATTAATGTGTTTTTTTTTAAAAAAAACATCTACAATAAGTTTCTAGGTAAATAGTAAAATAAGTAAAAAAAACACTTAGATTCCAACTTTTATTGTGCCTAAAGTACCATTTACTTCTCTACTTACCTAAAACCCACTACAAACCCGCTACAATTGAAAAGCACAATCTGTTTTTTTTAAGAAGGTGATGAGAATGAGATTTGGTTTTGTTTAATGTTTGAGAATGAAGGAGGGAAAGGAAAAATAGATTGAGATATGAAATGGTAAAGGTAGAAATGTAATTTAATAATTCAAAGTTAACGGACGGGTGTGTATGATGTACTTTTTCAAACATTATATGGACATTTAGAACTCATACCAAACATTTGGGGGTTACTTTGGTTTTTGCCCTAAAAATAATGTACTTTAGACTAAGGGGGAATGGT
Source organism: Hemerocallis citrina (assembly GCA_017893485.1). Taxonomy (NCBI): domain Eukaryota; kingdom Viridiplantae; phylum Streptophyta; class Magnoliopsida; order Asparagales; family Asphodelaceae; genus Hemerocallis; species Hemerocallis citrina. The sequence goes on from CM030367.1 coordinate 177,314,592, forward strand.
GGTTGTATGTGAGATGGAGCTTCTATTAGAGCATCCACAGTCGTGTTTCTCATATGTTAAAAAATGGCAACTACAGTAGTAGCAAATAGCGATGTTTGCTGCGGTGGTCGTTTGCTATATGTTTCTCATTTTTTAGAAAATATTGCGCGGGACGGTAGAACATTTCCCGTCTCATTTGAAATAAGCGAGCGACGGTATATGTTATACCGACTCATCGTTTAAAAATAAATTTAAAAAAATTAATTACTTATTAACTATTAAACTATATTAATTAACTAAATTAAATAATATAATAATAACTAAACCTAATTAAAAACTAACTAAACCTATTTAACTACACCTAACCTACCCACTAAACCTATTAAACTATATTAACTACAAAATGGGTCAGCCGGTATAACATATACCGGCCGGTATATGTTATATCGTCATACCCTTTTTTTTTAGACAAAATCTGACCGTTGGATTGGAAAAAAAATTTAAAAAAATAAAAGTGGGATGGTATAACATATACCGGATGGTATATGTTATACCGTCCGACCCACTTTTAAAAAAAATTAAAAAATGGGACGGTATAACATATACCGGACGGTATATGTTGTACCATCTTTCAAAATTTGAGAATCGCTAAAAAATGGCATAATAGAAAACCACTGCAGTGATCTATTTGCTATAAAATGGCAATTTGCCAAATATAAGAAACCACTGTGGATGCTCTTATAGTATTTTACTACTAATTTTGGGGTTTTCTATTATTATAATTGGATGGTAACTGAGCAAGGGGCCTTCGTATATGGTCAGAGCATCCACAGTCGTGTTTCTCATATGTTAAAAAATGGCAGCTACAGTAGTAGTAAATAGCGATGTTTGCTGCAGTGGTCGTTTGATATATGTTTCTCATTTTTTAGAAAATATTGCGCGGGACGGTAGAACATTTCCCGTCTCATTTGAAATAAGCGAGCGACGGTATATGTTATACCGTCTCATCGTTTAAAAATAAATTAAAAAAAGTTAATTACTTATTAACTATTAAACTATATTAATTAAATAAATTAAATAATATAATAATAACTAAACCTATTTAACTACACCTAACCTACCCACTAAACCTATTAAACTATATTAACTACAAAATGGGTCAGTCGGTATAACATATACCGTACCGTCCCACTTTTATTTTTTATTTTTATTTTTATTTTTATTTTTAAGACAAAATCTGACCGTTGGATTGGAAAAAAATTATAAAAAAAAGGGACTATATAACATATACCGGACGGTATATGTTATACCGTCCGACCCACTTTTAAAAAAAAATAAATAAATGGGACGGTATAACATATACCAGACGATATATGTTGTACCGTCTTTCAAAATTTGAGAATCGCTATTCTGTTTCTCATATATGAGAAACGAATATAGCATATTTGCTAAAAAATGGCAAAATAGAAAACCGCTGCGGCGATCTATTTGCTATAAAATGGCAATTTGCCAAATATAAGAAACCACTGTGGATGCTCTCATGTATTTTTCTTTGCTAGACTAGATTTTGTTTAGTTATTTTTTCATTAAGGATAATGGATGACTGTATTTCACTTTTCTCCTTAAAAAAATGTATACATATTTATAACAGTACACGGATAACAAATACAGAATTATATACCACTAGTAATTTCCACGTGCGATGCACATTTTAATAAATATATTTTTATTAATAGTAAAAACTTCAATATAGTCTAGCCTTAAATCTAATACTTTATTTATATTAGATTAGATATGCACGGGCAAACACGGATTTGTTTGTCTACAAATGTTTCTATTAATTGAATTTAATTTGGACGTATATTACACGGGTTTGCTCAGTTACAAAATTAGGGTTTGTTTGTTTACAACCCCAACTCTCCCATTAAAATAGTAGAGATTTAATTTAATTTGGACGTATATTATACGGATTTACTCAATTACAAAATTAGGGTTTGTTTGTTTACAACTCCAACTCTCCTGTTAAAATAGTAGAGATGTGAGCAACAACCCTCAACATGTAGAACAGTGTGAACTATGCTTAGCATAAATGGGCCATACTATTTGCTAAAATTGTTATACATCTATATCTATACTAGTAATTTACACGTGCAATGCACATTTCAATAATTTCAAAAAATAAAAATAAAAACTCTGACGTAGAGAGGATTTGAACCGAAAATCTCCTTTATATTAGATATATATGTGCATCGTATATATTGGTAGAATGACAAAATGACAAATGACACCAAGGCTTTCTCCTATTATAATATTAGAGATTAGAGATTAGATATGTTCATTTTCAACTGAAATTTGTGTTTTTCTCACATGGGTCAATACTCCCCTCATAAAAAAAAAAGTAAGTTTTTGCAGGGGGCGAAACTTTTTGTAGTAAATAAAAAGAAAAAACAACTTTTTGGAGTTAAAAAAAATGTTATACTAATAATATTTGTTTGGCGAGAGAAATTAAAGATAAAAGAACCCAACAATTTAAATAAGAGTTCCCTTTCTCACCTCATCTGTAGATATGTTTCCAGCTTTTTGTAGAAAACACTTCTGTGTTACACTCGTACCAAATTTTCTTGAGGTCAAGATTAGTCTAAATTCTTGAATGGGAGAGCATAAAATATCTTCATGACTTAAAAAATACTGTTAGACAAATAATATTTATTTGGTAATAATAACTGAAGACAATCGAACCCAAAAGTTTCCAAAACATCAGACTTTTCATTTTCTCGGCTCTTGTATAGATATATTTTTAGCAATAGTAGTGTGATAGAAACATCCAATAATAATGTGACCTAATGTAGTGAAACAAAAATAATAATTTTGATAGTAGATGTAGCATTACTCTATACTTTGTCATGCAAAAGAGTACAATTATGAAGGATTTAAAGCAAACTGTTCGGTAAACGGGAATGTGCAAGGAAATCTTCTCGTTTCTTTTTTATAGTATGAAAAGAATCTTCTATTTCCTTGAAGATTATCTATCATGTTGATCAGTAATGACTAATGACATATCAATTATGGTAATTGATGATTCTTACTAATATATTGCATTTTATAAAACATGGTAACTAATGTGGGTAAAAAATCCAATTCAATCTGAGCCGACTGATTTCCTAGGATCCACAAACCCCTACAGATCAGGCCAGAAGCTTCTATGGTCCTTCCGCTATTTCAGCCCCCAGAAGAGAGTCACCCGATTCATTAGGGTTAGAGTTTCCACCATTCTCTCTGCCTATAAATACCAGACCCCCTCACTCATTTCAAATGTAATCAACATTTCTGCACCTGAATCCTAGCTAGCTTTTATTTTCTTTTTAGTATCTAACTAGATTGTTGGAGGGCCTGTCGCGGGGATGTCTCCCGGTGTTTCTAGGCGCTTTGCAGGTGCTTAGGGTGGCCAACGATCAGCAACACCCCCCCTCTCCAGCTCCACACAAAATACACATCTCAGATCCATATCTGTGGCTGAGATCAATTTCAGACCCGTCTCTTCCACTATAAATAACAAGAACTCATATATGTTGCTCCTACCGCAAAATCAGTAGCATCAGATTGGCGCTTTATGTGGGAAATGAACAGACTGATTCGATCCCAGACTCGGATCTCACCCTGAAGCCGACCCCTTCCATGACACCCAAAGCCAGAAAAGCATTCACGGTTGGACGTCATGCCGACCCTCCTCATCCTTCTCGCAATCACGTGAACACGCAGGGGTCTCGAAGGCAGCAAGCCGAGGGTCCGCCAGAACCTGATCCGAGCGCTTCACGCTCGATCGCCGATGACCTTCAGTACGTCATCAATCACCGACAGCCCGCGGACGACCTCCGGCACCAACTCAGCCGATTAAGGGGCGGGGCTGCCCCCTCCAACCAGGCTCTGACCCACAACATTCATCCATCCCAGAGTCGGGAGCAGAGGCACAACCACTCCCCGAGAGATAGTCCACCCCCTCGTAGTCAAAGCGAACATGTCCTGGTCACAAAGTCGAGAACCAGGATTTCAGGAACGAGGTGCTCCGGGCTCTCCGAAGCGGTCCCAGGAACCGAGCGGCAAAACAATAGCCCTGGTCAGGAGGAAGCCCAAGGCAACGAGTCTAATGGCTCGACTCAGTCGGCGAGGCGGGATGAGGTCGTCCTTTAGCGCCTCCAAGAAATGGAGAATCGCCTCGCTTGCATCGGCGAGTTACAATCCACCCAGGGGTATCAGCTTAACCGACCCCCATTCTCCGATCCAATCCTTGACACTGAGATTCTGAGGAATTTCAGACCACCTCTGTTCGAGATGTACAATGGAGAGTCTGATCATGCTGATCACTTGGAAGGGTTTGAAACCCCCACGATGATTCACAATGCCTCGGATCTTCTCCTATGTTGCGCCTTCCCAACCACTTTTGCATGGTCCGACATGGTGATGGTTCTCAAAGCTCGCCCCTGGCTCGATTTTTTCATTCGACCAGCTCGAGGCGAGCTTCTTTGCTCACTTTGTGACCAGTCGCAAGGTCGAGAAGACGAGCACGCCCCTTCTGGACTTCAAGCAGAAGGAAGGAGAGTCCCTTCGGGACTTCGTCACAAAGTTCATCATGCTCGGCACTCGGCAGAAATCTCAGCTAGCTACCAGCTTTCTCACAAAGCTCGACACTCGATGCTCTGCATCAATATCGTGCAAGCTCCTGTCTTTCATACAAGATCAACGGGGCTCGACGCTCGGCATGAACCTCGAGCCAGCTACTGAATTTCTCACAAAATCTATCACGCTCGGTGCTCGGCAGCAATCTCAGCCACCAACCAGCTTTCTCACAAAGCTTGACGCTCGGTGCTCAGCAGCAACTTCCAGCCAATGACCAGTTTTCTTACAAAGCTCGACGCTCAAGGCTCGGCAGTAATCTCAGCCAGCCACCGAATTTCTTACATAGCTCGATGCTCGACGCTCAATAGCAAGTTCGAGCCAGTTACTGACTTTCTCACAAAGTCTATCACGCTCGGTGCTTGGCAGCAATCTCAGCCAGCTACCAGCTTTCTCACAAAGCTCGGTGCTCGGGAGCAACTTCCAGCTAGCTACCAGCTTTCTTACAAAGCTCGGCACTCGGCGCTTGATAACAATCTCAGCCAGCTACCGGCTTTTTCACATAGCTTGACGCTCGACAACAACTTCCAGCTAGCTACCGGCTTTCTCACATAGCTCAACACTCGGTGCTCAGCAACAACTTCTAGCCAGCTACCAGTTTTCTCACAAAGCTCGACGCACGGCACTAGGCAGCAATCTCAGCCAGCAACCAGTTTTTTCACAAAGCTCGGCGCTCGGTAACAACTTCCAGCCAGCTACCTGCTTTCTCACAAAGCTCGACGCTCGACGATAGGCAATAATCCCAGCAAGCTACCAGCCTTTTCAAAAAGCTCGACGCTCGGCAAAAATCTCAGCCAGCTACTAGCTTTCTCACAAAGCTTGATGCTCGGCGCAACGCAGCAATCTCAGCCAGCTACCAGCTTTCTCACAAAACTCGACACTCGGCGCTCAACAACAACTTTCACCCAGCTACCAGATTTCTTACAAAGCTCGACGCTTGACGCTCGCAACAATCTCAGCCAGCTACCAACTTTTTCACAAAGCTCGACGCTCGGCGCTCTGCACCAATCTCAGCCAACTACCACGCTCGGCATTCGGTGCTCGGCACTCGGCAGTAACTTCCAGCCAGCTACCAGCTTTTTCACAAAGCTCGACGCTCAGCCCTCGGCAGCATTCTCAAGCCAACTACTGGCTTTCTCACAAAGCTCGACGCTCGGCGCTCGGCAGCAACCCTGAGCTAGCTACCAGTTGTTGGCTCCACTCGATGCTCGACACCCTTATCTCCGAGGCACGAAGCTCAGTGTCGCAAAGCTCGATCTCAACCTCATGTCGCTTGCGGGGATCTTCCGCTTTATCCTTATGCACACTGTCGACTGATCTTCTCACAAGATTGAGTTACTCCTCGACGGCTGGTACATACAACCCTTTAGGAGTGGAGGGAAAATGATGTGGGTAAAAAATCCAGCTCAATCTGAGCCGTCTGATCCCCACAGAATATGCAAACTCCTACAGATCAGGCTTAAAGCTTCTGTGGGCCTTCCGCTATTTCAGTCCCACAGATTAATCACCTGGCCCATTAGGGTTAGGGTTTCCTCGATTCTCTCTGCCTATAAATACCAGACTCCCTCTCTCCTTTCAGAGGTAATTAACATTTATGCCCCTGAACCATAACTTTCATTTTCTTTCCAGTGACTGCCTAGATCGTCGGAGGATCTGTCTCCGGGATCTCTCCTGGTGTTTCTAGGTGCTTTACAGGTGCTTAGGGCGGCCAACTATCAGTAACACCCCCTCTCCAGCTCACACAAAATTTACATCTCAGATCTAGATATGTGGCTGAAATCTATTTCATACCTATCTCTCCTACTATAAATAACAAAAACTCACATCTGTTGCTCCCACATTAAAATCAGCAGCATTAGTAACGAACAATCTCAAAATTTTAATATCTTTCATCACATTCTCAGAAATTCATCCATTCTGCACACTAAGGCAAACATAATAGCATTACCACATTTGCTTACTGGCTCAGCTCGAACGACCACTTGATTAAGCGGTCGGAATTCTCCAGCTTGTGGAGGACGACCTTGCGAGGCTGGTCCGTGAGAACTTAGATTGAGTGAGCCTGGAAATACGGACGGAGCTTTCGGGCGGCCATGACCAGAGCATAGGTGACCTTTTCCATCTTGGCGTAACGGTTCTCAACCGCAAGCAGAACTTTGCTGACATAGTAGAGCGGCTTCCGAACCCCGTCCTCCTCTCTGACTAACATGATGCTAAGCGCGTGTTCCGAGGCCGATAGGTAAGGGTAGAGGGATTCTCCTGGCTCGGGCTTGTTTAGAAGAGGTGGGTTAGCGGGGTAGACTTTTAGTTGGTTAAACACCTACTACTAAGAGTCTCCCCATTCGAAGTCTTTCGCCCTTCATAGAGCCTTGAAAAAGGGGAGGGACTTCTCTCCGGACTTGGAGAGGAAGTGGCCAATGGCAGCTAGTCGCTCTGTGAGTCGTTCAACTTCCTTTATATTTCTAGGAGGGGCCATGTCGATTATGGCCTGGATTTTCTCGGGGTTCACCTATATGCCACGCTGGCTGATGACGAACCCAAGAAATTTTCCTGAAGAAACGCTGAAGGCCCACTTAGCGGGATTGAGCCTCATGTTGTGGAACCGAAGGATGCCAAAAGCTTCCTCGAGGTCGGCCACATGATCGTACACTCGACAAATCTTGACGAGCATGTCATCAACGTATACCTCCACGTATCGACCGATCTGTTCTTTGAAGATCCGGTTGACGAGCCTCTGGTAGGTGGCACCGACGTTCTTTAGCCCAAATGGCATGGTCCGGTAGCAGTAGAGACCTTGGTCGGTTATGAAGGATGTCTTCGCGATGTCCGGAGGGAACATCCGAATCCGGTTATAGCCCGAAAAGGCATCCATGAAGGTCAGTAGCTCGTGACCCGACGTCACGTTGATTAGAGTGTCGATGCTTAGGAGAGGGAACAGATCTTTGGGGCACGCCTTATTAAGGTTCGTGAAGTCTATACAGATCCTCCACTTCCCGCTTGCCTTCTTCACCATCACGACGTTAGCCAGCCACTCGGGATAGCTGACCTCTTGTATGAACCGGGCGGACAGAAGTTTGTCGACCTCCTCCTTTATTGCTTGTTGCCTCTCGGGAGCGAACTTACATTGCTTCTGCTGGATCGCCTTGGATTCTGGGTGGACGCTCAGTTTGTGCATGATGAAGTCTTCAGAAATTCCGGGCATGTCGGATGGGATCCATGCAAAGAGGTCGATATTACGGCGAATACACTCGATGAGGGTCGATCTTAGATCGGGGGACAGGGAGCGGCTCATGCGGAACCATTTAAACTTGTCTTCCACCTCGAAGGAGACCTCTTCCAATTTGTCCACGGGTTTCGACTCAGACTGGTCTCTTTCGAGTGGAAGTTCTACTGCATCAAGGGGGAATACCCCGACCCCTACTGCGGTCATATAGCACGAGCGTGCAGACTCCTGGTTACCCCAGACGACATCGACTCCGCGATCGGTGGGGAATTTCAGTTTCAGGTGGTAGGCGGAGGGAACTGCCTGAAACAAGCAGAGGTCGGGTCGGCCAAGAATGGCATTGTACGTAGCCTTAACATTGACCACCATGAAGTCCATTGATTCGGTTCGCATAATCGGGGTCGTCCCGGCGATCACTTCAAGTGTGACGATCCCCTCAATTTGGACGGGGATGCTGGAGAACCCGTGAAGGGTGTACCCGGACAGTTTTAACTTCTTGCGGGGGAGCTTGAGATTTTCAAAAACTTCTAAGAAGAGGATGTTGACCGAGCTTCCGTTGTCTACGAGAATTCGGGGAACTTCGAAGTTTGCCATGGCGAGGCTGATGAAGAGGGTGTCACAATGCGGTAGCGGGACGCCTTCCAAGTCTTCTCCTGAGAAGGAGACCGCCTGCTGCCGAACCTGAGGAGGGGGATGGTCGTGGATCGAATTTACTTCCCGCAAGAAGGCCTTACGGGAAGTGTTGGATTCTCCTCCCATGGGTCTGCCATGGACGCAGTGTAGGATGGCCGTCCCCCTAGTCTCTTCGGGCTCAGGACACTGCTCGTGCTGTCGGTTGACCATTCGAGGAGGAGGCGATGGCCTCGGGTTCCTCAGGTCCCTTCAGTCTCTTGGGCTGGTCCGGGTGAACTCCCTTAGGTACCCTCGCTGGATGAGGGCCTCGATATCGTCTTTAGGGGCGCGGCAGTTATCGTCTCGTGCCTATGGTCTCGGTGAAACCAGCAGTAGAAGCTCTGGTCCCATTTTTTGTTGTTGCTCGGTCGGGGAGGGAGTCGGACGATCCCTTTGTCCTCGATCTCTAAGAGAATGGCTGACACGTTCTGGGTCAGGGGCGTATAACTTTCAAAATGGGGGACCGGAGGTGGCCTCTTCTGGCCGGATGCATCCTTCAGGGCCTTCTTGGAGGGCTCGGAGTCGTTCGCTTTCCGCTTCCCTTGGCAGTAGCTTTTTTAATGCCCTTGGGGTGTAGAGCCTCCTCAACCTGGATGTACTTCTTGACCTTGTTGAGGAGGTCAGGGAAGTCGACGGGCGGTTTCTTGGCTAATGAGGCCTTCAGCTGGCCGTGGTGAACGTTGTGCCAAAAGGCTGCATAAGCAACACCCGCATCGAGAGAGGAGACAGCCCTCGCCTCGGTGGTGAACCTCCGGACAAACTCGCAGAGGGGTTCGCCTTCCTTCAGCTTGAAGTCCAGAAGGGATGCGCTCGTCTTCTCGACCTTCTGGCTGGTTACGAAGTGGGCTAGGAAGCTCGCTTCTAGCTGATCGAACGAGAAGACCGAGCCGGGGAGGAGCCTTGAAAACCATTCCCGAGCTGGTCCATGTAGGGTGGCAGGGAAGGCGCGACATAGGAGAGGATCCAATGCGCTGTGAATCAACATGAGGATTTTGAACCCTTCCATGTGATCAGCATGATTACTCTCGCCGTTGTAGGTCTCGAATTGGGGAGGCCTGAAATTCTTAGGGATCTCGGCATCTAAGATTTGAGTGGAGAATGGAGGTCGATTCAACCGGTTCCCTTGCCCAGATTGCGATCCGCCCTCGCCGAAATGGGCGAGGCGGTTCTCTATCTCCTGGAGGTGTCGGAGGACGGCATCATCTCGTTCTTGCGAGCGAGTCAAATTGTGAGATTCGCTGCCCTGGACTTCTGGCCGAGGGTCGGTGTTGTTGCGCGCCTCGGCCTTGTGACCGCCCCGGTTGGCCTGGAGGACCTCGTTCCTAAAGTTTTGGAACGCGGCTCTCATGACCGGGGTCTGCTCTTCTTAGCCGTGCGAAGGTGGAGGCCCCAGGGGTGAGTGGCTATGTGCTGGTTCCCATTCTTAGGTCGACTGCCTGTCGTGGTTCCGGACCGAGTTGGAAGCGACCCCTTCCCTCGATCGACTGATCTGTCGATCCTGGATTATGCGCCGTAAGTCGGAAGAGGCCACCGAGCGTGAGGCGCTCGGTTCAGGTCCTCCTACACCATTGGCTGGAGGTCGATTGGAGCCATGGCTACAAGAGGAAGGAAGGTCTGGACGACGTCCAGCGGTGAGGGCTTTTCTAGCTTTAGGAGCCATGGGAAAGTTCGGCTTCGAGATGACGTCCCGAGCTGGGGTTAGACCGTTGTCAGTGACATGAAGTTTGCCACAGACGGCGCCAACCTGATGCTGCTTGTTTTTGGGTGTGGGGGCAACATGTGTGAGTTCTTATAATTTTTGAAGTGGAAAGGACGACACTATCGTTAATCTGATCCCCGGGTTGCACGGTCGGCTCGGGGGTAGTAGGAGAGAGGTAGAGGCTAGGTGCTCGGCTCGGATCTTCGTAGCTCGGCTCAGATTTAGATACCTGCACACTGCCTAGAAACACCGGGAGAGTTCTGGGTGACAGGCCCTCCGACGATTTAGTCAGTCACTGAGAAAGCTCCAGTAGCTAGGGTTCAGGGGGTAAAAAGTTTATTACCTTTGAGAGGAGGAGGGGGTATGATATTTATAGGCAGGGGTAAACGGGTCTAGGATCCTAACGGGCCGGTCGGACCCGTTTGCCAGTGGGCCTGAGCTGTTAGAAGCCCGTTGGACTTGTTGACTTGATGATATGAGATGGGCGTAATCTGAGGAGATCTGACAGCCCTGATTGGGTCACTTCATCTATACCACATCAAGTACAATTATACTCGCTACCTGAGATAGAGAGTTTATAGCGAGTGTAATTATATATATTTCAGGTAGAAATTGCATGTTCAAAATTTCTCTGAAAAAATTAGTACAACTACACTCTTTATCTGAGATAGTGAATTTAGTTCAAAAGAACTCACTATCTCAGATAACGAGTGTAGTTATATACATTACAGGTAGAAATTGCATGTTCAAAATTTCTCTGAAAAAATGAATACAACTACACTTGCTATCTGAGATATCGAATCTAGTTCAAATTAACTTGTTATCTTAGATAGCAAGTCTATCTTTAGCCTTTTTTTTTCTTCGCGAAATTTTTTCAAGTGCTCGAGAAAACATAAAACTACATTCGCTATCTCAAGCAGCAAGAATTTTTCCACCAAACTAAGATAGTGAGTGGGTCAATTTGGTAAATACTTTCGAAAGTAGTCAGTTTAATAAATACTTTCAAAAAGTGGATCATTTTGGAATAAAAGTGGGTCAGAAAACATAAAACTACATTCGCTATCTCAAGCAGCAAGAATTTTTTCACCAAACTAAAATAGTGAGTGGGTCAATTTGGTAAATACTTTCGAAAGTAGTTAGTTTAATAAATACTTTCAAAAAGTGGATCATTTTGGAATAAAAGTGGGTCATTTTGGGAAAAAATGGGCTGGGGTGGGGGTAGGGCTGCAATCGAGCCGAGCCGAGCCGAATATCTTTAGGCTCGAGCTCGGCTCGTTAAGGAATCGAGCTCAGTTTAGGAATTGAGCTCGGTTCGAGCTGAGCTTTGATCGAATTCGAGCTGAATAGCTCGCGAGCCTAGCCGAAAATAAAAAAATAAAAAAATTCAAGCTCGAGCTCGGCTCGTTAAACTATCAAGCTCGTCTTGAGTCGAGCTTTGACCGAGCTTTGAGCTCGAGCCAAATAACCGGCAAACAGCTCGATTCCATTTGCAGCCCTAGGTGGGGGTTTTGAGAAAGAGTACAGCACACAGCACACAGCACACAGCTTTAGGGTGTGATGTCTCAATCAGTATAGCCACTTACGGATTCTGAGATCCAACAGCAAGGAGTGAGGTGGTTCCAAAAAGCACCCATTTGGTGTCTGTCAGGCTCACATGGCTGGGAGCTGTGGGCCCACACTACAGTCCGATTCATTTAGTTTCCTGCTGCCTAAATTAATCCCCCTCCCCCTCCTAACCCAGTGGTGGCAAATGACACCCAAACCCAATAGCCCAATAAGATTTTCTAAATCTTAACTCAGAGGAATCCACGAACGCCACATTTTTTTGGGGGAGAATTAAAATTCTTTTACGAAATTTTTTTGATTTCTAAGGGAATTTAACATTCAATCCGAAATTATATTATTGTTTTACTAAACAAGTAATCCATAAAGAAGTCTCATACTTCCTTGCACATTACTGCATAAAAATGTTTCGGAAGATAATTTTTATATGTACAGTAAATTCGTCTATTAGGAAATTTTATAAAAATTGGATCGAGTAAGCTTTCCAATCACTTGAAGTGCAGATGCTTGCGTTTGGTAGTTGTTTTGAAAACAGTTTTCTGAAAAGAGCTTTTTGAAAACTGTTTTCTGAAAATGAGAGTGTAAAAGCTATTTGGTAAGTAATTTTTTTTGAAAACAGTTTTTTAAAAATGAGAGTATTATGTATGTATAAGTTTGGTTGTATGTATATACTGTATATAGTATATATACTCTGATACATACATGTTGTATACATATACATACATACTGATATATAATAATATAAAATATCTTATTATAATAAACATATTTAATAATATACATATATATAATAATATATAATAATTATAATAATACATATGTAATAATAATATATTCAAATTATATATTAAACATTTTATTATAATAATAATAAATTATATAATAATATATAATAGTAATATATAATAATAATAATATATATTATAATAATAATAGATTATTATAATAGTATATATAAAATAGTATATATGAAATAATAGTATATATAAAATAATAATATAATATAATATAATATATATAATAATAATATAATATAATATAATAATAGTATATATAATTATAATATAATATAATAATAGTATGTATAATAATAGTATATATAAAATAGTATATATAAAATAATAACATATTATAATAATTGTATATTATATAATAATATGAAATAATTTATTATAATAAACATATTTAATTATATACATATATATAATAACATATAATAATTATAATAATATATATGTAATAATAATCTATTATAATTATATATTAAACAATTTATTACAATAATAATAAATTATATAATAAATTATATAATAAATTATATAATAATATATAATAGTAATATATAATAATAATAATATATACTATAATAATAATAGAATATTATAATAGTATATATAAAATAGTATATATGAAATAATAATATATATTATAATAATAGTATATATATATATATATAAAATAAATAATAATAATAATATGATATATATAATAATAATGATAATAATAATAATAATAATAATAATAATAATAATAATAATAATAATAATAATAATAATAATAATAATAATAATAATATATGTAACAATAATATATAATAATAATATATATAATAATAATATAATATAATAATAGTATATATAAAATAGTATATATAAAATAATAATATATATAATAAAAATATAATATAATAATATTATATATAAAATAGTATAAATAAAATAATAATATATATAATAATAATAATATATATAATAATATAATAATAATAATATAATAATAATAATAGTATACATAAAATAGTATATATAAAATAATAATATATTATAATAATTGTATATTATATAATAATATAAAATAATTTATTATAATAAACATATTTAATAATATACATATATATAATAATATTTAATAATTATAATAATATATATGTAATAATAATATATTCAAATTATATATTAAACAATTTATTATAATAATAATAAATTATATAATAATATATATATAATAATATATAATAGTAATATATAATAATAATAATATATATTATAATAATAATAGATTATTATAATAGTATATATAAAATAATATATATGAAATAATAGTTGTTACCGCTAAATCTGGTGTGGGGGTAAACAGATAGTATTTGTAGATTCTTAGGAAAACTGAATAACAAACCTTAACCTTTTCTGTCGGAGTTTGACCGTTGACTCCTGCCGTTTATCTGCAAAAAGTGCGCGACACCGGGGTTGATCCCGGCGATGCATCCTCCGACGCTCAAGTCAGTAATCAGGGAAGATTATGAAAGAGCGTAAATTGGCAAAAGATTGACTACTTCTTAATGGTGGTGGATGGGGGGTATTTATAGCCACCTTTGGGATCGGATTAGGAATGTAATCCCTAGGATTAGATTAGGAATGTAATCCCTAATTCCCAGTGAAAGGATAGATATGAATCAGGGCCGTTGATTAGGATTAATCAGAAACCCTAATTCTATCCTGCTGGACCGGGTTTGCTGCGGGTTGAAACCCGCACCCAGTTAAGATGGGTCCGTTTGCAGGTTACTGGGCTTTTGGAGAGAAGACCCAGTACCCACTTCAGACTTGTTTGTAGGTAAAATTACCATTTTGTTCTCAGGCTTTGAGATTCGCGCCAAGTTTGGACGGTTCCGATTTAACCCCATTTTTAGCCATATCACGAGCCCCCACTCCCGAAGACTGAGTTTGATCAGCCTTTGAGGGGTAGTTTCACTGTTTTAATGGCTTACGGAGTTGTATCGGAGCCCGCACGAGGGGTGTCGAATCTTTAAATGGGGTATCGTGGTAATTTCCAAGTTAGTAGTGCACTTTAGATTGTTCTTGAGCTCTCTTCGACTTCTGATGATTTTTCCTAACTTTACGAAGTGGTCATTTGTCATTCGGGGGTCTTTAATTAACCTTTCTAAGCAATAATAATCTACCTAGGGTTTCAAAAATATTTCCCCGGATTTATAATTATTTTTTAGAATATTTAATTAATTTTCCTGAATTTCAAATTACTTTGCAGTGTTTAGGTAGATGATTCGGTGTTATTTTCGTCGTTTCATGGCCTGGATGCTTTGGCCTCGTCGCCGACCCCCTCCGAACACTCGCTACGAAGGAGGCAGAGGTCCCTTGGGGTTCGGCACATTCCGCCGAAGCGCACAGATACTTCGGCCAGGCTATAGGCGTGTTCGGTGGATTTTTGGCAGAGTTCGGAGTGGTTTCCTTCCCGTAAGAGGGTCGGTGCTGAGAGCGTTCGGCAGCATGTGCCGAGGTCCACTTTTCCATGTAACATGGTCGGTGGCAAGAACGTTCGGCAGGATGTGCCGAGGTCCAATTTTTCCATGTAATATGGTCGGTGGCAAGAACGTTCGGCAGCATGTGCCGAGGTCCAATTTTTCCATGTAACATGGTCGGTGGCAAGAACGTTCGGCTGAGTTGGCGGCTCCTGAACTTCTGACAGATGTGACAGTCATTAATGCGATGACTGCTGATCTTCTGACGACTCTGACAGATGTGTCAGCCATTAATGCGATAGTACAGCTGGGCGCGGTAAATAATGTGACGGTTCAGGTCGTTTTGTCGCCTTGTGTAAATGGGCTGACTTTGTGGGCCCATTAACCTCGTTTCGTGTGCCCAGCTCTATAAAATTTCACCCCCCTCTCATTTCTCACTTCTCCGAATTTTTACTCAGGCAGTAATTTGTACTAGTGAGAGCTCACGGTGATCGTCGATTGCTTTTCCGGTGAAAATTCTGACCTTTTCCATCAACTCAAAGGTAATTTATACTTAGTCATTTTTTAAGTATAAATATGTCTCTTTCTCCTATCTCCGAGCCCTCCCCTTCTGCCGCCGAAGTCCCTTCTCCGAGTCAGATAGGTCGCCAAGACAAGGGCAGGAGGGTCTCAGGCCGGGACACTATAGTGGAGGACCCGAAGCGTATGGGGGAGTTCGGTAGGTTGCCAGGGCCGTTGACAGGACTTCAAAGAGTTCGAGAACTCCCGGGGGAGGAGGCTGAGCGCATTATTCACGGGAGGGGGAGAGCCTTCGAGGAAAATGAGGCAAGGGAGACCTCTGAGACCAACGAAACGATATCGATCCTTAGCCTGGAGGATTTGGTAGTGATCCGGAGCTGCTTCCAAATTCCGGAGGAGTACGAGGACATTTTGCCGGGACCCGGGGTTAGGGCAAATTCGCCGATGCCAGTAAACATGTATTTCTGGCCGGTCGATGCCTTCATTGCCGGGGCTCGGCTACCTCTCCACCAGTTCGCGATCCAAGTGCTGAGGTGGTTTGGGGCCAGCCCCGTCCAACTGATGCCAAACACGTGGAGAGTTATCAATGGGTTCGTACTCCACTGCCAAGCGGCTGAGATCGAGCCAGAGCTGAGGGTACTCCGGACTATCTACCAGCTTCATCAGCAGAACCGGTTGGAGTTCCGGTATTACCTAGCTCCGAGGCACGGAGGTCAGCTCGTCGTCTGCCCTGACTCCATTAAGCACTGGCGGGATAAGTACTTGATAGTGCGTAGCGGAGAGGCGTGGCCCATACCTACTAGTTTCGTGGAGGAGGTGTCGAGGCGAGTGAGGGAGTCGCCGGTGCTTCACCCTCAAGAAGAGGAGGCAGTGCAGACTCTTCTTGACAGGCCAAAATACGACTGGAGGGAGCTGATCAAGGACATTCTCTTCAGGGGAGGGCTCAGCCGCGTAGATCCCAGTACGCGGCTCTTTCTATGAATCACTTTTTTTTTCCTTTTGAAATAAAAACTCGCCTGTTCCAACTTGTGTCTTCAACCGGCTTCTTATTTGATGCAGAGGCAATGGATTTCGATGCGGTGATGGCGCAGAGGGCCTCCCTCGGAAATAAGGCGCCGAAGAAGCGCAAGAGGGTTTCTACCAAGTTGCGGCCCTCGAAGGCTCCGAGGGGCGCGAGTGTAGCCGAGGAGGTGGAGCCTCCGGCTGCGGTGACCCCGACCACTGGCGCAGGAGTAGACTCGGCGTCAACTGCGGCAGGGGACTTCCCGATCACTGCAGCTCTCGGGATGGGGACCCCCCCGCTGACGGTGACGGCCGAGGAGCTCCTGACTGAGGAGCACAAGAGGATCCATATTCCGGACTGGCAGGTTCGGAAGCATGATGGGTTCCTCGGCGACTCGTTGGCGAGCATGCAGGTGGTCAAACACCTGGCGACGCCGAAGGACTGAGCCGCCATGGAGGCCGGTCTGGCGGGTGACGACGCTATCGAGATCGCACGCTCGGCGGTTTCGGTAAGTATCGAATTTCTGCCTTTGTTGGTTACTTTCCCTTTGGATTTTTCTAACTCTTTGTACTTTTTATTGTTTTCGTTGTAGATCATCGTCCACTTCGGTCATCTTTCGGAAAAGATGACGGAGTTGGAGAAGGAGCTGAAACAAGAAACCGACCGGGTTCGAGCTGAAAAGGCTCAAATGGGCACCGAACTCGACAAGCTGAGGGTCGAGTCCGAGGATAGGTCGACGAGACTCGAGTATCTCGAAGGCCAGGTCGCGAAGCTCGAGACCGACCTTCTGCGGCAGAAGGAGGAGTCGGCCAAACAGCTGGCCGAGGCTGCGAAGACCATGGACGCCGCGGTGAAGGGGGCCGAAGAGGCCACCATGGCGAAGGCACAGGATTTCCTTGCCCAAAACATGGCCAAGGTCTACGCCCAAGCCATTTCTCAGGTGTCGGCACGATACCCAGAGGTGGGCTGCTCGGGGTGGAGGCTGTTCCTGGGCCATGTCGAGGGCTTCGACCCTGAGTCGGAGGGAGAAGAAGAAGAGGGCGACAGCGAGGTTGAGGTCGTCGGCGAGGTGCAGGTCACCGAAGTAACCCCGCTGGCGATTCAGCCCCCATCGGGGGGGTCCGTCCCAATCTAGGCTCGACGCCCTGGGAAAGAGGTCGACCCTTGATTTCACCTCTTCTTGTCTTCTTCCCCCTTTTTTTATGATGTCCTGTATTTCCTAATTGCGGACTGGCCACCGCATTTTTTGTGATAAATGAAAGAAACTTTTGAACTCGACCCTACGTCACCTTTGAATAACCCCCACCCCCTTTTTTTTGTGTTTGCTTGAAATTTGGCTAAGTGTTTAGATGAAGAACTCCCGCTTTAGTGCGTGTAACTTTTATTCAGGGATCGGACGAGGAGTGAACTTTTGACTATTTACTGAGCTCCGTTATTTGCCTTGATCTTTTCAGCTTGCTGATGCGACCCACTCAGCCGAACCCACTCGCTCCGAAGAGGAGGTTGGTTTCGAGGATAGCTTGGGGTCGACGAGGTTGAGTCTGGCCAGGTGTCGAGAGCGCCTTTATGAGGTCGAGTTAGGGTTGCGCAGGGCTGAGAGCGAGCGGAACCACTTGCAGGTGATCTTGAGCCAACGAGACATCGAGATTCGGCGACTAGAGGGTCGGCTTGCCGAGATCCCTCCTATGGGCGAGGAGGATGGCTCATCGACGGCTTTTACAAACGGGCTAAGATTGAAGTGTCTCCAGCTCTCTCTGTTGAAGATGACAGCGGAGAGGGGCGATATGCTCACCGAGGTGCACCATTTGCAAATAGTGGAGGCCGAACTTCTGGCGGAGGAAGAGGAGCTAACCAAGGCGGTGGGCAGGTTGATGACCGAACGTGACAAGCTGACGGCGGAGGTCGATGCGTTGAAAAGAGCCACAGTGGATAGGGGCATCGAAGTCACTCACCTCCGCCGGATCATTGCCCGTTGCCCCAGCATTCCGAGCTCCGCCGTGCCTCCTCGCTTCGAGGTGGAGGCAGGAGACGAGTCTCTGAAATAGAGGATCGCTGAGTTGGAGGTTGAAGTGGCACGCCCAAAGCCACACTCGGGGCCAATTAACGTCAGGAGCACTTCATGCACTCGCGAGGAGGGCGAGCGAGGCATTTCATTTTATGAGCTCGCGACACGTTCTCCCGTAGGTCGACCAAGTCCGGGTGATGCCCAAAGTGGCGTGGCAATTTCATCGAGCGAGGCATCCGTCGGGGCAACTGTCACGAGCAGCACCGAGGACACTTCTCAATTCGCTGGTTTAAAGACGAGTACCGGGGTCAAGCATCGCCGCCCTCGGGTGTCTTTGAAGCGAAATATCCCTGCGCCAAGGAAGCGTTGAAGATTTTTTTTTTTAAAATTGTTTTTCAAGTTTTGTATTTCGCCTAAGTGTAACGAGTCGGTGTTGTAGTTTTTGCTTTTTGGAAGTCTTGTAGCTCGGTTGTAGAGAAGATGCCGCTTTGTAATCGTCTCCCCGCACTTAATCGAAATGATGCTTTTTCTTTCCTGAAATTGTGCATTTTTGAACCCTTTCATACCGTTGTGTTACTCGTGACTGTCTTTAGCGTGCCGAGGTCCGGAGATAAACTTTCGCTCGTTTGGGCCTCGGGGGCGTCGGTGCCAAGAGTGCTCGGCAATGTGTGCCGAAGCCCAGAGCAAGGTTTTTTGCTTGTTTGGGCGTCGGTGCCAAGAGCGCTTGGCAATGTGTGCCGAAGCCCAGAGCAAGGTTTTTTGCTTGTTTGGGCGTCGGTGCCAAGAGCGTTCGACAATGTGTGCCGAAGTCTAGAGCAAGACTAGGTAGGCCGAGCACTGCTTCGAACCTCTTGGTTTGTGAATCCGTGAGAGCGAGTTTCTTGCAGAGCCACCTATTGGAGGATTACTTCAACTTTAAACGAACTATAAGAACCAGAGGTTAGCTCCTCAGGGTCCTGGGCATGGGTCGACAATATACGAGATTCTAGAGGTGATTTCATAGTCCAGTATTTGATCAAGGACTAGGACTGTCGTGGACCTTCGACTTCGCCTTGTGAAAAACTGAGGACTGTCCAGGCTGGGAATTCACCGAAGCCTCTAACAAGTTCATGTTTGAAGCTGATATCTTCTCTTGTGGAAACATGAAGAATATAGCAAATTCATATCAATGACCTTCCAACCGCGAGGATCAAGAGATGCAGTGTGCCAAGACTAGCATACGAATGGTAGACCTAGCATCAGCTTCTCCCATGTTTAGTTTAGTTGTAAGGATTTCGCGCGCGGTGTCGAAACGAGAGTATATTTCAACAGTTGTGGGAGCAATTCCGAATGGCGAACCACTTCTAGCTCACTTAAGAGCGAGCTTGCGAAGCGGAGTCGAGCCAAGTGTTGGACTCCGAACTCGTCTTTAGAGTTTGTTTCAACGGTTGTGGGAGCAATTTTGAATGGCGAACCGCTTCTGGCTCGCTTAAGAGCGAGCTTGCGAAGCAGAGTCGAGCCAAGTGTTGGACTCCGAACTCATCGTTTGAGTATGTTTCAATGGTTGTGGGAGCAATTCTGAATGGCGAACCGCTTCTGGCTCGCTTAAGAGCGAGCTTGCGAAGCGGAGTCGAGCCAAGTGTTGGACTCCGAACTCGTCGTTTGAGTATGTTTCAACAGTTGTGGGAGCAATTCCGAATGGCGGACCGCTTCTGGCTCGCTTAAGAGCGAGCTTGCGAAGCGGAGTCGAGCCAAGTGTTGGACTCCGAACTCGTCGTTTGAGTATGTTTCAACGGTTGTGGGAGCAATTCCGAATGACGAACCTCTTCTGGCTCTCTTAAGAGCGAGCTTGCAAAGCAGAGTCGAGCTAAGTGTTGGACTCCGAACTCGTCGTTTGAGTATGTTTTAACGGTTGTGGGAGCAATTCCGAATGGCGAATCGCTTCTGGCTCTCTTAAGAGCGAGCTTGTGAAGCAGAGTCGAGCCAAGTGTTGAACTCCGAACTCGTCGATAGAGTTTGAAGAAGTTAAAGGCAGAGAGATACAAGCAATTTCACAAGTAAAATATGAAAAAATGTTCTTTATTGAAAACTAATAGTCGGCTGCTTTTGAGTTGCGAACCGTTATTACATTGGAGAAATAAAGGAGCAAAAGTAAAATTACAAGTGGAGAGGAACGGTTCGACATCTGACGGTACTCAGAGAGGCGTTCATGCGCTCTCTTGGTACTTTAAGAGATGGTCGGCATTCCAAGTCCTGGGAATCTCTCTTCCTTCGAGGTCTTCTAGACGGTAAGTTCCGGGTCGAACCACCTTGGTGATCTTGTAAGGTCCTTCCCAATTTGGAGCCAGCTTACTCTTCTGACTGGGGACTGAGACAGCTAACTTTCTGAGGACCAAGTCCCCTTCTTTGAGGTCGGTGGGACGGACTTTTTTATTATAGGCCAGCTCGATCCTCCTTCGGTAGCTCTGTTGGCGAATCGAAGCTCTTTCCCGGAGCTCATCAATCAGATCCAGGTTCGCCCGAAGTTCCCTGGCATTCTGCTCTTCTTCATAGGCGATGGGGCGGGGAGAGGGTACACCGACTTCCAAGGGGATCACAGCTTCCGACCCATAGGTGAGATTAAATGGAGACTCTCCTGTAGGGGTCCGTTTGGTAGTGCAGTAATTCCACAGTACGTTAGGGAGCCGGTCGACCCATAAACCCTTAGCGGACTTATCCAGCCTCTTCTTAATACCGGAGAGAATTTGTCGGTTGGCATTTTCTACTTGATCATTTGACTGCGGGTGGGAGACGGAGGAGAAGCGTTGTTGGATGGCGAGGTCTTTACAGAGAGCTCGGAATGCGGCCCCTGTAAATTGTGTTCCATTGTCAGTTATGAGGACCCGAGGGACACCGAACCTGCAGATGACGCTCTTCAAGAAGAACTGAAGGACTTTGTTCTCGGTGATTGTAGCCAAGGGCTCGGCCTCTATCCACTTTGAAAAGTAGTCGTTCGCCACAACTAAGAATTTGAGCTGGCTAGGAGCTGGGGGAAACAGCCCTAGTAAATCCATTCCCCACATTGCAAAGGGGATCAGACTTGATAGGGAGATGAGCTGAGCTTGAGGCAGGCGACGAATGTTGAAATGCTTTTGACAAGAGCTGCATTGCCGAACGTGTCGTTCGGCGTCTTGGAGGAGGGTAGGCCAGAAGTATCCATAATTCAGCACCTTTCGGGCAAATGATCTGGAACCTGAATGTGCTCCGCCTATGCCTTCATGAAGTTCTTGCAAGGCGTATGTGGCTTGTTCGGGGGAGAGGCACCTCAGATAAGGTCTGCCGTCAACTTGTGTGAAGGAGCGTTTGTACAAGACCCCCTCAATAATGGTGTACCGCTCCGCTCTGGTTCTGACTCGGCGAGCTTCCTTAGGGTCTTCGGGGAGGAGCCCATCCCTTAGGAATTCTACTAGGGGTTTCATCCAATTATCTTGAAGTTGAACAGGCAGCGACTCCATGGAGTCAGGAGTTTCTTCTTCTATGCTCGGCTTCAGGAGCACTTCGATCAAGACGGTCTCCTCGAGACCTTGGAGGAAGGAAGAGGCTAACTTGGAGAGAGCATATGCTTGGGCATTTTCCTCCCTGGGGATCCACCGAATAAGTTCCTCTTCGAAGAGAGCCATGATATTTTGGACCTTGGCTAGATACTTAGCCATTCGGTCATCTCGCGCTTCATACTCGCCCAAGACTTGATTCACGACCAGCTGAGAGTCACTAAATATGCGGAGGCGTTGTGCCCTTGCCTTGCGAGCCATTCCGAGACCGGCTATAAGTGCTTCATATTCCGCTTCATTGTTGGAGGCCTTAAAGTTGATGCAGAGGGAGTATTGGAGGACAAAGTCATCGGGGCCTGCCAGAATAACCCCGGCTCTGCTCTCTTCGGTACAAGAGGATCCATCAACATATACCATCCAAATAGGAGGCCCGTTTGCCGCTTGACTGACCTCGGGAATAGTGCTTTCAACTATGAACTCCGCTAAGTCCTGAGCTTTGATCGCGGTCCGAGGTCGGTAGGATATATCATGCTGGCTCAGCTCGATCGACCACTTCATGAGGCGGCCAGAGGTCTCCGGCTTGTGCAGAACTTGCTTCAGCAGTTGGTCGGTAAGAACGACCACTGAGTGAGACTGGAAATATGGGCGAAGCTTCCTAGCTGCCATAAGAGCATCCACAGTCGTTTTTCTCATATGCTATAAAATGGCAGCTACAGTAATAGCAATTGGATGAGGATCGTGCAGTGGTGCTTTGCTAAATCTTTCTCATTTGGATTAGAGACGGGATATCGGGATATGATATCCCGTCCCTCTCTTTTTAATTTTAAAAAGGCGTAGGACGGTATATGTTCTTCCGGACAGGGAATCATTTGATTCCCCGTCTCTTAACAAAAAAAAAGTGGAAAAGCGTCAGACGGGGTATCATACCCCGTCCTTAAAATCCGGCCCAAAGCTACCAATTATTCTGAGGAGATATTTAAAAAAAAAAAAGAAATTAGGAGGGACGGGGATTCATACCCCGGCCGGGGTATGTTTCCCCGTCTGAGGGAATCATTAAAAAAAAAAAAAAATTAAGTGGGGAGACGGGGTATGTTTCCCCGTCCGACCATTTTTTTTAAAAAAATATTTAAAATTATTTAGACGGTATATGTTCTTCCGTCTCACTGGATTAAATAATCATTAAATCGGAGCGACGGGATATGATATCCCGTCCTTTATAATTTGAGAAATGGTATTTCGTTTCTCATATTTGAGAAACAAGAATAGAAAGTTTACTATAAAATGGCAAAATGAGAAACCGTTGCAGACGTTCGTTTGCTAAAAAATGGCAAATTGGCATATATAGCAAACGACTGTGGATGCTCTAACCAAGGCATATGCCATCTTCTCTAGCCTTGGATAACGAAGCTCGGCATCACGAAGTACCTTGCTTACGTAATAGATGGGCTTCTGAGCCTTGTCTTCTTCCCTCACCAAGACAGCGCTGAGGGTTTGTTCGGAGGCAGCTAAGTGGAGGCAGCTAAGTAGAGGTAGAGTGTTTCCCCGGGGATAGGCTTGCTGAGGAGAGGGGGGTTGACTAGGTAGGCTTTAAGCTGATCGAACGACTCCTGCTGTTGCTGACCCCATTCGAAGTCCTTAGCCCCCCTGAGAGCCTTGAAGAAAGGAAGACACTTCTCCCCTGACTTGGAAAGGAAGCCCCCTATAGCTGCGAGGCGCTCGGTTAGCTTCTGAACTTCTTTTATACTTTTGGGAGGAGCCATATCCAGTATGGCCTTGATATTCTCGGGATTGGCTTCGATACCTCTTTGGCTGACCATGAAGCCTAGGAACTTTCCTGACGCGACTCCGAACGCACACTTGTTCGGATTGAGCCTCATATCATGTTTTCTTAACACATCGAATGCCTCCTGCAGGTCGGCGACATGGTCGGCCCCTCGAATGCTCTTCACAAGCATATCATCAACATACACCTCCATGTTACGACCGATCTGATTTTAGAAGACCTTGTTAACGAGGCGTTGATAAGTGGCGCTTGCGTTCTTCAACCCGAAAGGCATCACCCTGTAGCAGTAGAGGCCCTGATCAGTAATAAAGGAGGTCTTCGGGATGTCTTGGGGGAACATGCGAATTTGATTGTACCCAGAAAAAGCATCCATGAAGCTGAGAAGCTCATGGCCCGAAGTGGCGTCAATCAGGGTATCGATGCTTGGAAGGGGGAATGGATCTCTGGGGCATGCTTTGTTCAGGTCGGTAAAGTCGAAGCAAATTCTCCAGGTCCCGTTGGCCTTCTTTACCATCACAACATTCGAGAGCCATTCGGGGTAATTGACCTCTTGTATGAACCGAGCCTTTAGGAGCTTTTCCACTTCCTCTTTTATGGCTTGCTGGCGCTCGGGAGCAAACTTGCGCCTCTTCTGTTGGACCGGTTTGGACCCCGGAGCAACGCTGAGATGGTGGACTAGGAGCTCTTCGGAAATTTTGGGCAAGTCGGCAGCCGACCAGGCAAAGAGACCGTGGTTCTTTCTAATGCACCGGACTATGTCGGAGCATAGGGCAGATGGGAGGGTCTTACTAATAAAGAACTTGCGGCTCGGATCTTGCTCAGAGAAAAGCACTTTCTCCAGTTCATCCACCGGCTCGGATGTTTGTCGGATACTCTCTTGGGGGATTTCAAGTGTTTCGAGGGAGAGGACTGGACCTCCAGTAGAGGTCATGTAGCATTTGCGGGCCATCTCCTGACTGCCTCTTACTTCCCCTACTTCTGCCCGAGTGGGGAACTTCATCTTGAGGTGATAAGCGGAAGGGACGACTTCGAGAGCAGCTAGGACAGGCCAGCCCAGGATGACATTATATGCTGCGGGGACATCAACGACCATAAAGTCCATCGGCTCCGTTCGGGTAGTAGGAGTTTTGCCAGCAGTTACGTCGAGGGTGATCACCCCTTCGATAGTCACTGACACTCCCGTGAACCCGTGGAGCGTGTAGCCGGCGAGTTTAAGTCTATCCGAGGATAGCTTAAGTCCTTTGAAAGCATCGAGGAAGAGGATGTTAACGGAGCTGCCATTGTCCACTAGGATCCTCTCCACTTTAAAATTCGCCATATGGAGGTCAATGACTAGTGCATCACAATGGGGGGTTCGGACGCCTACCAGATCTTAATCTGAGAATGTGACGGGTACCCCAAGACCTTTAGGGAGAGGCATGCCATGTACTGAATTGACTTCCTTTACGAAAGCCTTTCGAGAGGAGTTGGAGGAGACCCCCCATTGGGCCCCCATGAATGAGGTGTAGGACACGCTCCTTTTCGAATTCGGATGTCTCACCGTGTCGCTCAGGATGCTTGTTAGCCCCCCGAGGAGGAGGAGGAGGAGGAGGAAGGTCGGTTTGGTCTTTCTCACGAATTTGGCCAGCTGCCCCCTCTGGATGAGGGCCTCGATCTCGTTCTTCAGGGCCCGACAATCATTGGTGTCATGGCCATAGTCCCGGTGATAGCGGCACCATTTTCTCTTTATCCCTTTTCTTGCAAGGGGTGTTCATCTTCGGGGCAGGAGGTATCACCCCTTCCCTCTCTACTTCCATGAGAATAGTGGAAATGTTGGCATTAAGAGGAATGAATTTCTCGAATCTGGGGGGAGGGCGGCGCTGACCGCTATTATCCTTTTGGAGTTTTTTTGGCTCCTTCTTCTTTTGTTCCCTTTCTCTTGGATCCGGAGGAAGGCCCCTCAAAGCTGGGGCGGTGCTCAGCTTCCTCGGCCCGAATATACTTCTCGCTTCGGAGAAGGAGATTGGAGAAGTTCTGCGAGGGCTTCTTGGCGAGGGAAGACCGAAGGCTGGAGTTTAGGACATTCGACTGGAATGCTGCTGCAGTAAGCAATGGACCTGGCTTCCGCGGTGAACCTTTTCACATAGTCTCGCAACTTCTCACCCTTCTTCTGGTTAAGATAGAGTAGCGAAATGCTGGTCTTCTCAGTTCGGCGGCTACTCACGAAGTGGGTGACAAAAGGGTCTCGAATTGCTCGAAGGAGAATATTGAGGATGGGGCGAGGCGAGAGTACCATTCTCGGGCCGGACCTTTAAGAGTAGCGGGAAAGGTCTTGCACAGCAGAGCATCGGAAGCTTGGTGGATTAGCATGAGGGTCTTAAAGCTTTCGATGTGGTCGACGGAGTCGGACTCACCGGAATAAGTCTCGAATTGGGGAGGCTTGAAGCCTATTGGAATGGGCACCTCCATGATGGTTCGAGAGAAAGGAGGTCGGCTTGGGCGGAGAGTCCTTCCTCTAAGCTCTTCTTCTCTGTCTAGCTGACCCAAACGCCTCTCTATTTCGTGGAGACAACGGTAAACGACATCATCCCTTCGATGGTAGCCGAACGAGCCTCTGGACTCGTCTTCGTACGATGGAGAGCGGGGGCTACGACGACGGTAGCTTCTGGAGTAGCGAGGACTAGGAATGTGCTGGGGGTTGCTAGGAGCTGGGGGAGGAGTTAGGGACCGTTGGCGAGGACTTCAGACCGGAGGAGTGGGGACCCTCTGAGCATTGTTGTTGTTGGGTCGGAGATTGAGGGCTTGTAAGATGGTTGCTTGGAATTGCTGGAACTCGGCACGGGTGATGGGTGCCTCATCATTGCTCGGGGGTCACCGACCAGCAGGAGAACGGGGTCTTCTCCTATGGTGGCCTGGGGACTCTCTCCGCCCTCTGCGAGGAGGGGACCTTCTGTATTCTCGGTAGTGAGGAGATCGCTCATTTGGACGGTGTTGGCGGGAGGCTCCCTCTCGGGCCCGCCTTTCATCCAAACGGCAGTGAAGATCCTCTTCTTTGCGCCGATTGTCTAGAGTGTTGCGGAGGTCTTCGGATGCTTGGGGATTGTGAGATGCCATGGAATCAGTAGAGGGGTTGTGTGTGGAGACGCGATCATGTTGGAGAGGTTGTTTCTGAGGATTGGGACGGGAGCCCCCCACGCCGGCATTCTGAGGTCCGGCTTGACCCCGAGGGGGTTGAAGATTCTGAGGAGGAGGTTGGTCTTGCTGCAGGGCCTGATTAGGCCGAGGAGAGGGTCCCGTTGGCTGGATGGTTTGGAGAGGGATCTCTTGTTGTGGTTGAGGAGGAGTGGGTCCACGGTTGGACCTTCTTGATCTTAGCTTTCGGGGAGGCATGGCTAGGCAGATCTGACCAACGGGAAGAGGAAGGGCTACTATTCGCTGTTTCCCACAGACGGCGCCAATCTGTTACCGCTAAATCTGGTGTGGGGGTAAACAGATAGTATTTGTGGATTCTTAAGAAAACTGAATAACAAACCTTAACCTTTTCCGCCGGAGTTTGACCGTTGACTCCCGCCATTTACCTTCAAAAAGTGCGAGACACCGGGGTTGATCCCGGCGATGCACCCTCCGACGCTCAAGTCAGTAATTAGGGAAGATTATGAAAGAGCGTAAATTGGCAAAAGATTGATTACCTCTTAATGGTGGTGGATGGGGGGTATTTATAGCCGCCTTTGGGATCGGATTAGGAATGTAATCCCTAGGATTAGATTAGGAATGTAATCCCTAATTCACAGTGAAAGGATAAATATGAATCAGGGTCGTTGATTAGGATTAATCAGAAACCCTAATTCTATCCTGCTGGACCGAGTTTGCTGCGGGTTGAAACCTGCACCCAGTTGAGATGAGTCTGTTTGCGGGTTACTGGGCTTTTGGAGAGAAGACCCAGTACCCACTTCAGACCCGTTTGTAAGTAAAATTACCATTTTGTCCCCAGGCTTTGAGATTCGCGCCAAGTTTGGACGGTTCCGATTTAACCCTATTTTTAGCCATATCAATAGCATATATAAAATAGTATATATAAAATAATAATATAATATAATAAATATATAATAATAATATAATATAATAATAGTATATGTAAAATAGTATATATAAAATAGTGTATATAAAATAATAATATATATAATAATAATATAATATAATAATAGTATATGTAAAATAGTATATATAAAATAATAAAATATATAATAATAATATAATATAATAATAGTATATATAAAATAGTATAAATAAAATAATAATATATATAATAATAATATATATAATAATATTAATATAATAATAATAATAATAATAATAATAATAATAATAATAATAATAATAATAATAATAATAATAATAATAATAATAGTAATAATAATATATGTAACAGTAATATATTATAAATATATATATAACAATATATTATAATAATAGTATATTATATAATAATTCATATATTAATATATAATAGTAATATATTATATATTAATATATATATAATAATATATAATAGTAGTATATAATAATAATAATATATATAATAATAATATAATATAATAATAGTATATATAAAATAGTATAAATAAAATAATAATATATATAAATAATAATATATATAATAATAATAGTATATATAAAATAGTATATATAAAATAATAATATATTTTAATAATTGTATATTATATAATAATATGAAATAATTTATTATAATAAATATATTTAATTATATACATATATATAATAACATATAATAATTATCTA
Source organism: Hemerocallis citrina (assembly GCA_017893485.1). NCBI lineage: Eukaryota > Viridiplantae > Streptophyta > Magnoliopsida > Asparagales > Asphodelaceae > Hemerocallis > Hemerocallis citrina. The sequence continues at coordinate 177,343,250 of CM030367.1, forward strand.
TATAATAAATTACAAAGAAAGCTATCAAGTAGCTCTCATTCAATCTCTCCTAAAATCAATGGCCTAGATTGATTTTTACAAAACATATTTTCCCGCCCAAAATTTCAAACCCCAAAATTAAATTTTCCCCCCCAAAACTAAAAAACTTATTATTTTATTACTATCTCTCTCTTCTCTTTTCACTTTTTCATATTTCTATCTTTTTCTCTCTCCCTCTCTCTCCCATTCTTTCTTTATTTACTTAGAAATTTAGATTTTAAGATTTCAGGTTTGTCAAATGTTCAGAATTTTTATGCTTTTTTTATTGAGCAAATATCTCTTCAACAGTTAAATTTCATCATTTTCCACACTTAAAAGTAGGGGTGGGCATCGATCGGTATCCGACCTAATATGGACCATCCACCACCGATCCAAAGAAGATCGATTTTTTAATTTTCTCATCCGCAACCAATCTGAACCTTAATTGGATTAGTTTCCATCCAATCCGATTAAGCTCGGTTTGGATTGGATTGGATGGTCGGTTTGGCATGCTACTTTTCACCTTCAACATCATTTATAATTTTGTTGAAATTTAAAAGATCAACTTCAATTAAACTTAAGAAACAATCTGCTATTTGTTATTCAGAAATGAATTTAAAATGAAGATTCATAAAACCATAAGTTGTTAATGAATTTTGCACTAATTGTTTGAGATGATGACGTTTAAATGAGTGAGATAAACTGCTTTTTCACTTGCATACTTCTGTAATCTTAGTTTATTATCATAAAAGAAACATCAATAACCATAGCTAATTGAATTTCATGTGCAATAAAAAAAGATTTAGAAAATAATTTCTGTTTGACTTTGATTAAAGTAACTACTAAATGTTACATCAACTTTATGATTCTATTAAGTTGGGTCATACTGTAAATCAAGCATTTGTTAACAACATAACACATAGGATTATGGAGAACCAAAACATAGGTAGAACAACTGCTCGGTTTGTATTAAAGAAATTAAAAAAGACTGTTTGTATCTCAAGGAAAATGAGAAATGACTATTTGTATATTCAAGAAATTAAAGGTAGAACATATTTTTTATAGAGGTATGATCGGTTCGGTTTCATCGGTTATTTGAAAGCCTCATCCAACAACCGAACCGGTTCCATTGGTTATTGAAGATCAAGAACCGATCCAATCCAAACCTCCAATTGGTTCGGTTAAAAACCGGTCGGTTCGGGTTGGATTGGTTCGAATTGGTCGGTTCGGATAATAGTTGTCCACCCCTACTTAAAAGTTCTAAGAAGTTGGATTTTACACCCTCATTTATAATTATTTTTCAACATATACTAATAGAAACATAGACTTTTATTTACAACTAATTATTATCATACTATTCAAACTTGAACTACATAATTGTTGTTTTACTGTTTACAGAGTTTTTCCTGTATTGTATCGTTCCGAAGACGTGCCGTAGGCACGTGCCCACGGGCAAATCTAGTATGTTATTATATGTGGTCGAAACCCACAATGACGACGAACGCCCCGTGAGTCGAGGCAGATCGCCTGAAAGCCTCACAGTGATCCGACTGGCAAAGAGTCTCGATACAATTAAGAATGAAGAAAAATGGCTCCGGCAGTGGTGTGCTGTGGCCAGAGTGAGATCGGGATGTCCTTCCGAGACCCGCCTACTCCAAGCTTTGAACAATAAACGGCCTATGAAGGCTCACAGAGACTGGGTGGTTAAGAAATTGTGTCACCTTCAATTCTTAGTATCGTTCCCTTCGACGGAGAAGGTAGGAGAGGTAACGGACATGGGCATTGTGGACTTTGGCCACTTCAAGGTGGAATTCTTCGCCTGGACACCAAGCTTCGGAGCGGAGCTCCCCCAAGGCGAACTATTCTGGATTTGGATACATAATGTGCCGCTTCACTTTTGGAAAAAGGAGGCACTGCAAGAGATAGTAGCAGAATTCGGATCAATTGAGGAGATCGACGAGAAGACGATTCGTCGCTCCGAAATAGTGTCGGCAAGAATCCTAATCCGAAGCGTGGACATCTCGTTGATGCCTCGCTTCGCCAAAGTCTATTCTTTTGTGGACTCATACCTTATCCGCTTTGTGCTCGACAAGCGAGTAGTACCAGAGGAGAGTTCAGCCATCATGTCCCCCAACCCATCAACTGCTCTCAGAGACGGGCGCTCATACAAACAGGTTGCTTCACCACACTGGGACTTGACCATCGATGGGGCCCACGAGGTAGAAAGAGTGCATAGAGAGCTCATCAAAGAGGCGAGAAGCAAGGAGCGGCGCTAGGAACAGAGGGAGGAGGGATCAGAACCTCGAACAGAATCTCCGACCAAAGGTGGTCGCCGATGTGGAGCGACCAACAGATCCAACGGCCCAGATGGCAATAAGTCCAAGCCACAATCTTTTCCAGATTTGGGTAGATCGGTGCATGCTGAGGCGAACCAACGAAAAGAGGCTGAAAAGAAACCCCAAAATGGTAACCTACGCTTCATAGGGACTAAAGATGCTGCAAAAGAGCAAGGTAGCCCTCCAAAAGGGAGAAAGGACCCAGCTTTGGGACAGGAGTCGGTATGCGAGGCAGCGCTTGTAGCCAGGGAGTGGGTACCAAAGCGCAGTAGGTCACTAGAAAAGGAAAAGGGGGAAGCGGTGGATCAAGAACACCAGAGTGCAGGGACTACGTTGGGGATAAAGACAAGCAAAGAGTTGCTCGTCAAAATGGGCAAAGGTGGAGTGGAGACGGGCTGCGCTAACGATAGGCGAAATCGCAGCGTAGCTGAGCAAGAGTGGGTGGCCTTGGGTCGTGAGCCCAGAGAGAAGCTTACCCCTTTGGGGAAGAAGCCAAGCTCAGATCTGAGGGAAACCATGGGAAAAGCTCAACAAAACTCTGAAATGGAAATGAGAGTTGGTAGAGGCAAAAGAGATGAAAGAAGGAGCGAAGACTCGTTCCACAACAAAAACCCCTCGGCTTCCACAACTGTCTCCTCGACCGCATCGCCCACCAACCTCAGTGAGACACGTGGCGAGCGGGATGCTGAGCAAGGGACACGTGCCCCACTGCAGCTGATAGCGGAAGGAGATATTGAGAAGGGCGGTCACATGTCTCGCGGAGGAGAACAAACTTCGCGTGAGCCGGTGGGTTTTCAAAAGGAATTTCAAAAGGGGGACATTTTTATAGAAGTTGGTGGGCCCAAAGAGGGGCCCAAAGAACAATTTTTTGTATATGAACCGAGTACTACAGTCTTGTATGGTGAACAACGGCGGGGGACCAACGGGCCTATTGAGGGGTCTGTCATGCGTGTCCCCAATACTCCGAACGTAAAGACGACATGCTGTAGGCCCATTGAGGGGTCCAACTCAGGAGAGCCCACGATACAGTTGGCCACTCAAACTCTCTACTTATATGAAGATGACCAGCGGATAGGCTTAACCTCGAGGATGACTGTGTCTACTCAGAGGGAGAGTCGTTGGACTCAGACGGAGAGGCAAAAGAGCTCACGAGTTTATCACCAGATTTGGTACCCTGCACTTTCTCCCCATCACAAGCAACGGTTACAAGCTCGTACCAAGGTGATACAGGTCTCAGAGGTCACAAGAGGGCTACGGAGGAGTCCTTAGATGACTATTTGGAGATTGCGGCACCCGCTAAAGCGGCTAAGACAAGTGTCGGAGCAGCAGGTCCCAGGGACAGGATTGCGACCATATTCTAGGTGCAGGAGTTTGACGACGAGGAGGTTAAGATTGGCCCGATGATTGACTGAGGACCAGCACGAGACCCAGTAGATGATATATGATGGACATTGATACCCACCACCCCAGGGCTTGTTGGGGGGAATGATGTATTATTGTGGCTATTTTATGTTCTGTCTTTTGTCCCACCCCCCATGTTCGGGGTGGAGTATGTTTTTTCTATGTTATTTTATTTCTAGGATTTGCTGTAAGCTCAGTACCCTGAGTTTTGTTTTATTAATTTCTTATTAATGAAATAGGGTGGCCAGATTCCACATTTTTTCTAAAAAAAAACATATAATAATTATAATAATATATATGTAATAATAATATATTATAATAATATATTAAATAATTTAATATAATAATTTAATATAATAATAATAAATTATATAAAATATATAATAGTAATATATAATAATAATATATATATATTATAATAATAATATAATATTATAATAGCATATATAAAATAGTATATATGAAATAATAATATATATTATAATAATAGTATATCAAAAAAGAGAGAGGAAGGGTTAAGAAATGACCCCTTTGGATTTTTCTGAAAAGAGAAGCAAAAAATCGCTTCGAAAAGAAGATAACCAAACGTTTTTTTGGTTTTAGAAAACGAAAAAAGGGTTCAAAACAACTATCCAAACACACCCTTAATTTTCTCAATCTTAAATTGGTGATGCAAAGTTTGATTACGATCAAAAGCAAACTATTTTTATTCTAAAAGGAACAAATTTAATTGATATATTGATTGTTGAAGATGCTTTGATAAACCACAATGTGTTCAAGAGCGACTTATACATAAAAATCACTTCTACAACTTATTCCCTTTTTTTAAAAGTCAACTGAAAGCTTATCCAAGGAGGTTAAAAAAAGTGATCACGTGAAATGAAGTGAAAAAAAGCTAACAAGCAAAGAAAAAGAAAAAGGAAAAAAAAGATTTAAAAAATTGAAATAAGCATACATATTGGTGAAATTTACTATCTTATTAATTTTTTAAAAAAAAACTAAAACCAACAATTATTTATTTTTACTTGTAAAATAAATGTATTGAATTTAGATGCAGCCTGAACACTTCACGTGCATTGCTCTCTGTCCGCTCCATGTCCGCTCCATGTATTTATTTTTTGGTATATCAGTGCAGAATATATGCTTCAGCCCTTCCCCCAAATATTTTTTAAAGCCCATCTCAAATATATTTTAAAGCCCACCTCATATATATATTTGAGCCTTCTATTTATTTTTTGGGTCCAAACTCAACTCTATTCTATCTAGTATCTATAACAACTTTACTTCTCTAGTATCTATAACAATTATATATACTAATAGTTTACACGTGCGATGCACGTTTTAATAAATATAGCTTTTTAAAATAAAAATTTCGAGGTAGTCTTGATTTGAACTTATAACCTCCTTTATAATAGTTATGCACGTGCGTTCTACGGATTGGTAGAATGACAAAATATTTACAAATGACACTAAGGCATTTTCTCATTATAATATTAGAGATATTTTGCATATTACCTTGTGCGATTTTTTTTTCCCAGTCCCCCTCACTTTTCAGTTCTGAATCGGCCCCTGGACTATGATCGGACTACAGGGTTAGCTTAGATATTAAACAGACAGCTAGGTGCATTTTAGGCTTTTTAAGCATGTCAAGGCTGTCCTGTTTTGTCTCCACGACCTCTGTTCCTTGTATCCACCGGATAACGACATCCCACTACAAAAAACGAAAAAGAAAAAGAAAAAAGAAAAAAATTTGCCTTTTTCTGTTTTATCATTTTAAAACTATACAATACATTGAAGAGTACTACATCGTGAAAATGACAATTACAAAGAAAAAGAGATACAACGGAATAGACTTATAAAAGATTTATTGCACAAACATAGTAAAGGCCGACCTAAAGAAAGGATAAATATGTTTTATATATGCACTAATCATAGTCATCCTATGTAGCAAAATCTACTTTCTCTTCACACTTTAAAAAAATTCTATATAATACGCTGAAAATTATACTACTCATCATATAATGAAATCATTGAAATGGATGTGTTGCACAAAAATACAGCAAAGGCCAACCCAAAGAAAGGATAACAAGTATGCATTACTCTTGTTATCCTGCTTAGCACAGATCTACTCTCTTCATATTTAAAAAGAATAATTACATCAAGTTGGAGTTCAATCAAACAAATAAATAATTTTTTATTATTTTTTGTCACCAAATAAATCATATCCATTTATTAAGGCGTGTATCACACGTGCAAATCAAACTTTTTAAAAATTTTAAACAAACAAACATTTTAAAATATTTTTTTCACCAATCAAACCCGTACAATGCACGCGCACCTCTATCTCCATTTATCGCTATTTATTAACACGTACAACGCACGTGCAAATCAAAGGTTTTAAAGTTTTTTTTTTTTTGAATTACGTATATCATCCGTTTAACTCCAACTTTTTTAAATAAAACACAACTTTCTCATCAAACAAATTCGGGCACCGCACGTACAACTCAAACTCTATTTATTAACACGTGCATCGCACGTGCAAATCAAAATTTTTTCTTCAATATCCTTTAAAACTTAAGAGTATCTCCGTTCAACTCCAATTTTTTTTTAAAATTAAGAAATTCATTGGGCGTGCTAATTACTACCGACTTACGTATATCACATGTTTAATTCTAAGTCTTTATTAAATTGTGCATTACACTTGAAACTTGCTAGTATATATAGTGAGATAGATGTATTGCATGCATATATAGTGAGATAGGTGTATTGCATGGTATAGTAAAAACCAACCTAAAGAAAGGATACCGAATGAATGAATGAATGTATTATGCGTATGCTAGTCTCCATTTGTACTTTTGAAGATTATACTACATCATATAGTCAAGAAAACAAATATACAATATATATATATATAAAGAAGAGAATTCACTTCACATGTATTCATGTAATAACTCTCAAACAAAGATATCTCAAAAAAAAACTCTCAAACAAAATCATGCACTGCACGAGGGACGTCTAACTCAACATATATTAAATTTTTACTTGCACTGCGTATAATTCGTTCTGAGAGAATGCATACCCCATGAAAACAAAACCGACGGATAAGAAGATTTTCATTGTACCATCCTTCTAATACATAAGTATATATTTATTTAATTATACTTTCTACTAGTAAAGCCGATATGTATGTACTGGGTACCTCTTTCAGTTAATTCAAAACAGATCTCTTTAGTCAGTTGGCTCATTAATGATCCAAAAATTCCAATTTACTCAAAAATTAACATTCGATAAAGTTACTTTAAATGAAAATTTTCTTGTAGAAATAGCTTTTATTTGGAAATTATTTGAATACCAGTTTGGATTAACACCATCAAATTGAGCAATATTATGGTAAACTTGACAAATATTAATGTTCACTATGGCCTAATAGAAGAAAGTAGTAAAAGAATGAATGCGCTGCACAAAGTGAATAAAAACTTAACATAATCATAGTGTGGTAGGGTAAAAATGGTCTGGGGGCCCAACCAGGACCCAATACAACTCTCACTCAAGAAAGGTAAAAATAGCAATCTAGTTCGGCTTCGAACCACTGCAGGGTCGGCGCCGAACCTCAAGTTCACCCCCGCAGAACTGGCCTCCTTGTATCCGACGAGCCTCAGTGGTCCTCGGCCTCCGATCCGTGACAGCCCCACGGGCCGTCCCCCCCTTTCTGGCGAAGCATGGGGATAACCTGGCACAGCCTAGGCCCTCCGATTCTCCCAGAAGCGTAGGAGACCCATGATCAGCCATGTCAGCTCCAAATACCACCAAGGGTTCTGCCACGTCAGCCCTATACCGCTCCTGGTATTGCCACGTCTGCCCTAAACCCCCTGGGCCTTCTGCCACGTCAGGCCCATGGGCTTTCGGATCCAGACCCGGCCCCCAAGCGGAACCCAACCCGGTTGGGATTCTCTATAAATACTAGACCCTCACCCACCTTTTGAGGTAATCAATCTTTTACAACTTAAATTCACCTAGTTATTGCTACTCTCTCACAGAGACTGACTAGATCGTCGGAGGGTCCGCCACCGGGACAAACCCCGGTGTTTCAGGACCGTCTGCAGGTACACAAGACCTCGGATCCGAGCCCAGATCTCCGCCTCATTCCGAGGTCGCCACAGGTTCCGCCCGGTCAGCCAAGGATCGTCAGACGAGCAGCTTTCTCCTTCAAATACAAATTGAGTCCGAACTCACACCTGGTGCATCCACACGTCTCCCAGAAATAAACCGCATCAGGTTGGCGCCGTCTGTGGGAACACTGCTTCAGAAGCCGACCCGAGGCCGACCATCGAGCGACCTCGACAGCCGAACTCTCATGGCCTCCAAGGGCAAGGGGGCCGCGTCCTCCGTCAACCGACGGGACACACCCCCACCAAACACCAATGCCGGGCCACGCGCATCAAGGCACGGAGATTCCCATCAGGGATCCCGGCGAAGCGCCACCCGTACAGTCCAACCCGACCTACGGGGAGTAATCGTCAACCGACAGATTAGCCGCAGCAGGGAAAGGGTCGCTTCCAACCCGGCCCCGAACCATCCGAGACCGCCGCCCGAGGGACGGAGGTCGGCACTCAGCCGCATCGGGAGGCAGCCTCCAGACCGACCACACCGGGTCGAGGGAGCCCCCGTCACTCATAAGGAGTTCCAAGACTTCCGGAGAGAAATTCTCGGGGCCCTCCGACGGACCCCCAGGGAGGACACCCTCCGCTCCCAAACGGGGTCGGATGCCGAGACCAGCGCGTCGCGCCCTTCAACAAACCAGCCAGAAGACGATGGCATACTCCTAAGGCGCCTCCAAGAAATGGAGGATCGCCTCGATCATATAGGGGACAGCGACCGACGGGCGGCTCAGGGGTACAGACCTGTCCGACCTCCCTTCTCCGCCCCCATCCTCCAAGCGGAAATACCCAGGAATTTCGGACCACCTCAGTTCGACACCTACGACGGCGAGGGAGATCCCGCTGATCACATGGAAGGTTTCACAACCCTCATGATGATTCACAGCGCCTCGGATCCCCTGCTATGCCGAGCCTTCCTCGCCACGCTTCGGGGTCCGGCTCGTGAATGGTATTCGAAACTCACCCCCGGCTCCATTTACTCCTTCGACCAACTAGAGGGCAATTTTCTCGCCCACTTCGTCACCAGCCGGAAGGCGGAAAGGACTAGCGCTTCTTTACTTGGGCTCAAGCAGATAGAGGGAGAGTCCCTCAGAGTGTTCGTCCGGAGATTTACCACGGAGGCGAGGTCGGTCTCCTCTCTTGATCCAGGCGTCGCCTCTGCGGCCTTTCGGCACAACGTTCGTCATGGACAGCTGAAAGCTTCTCTGGCGAAGCGACCCCCCATCGACTTTCCCGATCTCCTCAACAGGGTCGAGAAATACATTAGGGCAGAAGAGGCCCTTAATCCCGAAGATACCAGGGAGGCCATCGGGAAGGGAAAGCGGAAGGTCGAAGAGGTCGAACCATTAAAGAAAGCTCCGAGGGACGCGGGGGCCATGAAGAAGGTCCTGCCGGTCCCCCGCTTCGAGAGGTACACTCCCTTGACGCATAACGTATCCGCCATCCTCTTAGAAATCGAAGACAAAGGCATTGTCCGACTACCCCCCCCGATCTAATAACAACAAGAATCGAGATCAACGCTTCTACTGCCGCTTCCACAGAGATCACGGGCACGAAACCGAGCAATGCCGGGCCCTGAAAGACGAAATTGAGGAACTCATCTCTAGGGGGTACCTTCGAGAATTCACCCGAGAAGTCCCGCGGGATCGACGAGATACTAGGAACCGGAGGTCCTCGCCTCCGAACCCTACCCCGAACCGCATCCAGGGTCGGGATCCCGAATCCGAGGGAGCCACAGATACGCCCTTCATCTTGCACTGTGTCCACGGAGGGCCGATGGGAGGAGATTCAAACACTTCTCGAAAAGCCTTCATCCGGGAGGTGAATGCTGTCCACGACAATCCCTCGCCCAAGCTACAACCGATGCCGGTCTCCTTCTCAGGAGAGGACCTCGAAGGCGTTCGCCTGCCCCACTGCGATGCCCTCGTCATTAATCTCCACATGGCTAATTGTGAAGTTCGCCGAATCCTCGTCGACAACGGCAGCTCGGTTAATATTCTTTTCCTCAAAGCCTTTGAGAATCTCAAGCTACCTAGAGGTAAGCTCAAGCCGGCCGGATACACCTTGCATGGGTTCTCCGGCGTCCCTGTCGTGATAGAAGGGATTGTCACTCTCGACGTTACCGCAGGATCGGCTCCTGTCAAGAGGACCGAGTCCATGGACTTCATGGTGGTCAACGTCAAGGCGGCTTACAACGCCATACTCGGCCGACCCGGACTATGCTCCCTCCAAGCGGTGCCTTCGGCTTACCATCTGAAACTCAAATTTCCCACCCCGCAAGGAGTCGGCACTGTCCGAGGTAGCCAAGAAACAGCACGATCGTGCTACATGACCACCGTTGGGGGAGGTGTGTTCTCCCTCGACGCCGTCGAGTTCAAACCTGAGAGGGACGGCCCTGCTTCCAAACCTGTCACCGAGCGGGAGGAGACCTCAGTCGAAGCCAAGTACCTAATGACACTCCTCGAAGGACAAACATAGGCTCTAGCCTGGCTAAATGTAAACCCGTTTTTTGTGTAAACACTCATGTGTACAGGACCGTCTTAGCGGCCCTCCTTATCTTATGCAAAAGAGATCTCTTTTTGTTAAAATCCTAACGCCAGATAATGAGATCGGCGCCTGAGTCCTCACTCCGGTATCGTCCCCAACGCCTCGGTAGGCTCCAACCGAATCCAAGCTGGGGACTCTCCCTAAGGCCCCACTTCGATCCCTCGCGGATCGGGGGACTCTCCCTAAAAACCACCATCGTTCATTACACTACTAGCCGAAGCAAAGAAAGAACAGGATTCTTTATTCGTACCCTTTTATTTCGTCCTAAGAAAGCGAACAAAGACTGTTACAGAACCACTCCACTCATCTCAAACTGGAAGAAGTCGCCATCTTAGAGCCCCTCGGGTCCGCTGAAGGGCGGGATTACTCCGAACGAGCGACTAAAATCCCTCTCCTCGTTATGATGGCCCTTGAACTCAGCCACGGTCGACTCCCCAGCCACGGAGCTCTGGGCGTCATCTGGTCGGGTACGCTGCAACAGCAGCAGCGCAGAGGGAACCCCCTCCGCTTGCCGACCCACCGAGGAAGATGCCGAGGCACCCAGCATGATATTGTGACGGTGTATCTCCATTTCTTTCTCCGCAAAGACATCGCGAAGTAACCTCTCAGAAGTAGGTCTCGGCACCGAGGCACCCAACACTGCCTGTCCAAGGCTCGCACCGTCGAGACCCCGATCCAACATCGCCCTCCTCAGCCGGCTCGCCTCCTCGCTTAAGGCTTCAGACTTATTCCGATAAAAGTTCAAAGCCGCGTCAGTGTCACGAGCCCCCCTTCGGTGGCAGACCAACGCGGCCTCCAGGGCCTCAACCTTGCTCCGGAGCCACGCCACGACGGAACGACGGGGGTCCACCTCGGGAAGGGGAGCCACAACCTACAGGAGAACCAGCCAACCCAATACACACACACAAGAAGGTTCAGAAAAATCCGAGTTCAAAACACTTGGCCGGTCAAAAAACTTTTTTCCTATAAATTTAACTACTCCTTACAAAAAAGGCGGTGGCCAGTCCGCGGGAGGCAAATACAGTCAAGAGAGGGAGAAAAGAGAGGCAGAATTATACAGCTTATTGTCCCACCTCAGCATCGACAGACGGATTCACGGATGGGTCGGCCGGCGGGTCGAGAGCGGGCCCTTCTTCGCCAGGAGTCTTCGACGTCCCCTCGATCTCCATGTCATACTCAAAATTGGACAGATCGATGGTCGGGTAGAAATGCCTCACATGGCTGAGGGCCTTCGCATAACATGTGTCCTGGGCCTTGATCACCATCATCTGGCCCGTAGTCGTCACCTCTTCATTCTCCTTGGCGAACTTCTTCTTCAAGGAGGCCACCTTCTTCCCCCACTCTGCATCCTTGGCCTCAAGCTCGAGCTTCATCTGCTGCTCCCTCTTGTGCGAACCCTCGAGCTCGATCCGCATTTCCTTCATCTCCCGCTCGCTCTTTTCTGCCCGAGCTCGCTCTTGTGCCAGGGACGCCTCGTAGAGGTTCTTCATGTTAGCCCCCTGCATGCAAGCCTGCGACCAACGAGCGCAGATAAGGAAAAGACTTCCGCAGAAAAATTAACAAGGAGAATAGGGTCGACGGACTTACCAGCACGGTGGCCTGTGCCAGGCGCGTGAACGCCACCTCCACGGGCTCGCCCTCCATCGCCTTACGGTCGCGAGGGGTCGCCAACTTCTCCACCACCTCGACGGCCTGGGCCTCCTCGGTCAGACGGTCCCCCATCAGGACCGACCAGTCCGGAGCCCACCGCTGCCGCAGCAACTCCACCACCGGGTCCTCTTCCTCAACCTCGACCAAGGGACCTTTCCCCTTGTCAAGAACGGAGGCCCTCGCTTGGCTCTGGCCCTTCGAGGCAGCCGCCCCATTGCTCGTCTCCGAGCGAATCCTCTTGGTCCCCGGCACGGGCTGGACCTCCGAGATGACTAGAGACGACCCCCTCGGCCTCTTCGCCGCCTCCCCCTTCTTCTCGGCCTTCTCCTTCCTCATGGCGAGCCTCTTTGCCTTGATCGATGCTTCGTCCATATCTGCAGAAAAAACCATTAAGAGCAATGAGCAAGAAAGTGCGAAAGGACCGAAAGAAAAGAAACAACTACATACACATAACGGCCGGGCTCAGTCCAACGCTCGCCAAGTTGGCCTCCGTCACCTCCGTCCAATCGATACTGGGTGACGAACGGAGGCGCTCGACAAACCTCCACTCCTCGGCCGACAGATCCCTCGGCCTCGACGTTTGATAGCTCGGCTTGGAGTGATTCCATCGAGTGGGAATGTCCCAGGGCTCTTCACTCCGGATCACCAGATATTTTTTCTTCCATTCCTTGATGGAGCCCGGGTGACTGTGAACGACCTTCCCCTTACTCCGGGGAGAGATGTAGTAAACACCCTCAGCCGCCGAGCTGATCATCAACATCGCACGGAACACATTCAGCCTCAGGAGTACCTTCTGTTCCTCGCACATCAGCACAAAGCAGATAATCTGCTTCCAAGAGTTCGGCCCGTACTGCATGGGGGCCAAGGAGGCCCAGTTCAGCACATCCCGAACAAACGGGTGAACTGGCAACCTCAGCCCGGAGATGAACGCGTCCACTGGGAAGACGCAATACCAAGCAGAAAGGGGATCGGTGGGGCGCAGAGTAGGGCTCGGCAGCAACAATTCGTAGCCAGGCCCTATGTGATACGCCAGCTGCAGAACCTCCAAGTCCCCGCCCTCCAAGACAGTCGGGATCGCGTCCATCATCACCCTCCTCCGACTCGGCGAAGAGGGCTGCACACCGAAGAGCTCCTTGTCAGAAAGATCGTCGGGATACTGACAGAAGGGCTTCGGCTGTACAGGCGAACCTGTCATCAAATTGCGGAAAACAGGCGCCTGGCTCGAACCACCAGTCCTCGACCCCGCCTTCCTCGGGGCCCTCTTCCTCTTCTTGGCTCGCTCCGACGAGGGAGTAGGTAGGGGCCCCAGGCCTGTCGGCGTGAAACTCGAGCTCGCACCCTGAACGGTGGATCTCCTCATCATGTCGCCCTCGCCCTCCTCCTCCTCGGAAGACAACTCCAGTACCTGGATGTCGTCCGAACCATCGCTGGTTTCCTCCGACTCGCTACTCTTCACCACGAAGGGACGTCGGGAGCGTGACGGCCTCATCTTGTGTACCACCTCCCCCTCACCTACTGGTTCCTCCCACGAAACTGAATCAGAAGGCTCCGCAGCGCGCACCGACTCCTCCTCAAGCACGGGCTCCTCCCACGACGTCGATGTGGAGGCTCGCTTCACTTCCCCCCTGGACGACGACGCTGACGAGCCGGACCGAGCCCTATCCATCTGTGCCTAAACTAAAAGAACTTACCAACTAACCGGGGGCCGCTTCGGAAGGACGAGCCTAGTACAGCTAACTGCAAGAACGAGCGCTGAATGGTTGGAGGATTGTTCAAGAAAGAAAGCAACAAGAAAGAAGTGGGCGAGAGAAGGAGAGGGGGGAATACTTATAAAGGATAAGAACGACTCCTCGACTTCCGCAATTACTATTCACCGATTGACGTACAACTGCCGCCTGGAAAATCGCGCCACATCCTCGAAACGCGCGCTACTGACGTCATCGGGTGCCAGGCTGGCGGCCAGACTCAGGGGTCGATTCGGATGGAGTGTACGACGGAGAAAACGTTTTTTAAGGTTTAAGGCGCCGTCCTTCGACAGACGCGACAGACGCCCCGGGCTCCAGCGCTCGATCGGTTCCCCTTTTTTCTCTCATCCCCGAGCAGCTCGGGGTTTACATCCTCGGGTTGGCACCGAAACCCCCAACTGTTCGAGGGTGGGACAGAAACCACCATCGCCTGGAGCCCTATCGGAAGACAGAGTGGCCAGCCCCTGATCGGAGGCGATCCCTCGAATCTGAGGCTCTTCAGCCCCAAGACCGGAATACGGTTGGTGCCCCTCCCGTCTGGTTCTCTCTCGGGCCAAACAACCGTGTCAGGGTCGTCTGACCCGAAAAAGGATCCAGACGGCAAAGCCACCACCAATCCGAGGCTCCTTTTCTACCGGTACGGATTTCGGCCGTTACCTCTCTCGCCCTGATCTCCCCTGGATCTGGCTACCGTATCAAGAGCCATCAGATCCAAGAGAAGATCGGGGCGACAGAGTAACCACCTCTCCGACACCGCCAGGGTTGAAAATTTTTGCAAAAGACAGGCGTCCGCCGAAGCAGACACCTCCGATGGCCAATAGACCACCCCTGCTGTGATCAAACCCACTGTGGGGGGAGAGGTATTTATAGCCTCCCCCATAGACCAACCATTATGACACGGGGAAAGCCAATCGACGGAAGCCCATGCGCTATCTGCATTTATTAGGCGGCGCCATTAATGCCCCTAGGAAATTGGACCATCACACAGATCCCGGAGAGCCTTCAATGCTCCACAGAAACGGCGGGCTACCCCCGCTCAAACGCTCTAAGGCACGACAGTTCGACATCACCCTTGTTGACCCGTAATCCCTCGCCAGCTCGAGGTCAGGCCTAGCACCAGGGTAGTCTTCTCAGGAAGGCTCCACGGCTCGCCATCGCCCTTACCGATCCGTAATCCCTCGCCAAGCTCGAGGTCAGGTCTGGCACCAGGGAGGTCTTCTCAGGAAGGCCAACGGTTCGGCATCACCCTTGTTGACCCGTAATCCCTCGCCAGCTCGAGGTCAGGTCTAGCACCAGGGTAGTCTTTTCAGGAAGGCTCCACGGCTCGCCATCGCCCTTGCCTACCCGTAATCCCTCGCCAAGCTCGAGGTCAGGTCTGGCACCAGGGAGGTCTTCTCAGGAAGGCCAACGGCTCGCCATCACCCTTGTTGACCTGTAATCCCTCGCCAGCTCGAGGTCAGGTCTAGCACCAGGGTAGTCTTCTCAGGAAGGCTTCACGGCTCGCCATCGTCCTTGCCGACCCGTAATCCCTCGCCAAGCTCGAGGTCAGGTCTGGCACCAGGGTGGTCTTCTCAGGAAGGCCAACGGCTCACCATCACCCTTGTTGGCCCGTAATCCCTCGCCAGCTCGAGGTCAGATCTAGCACCAGGGTAGTCTTCTCAGGAAGGCTTCACGGCTCGCCATCGCCCTTGCCGACCCGTAATCCCTCGCCAAGCTCGAGGTCAGGTCTGGCACCAGGGTGGTCTTCTCAGGAAGGCCAACGGCTCGCCATCACCCTTACCGACCCATAATCCCTCCTCATCACGAGGTTCGGTCTGGCACCAGGGTACTCTTCTCAGGAAGAAACAACGGCTCGCATCACCCTTGTCGGCACATAATCCCTCGTCATCTCGAGGTTGGGTCGAGCACCAGGGTACTCTCCTCCGAAAGATTCAACGATTCGCCATCCCATTTCCACGACCATGAACACTCCTCCCCGGCTAGCTCTCGCACCCCCGCAGGAGTGGGGGGCTTGTGTGGTAGGGTAAAAATAGCCTGGGGGCCCAACGAGGGCCCAATACAACTCTCACTCAAGAAAGGTAAAAATAGCAATCTAGTTCGGCTTCGAACCACTGCAGGGTCGGCGCCGAACCTCAAGTTCACCCCGCAGAACTGGCCTCCTCGTATCCGACGAGCCTCAGTGGTCCTCGGCCTCCGATCCGTGACAGCCCCACGGGCCATCCCCCCCTTTCTGGCGAAGCATGGGGATAACCTGGCACAGCCTAGGCCCTCCGATTCTCCTAGAAGCGCAGGAGACCCACGATCAGCCATGTCAGCTCCAAATACCACCAAGGGTTCTGCCACGTCAGTCCTATACCGCTCCTGGTATTGCCACGTCTGCCCTAAACCCTCTGGGCCTTCTGCCACGTCAAGCCCATGGGCTTTCGGATCCAGACCCGGCCCCCAAGCGGAACCCAACCCGGTTGGAATTCTCTATAAATACTAGACCCTCACCCACCTTTTGAGGTAATCAATCTTTTACCACTTAAATTCACCTAGTTATTGCTACTCTCTCACAGAGACTGACTAGATCGTCGGAGGGTCCGCCACCGGGACAAACCCCGGTGTTTCAGGACCGTCTGCAGGTACACAAGACCTCGGATCCGAACCCTCTGATCCGAGCCCAGATCTCCGCCTCATTCCGAGGTCGCCACAGGTTCCGCCCGGTCAGCCAAGGGTCGTCAGACGAGCAGCTTTCTCCTTCAAATACAAATTGAGTCCGAACTCACACCTGGTGCATCCACACGTCTCCCAGAAATAAACCGCATCACAAAGTTACATTGGAATTTTATCTCTAGGTGAAACAAACAAATTTATATGAGTTACAGACAGATAACTTGTGTGCAACAACTCGCAAATATAACAGAGAAGCTTTAGAAATCTACAGTGTATTTTCTGTTCAGCAATTTGTCTACTGGCACATACTAATCTTAATGTACAGAATATACAGATTAATATATTATTCAGTACATGTAATCTAAAATATATTTGAACATATATAAAAATGGTTCACTTTGCATATGACCTAAGCCATTATGTAGCATAAAATATTTGATATAGAAAAACATGTCTCCTAGCCACTCAGATTCATATGCAATTACAACTGTAGTGATCTTTGAAGCAAAATGTGATGAGGACACTTTAGCTGTAGGGGATGACAAGAAGTTCAGATTATAGGAGAATTTGCTTTACACACCTTTTATGACAGTGATTTTGCACGAGTCTGTCTGCTTTTGATAATAATACATTTCAAGCCCTTCACCATCCTACCTACTTTGGATTAATCGAAGTAGACACAGAATTCCTCCAATTTAAAAGTGATGCTTCAATAAAACAAAACATGTTAAACAAACAACAGATGATTAATGTTTAACTGAATTATACCTTAACAACTGGGCACATTTTCATTCAAAAGAAGTTACAATGACAGCATTTAAATGACATAAAGAGATTTACATATATTTTGAATGATCAAGGGTTTAAAGAGTATTAGAAAATTTAACAGTCTAAAGTAAAATCAGTCAAATATGGGGCCAGAAACAAATTTCCTCTGAGATTATTTGGTACTAAAAGGTAGCTTCCATATTGAGAGATAGCTATCCTTGTCGTGATGAGGATTTTAGGGACTATGCAGGAGATTTCATGGGCAGTTGCCTAACTTTCAAACAATTGCAATGAATGGTGGTGGTGATAGTAATCACTAAACAAACTAACATAAACTTGTTTAGGTCTAATCAAAATTCAGAAGACTAAGGCAAGTGATGTATTGGGTGGCATGTTGATTTGTTTATAAGAACTGAGGCCAAGAGAAATGAACCAAAACAATATAGGGTATTAAGATGAAAAGTATTAAGAAGTCACTAATGAGTGTGACTGAGACTAATAATGTAGTTGGCTAATTATATTTAAAGGAAACTTAAGGCTCTTCAAGAGCATGCTTTACAAGTATGATAGTCAATAGCTAAATAGTGTATAGTCAATGGTATCAACCATCTTTCCAAAGCTTCAACAATGGGGAAGAAAATAAATTTTATTCCGCAATATAAGTGAAAAGACTCTTTTCAAGGGAAAAGATGTTAAATTAGCTATAGATAATTACATTTCAACTTTGCTTTATCCCCAATCTTTTGGATAGGACAGTAATAAGTGAGAACGGTAATGAAAATCTAATTAAATCAATAAAACTATTATAATTTATGTGCAAGATGTTGTATCCAATAATAAAAATTTGCAACATGACCAAAACTAATGGTCTATAAATGATATGTCCTTCAGTATGCTAATTGTCAAAAATGACATGATGGCAGATATGTTGGATGGCATCTAGAACAATGAGAATATGTAAATTCCTAGTATCCAAACAATTTTCCAAATGAGAACCTACACTTTAATTCGGATTGAGCACATAGCCAAGTAGCAAACTAACATGGACCTTTAACAACTGAGTAAGTCAATAGATTGGAAAATTTACTGTCGTGCTCAATTTAGTTTGAATTTCTATTAAACCAATGACTTACATTTTGCAAGAAAAAACATAGAGCTAGATTACCCTGAAAAAAATTGTCATTTCCATCAGGTTATATGTTGTTAAGAACCATGACAGAGCATGTCAAAATAATGTAAGGTGCCTGATACAAAACACAAAGTGATGCAGGTAGGGATGCTTCAGAATATGAAACTAATGTACAGATGGCAGATCTAGATTTACAGCGTATTAAATCGGTAATAAGAGAATCATGACATTGAGTTTAAACCCACATCATACCAATAATTTATTTATTATGTATTTAATTTGTGCGTGGGTGGGCAAGGAGAGAAGTGAGGATGTCTTTCACTCTGCTAATTGTCAATTAAACCAACTAAAAATGACTTTAAACATGATCAAAGAATGAATGTTACCTTCAAGAGACAATAAGATGAGGATTGACAAACAAGTACTGTAACTAGCAAAGATAACACAAGAAATTAAGTCTGCAACTTATTCTTTATTTAATGCCAAACAATTTAGCAATTTGTTTTATTGTCACCTTTAGATTTCAAATGTTGTACTAATAAAATAGAGATTATTTTATATAGTTAGAGTACAGCAATGTGAAATTTTTGTACATATAGCACATGGATTAGTTTGGAAATGACCTAAACCAATTGCATCCAGCAAAAAATGAAAGAGACTAACAATGATTAAAGACAAGGGATCATGTAGAATAGCACAGTTTATATATGTAATATGCATAAAACAGAAGTTTTTTTTTTTTTTTTTTGAAAAGATATAAAACAGAAGTTCTTAACCCACATATATTTTTATGGAGTTCAAAAACTCCAGTAATTTTTTAGGCAATATGATGATGAATTGATGACACTCTAGCTATGGAAAAAAGACAACATGAATTTAGATTATGGTAAAAAATTGTACTAAGTCCTTCATTTGATCATGCACATTACCCTTATTAGTTCTTTAAATACACTATAAACCTGTCAACTTCCAATTTCTTTGGAAAAACCTCTTCTGTTACTTCAACCAGTTAACCTAGTTTTATGGATGAGAATACTCCCAATCGAAGTACGCTAAAATACTTTAACTGAAAACAAATAATTTAGCCAAATACAGTACATTTCCATAACATATGAACGATAGTATGCTTTAACAAAACTGTAAATTTCAACTAGGGGCACTTTTTGTACAAATTAACTGTTTACGTAGCTGAAGGAATTTTTGAATTATATTAAAGGTGAGGGGTTTCAAGTTTACAAAATAAAGTTAAAGGTGTTAATGGAAAATCAGCCAAATCAGAGAGTTAAAACAAAATTTCCCCTAAGGTTATTTGGTACCGAAAAGGATTTTCCATTTGGAGAGGTCGCTATCCTTATCATGATGAGGATTTTAGGGGTTATGCATGAGATTTCATGGGGGCAGTTGCCAGTCTTTCAAATTTGAATCTATTGAAATGAATGAATAGGGTGAGAGTACTCAAACAAACTTGATGAAATTGCTCAAGTCTAATCAAAGCCTAAAGGCATGTGATGAGTTAGGTGGTATGTTGATTCATTTGTTTAAGAAAAAAATTGGTTTAGCTCATTCAATGGAGATGGCCTCGTCATGATGGGGATTTTCAGGGCAGTTGCCAACGTTTCCTTCAATTGCAATGCATGGGTTTGGTGGGAGCAATCACCAAACAAACTAAACACATTTGTTTAAGTTATAGACGTAAAGGTGAATAAAATTTAGCTAAAAAACAAACCCCATGCTGCCACGGATATGATAGAAGACAAGGTGGGTGGCATGTTGATTTGATTAATGGGCAGTGGGGCCTGCCTAAAAGAAATGAATCAAAACAATGATGAATAGCATTCTTGGTTTAGAAGCAGAACAATAATAAGATTTCATAATTAAGGAAGAGGACATGCAAATGGAGTTGGTTAGATTATGCGTAAGATCTACTTAAGGCTCTGCAACAAATGATTAATCGTGGACATGGTATATAATAGACTTTTTTAAGTCTTATTCTAAGTGGCTTTTTAAACAAATAGAATGTGCAACAACTATATTCTGCAATTAAGCAGAATCATCAAGTGTAATCTCAACCCTACTCTCTAATAAAGGCAACTGTTACAATAAATACATTTAATTTTGTTTATTATCATAAATGGTGGGTTAGCATTTTTCCCCACGATCCATTAATAAGATTTTTAACGAAACATACAACTAAAAAATAGAGTATGATGTTCACGTATCCTCACATGGATCATGAGACTCATCCTCTGCCCAAAAAAAGAACCATCCCCCGTATAGTAGAATTCCCTGCCCCAAAACAAAAATGACATACATACAGATATGTACAAAAAAAATTTTGGTGCGAGACTGCTCCGTTCCAGCCAAAAAGACCACATACACCTATATATGTGGCCAGTGGTACTCCACCTGCCGTTCACTCTCCTTCTGGTGTCCCCACCTTATCCTGGGAGTCTTCCATGTATGTGGAACTAGTGGCGTCTGCATACATCTTCATATTCTTCGTCGTTTCCGTACCTGCCATTTGTGACCAAAATACCATATTAGCATTAATCAAGTATTGTTAATGCATGCTTGTATGTAGGCCGGAAAATTCTATTGTTAATTTCTAACCAAATAGCCCTACAGGTGGCAGCTACCCCCAATCCTCCAAATGTCAAAATTGTACTAAGTCCTTCAAAAAAAAATTGCAATCTCAATTTGGCGGTCTTCCGATCCCCCCAGCCATAAGACCAAGGTTTTCTGGAAATTAATGGATAATCCCGAAGCATGTTCGAAAAGGTAGAGAAGAAGCTTCATGTTTCGAAGGGAGGGGCCATCGGGTTTAGCGAAGATAATAGTGTCATCCGCATACTGGAGATTAAGCACTCTATTAAAACCACGAAAGCCCCACAACCCTTCAACAATATTAGCTTCCCAAACTTTGAAAAGAATCTTGCTGAATACATCCGCCACCAGGGAGAAAAGCAGAGGCGAGATAGAATCTCCTTGACGAAGGCCTCTTTTACATTTGAACTTATGACCTTCGATACCATTAACAATAACTGATGAGGTACTAGAGAAGAGATTGTCCTTGATCCAAGAAATCCATCTCAGCCCAAAACCGCGATGTAAAAGAATGTCAAAAAGGAACTCCCAATTAACTTTGTCATAAGCTTTCTCGAAGTCTAACTTCAAAAGGATACCTTCAGTTTTCGATTGGTGGCAACCGGAAATGATTTCTTGGGCACAAGCCATGCTATCTAAAATGAATCTATCTTTAACGAAACCTGATTGGGTCGGGTCAATTAAACGAGAGATAACCGTATTAAGCCGGATAGAAAGCACTTTCATAATAATTTTGAAAGGGGCGTTAAGAAGGCTAATAGATCCAAAAGCGGAGACCTTATTGGCCCCAATCATGTTCGGAATCAGCACGATATTAGCATAGTTAATCCTATCAAAAGATAAATGCCCATGGAAAAGCTCAGTGAACATATCATGGAGGTCCTCTTTAAGCAGATCCCATAACTTTTGAAAAAAGAAAGAGGGAAAACCGTCAGGTCCAGGCACATGAATCGCTGCGCATGAAAAAGACAGCCGATTTAATCTCTTCTAGGGAGAAAGGAGTCTCTATAGAAAAGAGATCATTGTTCTCATCACCATATAGGTACCCCCAATCAAGATGAATAGAGCGATCAGAAGAATACCCATCAGATTCTTGAAGAAAGAAAGAAAAGCGAAGTGAAAATCATCATTTGAATGTAATTCAACGTCGCCTTCAATAATAGAGGAGATGCAATTGCAACGTTGATGATGAGAAGTGTTTAGTTATGGAAGTAGGCGGTGTTGCAATCGCCAGCTTTGAACCATTTACCCTTGACCCGTTGGACCCATTTGATGTGCTCCCGGTTAAGCAGCGAATTTTATTCGTGCTTACATTCATTCCGTAAGCATCGATCGCTATCCGAAATAGGACCCGATTCTTCAAGCCGATCGATAGATTGAATAGTTGCAGGGAACGAATCCTTGATAGCACGAGAATTACCAAATATATCCTTATGCCAAATTTTACATCCATGTTTAACAGCGTGAAGTTTAAGCAGAATGCAACCCAGACTATAAGACCCAACCACCGACGGGAGACACTGAATAATGAGATTAACAAAGATCTGGTTTTCCAACCAGAATTTTTCAAACCAAAAATTTGTGTGGTTTGGAGAAGTTAAAATTGGAATGAACACCAACAGGGACGTGGTCAGAAGAAGGGTTCAGATAACTTGGACAAAAGAGATAGTGAAGAATGAGATCAAGTCATGCGAAACCAAGAACCGGTCTAATTGAGCCATAGAGGGAAGGAGGCGCATGTTGGACCAAGTGAAAGATCTACCATTAATCGGTAGATCAACAAGGTCAAGGTTCCGAATGCAATCAATAAAGGCCTGAGAATCACTAAGGTTGGAATAATTACCGAGTCCTTCATGACGAAATCTCGTAACATTAAAGTCACCAGCAAAAATCCAGATGCCGTGGATAGACCCGACAAATGAGTTGAATTCGTTCCAGAATTCACTCCGGCCGTTAGAGGGAAGGAGGCGCATGTTGGACCAAGTTAGCTGAGTTTACTAAAAAGAAAGACACATAGAACACATGTTGATTGACTCTTATCCTCTAATATACCTTAGAATTAGAATGTAAATCCAATAGCTTTATGTTTTACATCATACTACAGGAACTTGGAGGCTGCCAACTAGTTGTCTAAGGTTATGATAAGCCCTTCTATTGCAAACAGTTATCCTGATCATGAATTTGGACCAAAACAAAAAAAAGGTTTGATGTTTTATCGACATCTGCTCGTTATAATTTGTTTTAAAAGTTATACCTTTCTTAGGACCTTGTCCATAGTCAGACATTCGAATAAGGGCTTAGAGCATCCACAATCGTGTGCTATTTATGCATTAAATGCATTTTATAGCAAACGACCAGCTACAGTCGTTTGCTATTTATGCATTTTTTGAAAAAAATAGCAATAGTATATTGCTATAAACGAGTAGAAATAAGAGAAATGCATATATAAAGGACGCAACTTGAAAGTCCGTCCCACTAAAAAAAAGATTTAATTCGTCAGACGAATCTTGAAGATCTGCTCGACGTCTTTTTTTAAGAAAATTGAATTGAAAATGTGTTAATTTATGGGTTACCTCTTGGAAGATCCGTCTAAGAGGGGCCCACAAAATTTTTTTTTCCACTTAAAAAATATTTTTAATTATTAAAAAATCGTAAAAATTACTTTAAAATCATGGGACGGACCTTGTAGGTCCGTCTGTCCGTTTTTGCCTTTTTTTCTTCCTTCCGACGCAACTTCTACTTCCGTCTAACATTAAAAAAAAATTATATACCTACGACACAACTACACATTCCATCTGATATTTTTTCTCTCTTAAATTGCTATAAAATACTATTCGACGACTGCGACAAACGTTAAAAAAGCTATATGTAAATATGCATTTATGCATTTTTTCACAATCACGACTGTGGATGCTCTTAGACATTGATGATTATAGTTGTTCTCTAGTTTGAGATCAAGATAATGATGATTATCAAGGCCAAACAACCTTTGGTTATATGATTATGATCCCTCCATCAAAAAATTAGACTCAGATATGTATAAATCCTATTATAAGAATCGACACATGTTTGATCCCTTCATCAAATCAGACATATCCCTTTTAATTAGTTCCATACATGTACCCTACGTCTTATCCTAGGAGAAAAGTTGAGCTAACTGAGTACTGAAAACAGTCTACTAGGATGGAGACCTTTTGAAAGTCCTTGCTCGATACGTCAGGAAACGGAGATCAGAGCCAATCACAACACAGTATTTTGTAGAATTGCATGCCATGTGGAGCTAAGTATCACACCACATAGAGACATGGTGAAGACCATCTATAGAATCCTCAACATCTATAATCCCATGCCGTCCAGTGGATGTGTTGTTTTCATAAGCTCAACCACAACATCTATAATTCCATAGGTTAAAAAAGCAACATGGACTAAATTCCAGCAGAAAGCCCGGCAAAAACTAGAAGGAATTACAGATACTAATTAACTTGAATTTACTCTTTGACACGTCAGGAATAAGCAACTATACATTAGCTCTAATTACAGCTAAGACATTGCATATCTCGTTGCCTGTTGCCCATTTAGTTCTACATTTGATGGAGGGGAATTTGAGCTATCAATTAGCAGTCAGAATCGAAAACAAATAACTATGTTACAAACCTATATAATGTAATCTCTTAAAGACAACTACCTTTTAATAATATATCTTTGCTGTTACCCTAATTTCGAAAACTCTAAACTTCAACGAGGAATAAATTTCAGGCTAAAAATTCTTCCGAAAAAAAAAATGATCTATTCAATTTCAGTAAGATAACATAAAGATCTTGAATTAAAGGGAGTCATGTTCTCATAAAAGAAAAAGATTGCAGCACGTGAATCGCACCTTCAGTGA
This sequence comes from Hemerocallis citrina, assembly GCA_017893485.1. Lineage (NCBI taxonomy): Eukaryota > Viridiplantae > Streptophyta > Magnoliopsida > Asparagales > Asphodelaceae > Hemerocallis > Hemerocallis citrina. Next base: position 177,368,146 of record CM030367.1, read on the forward strand.
AATGAAAGCAACCGAATCGGAATCAAGATTTGATCTTCAAAAAATCATCGATTCAGCTCCAGGGAAGCTGCACAAAGTCAAGAAGATCAACATACAATCAACGAATCGGCATGAAATCGCGACGATTTTGACGAAAGTTTCGACTATGAGTGTGTACGTACCTCAGTAAATTGAGCTCATACCGTGGTTAAGGCCCCAAACTCCAACTTGACGGAGCTACAATCACCCTTGCGAAACCCTAACTTTCGGACATGAATTGGGGGCGAAATTGAGAAACCCTAATTTTGATTTTGGTGAGTGATTTGAAACGGAGACGGCGGGAGAGTGAGGTAGTTATACTGAGAACGGCGGGATAGAATTTGTAGAGCCCGCGCATTGCGGACTGCATTATTGGCCCAAAATGTCAGGCCTTTTTAATGGGCCTAAATGTGAGAAATTTACTAATGGGCCGGTTATTGACGAAAGACCAATTTTCAATCAGACAAAATTACCCCCTCCCACTACCAAGTGAAAATTGAAACCCTAGAAGCTACCGGCGATTTACCTCTCGACTTCAATCCCAGTATCTCCACTTTCTTGATTCTTCTCATCTTTCTCATCCCAATACATTTCATTTTTAATCAAACATGTGTCAGAGTCGGAGCTGCGGAGTACTCTGGATCTAGCCATTACTGAAGAGCTGAGAGGGAGAGAGGAAGATTTATAGAGATTGAGAAGGAGTTTTGGGAGGAAGAAGATAACAATTTCTTTATTAATTTTCACGATTCAACATTACAGGCCTTATATAGGCAGTTAGAGTAGGAGTGAGATATTTTCAGCCCATCTCCATTCTCCCGCCTATTTCTATTATAAAAAGTGTGCAATAAGCACGTAAAAACAGAACACTAAAACAAACAACAATTAAGCTGATACATTCTCAGCAGCAATAACAACAACCACTGATACATTCTCAGCAGCATTTCAGATACATTCACTGTAGCAACTGATACCACTTTCAGCTGGTTTATTCTTCGTCAGCAACTAACCAATCCATCAACATTGCTTCATCTCCAGATCAGCGATTGTTCCCCGGCATCCCTGACAACATGTGATTCTTTCATGATCAAAAACTTTCTCTTGTTTCTATTTTATATTATATTTTAGGTTAAATTTGGAAAAAAACCTCTTGATCAAAAACTTTCTCTGAACTTTTTTTTTTACGTAGAAAATCACACTCATGTATGGTTGTAAAAAACCCTTCTGAGGTATTTTTTTTTTCAAAAAACACTTCTAACTTTTCTGTCTGTATTAGATAACATCATTTATCTTTGCAAGTCGGTTCAGAAAATATAATACATCTTTCTCATTATTGTCAAAAAACCTCACTCAATTTTAGAAGAAAACTCACGCCGTAAGAGTAAGTTTTTCACAAATATATTTGAGTGTGGTTTTCTGCATCAAAAAAAAGTTCAGTTATGTTTTCTGCATAAAGGATGTTTTCTGCATAAAGGGTATAGTTGAAAGGTTTTTTTCTTTTTCTCAAATTTACCCTTTATTTTAATTGTTTGAACAAAACCATAGCCACACATCTGCCATCCATTAACAAGCAGGGCTTAAAAAAAATTCTCCTAATGTCTAAACTATGAAGAACAATAAGCATATAGAGAAAGAGAAGTCCAGAAAAATCACGTTTCGATTTGGTAACAGATGGATGGATTGATTACCTTAAACGTAGAGGAAGCACCAACAAGCAGTGAGTGGGAAGCTTAGCAACAATTCATCAACAACATTTGTGCCAAATACATTCCTGTCAACCAAACCTCCTGCTACTACGATAACGCCTCAAACCAACTTCCATGAGATCATTCTGAGGTTACAACTCTATTTTCACGAACTCAGGTTGGTTGGGTACAAAATGGACCACCCGAGTAACCTCTAGGTTGAATTTGGATTCAGCCATAGTTGGAGAAGGGACGGCCGAATAAATAATACTCCTGGATCTTCCTTTTGGACATGTACAAAGATTACAAACACATTGTGGACATGATCACTTTGGGAGTATAATGGACCATATACATCTTGGCCAACACCAACTTACTACTGCCGTAAATTTACTTGTTATCTCTATGGATCAGAAGGAAAGGGCGTGGTTGTTGCTTGTCATGACTGATAATTCGTGATACTATCAAATTTGAGTATCTCTTCGGTACTATTTTTGCGGCTGTGTTTCTTGAGGACGTTCCTCTTCGACTTGCGAAGATTTGCGAATGCTTGTTACGAGCCATTGATTGAAGGCTAGGTTTTTTGAAATCTGAATTTGGGGAAGAACAGTGGAAATTTCTATTAATTGCTTGAAAACAATTACAGAATCTATCCCACCTTTTATAGGAGAATTTACATACAAAGCACGTAAGCTACAGTAATAACAGATCTAACTGCCTCTACTTTGAAGACAACCCGACCCGAATACAATGGACCCGACCTGAAGTTGCGTTTCAGATATGAACAATGTACTATAGTGTATTATTCTCTACTCTGAGCATGTATCAGTTATAGGAGAACTGATACATATAGAAGCTCTTATTTACTCCATCAATGTTGCAGCTAATCACCCCGTAACAACTCCTCCCCGCTCAAATTGAGCTTGCCCCAAGATCAAAATCAGGAAAACTTCATCGAATGTCATCCGCATCTTCCCAACTAGCTGCAGAAATAGGTTGTGACATCCATTTGATTAACAACTTGACTCCTGCACCCACCCCCTTATAAACACGCCGATCAAGCACCAACTCAAGCACAACAGAGGTGTCATCGCGAGTCCACCATTCTGGCACTTCAGTGGTAGTTACCATAGAAGGATCAGCCTAGAATTTCTTTAGCTTTGAAACATGAAACACTGGGTGTATAGTAGCAGTAGAAGGCAACTCCAACTTATAAGCTAATTGTCCAATTTTCTTCAACACTCGGTATGGGCCAAAATACTTAGGAGCTAATTTCTTAGGAATAGGTTTGCGTAGACTAACCTGCTTATGTGGCTGCAATTTCAACAAGACCCAATCGCCCACTTCAAAGCTGCGATCTTGCCTCTTCTTATCAACAAACAACCTCATGCGCTCCTGTGCAGAGTTAATGCTATCTTTGAGCAATTCAAAATCACATCTCTGGACATCAACTCCTCCTCTACAGCTTGCAAGCCTGCATTACCCCTCACATAATATTTGGGTGAAGGAGGAGGCCTACCATATACACCCTTAAGTGGAGTAATACCCGTACTAGTATGCTAATTGGTATTATACCAATATTCCGCCCAATGCAGCCATTTAACCCAATCTTTTGGTTGCTGCCCACACATACAACGAAGATACATTTCTAAGGCCTTGTTAACCACTTCAGATTGACCATCGGATTGAGGATGGTAGGCAGTAGATGTTTGCAATTTACTTCCCTACAGCTTAAAATACTCTTTCCAAAAACCACTAATGAAAATTGGATCTCTATCTGAAACAATAGATCTAGGCATACCATGGAGCTTGCTGATGTGTTCTGTGAAGACTTGAGCTACCATTTGAGCAGTATACGGGTGTGCCAAGCTGAGGAAGTGTGCATACTTTGACAAATGATCAACTACTACTAAGATCACTGATTTCCTTTGACTTTTAGGCCACCGTTCGATGAAGTCCATAGAAATATCCTCCCAAATCATTTCAGGAATAGGCGAAGGAGATAATAATCTTGCTGGTAGCTGAGACTCATGCTTGCTTCTCTAACATAGAGCACATTCTCTGATAACCTGTCTGATGGATTTATTCATGCCTTCCCACACAAATGACCTCTTAACTCCACTCAAGGTCTTGTGAAACCCTGAGTGACCCCCAACTTGGGTTTCATGATTATCACTAAATATAACCTGCCTCAGCTCCGAAGTTGGACTAAGCAAAATTTTTCCCTTATAATACCAAATGTCAGCAATTAATTTGTACCTATTAGGATCCAACTCCCCTTTGAGTAGCTTCTCAGATAAGTCATGAAGATATAGATCTTGTTGAACCAATAGCTTCACTGCATCCAACCAATGAGGAACTACAATGTTTAATTCAAATACTTGGCCATCTACATCAACTTTGTCATGTTGCCTTCTGGAGAGACTGTCAGCTCCTACATTATCTCTTACCTTTTTTTGTATTACACCCTGAAATTGAAACCAAGCAGCTTCCACGACCACTTCTCTTGCATCTCAGTATGTACCCTTTGCTCTATATTTTATGCTTCAATGCTTTGTCTTGATGATAAATTCCCTTCCAAGCAGATACTGCTTCCAGTGCATAATTGCAGTAAGAATGAAAAATACTTCCTTTTAATAAGTTGATAAAGATAAAGATTTACCCTTCAACCCTTTACTCATGTAGGCAATTGGATGCTCCTCTTGCATTAGTACAACACCTACACCCTGAAGAGATGCATCTGTTTCTAGCACAAATTTCTTTGAAAAATTAGGTAATTGCAAGACTGGAGTTGTGGTGAGGGCCTTTTTCAATTACTGAAATGCTGATGTAGCTGCTGAAGTCCACTTGAAGCAATTATTCTTCAAAAGTTGGGTTAGAGGTGCAGCAATACCACAATAGCCTTTGACAAATTTCCTATAGTAGCCAGTGAGCCCCAAAAAACCCCTGAGTTCTCTGAGTTCTTTGACAGAGCTTGGCTCTGGCTAATTGGTTACTGCCTCAACCTTGCGGGGATCCACTGCAATCCCTTGGGCACTAATCACATGTCCCAAATACCCAACAGACTCTTCTCCAAAAGTACACTTGCTCTCCTTGGCTACCAATTGATGAGCTTTCAAGATCTCCAGAGTCCCAGTCAAATGTTGTAAATAACTATCCATAGTTGGGCTATAAACCAAGATGTCATCAAAGAACACCAAAACAAATTTCCTTAAATGCTCTTTAAAAATCTCATTCATGAGACTGTGGAAGGTAGCTTGTGCATTAGTAAGATCAAAGGGTATAACAATGAATTCGTAGTGACCTTAGTGTGTCCGAAAGGCAGCTTCATGAACTCTAATTTGGTGATACCCGGACCTCAAGTCTATTTTAGAGAAGTATTTAGCCCCAAAGAGTTCATCTAACAACTCATTAATGATAGGAATTGGAAATTTAGCCTTCACTGTCTGAGAAATGAGTGCATAATAATCGATGCAAAGCCTCCAACTACCATCAGCTTTATTGACTAAGATTACAGGTGAAGCATAGGGACTGGTGCTATTTCTTGACCCAGTGTCCAGCATTTCTTTCACTTGGCGTTCAACCTCATTTTTGTGATAATAGGGTTGTTTGTATGGTCGGATATACACTGGTTTGTGTCCTTCCATGAGGATAATTTGGTGGTCAATACTTCTTTTGGGTGGCATAGTGATTTTGGAATCAAACACTTCGGGGAAATTATTCAAAACTTCCTTAATACAATTCTCCGGTACCTTCATGTGCATAAAAGAGCTGTCAATCACACTGCCACTCTGGTGCACACTGTTTATCTCTTCACACTGTTGCATTTGCATCAAAAAAACTTGGCATGAATTTTCAATAGCTTTTGGAAGCTGAGCAGTTTCAATTAATTGCAATTTTCCTTCCCTAACACCAAGTATATCTGCAGCTGGCCATTAAGCATGAATCCCATCGTCAGACTATTAAAATCCATTGTTACTCTCCCAAGGGATCTTAACCAATGAGCTCCAAGGACTATTTGAGAAGGCCATAATGGTAAGATTAGCAATTCTGCCATGAGATTCACTCCTTGAACAGTGAATATTGCGTCTTCTATGTTTCCTTCACTATGCATAACCTCTCCATTTGCAACAGTAACTTTAAATTTGGGCTCAGAATGAATCAATAAGCCTATCTTCATATCTGTGTATGGATCTATATAATTGTGGGTGGAACCAGTGTCTATCAAAATATTCACTTCCCTACCTTTGATCTTTCCTTTAACCCTTAGAGTTTGAGGATATAATGAAGATCCAACCCATGCATGACAAGAAATCCTGGGAATCTCTAGTTCCATGCTCATACCAGTAGCTCCTTCTTCCACTGCACATTCTTCAGTACTGTAGCCCTTTCCTTCATCATCAAACATTTCTAAGAAGAATAATTTTTGGGACCTGCATCGATGACCAGGGAGATATTTCTCATTGCAATTAAAACAAAGGCCTTTAGCTTTCCTCTCCTTCAGCTCATGTGGTTGCAACAATTTGGGGTATGTTGAATTAGTGGAGGTTATCTCGTTGCTCTTAACACCAGGATTATTAGTGACAGCTGATTTAGGAATGAATGAGGATTTAGGAAACTTTTTGTTACAAGCTATCTTCTCTTCATATCTCCGAGCCAAAACGATAGCTTCATTAACATTATTGGGTCTTTGCGACTTAACGTCTCACCTTATCTCATCCCTCAATCCACTCAAGAAGGTACTGAGATAGTGCTTCTCGGTCCATCCCTCTACAAAATTTGATAACATGTCGAACTCTTGCAAATACAACTCTATATCACCCTTTTGGCTAAATTTAAATAGAGTCCCTTCATAATCTTGAAATTCCGTAGGTCCGAATCTAGTTATCAACTCTTCTAGGAATTGAGACCATGAAATTGACTCCTTCCTGCTCTTAATATGCCTTCGGAACCACCGGCAGCTCTTCTCTTGAGATTCAATGAAGCAAATCTCAATTTCTGCTTATCCTCTACTTCATAGAAATTTAAGAACTGTTCAGCACTACAAATCCACTTTGTGGGATCTCCCTCAGTGAAAGTTGAGAACACAAGTTTAAAGGGAGTTCTTAGGAACATTTCTAGATCCAAAAGGAGTCCTAAGAGCATCCACAATCGTTTGCTATATTTGCCAGTTTCTCATATTTTGAGAAACGATGGCCTGCAGTCGTTTGCTATTTTGCAAAATTTTGGCAAAATTGCTACAGTCGTTTCCCATATTTGAGAAACGAACTGGCGATTCTCAAATTATAGGGGAGGGAACATGTTGTTCCATCCCTATTTTAAAATTTTTTTTTTAATGGGATCAATCTGATTAATTTTTTTTATTTAAAATGATCAGACGGTACAACATGTACCGTCCGAAAAAAAAAGGCTCAAACGGGACATGTTGTCCCGTTTCAAGCTTTTTTGGCTTGGACGGGACATATATTGTCCCGTCTAGCCCAAAAAAAAGTTTTAAGTAGGTTAGTGTATAATTGTTAGATTAGTGTAGGTTAGGATATATTTAATTAACCTAAACCGGACGAAACAACATATACCGCCTTTCTCAAATTATAGCAAATCACTGTTGCACTGAAATTGTTATATTGCTATTTTCATTTGTCATTTTGCCATATTTTTTAGCAAACGATTGTAGATGCTCTAATCAGAGCATAGTTAGGGTTTGTTACCTTACGTCCAGGTTCGGGCACTGGATTCGCTGTAGGAATTGAAGACGACGGAGGATGACGCTGAATCTCCATTTCACGTAGCTGTTCCACAACAAAATCGAGTTGCGTTTGTTCAGATGCCATTTGATTCCTCATCTCAACAATCTCATATTCCACCATCGACGGTCCGCCAACATCGCATTCATCATCGTCGCCGGTGGTTGGCTTTGATACCACATTGTTAGGAGCTACGACTTGCGAATGCACGAGCCATTGATTGAAGGCTAGGTTATTTGAGATATAAATTTGGGGAAAAACAGTGGAAATTTCTATTAATTGCTTCAAAACAATTACAGATTCTATCCAGCCTTTTATAGGAGAATTTACATACAAAGCACGTAAGCAAGAGTAATAACAGATCTAACTGCCTTTACTTTGAATACAACCAGACCCGAATACAATGGACCCGACCCGAAACTGCATTTCAGATATGAATTAGTTATAGGAGAACTAATACATATAGAAGCTCTTATTTACTCCATTAATGTTGCAACTAATCAGCCCGTCACAATATGAGTATATCTCCCTTCGGGACTATTGTTGCAGCTGTGTTTCTTGAGGACGTTCCTCTTCCTTCGGTTATGGCGAGTAAACTTTGTATGCGAAGATTCTCCTAGCTGGATAAGTTATCAGTATCGGTACAGGGCTTCCATTTTACAGTCCCTAAAAACGGGAGGAATTTACCCTAATACAAAGAGAAGATACGTTCCTATATCCTCGTGGGATCCAATCAATGGGGGGAAGTGTTCTCGGTCCGTGTCAATAGTATCAACCGAAAAGACACAGGTGAATTCTGTGGGGCTATTCTTGTCGGTCACCATTTTAGGTATGGTTATCAATACATCTACCACCGAGAAAGGGAAGAGTCTGAATTGATCAGATCAGGTGAAAATCTTTTCTTGACTGGGCTGGCTGTATGCATCTCGGGAGATGACTGTATACTTCAATTTTGTGCTCTTTGGTAAAAAGGTTCCACTTTCTGCGGGCCAAATTAAATGGAGAGAGAAAGTAGGTCCATATGTCGAGCTTCTGTCTGATGAATTTGTGACAGATTATTGCTTGTGGACAACGAACATCAAACTATTTCGTGAAGCGTTCAAGCAACAATGACTGTTTTTTTTAAAGGAAAAGGTGGTATATGGCCATCCTGTTTTATTAATAAGAAATTAAAAAAACAAACCCAGAGTATTGGGCCAAGTTACAACCTACAGACAGAAAATAAAACATACATGAAGCAATATAACTCGTACAAACGACAAATCCGTCCAACATCCCTGAAGGGTGGGCCGACAAACAAGGTCGGTCCATCAAAATTGTATGTACGTCAGTTTAGCTTCGTACACTGCCTCCACGGCACATGCACACCCACCAGAAACTAGTATGGCAGGATTTTTATCACCGGCCGAGCTCTGCCTTCTCCTCGCTGGGGGACCCCATCTTTGGGCCCAAGCCCCACAGACCTAATTTTGACAACCGCCAAACTCAGTCTACTCGCTGGGGAGATCCTATCTTTGGGCCCAAGCCCCGTAGGCAGAGTTTTGACAGCCGCCAAACTCACTCTACACCTCCTGTCCTCCCACAACCTAGCTATAATTACTCCCCACTAAAAACCGCAGTCAAGGAGAGAGCCGTGAAGATGATAATTTTGCCTCTCTCACGCCCATGCTATCTCCAGTGATTTCTCACAAATACAGACCACCACCAACTTAGAGTAGTGAGGAGGAACGTCTTCACTCACTCCCTCTCACACTCCCTCTCTCAATCAGAAAACCAATACAAGACCCAACTGAATGAAGTATCACCTTCTCTCGCCACAACGGGCGATGGCGTTGGGCGTCAGCTCCCATTATGAGGGTGAAGTAGTGGTGGTGCCTCGTCGACTGTGGTCATCTGGTGAAGCAGTCCGATTGTAGCCCCCGCCCCTCTAGATCACACCCCAATAGAATGGGGTACAAGCTCCAACCTCTATCTTTGACGCTGCCATCATCACAAACCCTGACTACTTGCCGACTACACCAACCCTGGAGGCCCAAATCACGGCTGCAGATCACCGTAATCGGCCCGAGAGTTGGAAATGGTGGTGGTTACGAAGGAACTGTTCCAAAGAAGGGGGAGGCCGACAATAGTGAAACAGCAGCCACCGGTGTGAACTCGAAGACCACCCGTCGCCGAAGAAGAGTTGTCGATGGTGGCTAGTCGGAGGCACTGGCGAGAAGAGCGGCGCACCTCCCGAAACTGGCGCACCGCCCCATGACAATCAGATCTGGAGATGGCGGCAGATTTGGTGAAAAGTTTTTAATTCCTTGTAAAATTGTACCGAATGAGACGAAAAGATCCTGTAGAACTCTCGAATTCAGTTGTATTTGGGATTCGGGCGTTACAATTACACCCAGCAACAATTCCTCCCCACTCAGTTTGAGCCTGTCCCAAGATCAAAATCAGGAAAACTGCACCGAATATCATCTGCATCCTCCCAAGTGGTTGCAGAAACAGGCTGAGAAGTCCATTTGATCAATAATTTGACACCAACACCTACCCCTTTCTTGTAGACTATCATATCAAGCACAAATTCAGGCATAACATTCTTGAACATACATTTGGACATCTTTCACAATGAAGATCAGATTAAATCTAGATAGAATTGTGGTTTGCAAATTAATATTCATGTGCGGTTTTAAGATCATCATAGTGTCCAGATGGAGGGTTAGCAGTTGCAAGTACAAATGTTCTTTAATTGATTATTGTAGTGATTCATGTTATAACAATAGATATAGTCTGCTGCTCCATTGCTTCATGAATAAGAACTCTGTTTTCAAGCCTCATTTTATCAATTTCATGAATACAGACAACTCCGCCTTTAGCTAAAACCATCCCTCCTAGATAAAATTTGTGTAAACTTTTGTCACGAATAACAGAAGCTGTAATACATGTAGCAAATGAACCTTTTTTCGGAAGTTCAGACTGCAATGGGAGCTGTCTTTTCCACAAACTTGAGCAACTGTGATTTGGCAGTTGATGGATCATCAAGTAACAAAACATGGATATATCCTCTTAATCGCACACCATCAGGTAATCTCTTTTTTTATCCTCCAAATAATAGACATGCTATGGCTTTTTCGACATCATCATGGTCATATATTGATGGACCAATCATGGAACATATCTTATCATAAGCATCAGGTCGCTGAGAAAATTCTTTAAATTCCATCTCCATCTAGAGTGAAGGAGGAAGGTCCACTAGAATTTTGTTCTCTGTCTTGTTCCAATCCTACAACTCTAATATATGGTTGTTTAACTCCTACTACTCCTTTCTGCGATGTAGAAGCTTCGGAAAACACTATTTATCCCTATAACCGTCAGCTTTGTGACTAGAACAATTGTTTGAACCAAGTGGCGATTCACCGACAAAAGCATATTCCAAGGTAACTCCCCAGTTGGAACATCCTCTAGATTTTCCTGGAACGTAAGAGTATGGAGATACAACACTTGCTCTTATCAGGAACCACAATCCAAGGATCCAATGGGCATGCCTCTTCCCCAGGCTGTGCAAGATGATCACAAGATCTCGGCACAATTGCACCACCAAGCCTAGGTCGGCAAGCTACAGTCTTTATACTCTACAATTCTTGCACATCAAATTCACATACGTCTTCTTCGCCTTCGCCCTTGAAGAAGCAGTAGTAATTCCAACAATCATCACAAGCTTCGACATGTACTCTGCCCCAATCGACCAAATCATAACGGAACTCTCCTTTGACGAAAGAAAAATCCGAACATCCTCATATTCAGATTGAAGCATAGATATGAATGCTTGAGATTTCTTGTACTCTTCAATATATATTCTCTGTCAAATTCAGAATGTTTCAACTGAGAAGATAACTTCACAAGTGTTTTACTATAGACTTCAAGCTTGACAACAACATCCATGTAGGTTGATTCTTTGATCCCCAACTGTACAAGCTTTGATGCTGGTTCGATGATTTTTTCATGATTACCAATTGGATGAACTGATTCCATTCCATTAACTACTTGCTCCAATTTTGAGGCTTTAGCATCAACTCTCATAATATCAGCATTTTGTTTCAAACTCGACACTGTACCATGAGCAAACTAAAATAGTTCTTCATGTTTTACCAATACTTCATATAGATATTTTAAGAATGACTTTATCTTATCTATATCTTCAGAAAGCTGATGAAAGATCGGGCTACTTTGAAGCTTGCCCAGTAGTAATAAGGTTTCCTTACCGTTTGCCAAATATTGTATGTAGAAATATGACTTCAAAATATAATGGGTATAAGGCCACAGTAAGACCAGTAAAGAGGCCAGCTCCCCCAATGTACAACTTAGTTTTTTCAAGCTTGTCAATGTGTCCATTGGTGTCATCATCGCCATAGATCCCTCAAGGTAACCAAATGAATTTTTTGACACCAAGATACAACTTCAGTTCGTACTCTATTTCTTCCTTTTCTTGCTCATGCATTTCATCAAGCACCTTGGAGGTCTTCTCACCGCTATTTTCCTCAACTTCAAGATTAAACAAATTATCACCAACTACTCCATCTCTATTCTTTCCAATGGTAACAACATCACTCACACTCACCTCATCTACAAAAGTCGATTTGGTAGCTCTCCCATTATCCTCTATAAAGATGAAATCTAGTGGAGTTAAACCCACTTCAAATCTATCGTTAGCAAAACAATTGAAACACAAATCGTAATCAAACAATTTGTTGCAATGGTATCTTTTACAAGAACAAGAACTCCAACACCAATTGCAATGGTACTCATCATCACCCTCACTGCCTTCATTTCCATCTTCCACTTCCAAATTATTAAGCTTTTGAACTTTCTCCACCTTCTCACTTCTTCGAATTTCCATGTCACTCTCTACTCTAGAAGTGAAAGGAGTGAAGTTAGGGTTTGATACGTCGATTACAAAATTCAGATGAGGAGTCGATTGAAGAGTCGATGAGGAGTCAATTGAGAAATCGACTGTTTTTTTTATTTTTATAATAAGGATAGAATCCGCAGATTCTAGCCAATATATTCACAAACAAAAAGGTCAAACAGCCAACAGTTTAGGTTCAAGTACAACATCATAACTAAAAGAAAAAAGATAGCATACTATTCTCCCAACATTAAAGGAGAAAAATACAAAAGATGAGAAATCAATTGTTGAATTCATGATTGATTGCTCTTCATTTCTTTCATTTGCCCTAGGAGGTAATCAAACTACTTTGACACTGATTTCAGCTGCAAAGTCATCGATCGGATCTCTTCCTTCATCGTCGATGTGCCTCCGACATCTCGCTCGTCGCCATTGATGAAGGCCGCTCTGATACCAAGTTGTTAGGGCTCCAAATCTGAGCTCCATTGGATTTGGCCATTGAGGAGAATTAGGGTTGAGAGATTGGAGAATTGGGAAAGAACTAAATGGGTTTCTTGATTAATTTCTTGATTGAATGTACAGACTCCATCTCGCTCTTTATATGAACTGAGACTACATAATGCGCACATAGTGCTACAATAATTACCATATAATGACTCATAGACTGAACTAGTACCTGGCCCACTTACAAGACCCGACCCGAAGTGACCATTCAGAATGAACAATGTTTTATTACAACTAATAGCATGTATCAGTTCTCAACTGATACATATATAAACCTATGCCATCTTCATATGTTCTCCATCTACAATTGCAGCTATTACACCCCGCAACAGTTCCTTACCCCTCCTTCCAAACTCCTGTCCCTTCTCCTATCCATCACATACTTGCTCTCGGCTAATGGGCTGGGCATTAAGGAGGTGGGGCAGGTGAGTGGGCAGGTCTTGAATGGAGGGGGTTTGAGGGGAACCATTTTGTGGGGAATGTGTTGGTGAGGGTGTATGCTGGGGATGCAAGGAAGGTGTTTAAGGAAATGGCGGAGAGGGATTTGTATTGTACTTGTTGAATTCAATTGTGGTGGGCGGAGGTGTTTGATCAGATGGCGGAGAGGGATGTGGTGTCGTGGTGGAGTACTATGATTGCTGGGTATGCTCAGGTATGAATTGAGTGAGTGATGTGCTTATTTTGAAATTAAGACTGTTAGCATGTTAGCATTTGTAATGCACAAGTTCTTTTTCTTCTTTATGTTGCACAAAATTGCTTCAAATGCTTGTCTTATTTGCCAGCAATTTCTGTATGACGGACATAGATGAAAATTTTATTTGCAGTCTTCAATTGTTATCATGTAAATTTCATCATAATCACATAAAAGTTTCACCACCTTAACATTTATCTCACGTTTATCTAACATTTATTTTTGTACAATATTCAAAATGATCATAAATACATCATGATTAGTGTCATTTTCATTTATATTTTTCTAGATAATATGTATGTGTTCCCTTAAACAATACTTTATCATGAAGTTTTTTGTGTCTAAATGTTGTATCCTGTTCTGCTGGGTATAACCATGCTAAGGATCTTTTATCTGTTGAACTAATGCCAACCATTTACTTTTGAATTGGTCCAACCTAGTTTTACCACTCGCTGCAGGACTATATTCCTTACCACTATGCTTGATTGGTTCTTCATTTGTCTACCCTGAAAATTATTAAATGATCCCAATATTCCCGTTCATCCTAACATTGATTGCATTTATCTTTATGAGGCTTTCATTCCTTACCTTTAGCTGAAATCAGTTTTGCTAGACATAAAGTTCATTCCCTCTGTTTCAACTATGTACAAAATTGGCATTTATAAAATGGTAAATGATATAAAGGTGAATGTTAAAATTTATAAATGTTTCATTAGTTCTTTGCAGGCTGGGTGCTTCATCGATGTCCCATGAGATGCAATGGATCTCTCCCGTGATATGCAACTCACTAGTCCTCGGCCTCATGCTTTCACCCTCATGATCGTTCTTGCTGCCTATGCCAATCTTGTAGCTTTGATGGGTACATACCTATATAGATAAAGCCAATATCTAAATGAATGACACATTTCTTACTAGTCTCATAGATATGTATTCTTAAGTGTGGTGACCTAGAACTGGCTTTTCATTTATTTAATGACAGAAATAGCCCTAAAAATCAGTGTTCACCCTTGGAATGCAATGCTTGCAGGCTTTGCCATCCATGGTGAGTCTGAGAAAGCAATCCAACGTTTTGAGAGAATGAAGGATGAGAGCATTTCTCCTGATAAAGTAACATTCGTGTTTTGTTTAGTGCTTGTGGCCATGGCAGATTAGTTCAACAAGGTGAGTTTTATTTTGATTCCATGAAAAAAGTACATGGCAGTGATCTGAGCTTGAACATTATGAATGTCTGGTGTATCTTCTGGGTCAAGCTGGGCTCCTAATGGAAGCTGAGGAGATCATATTGACAATGCCTATGGATCCAGACGTTGCCATATGGAGTTCATTGTTAAGCGCTTGTCGAATTCGTAGAGATATAGAATGGGGAGCGATGATTCGAAAGCTCTTGGATCCTAAGAACATAGGGTATCAAGTACTACTAGCAAATTTGTATTCAAATTCTGGAAGATGGGAAGATGCAAAGTATGTGAGGAAGGGTATTGAAGCGAGTCTGGTTGCAGTTCAAATAAAGGTGTTCATAAGTTCCTTTTAGAGACCAATCACAACCTCAAACGAAAGATATATATTCGTTCTTGGATGATATGGCGAATAGACTAAAAGAAGGCAGGTTGTAACGCCCCGAATCCCAAATACACTGAATTCGAGATGTTCTACAGGATCTTTTCACTTTCTTTAGTACAATTTTACAGGGAAATTAAAACTTTTTATCATACATCAGAGATTACATCAAATTACATCTTTCTTTTGCACAGCGGAAGTAAAATACAACAATTGAATACAAGTACAACAGCTTGATATGATCTTTAAGCATCCAATCCTCTTTAATTTTTAACATAACATTTACCTGCATATCAGACTGTGGGTACGTCAGTTTATTCAACCGACGAACATTATACACGGCCATCCTCTCTATGCCGGAAATAGTATAACTTAACTTTCCATATTTAGCAAACACAAACTTGTCACATTCAAACTAAAGGGACTACCCTATTGATGTCGTGTTGTGATTGTGCACTTAATCCTTAATGCATTTATTAATGTTATATGACACTAATGCGCACTTGTTCGGATTCTATGCATCACATACTACATAGGTCCGAGGGCAAGCCCTTATTCGTTCTTCATCTTTATAGGGTTCAATCCCCCGTTATGTCTTAGTCTACTACTGTAACTACAGTAGTGTCTTAGATGTCCTATGATCTATGAGCCCATGTCCAGGCAGCCTGGAGGGGAATCCCATGCACTGTCACGACGCATCGAGCAGGCAACCTATGGACAATTCAGCCTCCGTCATGGAACAATGGCACCACCCATAGCCACTCGAACATCCCACGAGCGTCGCCACCGGGACGATAATTCTGGAGTAGCGCCCACGCCATGTCTTGACGCATCAAGCAGGCAGCCTGTGGATCGCTCTCACACCGCTATCCGATGGCCCCCATACCCATGTTTTTCTTCTACTTTCATCACGTCTCCACTATGTACTAATCCTTAGTTTTATAAAAATCATGAACAAAATAATCTCTAGAGTTAGCCTCTCCATCAACCGGACTTATTCATTTGTTTCATCATGACCAACCTTGGTCTAATTTCATTTCAACTCAATTCTCAATGCCGGGGAGACTTAGCTACTCTAGTTCGAATTTCATTTCACAATCTTCAACTTGAGTACTTACAACTCATAAGATTCATATTCATAGCCAATAAATTTCTTTTTCTTTTCATCAACATGATTTCTAATTCCATAATCATACATGAACTCATGCACTTCATAATTTCATATTTGAAATTCATATTACTAATAAACATTCATACTTCATATTTTGCACAATATTCTCAAGTGAGAATTAATAATATCATGTCACACAACAAGGTTCTTTTTGCCAATTACTTCCTAATAAATCCATTTCAATTTATCTTTATAAACTATAATTTTCATAAGTGTGTATCTTAGAACCATAGTTCTAATTGTGCCTTTAGTTCACAAACCACATCGTATTTTATTCAAATAATACCCAACTCAATCTTATAAAATTCCTTGCATTTTTATGAGAATTATCATATTTTTCCCACATTTTTTGGACACCTACAACTCCCAAAAAAAATATTTTTTATAAGTGCCGATGGGAGGAAACGAACCCAGGCACGACGGAAAGAGAGCCAAGAGCACCCGCCACATGGCCGAACTGTGCTAGCGGTATGAAGGGGGCGGGTTTAGTGCATATAGCTTTCGGTCGAAAGTTACATATATATTCTCAATGGTGAAAAAAAGTTGTTGAACACAGGGTTCGAACCGATCGACCCAGAGAAGCCAACCGCAGTAAGTGACCGCCTGAGCTAGTAGCTCGGGCTGTCACACTACCCAATAAAAACCCTTATGTTTCATATTCGTACTGTTTTAAAGAACAACTCGATGTTCAAATTAACTAGTTTCATATTGCCTTTATAAAAACTACTGAAAAATTCCAGATTAAAACATCTTCACCTGATCTTCATAATAGCAAGTATAAAATAATTTTTGTACTAAAAACATAATTTTTCCACACAATTTAATAAATTGTTCATTAAGACTACCATATCTTTTATTTTCGACATTGAATAATCAATTAGTCTTCTAATCCCTTTTTATTCACAAACTTCTTATGATAATTCACTGCTATAAATTTTTATTCACAACACATACATTTTGGTTTTATCCATCCCCTTATCAACATAAAGGTTTATTTAACATGTGAATAGGTAAACTCAAAACTACTAATTTTTGAGTGGTTCTTCTTTAATGACAACAAAATAATTTCATTAGTCAATCTATGTCACAACATATACTACTACTCATTAATTATCATAATTACAACTCAATCATTCAAGAAATCACTCTTTTCAAATTAAAGTGTGCCTTTATCTTAATCAATTTCATGCTTCAACCATACAATTTACAAGCGTTCTAATTAGAAATTTTCATGCATCATGCTAGCAACATTCCACCATCATTCATTCAAATTAATAATCATGGAGAATTCTACATTCAATTTAATTTCATACTAGAATTTCACACACAAGTTAATCACATCATTTCAATCCATTCATACACTAACTTTTCAATTTAAGCGTGTTCTTATTAGTATTTTTCATGCATAGTGTTGATAATTAAAACTAGCATAGATTCCTACATTAGAAATATGAAAGTTTTACCCATCTTGAATGGAGAGAACTAAACAACACAAGCCTTGCAAATGAAAGCACCACCTCCTAGCCAAAAGCGCGCACAAGCTCCAAGCCTCCTAGCACAAACCGAATGCTTCTTCTATGTGATAGCCGGCCACTCCAAGCAAGCAAACCCACACAAACTCTCTATCTTTTATAACTCACACTATTACTACAATAATACTATAGCTTGGAAATATAATTTGCATATGAAAATAGCCATGAGAGGGGGGTATTTATACTAGAGAATGGGTGAGATGGAGGGCCAAGATTGAGTGGTTGGTTGTAGAATGAAGGGCCTAGATCAAAGTAGGAGTTAGAAAAACTATCCACAACTAAGAAACTACCTCCATGATCACCATGCCAAAAATCAAAATTCCCTCCAAAAGAATGCATCCCGGCCTAGAATAAAGTGTGCAATGCACGTGTACGTGTAGTGCACGTGCATGCAACTAGGCCAAATATTTGTACATTTTAATTTTTTATAAAAATAAATTAGTTTAAAAAAAGGTCTTCTACATGACAAGTTTAATTAAAAGAGATTAATTCATGGGCTTTCTTTTTGGGCCAAAATAGTTTATTAAGAATAAAAAATAAAATACATTTTTTTTGGGCTTTTTAAGAGAAGGCTTTTTCATTAAATTAAAGTAAGGCTTTAAAGAAAGGCTTTTTGTACAAAATAATTTGAGAACACCTAATTAAATATTTATACACATCATTATAAAAATAATTCAACCCAAAATATTGCACGTGCACACTACGTGCAAAATAAATAATTTTTCATTAATTGAAAAATCAGGATATTACACAGGTTATGTTCCAGAAATAGAGCCGGCCTTGCTTAATTGATATCGATAAAGAAGTCAGAGAGACTGATCTTTCCAGACATACTGAGGATTTGGCAATTGTATTTGGAGTTATGCACACTGCACCAGAGATAGTTATCTGGATTGCGAAGAATTTGCAAGTTTGTTTGGGCTATCGCAATGCGTCAAAATTTATTTAAAGTGTTTATGATCAGGGGATTTTGGTCTCAAGCTGACTTCATTTGTATCTTGAAAATATCCTAAAATTTCTTTCCATTTAAGTTTTAGTTTTTACTTTAACTAAAACTTAGTTTTGTTGGCCAACTAGGCTCCCCTCCTGTCCAGTTGACAGTCTTCCTGCTGTCTTCAGAGATTTCTGATTTTTTTCCTTGCTATGTTGCTTTGTCTTTAGCTTTGTTGTTGTCGCAAATGTCTCATTTGTTATGTTTCGGTGTATCAGCTTCTGTTGTATATATGAGTTCTGGTTTTTTTTTTACTGCTTCTAAATGCTGTCCTTGTACCGTACTTTGCTTATTTATGAAGATTGCGTATTTTTTGCTGGCTGGAGTTTTCGGACTCCATCCTGGGTTATCAAAAAAAAAAGTTTTAGTTTTTACTATAAATTGGATGCATGTTTAAGTATTTTGTCTTTTATTAAATTTTCCTTATGTCACAATGCACCCGCAACTTAGGACTTGTGATTTCAAAGCAACACAGGTTTAAATTTAAATCCAATAGGGCACGTATCAGTTGCAAATTGAAAAGACCACCTCTACTAAAACAACGTAGGGATTATGCCCCAAAAAGGGCTCTCAACATGATGGAGGAGAATATTAGAATTTAAATAAAATACACAACCCTTGCCCCCAACTTCGGAGACTACACCAGGGTTGCTTCACACTTGTAAGTGTTGGATATATTGGTATATTCTCTCTATATAAATATTGCATGTGCATATGAGTAACACGTGTATTAAACGTACAATTGATTGGATATTGGAACGCGGGTTTGTGGGCTTATAACCCGATACCCAAACCAGTATTTAGGAATAAATACTGGCTTGTGATAGCAGTCTAGGTATTCCAATCTTGATACCCAGGGTGAATATCTTAAGCAACTTAGATCTAGAGATAACCCTAATTTTCAATTGTTAATTTCTCACAAAACCTAACAGTAAGTTGGAAAGTTGGAAGCGACAATAAATAAGCATAACCCGATCAACGTGTAGTATAACTTCGAGGTTTCATGTAGGAGGCAAGAACATTTAATAGTTGCGAGTTTAAATTAAATTTCTTCATAATATTACAACTAAAATAATCTATTTCTGTATATCTGAAAATAATTGAAAATTTTGAGTTTTATACTTTGTCCACATCATACTACTTGACCACATCATCCATGATCTAAAACTGTAAGAAGAAAGGAGACCTCAACGTTGGATCTGATCCACAAATCAATCGGCTAACTCTTTCCCCAAATTCAAAATTCAACAGCCTTACTATATTCCCCAATAAAATCCCAGATGACCGTTGTAGCTCCTCTCTCTCTCCCTCTCACTCTCTCTTGTTCTTGATCAATCTCTTCAATCCAAAAGAGAAAAAAAAAAAACAACTCAAATCTCAAAAAAAAAAATCAAGAGATTGATATGAGAACGAACCATGGGTGAGGAAGCCAAAGAACTATCGGCCCTTGAAGAGATCACCCAAGAATTCCAACCCCAGGTATATATCTCTTCATCTTTCCTTCAATCTTTTAGATTCGAATTTTATTCTTTTTCTTTTTTGTTGATTGTTTTGAAATGGGTTTTCTTTTCTGATTCTAATTGTATGATAAAGTGCGGAACTGAATGTTTCTTGTTTGTTTGTTGTGAATCTGAAGATGGAGATCTTGCCCCGTGAATGGATCATGTCAAGAAATTGGTATAGATTCAATCTTTAGTTGAATTAATGTTTACTCGGTTTGATTTTATTGATGTTTTTTATTATTATTACGTTTTTTTGGGTTGGAGTTTTCGAGATGAGGATTCGGTCAATTCAGAAGAGATGGATGATAAACACGGCAACATTCAGGTGATCATACCATCTCCTTTGTATCTCTGTTTCTATCTCTATATATATCTCTGTTTTTCTTGATGGAAATTAAAATTTGAGAAATTGGTTAATTTTTTCAGTTTGTTTTGGAAATCAAAGATGGTTGTATCATACCATCTCCCGCACTTGAAAGTGAGCCGATGGTTTCCTTCTTTGATCGCGATCTTTTTTCTGCCCTTCAGCTTCTTCGTATGCATCATCCTACTGTTTTTCCTTATTTGAATTCTAGAAGAGATGTGTTTATTTTTTATTTATCTTTATGTTTTGTCTTGTTTTAGGGATCAAGTACAACAACTTACAGAAGAAATGCCCAGACCACACTTTTGAATCAGCAAATTTGTGAGGAGTTGAGCAACAAATGCTTTCAAGAGTGTCAGCGAAAATACGAGGCACTGACGAAGAAGTTTACTCTGGAATGCTTGCACAGATACAATTGAACTGAAAGGAAACATAAGGGGGTTTTGCCAATGCTGCCGGACTTTAAGTTCAGTAGAGATGTTGAAGGTATATACTTCGGTGGTTGAATTCGATCAGTCTCATGGTTCGAAGTTGTCACTAGTTTGCTCTGATAATTCAGGTTTGATCATGTTAATGTTATCAAACCTGATAATTCAGGTTTGCTCTGATAATTTAGGTATGTTGTCACTAGTTTACCCAAAACATAGTTACGGTACAAACATAAAGTTTATGTTATAGAGGGTTGCAAATTCTTAGTTTTGCCTACCTGAAGACAGTTTTTTGGTTACCTAAGTCCGATACCTTTTTACCATCAATATATGTCAATTTATAGATCCACATGGTGTAGATCATATGCTGAATTAACTACAATATATATCAATTTATGCTATTCTGCAACACAGAGCTATATTATTCGGTTGCATTTATGTGCATCTGATATAGACACTTAGTGTTATTTAATGTTTCCACATTCTTATAAAGTTTACTTTACTCGTGTGTAATTAACAAGATGTGTGCTTATGTTTCAACTAGAGAGTTCTCTATTAATCAATCTCCTTACAGTGTTTTACATTAAGTATGTTTCAATTGGAGAGTTCTCTATGTTTGAAACAGTTATTGGTGTAGAAGTGCTCATGTTGAAACTTGTCCATGTTGAAACTTATGGCTCATGGAGAAGTGGTAGTTTGTTGTTTCTTACCAGTATTTAATTAGTTCATTATTGTTCTCGCAGTATAGAGCTGCTGGAATATGTAATTCCACTTATTGACATATTTGTGTTAGAAAGCTTTCTTCCCCCCTCTTAACTTGTGCTAAAGTTGACAAGTTGACATAATGTTTGTAGGCTCTTCATCTGTAAATTTGGGAGGCCAGTTTCCATCACTTTGGAAATGTTCAATGCAATTCAATTCGTCTCCTGGAGAAATAGTAAGCCATCCAATTGAATGCAGTTCTCCGATGTCTGTTGCACTCAATCAAGAAGAAACTTTTGTGAGCAAAACCAATTTTGCATTTGATAGAGCTACTTGTGGGGACTCTGAAGTGTATCAGAAAGTTTATGTACAGATGGGGATACCAGAAAGAGTGAAGATAAGCCCAGTATTTCTTCCATTGATATTCTAGATAAGAGAGATGAAGCTGAATCCCAAATTCTATCATCAAAGCAAAGAGGAAGTTATCAAGGCAGAAGGAGAGGTAGGCCCAAAACTATCAGGAGAAACTCCATCGATACTGAAGCCATAGTTGGAGAGAATGAGAATCGAGAAGACAGGGTACAGCAAGCAGATGAGACATCAGAAGATTCTATCGCTTTTACTGAAACAATCAAAAATTGTAAGAGGAAGCAAACTTCTCCTCGGACACCGACTTCTGAGCAAAAGCGTTACAATTTCAGAATGTCCACAATGTAAGTAATTTTACTTCAATTATATAGACTGCATCCTAGTATGAGAAAACCTGAATATATATATATATATATATATATATATATATATATATATATATATATATATATATTGGCTTGGGGAGGAATAAACGGATTGGTTTTGGTTGCATTTGAATTATAAGCTATGCTGTATATGCCCGACCTGATTTCAGTCATTTTTGTTACTTACACCCATAGTAATTTGAGAACCCGTTGGTCCAAATTTGATCACCAAACTTCTCTACCCATCTATACTAATCCAAATATATAATGGGAGAAGGGTGTGGGTGATTCTACCCTTTGATCTAATGCACATTCCATTTTCTGCAATATCGAATACCTGTCACAATTTTCATGTCTTGAGACTGTAACAAGACCAAAGTGCTAATGATCTAGTTCATTTGATGAATAAAAAAACTATATCAACTAAATGTTGATAATTATTCAACAAAAGCTACATGCTAAATATTAAAGATGATATTTCCTAACCTCAAGCATTAGTACCATTAGCAATTACTAGTGAGACATTTTTGTGGAAACTGGGAACCATAATTTAAGAAAGGACCCCTTAGGTTTCATGAGTTCAGAGGCAAATATATAAATACCTGAGATAAGAATTAAGGAAATATGTTAATAGAATTTCAAAATTCTTATGAAGTGAACCTATTGGCTATGATGACAACTGATAAATAATATGCAGAAACATAATTTAGAGAGGTTCACAACCTGAAAGAGAAGCAACTAAATTACTAAGGCCAAACAAATATAGAGCACAAACTTGTAATTGAATTTCACCTCAAAGTCCTCTGCAGGGTGTGCAGCTAAGCTCTTTGATCTCCGTTGGGAGAAACTAAACACTTTCTACCACAATATAATTTGTCTTTTGAAATTTGTGTAGTATGCAGTTTCCTCACTTCATTATGTTAACTGTTCTTGGTTATGTCTATGTCACTACACCAATAACTGTTCTTGTGTAGTATGTTGTTTCCTCACTTCATTATGTTAACTGTTTTTAGTAAACATCTGCTTTGTTTTGAATAAGGAGCCAATTCCGAAGACTGGGTTCCTCTCTTAAGTAATTGATATCTCAATTGAAAAATAGATATGACTTATTTGTCGTCTTGCATAACTGTCATAAAAAGTGTCATGAAAATATGACTATAGATTTTCAGAGGAATCAAGTATGGCCCCTGCTAAAAAAAATAAGATCCAACTGAAAGTTACAAGCTTATTTTGCTCATCTCTCTCTCTATATTGTATATATGTGGGGGGAGTGATCATGTGATGCCCCCCTCCCTCTTATATATACACATACATACACACACCATACTAAGTGATACATTGGATAAGTAAAAATAAGTGAACCTTATTTTGCTCATCTTCACTTTGCAAATGTATGATGCATGCAGTAACTTTTTCTTTTCAAATTAATATACAAAAAACTCTTCTAATGGAAAAATAAACAAATTTATATGTTTCCACCCAATTTTTCAAAACAAACAGCCCCCCTATACCTAGTTAGTGTTCCAAATTTGTGAAAACACCATTTTTTGTCTTAGAATTTTTAGGACAAAAGCCAAATCAAATTTGTATGTAATAAAAAAAAGTCTCTACCAGGTGATCTCATACTATACAAGTTAGAAACATATTAATAAAAAAAAAGTTTAAACATAAGATAAAAATGAGAGAGAACTTTGAAGCCTTTATGAATAAATTGCGTTGTTTTGAAACAAGGGTACAATATAACATTTTCCAATGATAAAAGTTTGATGGACAACTAACTGTAAACTAAACATTGTTGTTTATTGGGACTTTAAGTGCCACAATAACTTCATTGATGTCGTTATTGACTTATTGTTGATTGTGATTCTACAGCAAATAATAAATTAATTAGATGCTACAAAGATCAGCCTAAAATCTATTTGGTAACGCCATTCAAATTGCAATGAGTTAGGCATGAGAAGTGTTACACATAATGTGTGTAAAGTAATATAATGATAATATTCTATAAACAATACAATTTTAAGAAGAAGAATATTTTAAACAATACCGTTGTGCACAAATGAATGCCACAAATTGTCTCAAGTGAAATCTTTAACTTTGGGTTGAGGTTGTTAGGATTTTGGAGGAAAAAAACAAAATTTACAATGATGCATAATATAGGGTAGTGATATTTCCTTAACAATCCTAATAGTTATTTTGTATATGTTTTGTTCTTTTACTTTTTTTTGTAAAATTCACATAATGTCATGTTTTTTATTGTTGATGTAATTTTATTATTTGAAATTCAAATATGTAAAATTGTTAGTTTTTTGCTTCTTTTGGTACTATTGTCTTTTGTTATTTACAAATAACACTTAGATGGAAATTTAAGGGATTCAATATCCATATACTTTGTTTCCATACAACTTTAATCTTCCGAATTAAGAAATAATTAACCTTGTTCTCTTATGCATATATGGATAGGTGTTGCGATGGCAAAGAATAAAGGAAGAATTAACTCGGAGGTGGAGATAGGAGGGAGAGGTATCGAGGAGTAAACTATAAAATTTGTGAATATCAGTAGTAAGGACCAATTATATATATTGGATCGGTAATCACTAAGGAACTTTGTTCGGTCTTTAGTTTTGTTGTTGCTGCTGCGGCATGACTATGTTTTTGATAATGTCGTTTACTCATTTTTGTGGGGTATCGACGGTCGCTTTTTGACTCTATGCATTGTGGCTAGCGGCTGATGACTATTGGCTGACTAGCCTATCACATGATGTCTTTTTTGTATTCTCTACTGTATTTTGTAACGTTTATCCCATTATGTGCCCTGGATGTGGCTGTGTTGTTCTGCGTTGTCTTCCTTTATTCTTCTGGGGACTATCTACTCTGTTGTAGTCAGTCTCAATTTGGTTTTGTGGACTCTTTTGTTTGGGCAGCAACATGTTCTTGACTAAGGTGGGTGTTTTTCTGGCAGTTTTGCTTCAGTGTTACTACTAGCTTGTGTTCTTTTGCTACTTCTACTTGGTCGGAGTATAACCAGTTTTGTATTTTGCTTCAGTTCTGTAATTTGCTTTTTCTGTTTTATGAATTGTAATATTACTTGTTAAGTTCTTGTATTGCTTCTTCTCTTTGTTAGGGCCGCATCTTGTGCATTTGACGAAGATGGTCACTATTATTTTTCTTTTTGCTTAAGAATGAATTTTCGATGGCTTTTACAATCTTATATATATACTTAAAATGAATGCTCCATTGAAAACGGGTCTAATTTTATGGGTTGGAAAACAGTGATCTGAGCCATTGGATCACTCTTGATCGTGATCAACGGCTCAGATCTGAGCCGCCCATCACCCGTTCTCACTAAGTGGCGGAGGGTTATTTTGGGAATTTCGTTCCAAATAACTCTTCGCCTCACAGATTCTAAAAAAATAAATATAACCTAGGCCGTGAACAACGGCCTAGGTTATAAAAAATTGAATTATAGGTTGCTGTTTGGAACAACGGTCTTGTTCTCAATTTTTATAACCTAGGCCGTTGTTCCCAACAACAGCATGGGATATACAAAAAATTATAAGGTTATATTCATTTTTTCAGAGCGAATCAGGCGAAGAGTTATTTGGGACGAAATTCCCAAAATAACCCTCCACCACTAACAGGGGTGTATTGGATTGGAATTTGAATAGAATTTAAAAGAATTGAGAATCCCAGTATTTTAAGGGATTTATGGGAAATTCACCAAAACTTTAACTGGAATTTATAAGGATTTTAAAATAGTTTGATGGAATTCTTATTATGAATTTGATGGAATTCGAAAGAATTCGATGACAATTGAACTTTCATAGACAAGATTGTCATTCTCATAAGAGTAGTACGAATAAACATCAATCACAGCAATCGCACGTGCAATATACGTGCAATAAAATTCCAAAAGCAATACCAGCAAGAGTACACAGCAATCACAGCAAGAGAGAAGTCACTGAAAGAATTCTCTCTGCTCGGCAAAGTACTGAAGACCGATGGATCATGGATCATCATATACTTTACGACTGAGGCCTTTTATCAACAAACTAACTAAATAAAAAAATAAAAAAAATCATCATATTCTTTAGATTTTTGATGGGTGATCTTTCAAACCGAGGTAGGGTTATGGTAGTTGTTCGGTAGCATTGTCATACCATTGATGAATGCAAAAGTGCGGCTGAATGCTTAGAGATTAGTCGACAGCAACAATGGCAAGGGCGACGGCCTGGTGGTCACCGGCGTCGCAGGCGGCGGGACTCGTCAGTGGCGTCGAGGCGGCGACCCAGGGCAGGCGGCGGCAAAATGTACTCGGTATCTTCAGTGTATGAATTCCTTAACGATGGAGGGATCAGGAACGCAAATGCCAAGATCATCTGGAAGACTAAAGCACCACCTAAAGTCAAGACATTCCTCTGGCTGGTTCTTAACGACGGAATTCTATCCAAGACTAACCTAAAGAAACGAAACATTCTGCTCGACACTATGTGTCTACGATGTAATTTAGGGGAGGAAGATATCAGTCACATCTTTTTCGATTGCCCGAGAGCTAGGTTAGTTTGGGAGGTGATGGGTCTGAACTTTCACACCACCACAATCCTGAGTCGCATCGACCACCTGTGGTGGGGGGAGATCAGCGCACATCAAAATAGAGTATAGGGGACTATGGGATAGTACGGTTGGGGCAATTTTGTGAAGTCTATGGATAGATAGGAATGAATTTTGCTTCTGTAATTCTAGATGTTCATTTCTTATGTTAATCCATAAAATGCTATTTCTAATAGAAGCTTAGACAGGTCAAACAGGTATCTAGAAGAAACCAAGACTGGAGGGTGCTTCATGTTGTAATTTCTTTTCAGCTATTGTGGATCTCTATTTTGTAATAGACTGGAGTTAGGTTATTTTGTATCAGTGGATCTTTTTGTTTCGTTAATCTATCATTAATGAAATGAAATAGGTGACCATATGGTCACTTTTATTTTCAAAAAAAAATAGTGAAATATAGTTTCACTCCCCGTAGGTTCTAGCAAAAATTTTCCTAAACTCTCTGTGATTCTTGTAAGTTCGTCTTGTAAGCCTGATTGTTGTTGTTTAGCTATTTGCTCACTTAGTTGGTCTAATTTGTTATGTAGCTGAATTAATAATCCAATCCAATCCACTGATAGTATTATTTTGTTTATTATAATAGTTTTATCTGATTGAGATGGAGCAATATAATTACTATATCCTCATGGTTCTTGAAAAGTTTTGGTATTTCTATTGCTTCATTATACGGATCAGCCATTGAAGAACGTCTATTTGGGTGTTGATCTCACTCAGATCGAACAGCAATTTCAGCCCTATGCATTCAGCAATATACAATTTCTGTAGTTGGTGAATCTACACCTATCGCGCTGCCGTCGATGGAAAGGGGTAGCAGCGTTGGGGTTTTTCTGTGTTCTGGCGCCTTCAATGTCGAGGACAGGGAAATGGAGGAGGCAGGGGGTTTCGGGGAGGTGCTCTTGCGCCGTGGAGAGGCGGCGCCGACAAGGGGAGGTGGTGACGGGGAAGAGGTCACCGGAGGGGGGTAGCACCGGGGAAAACGATGCTACAGTGGTTGGAGGATTTGGGTGGGAAAATCACAGCGAAAGAGAGAGAACGGGAGGAGGGAGGAAAAAAAACATCCGGAGAGAATCACATATTTCTTGAAAGTTTCTACGAAGAATGTGAGAATTGTAAAGGTCTTTGATATTTATACCTCAAACCCAAGATTCCATCTAAATCCTCCAAATTCTCAATTCTACCATAATCAACAACTTTTTGAATACACCGAGAATTGAATGGGCTCATTTAAAATCTCAATTGAATACACCGAGAATTGAATAGAATCACTTAAAGTCTCAATTGAATACACTGTGACTTTTATAAACTACTTTAAAATCCTAATTGAATACACTAGGATTTTCACATTCTTTTAAATTCTTTTCAAATTCCAATCCAATACACCCCCGTAAGTGATATTGGGTGATGGGCGGAGGCAATCTGAGCCGCTGATCGCGATCAAGAGTGATCCAATGGCTCAGATTGCTGTTTTCCAACCCGTGAAAACAAACCCGTTTTCAATGGAACATTTCCCATATATATATATATATATATATAGGGTTTTGCTCCATTGAAAACGGGTTCGTTTTCAATGGGTTGGAAAACACCCATCTAGGCCGTCCGATCGATCTTGATCTTGATCAGCGGATCAGATCAAGATCCGCTAAGGTCTCCCACTAACGCTGAGAAAAGCGGAGGGGTAATTTCGTCAATTCACGCCAAAAAACGTTTGGCACTTAGCGTTTTTTGCGCGTGGAGTTTTTTTTTGTCCAAAAATTCACTTAGGCCGTTGTCTCAGTGAATTTTTTGAGACAACGGCCTAGGTTGTTTTTTTAACAAAAAAACATACCTTGGCCGTTGTTCTCAACAACGGCCTAGGTTGTTTTTTTTAACAAAAAAACATACCTTGGCCGTTGTTCTCAACAACGGCCTAGGTATGTACAAGTGTTTTTCCAAACACTTGTACACACTCAGGGCTTCATCTCCCTCACTTCGTCACAAACACTATCTCTCTTTCTCTCGAGCTCCCGAAACCCATCCCCAAACCCTAATTCACTCTCCCAACCCCTTTGGCATCGATTTCTTTGCCGTCTCGATCTCCGCCCCTTGTGGAAAACTCCCTATCTCTCTCTTCCTCTCCCGAATACAGCAAACCCTAACTTCACAACCAAATTCCCAAATCATCTAAACCCTAGCACAAATTGTCCTCCTTTGTCTACAACAGCGTGCAACGGCTTCTCACATCTTCATCAACTCTCTATCACTCTCTCTTTGGATCAGGTATTTTCTTAATCCCAATCTACTATAATGAACTCTTTGAATTTATTGATTTTTTTTCCAATTTTGGAGTTGGTTTTTTTGGTATTATGCATATTAGTGTAGTCTATAATTTAGAGAGTATATAATTAGCTCTGATCATGTATGTTGTGTAAATTTTGTTGACGTTTTCGTAGATGTAATGGTAGTTGTAGTGGTGGAATATATGAGATGAAAAAAAACACGATGAAAAAATTCAATTTGTACGAGTTAGTCGGACTCGCCGCGTAGAAGGTAACGGAACTTGTAGAGGCAATTTCCGTCTCACGATTTGTGAGATACGTCCGTTTATCATTTCAATTCAATACAACGGATATAAAGTGATACACGGCTGTATCTTTCAAACTGAGAGTCAAAACTCACCTCTGCAAGTTCCGGTGGCTCGTGTTTGGTGTGGCAGAGTTGACGCCCAAATTTAGGAAATAAGTTTATCATTTTTGTTGTTTTGACGCGTATATAAAAAAATCTTTAATCGACCTCGGAACTTGTGGAATACGTTATGAGGTGAAAATAGCTTAAACGAAGTTCAAATAAAGCGAAACTTTGCGAGTAGGTTGGTCTCTCCATTCACAAGTCATACCATCCTGTACATGCGAGTTCCAACTCGCGGTTTGCGAGATATGTCTATGTATCGCTTTCCGCTCAGTTTTCAATAGTGTAAGCGATACACGGTCGTATCTTTCAAACCGTGGGTTGGAACTCCCATGTACAAGTTGCGTTGGCTTGTGGGCGGGTAGCCCGACCCAACGGCCAAATTTTGAAATTTTTGCATCTCGTTTATGTTGTTTTGATGCGTATATGAAAAAACTCCAATCTACCTCGAGATTTTTTTAGTTACGAAACTTCAATACAAAAATGCTTAAACGAAGTCGAAAAAATCTGAAACGGTGAACGTAGGTTGGGCTAACCATTCACAACGCAACAGACCTTGTATTTGCGAGTTCCGAGCCACGGTTTGCGAGATACGTCAATGTATCGCTTCCCGCTCTATTTTAAAGAGTGAAAGTGATACACGGGCGTATATTTCAAACCGTGGGTCGGAATTGACTTCTACAAGTTGTGTTGGCTTGTGTTTGGTGTGCCCTAGTTGACGGCGAAATTTAGGAATTTTTGCATCTCGTTTGTGTTGTTTTGACGCGTATAAGCGAATTCTTGAAATTTTTTCATCTCGTTCGTTTGTGTTTGCTAATTTTCGCCGATTAATTAGTTTCATATATGCAAACTTTGTTAAAGAGAAATGGCCAGAACGAGGGGAACCGGAAGGGGAAGGACATCCCAGGAAGCACGGGGGGAACATTCCACAGAGAATGTGAGAACTAATAATTTGTATTGTCCGTAATTTTGTATTTAGTGATATTGATTTGAGACTAATAATAAATATGTTTTTTGGTTCGTGTAGGTTGGTGCATCCTCTTCGATGACAGGACGTCGTGGTCCAGGACCAATAAATCCTGGCGAACTGACCTTGCAAGATCGCCACAGATCCACGGAAGTGTGGGGTGGGACGATGCGTAGGTGTAATTTCTGCACCCACGAGACCATGAAGGTGCATCCACGCACCCACGAGTACCTTGTAGCGGCCGGTTTCTATGGAATCAGCATGATGGGGAATGTTAAACTCGACCGAGCACTTCTCTCTGCACTCGTGGAGTGCTGGAGGCCAGAGTCGCACACGTTCCAACTACCGGTCGGAGAGATGACGATGACGCTACAGGATATAGCGATGATATCCGGTCTTCCAATAGATGGGTTGGCTGTGACGGGCAATATTAACTTTGATAAAATAGAGATGTGCAACGAACTGCTCGGTACAGAGTTTGATGAGGCGGCTGCGGAAGTTGGTGACATTTTCCAAGGACAATCAATCTGACTATCTTGGTTGAAGGGACGTTTTGATGGGACGCTGACCAACGAATCGCCCGACGACTATGTACAGTCCTACACTAGAGCCTACATTCTAACGGTGATCAGAGGGGTTCTATTGCCTAACTCATCGGGTGATACGGTGCACCTCATGTACCTACGATTGCTCGCCGACCTAGGCATAGCTGGCCGGTACAGCTGGGGAAGCTGCGCGTTGGCAACGCTATACATGGCATTGTGTCATGTAGCGCTTGAATCATCAGAAATGACCGGACCGATGGTTTTGTTACAGATTTGGTCCTGGGAGCGACTGCACTTGGGTCGTCCCCGCATTAGGAGACCCAAGGATGGTTGGATGGCCCAACCTGAAGATCCTGCTATGTTAGCACTATTAGGGGTATATTGGGCTGGTACAAGGAGTTACAAAGACAACCCCAAGGGTGTAATAACGTACTACAGAGACGAGCTCGACCAACTACGTGAAGAGTTCGTGATTTGGGCGCCGTATACACCCGAGCGTGTGGGAAGACTACCGCCAATATGCACCACCGGGTCGCAGTTGTGGCTGACAATGGCTCCCCTCATCAACTTCGGTATAGTCGAGCATCCGCGATCGGAAAGAGTCCTTCGTCAGTTCAATCTTCAACAAGATAGTCCCCCAAGCTGCGCAAACCTATACGATCATGAGTTACACGCGTTAGGGGTACCGGCCGCATGCCTACTCATGATTGGGCAGATTATCATCGTGTTCACGTTGCAGAATGGAACGAGCGACGGTTTGAACTTGTACTCGTTAATGTTCCAGAGTACGATGGAAGACTGCAAGGAAAGTACATGACTTGGTTCCGACAATATACACGTTTGTACATCTCTCCCGATATAGTACTACCTGCTGGTATCCAACGAGAAATTGTCGAGAGGGAGATTGAATCATTACCCGCATATTCCAGTTCACAACCCATGTTCCAACCGAAGGCCACAGCTATACGTACAGTGGTAACTTCAATCTTCATATTTATTTTAATCTTCTTCATACGTAAAGTTCATGAATTCTTTCAATTATTTAATTTGTGTAATTATTTTTGTTGGTTTTTTCTGATTTAGATTGATAACACGATGGACATGGCAAAAGAATGCGCGGAGGTACTAAAAAGTAATGTGGGCACGCTTATGAAGAGTTTCGCTCGGAGGATGCTCCTTGGATGCCGTATCAATATGGATGCTTTGGGATGTGTCGAACGTTTGGATCGAGCATTACACGGACCGAGGGGGGGGCCGACGTAAAAGTGTGAGGGGTAGGCCAAGTTCATTGATGGGGGAATGGGACCGTGAGATGAGAGAACGACAAGGTTCAACTTCACATCCATCTCACGAAGAAGCGCAGGATGAAGAGAGTGGGGAGAGGGTTGTCGTAGACGTACAACAAGAGGAGGGTGGCGAAGATGAAATCCCCGACTCGCCAATCACGATGCGGTGCCAAAACCCTAGTCGGAAGAGGCGAGCACCACAACATTACACGCCCGGTGCTTAGCCAATGCATTTTGGAGGTTGTAAATTTTTTTATTGATTTTGTGGGTTTTAACCTGTTGTAACTAATTATTGGATAATGTGATTCTTAAGTGTAAGTGTAGTTGATGTTGTTGTTATTAATTTCTGATAGTCAATTATGGTGGGTAATTTTGGTGGTTGTATATATGAATTTAGTCGGAGAATGTAGGTGATGGCAAAGTGTTTGGAATTTGGTGATGTGTACAAGTGTAGCAGCTTCAGCTGCTCAGTATAAATGTAGTTTTTTTTATTTTAAACCTAAGCCGTGGCCCTAAACAACGACCTAGGTTATAGAAAATTATACTTGTTCCAGTTTTTGGATATACCCAGTTTAAACATATACCTATGACCGTTGTTGGAGACAACGGCCTACGTTGTAGTAGGAAAATATACAAAATTTGTTGTGCTCTCTGTCTTGTTGGCTTTAAAATGAACCAACAAGTCAGAGAGCAGCTCCAGTTTATAGATATACCCTAGGCCGTTGTTGGAGATAACGGCCTAAGTTGTAGGTGAAAAAAATAGAAAATTTGTTGTGATCTCTGTCTTGTTGGCTTTAAAATGAACCAACAAGTCAGAGAGCAGCTCCAGTTTATAGATATACCCTAGGCCGTTGTTGGAGACAACGGCTTAAGTTGTAGGTGAAAAAAATAGAAAATTGTGTGCTGCTCTCTGACTTGTTGGCTTTAAAAATAGCCAACAAGTCAGAGAGCAGCTCCAGTTTATAGATATACCCTAGGCCGTTGTTGGAGACAACGGCCTAAGTTGTAAGAGAAAAAAATAGAAAATTTGTCTTGCTCTCTGACTTGTTGGCTTTAAAAATAGCCAACAAGTCAGAGAGCAGCTCCAGTTTATAGATATACCCTAGGCCGTTGTTAGAGACAACGGCCTAAGTTGTAGGTGAAAAAAATAGAAAATTTATCTTGCTCTCTGACATGTTGGCTTTAAAAATAGCCAACAAGTCAGAGAGCAGCTCCAGTTTATAGATATACCCTAGGCCGTTGTTAGAGACAACGGCTTAGGTTGTACGCCTCAATATAATGTTCATACCCTAGGCCGTTGTCTTCAACAACGGCCTTAGTTTGTAAAGAAAAAATTAATTGGTTGTTTGCATTTTCCAATTTTCTTTTCACCCTTGACGAACAATCTCTGTGGAACTGTATACAAAAGACAGATGAGAACTTGGCTTGTATAACAATATTAATTTTTTTTTTTTAAAATTTGACTACACCTAACTAACCACTACATAATCACGTCGTTTTAATATGTACATAACAACTCGAAAAATATTTTTTAAAAAAAACTATTTGATTCATTGTAGGGTTAAGGGTAGGGTTAGGGTTATTGTAAGGTTATCGTTCACTTCATCCCAACCGAAACCACTATGTTTCTTCATATCTGAAAACACCTTCCATTCTGCTTTCAGTCTCTGATGTTTTGCCTTCAACTGTGTTACCGTGAATGAACGGCCACACAGGAATTGCATTTGTACAGCAAAATGATTCCAAGTTTTGCCGTCAAATGTGTTACTTTTCAGACTATTCTTGTCAACTGCCTCCTCCATAAGGCTGACAAAACAATGCACAACATTGGGAGGCCACTTCCCATAATCCTCATCCACCGCCATCTCCTTCCCCCTACCCATACTACTCATCTATATTAAGGAAAAACCGATAAATATCAACAACTATGCCAAATTCCAGCAATTAAACTTGTGATCTGAAATTCGTAGGTCATAAGAAGCCACAGATTCAATAAATTTTTGCCAACAACAGATTCGTAAAAAGATGCAGATTCGACGGTCGAAATTTTTTTTTGGGCCAATAGCAGATTCAAAAATCGTAAAAAGCAAAACCGCAACAAACTTGAGTCATAGGGCGTAAAGAAAAACAACAAAATGGGTACCAATCGGATCATACCTTCGATTGGAGTTGAAGAACGAAGAAATTGTCAGCAACAGATTCAACCTTTAATAGCTGTTTGATTCGAATGGCCCGTTGTCAAATAAACCTTTTTCTGTATGCAGCACGGATTGTACAAACCATTAATCCCTCAACCGAAACCACTCAACTCCGAAACAAATAGTTGCGAAGGGAGAGTAGTATTCAAGTCGCCAGCGACAGAGAATCAACCTTTTGGAGTAGATTTGGGGTTTAATAATTCCGAAAACGTTGATTTTGGGGGGAGATTGGTTCAGATGTGGTTTGGAAAAGAAGGGAGGAAGGAGGTGAAGAAGCGCTGCAGGAAAGAGGATAGTAAGGAGCTTTAACTCGTGAAGTGAGAGAAGTGAGAAGTGAGTAAAGGAGGTTTCGAAAAGAGGGGGGTATAATTTTCAGGGAAACGGTTTCCAAAAAACCCATAAAACAAACGCCATCTCAGGAATATATTTCAGAAAAAAGAAAAAAAAACTTCAAAACAAACACAGCCGATCTCAGGAATATAATTATGATGGGCAAGAAGAAATCAAAAATAAAAAAAGATTCGGTTCGTTTTTGAGCGGAGAGTAATCAGATCAAAATACTTGGCCATCAAGAACTGAATCTGATTATTTTCGAGAAAAAATGGTCTAAATAGGGACCATCATGTATTGGGAAACCGTAACAGAATATGCCACAAGTATATTTGACCACATGTATAAACCAATGTGACGAGTATTCCAAAAAAGTTCGTAGATTACTCTCAAACACTGCATGTGAACTGTTGCTTCTGTGGAAATTTGGGATGTCTTCTCCAAGTCAGAGAGCACCCCAAAATCACAACTTTTTGACTATGACCTAGGCCGTTGTTCAAGACAACGACTATGGTATTTATAAGAAATGGGATTGCTCTCTGACTTGTTGCTCCTTTTGTCTTCTCCAAGTTAGAGAGCACCCCAAAATCAAAACTTTTTGACTATGACCTAGGCCGTTGTTCAAGACAACGGCCTAAGGTATTTATAAGAAATGGGGTTACTCTCTGACTTGTTGCTCCTTTTGTCTTCTCCAAGTTAGAGAGCACCCCCAAAATCACAACTTTTTGACTAGAACCTAAGCTGTTGTCTCAGACAACGGCTTTAGGTATTTATCAAAAATGAGATTGCTCTCTGACTTGTTGATCCCTTTGTGTTTTCCAAGTCAGAGAGCATCCCCAAAATCACAACTTTTTGACTAGAACCTAGGCCGTTGTTTCAGATAACGGCTTTAGGTATTTATCAAAAATGAGATTGCTCTCTGACTTGTTGATCCTTTTGTGTTCTCCAAGTCAGAGAGCACCCCCAAATCACAACTATTTTCATTATCACCTAGGCCGTTGCTCGAGACAACGGCCTAAGGTTATCAACTCCATTTGAACTAGTTATATTGAATCAAAAACCAAATTCATGAAATAACTGAGTCCGTTGTCTCCAACAACGGCCTTGGTTTAAAAAAAAATCTACAAATACAGATACAGCTACAGCTGATACAATTGAGTAACAAACCAACATTTGCGTACCACAACAATATTAACAAACGACACAAACAAACGATACTTATGTCTCGAAAATTACATTTACAGTTACCAATCAAAAGTAATTAACCAAGTGGCATAAAGAGTTTTGAATATACCCAACAATTACATTTTAAAAATTACAATTCATAGTGCATCGTCATATCTCGACTCGGAACTGTCTTCTTCGGATGGAATTACTTCTTGCCTTCATTGAAAGATTAGGCTTAGTTAGTAAGAAACTCAATTGCCACAAATAAAGTATAATAAATTTAAACGAGTGACAAACATAAAAGTTACGAGTCATACCCCTCAAATAAAGTTGGACAATTTCTTGAATCATGATTCATTTGGACAATGCCGCATCTTCAGCACCTTCTCGGTTTTTTTATGCGGAGTTGCTCTCTAATCGGCCTCAATCTTTTGGCGCGAGGCCTTCCTTTTGTCGTGCTCTGCTGTGGGTCACTAATGCGTGTAGGTATGTGTCCACTCCCTTGATCATGAGGTTGTGCACTTGGATGCGGTTGTGAACTACCTCCAGCTTCGACACTATCATGTGGTTGTGAGGCCTGTTCCGGTTGTTCACCTGATCCTGGTTGTAGCCGAGAAACCCCGTCAATGATCTTCTGCAAATTCTCCAACGTGTATTTGTAACTCTCATTGGAGGAACAACCGAGATCGACAATTTGTTTTGCATGGTAGCTCAACTCACAATATCGAGAAGCAAAATTCTCGGTATTGGGTTCGGTTGGAACTGATGTGTAACTTCTTCTCATCACATCCCTAGTCCATCTTCTTTTCCAGAGGGATGTGTGATGGAAGAAACGAAGTACAGCTAAAATATGCCTACAAGGAATGGCAACAAATTCGAACAAGTGACATGCACATGTAATAATTCCATTGATTTTGGATAATTGAAGAAGGCGAGCCGGTTCTGATTCTCCACAGAGTATCACATGGAAGGTTGAACTATCCGGTGTCTCAAGATCGGCAACAAATGTCACATTGTACATGAAGCTTTTTGTGACTTCATCTTGGAATTTGTAAAATATTTTCAAAGTATATATTTTTGCCATTTGTGCCTCCAAAGCCCATTCGCTCTGCAACTTTGGTCTCTTCTCACGGTTACGATGATTTTCTTTCAATTCATCGTGTCTTTGCCTTCCCAAAAAACGGTCGAAGATGACGGCAAATTCGTACAGGGAATACTTTTTTTCTGTATGATGCTTCAGAGTAGAATGTGCCGACTCAACCCGTTAGCTACTCAACATGCCGGCCCAAAATGATTCTTTAGCGTAGATGGGTGCCCAACTTTCACGGATATCGAATATATCGTTCAACCATTTGTTACTCTCTAATCCGTATTGCGAAATCAAAATATTCCACTTTTCTACAAATTCATGTATATATTCCGAATTGTAGATTACATTCTTCAAGGACTCCCTAAACTTGTCGACATCGAAACCAAGACGAACCTCCTGGGGTAACTTATCCAGAATGTGCCAAATACAAAAACGATGCCGAGTCTGGGGGAAAACTTTCTTAACTGTGGCGGCGATCCCACGGTCTTGATCGGTGACAATATCGGATGGAGCACGATTCATAACCCCTAACCACTTTTCAAAGAACCATTCAAACGAAGAGAACGTCTCATTTGGAATGAACCCACCTCCTAAGAAAGTCGATTGCCAATGATGATTCACTCCAACAAATGGAACAAATAACATTCCGTAACGGTTCATATTGTACGTGGCATCAAAGCAAACTACATCGCCAAATTCTTCGTAATTCATCCTACAAATACCATCTACCCACATACAATGTGACAACCGCCCTTCGGGATCGACTTGAATGTCATAAAAAAATGAAGGATCCGTCTATTTCTTAGATTCAAAAAAATCAATTAGCATTGTAGAATCGTGTCCTTTCAATGCTTCTTGTGAGTCTCTAACTAAATTTCTAACATCTTTTTCTGTGAATCCTACTTGATCATGACCACCACTAGCACTTTCGAAGAAGAGCATTTGTCGACATGTTTGGATATTAGCTTGGTTCATTTGGTCTATAATCCTTTTGTCCGTATTTGACACGGACCTGTACCGGGGCAAAAGGTCCCTTCTACCGGGTGAGGTGAATTCGTGATTGTGTTCTTCGTGAAATGAATACACCACCCACGTATTATTTGTTTCGTTCAATTTTACACGAACGCAAGCCTTGCAACCCGTTCTACTGGTTATTCCACGTCTACCATCACTATGTTGACCCGGCGACGACCCAGCTTTATTACAGAGATATGACTTATCTACTTCCATTCCCCCCTTTAATTTATTCCCACCCTTACGCATTACAAAATCCCCACAATGAGCATATGAAGAATTAAATTTCTCGGCCTCAACTAAAGTGGGGAATGTCATACCTAACTTTGGTTTCAGATGGTCTTTGACTATCGGCATGGAATCAGTGATTGGTTCTACCTGCACAAAATTATCGCCGACAGCAGAACTCTCCGTATCATTATTCATCTGGGGTAAAAATATATTATTGGTCAATTAATATACACATTATATATAAAATAGCTTGTTAACAAACGATTGCGATATATATACCTACGAAACAAAAATAAGTGACAAAACGTCGAAAACGACGTCATATAAATACAAAACTCGTCAATTGGGTTCGGCTTGCCGCACACAAGGTAACGGAACTTCTACAAGTAAGTTCCGATCCACGGTTTGCAAGATAAGGCCGTGTCTCGCTCGCATTCCCCTCACTCTTGAACTGAGGTTGTTGTTTGATATACGGTACAAATCTGCACAAACGATATCAAAAAATTCCTATACTTTGGGAGTGGGACGGTGGTAAAACACTTGAGCCAACAAAATTTGTAGAGGTGAGTTTCGGCTCACGGTTTGCAAAATACGCCGATGTATCGCTTTCACTCACGGGAATGAATTGAAAGCGATACACGACCATACACTTCAAACCGTGAATCCAAACAAACTTCTACGAATTGCGTTGGCTTGTGTATGGCGAGCTCGACGTACTCGCAAAGTTCCACAAATTTTTGTTCGCTTTGTGCGCTATTACTAACATCGAATAACAACTAACAACAACTAATACTACGTCTACTTCCCCAATTAAACTAGAATTACCTACTCTATAAATACCTACGCATAATATAGCAATTGTACACTCAAACATTGGAGAAAAATTTCCAATCAATTAGCCTAGTTAGGACAAATTTCCAATCAATTTCCAATCAATTTACTCAAGTAGGACAAATTAGTACCTTTAACAATGAGGGTGTTCGGGAGGCCGCTGCGCGCTGCTGTAGAGAAAGGAAGGGGAGTGGGGCTTGGCTAATTTATTCAGGATTAGAGTTTTAGGGTTGGGTAGATTTCGTAAGGGTTAGGGTTTTTTTGTAATTGGGATCTTCAAAGGAAGAGGGCTAGAGACTGAGAATAGGGAGAGATTTGGTGAAAAGCAACGACCAAGAGAGAGTAGGTTTTTTAGTTCGATAGAGAGAGAGCTACGGTTTGGGGAAATGGGTTTATCGAGCTCCACTAGCGAGAGAGAGAGAGAGTTGTGAGGGAGATGAAGATCTGAGTATGTACAAGTGTTTGGAAAAACACTTGTACATACTTAGGCCGTTGTTGCCAACAACGGCCAAGGTATGTTTTTTTATAAAAAAACAACCTTGGCTGTTGTTTCCAACAACGGCCTAAGTGGTTTTTTCGACAAAAAAAAAACTTCACGCCAAAAAAATGCTAAGTCTGAAACGTTTTTTGGCGTGAAGTGACGAAAATACCCCTCCGCTTTTGGGAACGTTAGTGGGAGACTAAAGCGGATCTTGATCTGATCCGCTGATCAAGATCAGATCGAGATCGACGGTCAGGATGGCTGTTTTCCAACCCATTGAAAATGGATCCGTTTTCAACTGAACAAAACCCATATATATATATATATATATATATATATATATATATATATATATATATATATATATATATGGGAAAAAGGGGTATGAGCAACTTGCTCATTTAATAAATAAGCAATTGATGATGTGGCATACATGTGATTGGGAAAACCTTAAAAGGGTTAGTTGTCCAATGTATCACATGCATGCCACATAATCAATTGCTCATTTACTAAATGAGCAAGTTGCTCATATCCCTTTTACCCTATATATATATATATATATATATATATATATATATATATATATATATATATATTCTCCAGCTCTAATTTGTTGGGAAGTATATCCTGCCGCATCTTTCTTCTTTTTGGGTATATTTTGAAATTAGAATAGTGTGGATAATTTTAAAAGTAATACGAATGGAAAGCAATAGGAAGGTTGATAGAATGAGTAATTCAACAACAGTACCATTTCCAAAAGAAAATTTCTCTTCAAACTAAGGGGTCTGCGTTTCCCCTCTTTTTCCCCTCAAAATTTTTATGTCACGGGGAATGATCTTTTTAGGTCGTTTTTATCTCCAACAGTAATAGAATAAAGGTTACAAAAGTTGCTTAATTATTCCATGAAAATGTGAGAGTTTTGAACTCCGCCATTGCATATCCCAAGCTAGGAATCCGGCCACAAACCGGGTAAGGAGGAGGGTTGCGTTAGACAGTTGACAGCCAACACAAAACTCTGTCAAATCCTATGAACCTGAATTCTAATAATAAGAATGGAAAACCATGATTCATGTAGCCAACCTTAACTAGTTGGGCAAAAGGTTTTGTTGTTGTTGTATTTAGTTACAGTTTGATATGCTTTTACTGAAGTATTTTGATTTTCACTTTTGTGGATTCAATTGTAGTTTGGAGCTCTGCAAGTGACTGAATCTATTAAAGGTGTTGAAGGACAGGTGAACATCAATCACAAGGAGGTTGTTGATTGGTATGCTGATTATGGAATTATTGCTTCACTTAGCTTAACTTCGTTGCCTCAAAACCCAAAAATTTTCATTTGAATTTTATTTGTATGACCTGTTGTATTCTACAATTTCGAAATCTGTGGAAGGACTTAAAGATGGTTCATGCACATTGATGCAAACCATAAACAAAAAGGGATTCTAAATTTTCAAAATTTTAATTATTTTGTTCCACCGGCCTAATGAGCAGGGGTATGTATTTTATTCCATTATTTAGTTCTTTGTGGCGAATTTCCTGTGCATATGCTTTTGTTTTCTTCTTATATATTTATCATCTAAGTGCATTATAGCTATATATAAAAAGTAGATTTTGAAATAGTTCTAAAAAAATGTGATAATCAATTATTGCATATTCTTCAGTCACGCCACATCTAAGGCATAATGGTGTTGATGGATCTTCCTGAAACCTTAATGTATATGGGTATCTTCACTGTGATAGGTCTCATATTAAATCGTTTGGAGCATGCTAGCGATAATTTTCTATTGGGATCAATCTAACCATGTGGCAAACAGCTTAAGCTTATCCTAGCTAAATAAATGAAATGAAAATTATTTTATTTTTTGTAACAAGTTAATTCCATGGTTGCTACACATAAGAATGTGATCAATAAAGCCGAGATCACATTTCAGATAAGATTTGATTATAGTTGTGAGTTTTTTTTACAATAGGAGGTAAGAGTGGCGAAATCCGTTCTCCTAAGGAGGAGAATCACCTAAAGTGTATGATTTACTTTTCTCAATTATATGGATTTACTAAATCCTGCTCTTATTCAAAATTTAAAAGAGAGTTTACAATATTTGTTTAGTTTTCTTATTCATCATCTAAATTTTTCCTTCTAAAAATAGCTCTATGATTCTGAGCTATTTCCAAATTTATTGTTTTAATTTCAGAATTCTTACTCGGTTACTCTTAACATGGGGTCTTAGCTGCGTAGTTAGGACTCTTCCTCTAGTCTTCAAGGTGTCAATTTTCAAAAGGGACTAGGGAACTTTTGGATGGAAGACTATAAGCCAATTTTCTTTGTATTTGTGAAATTTGGTTCTTCGTTTATTTCGAAATGTACTCCTTTTTTTTACTAGCAAAAAGAAATGTAATCAAACTTAGGCAAAATTTTAAAAAACGTTACAAAACTTTGGCCCAGTTTAAAAAAACCTCACTAAACTTTTTTTTTATAAAAAAACTACACAATGTTTAACTTTCAACTCACAGAGTTAACAACCGTTATCTTTCTTCTACGTGCACTACACGTACTCTTAAAACATGACGAAAATACCCCTGTTTTAATTAGGGTAAGAATCGTTTCCTTTCCTTTCTTCTTCCCCAATTACTAAGAGGAAAAAAAAAGAACCCAAATCAGAGCAACCCAAATCTCGTCGATTTGTTATCCTAACCTTGGGAAAAAAAACCCTAATTGAGCTACTTCAGTGAAAGACCCAAATCTGCATTGAACCCAAATCAATGCAATGTATTGAACATTTACTATGAAATTGAATGCAATGTATTGAACATCTCAGCTGTCTTGATCTCATTTTTTCTGGATTTGTGGTGATGACATTGATCTAATTTGTAATGTTTGATGCTCCAAATTGTAGATGTGATTTGTTTGAGGTGTTGGATTTTGTCGAATGTGCAATGTGTAAATTTGTTGAAAGTGTGTTGTTAGTACAAGTGAATGTGTGAAATATACACACTAACAAAGTTGAAAGAAAACCTGATCATGTTAAATATACTCACTAACAAAGTTGAAAGAAAACCTGATCATGTGTACATACTGTACATTATCAATAGTTTAGGGATGTTTTGTAAACTGAACTAATAGTTTTGTGTTGTTCTTTTAAACAAAGGCATATCTCTGTGATGTTTTTTTAAAACAAAAGAATACTTTTGTGATGTTTTTTTAAACCAAATAATAGTTTTGTGATGTTTTTTAAAACAATTTTGTACAATAACCTAAAGTGTTCTGAATTGAAAAGATTTGCTTTTTTTTATCATAACCACTACATCGATTAACATTTCAAACACCAAATGAAACTCCGCAAATGAAAAGATTTGATGTACGTTGTTGATTGAATCTATGGGGTGAATTAGGTTCATTGATTTGGGGGTGTTTTTACGGTAAGAAGAAGGAGGAGAACAGGGGTATTTTCGTCACGTTTTAAAAGTACGCGCAGTGCACGTAGAAGAAAGATAACGGTTGTTAACTCTGTGAGTTGAAAGTTAAACATTGTGCGGTTTTTTTTAAAAAATGTTTAGTGACGTTTTTTAAAACTGGGCTAAAGTTTTGTGATGTTTTTTTAAATTTTGCCTCAAACTTATTTTCTACTCTAAACATAACTTATTGTTGTTAAACTCACTTTTAATTAAACAGGTTACCAAGAATATGAGTTTGATCGGCTATATTAATTTCTTGATTTTATTGCACTATACAATTAATAATTCTTCGCTTGTATACATTTCATGTTTACCTGAATAAATTTCTGATGGGTGAAAACAATTTAAAGGTTAATTGATTTTTTTATTTTACTGTTATAGACCTAAAGGATTTTAATACCAACTCATACTCTGGAATCAACGTATAATCTCAGATTTAATAAAAAACATTGACCAAGTAATTTTATAATTTTGTTAGTCTCATGCTTTCTCTTTTGAGAAAAGAGAGAAAGATATACCAGAGTTTTAAACTCAGCTCAAGAAAATATATTAAAATTTACTCTACTTTCCGTTTACAGTTTTAAAATGCATGTATAGCAACATTTACTTTCCGTTCACAATCCTATAGTTGCTCGCTCATCTTGCACTTTGGGATAGCACCTTAAAGTTAAAAGGTTTAGAGAGTCAGATATATTGAAAGCCACATAGAAATGATCTTTTTTTTTGCACTGCGCATTGTATTAAACACCTTTGAGGAGAATGTCATCATAATATCTTATATAATTTATATATGATTTTGAAACATGGCACCGTGATAAAATGTTGAACATTTGTTTTGTTTTTTAGTTTTTTCTTCATTAGATATTGTTTTAAGTTAAATTTTCGAATTTATCTTACAGTTTCATAGTCTCTCTTAATCAATTTGGACTGTACAATATTGTACAGGGACATACTAGTTATCTATGAAGCCAACCGACTTCACTTGAGCCTAAAAGGCTAATTAATATTAGACTGTTATATATGGGCACAAGATTGAGTATAGGAAGTAGCGAACATCATACCTTTTTCCTTCTGAATATGTAAGATTGATAACGAAATAAGCAAAAAATATACAATAGAATGTTCTTCACATGGCCTAGTTACTAGTAGACCAGTCCGTTACGAATCCTATATGCGTACAAAATTGACCACTTAG
Organism: Hemerocallis citrina; assembly: GCA_017893485.1. Lineage (NCBI taxonomy): Eukaryota > Viridiplantae > Streptophyta > Magnoliopsida > Asparagales > Asphodelaceae > Hemerocallis > Hemerocallis citrina. Next base: position 177,412,717 of record CM030367.1, read on the forward strand.
GTATTATTGTAAATATTGACTACAAGCATCTTACTTTAAAATTTTTTATATGTATTTCTAAATCTGGTACCTCAATTAATCATAATTATTTATTTATTTGAAATTCAGTCCGCTACATTGGGTAGTTTGATCAATTTAGTCCACAATTCTCATTTTTTCAGGGTTCATCCAAACCCTAGGTGTAACACCCCGAATTTCATTTACATGTAATTTGTAGTACAACAGGATCTTTTACTTCATTTCGTACAATTTTACATGGAAATTAAAACTTTTTATAATACAACAATGTTTATTACAGAGTTACACAACGAAAGTTAAAATAAAATACAACTCTAATAACAGAAGGTTTAATCAAGAATATGATCTTTATCATCAACCGTCTTTAAATCCCTGCCAAATCAATCAAGCCCTGCACTGAAAATCTGTGGGCACGTCAGTTGCTTACAACCGACGCAATGTTATAAATAGTGATCGTCTCTATGCTGTATTATAACGAAAATCTCTTACTTTAACAATCACAAACTTGAATGCATATAAAAGTGTAAAGAGTGACTATCCTAAACATGTTAGTGTATGCAATGACTTAATGCCTAATGCAGATGTTTACGCTAGGATGACACTAATGCATACTTGTTCGGATTCTATGCATCCCATACTACATAGGTCCGTGGGCAAGCTCCTACGCACTCCACATTTTAGGGTTAGATCCCTCGCCATGCAACCTACTACGATGACTACTACAAGATTTAGACACTTTGCAAGTATTGGTTCTCGCCCTTGGAATACTGGAGACCAATCCCTCTTCGTGGATCATTCTGTGGCCCTTACGTCCATCGTCCCGAAATATTGGGGATCGTTTCACTCCGTAGGTCATTCTGGAGCCCTAATTGCACAAGCATTTCATGAACGTCGCTTTCGTCCCGGAATACTGGAGATTGTTCCCACTCCGTGGATCATTCTGTGGCCCTTACGTCCATCGTCCCGGAATAGGGGACCGTCTCTCTCCAAGGATCATTTGGGAGTCCATAACTCACGTTTGCTCTAGTTTCATCATGTCACCAACTAGTGTCTGTCCTTATGTTTGAAACATGAATGAATAATACTACCTAGAGCAAGCTTACCCTACTACCAGTCTTAAACCATACACCGAGAATGATAGCCCATACTGGCCCTTTCTCAAAATCAGTTATTCATTTTCATTTCTTTGCCGGTACCTGGGTCTCACTAAGCCTCTAGAATCAACATCTTTTCATGTTCAACAACTTGGGGTACTCATCCCCTTATTACTCACGTTCTCAATTTTCTTGTATTCATATTTTATTCAAATTCTTTCATTCAATCTTATTTATCAATCATGAAGTAAAACCTCTAACTATTTATTTTCATAATACACTTTTCATATTCATCAAAACCTCCTCAATAAAAGTTAATAAAGATTCAAACATAATCTAAAGAATTTCATCATTTAAAAATTCATCTTTTCATTTTCCTTTGATTCATTTTGAATCAATCTTAACATCTTTTCATATTCATCAAAGCCTCCTACTCACCACAGTTTCATGCATATCTCACCACTATACACTCCATACGTGAGCCCAGAACCTATCAGGAAGATATTCAATATCCTGAGCGACGGGAAGCTATTGCAGAGGAGTTCCGTGCATTTGATCAGAATGACAATTGGGCTGTTGTTCCACTACTTATGGACGTCCTGCATGCTAGTTGTAAGTGGATCTTCAAGGTCAAATATTGACCTAACCCATTGAGCGGCACAAGGCTCGTCTAGTTGCTCGAAGATTTACTCAGGAGCATGACATTGATTATGATGAGACTTTTGCTCCGGTTGCACAGATGACTACAATTCCCACTCCTTGCCGTTGCCGTCGTTCGTCAGTGGCCATTATACCAGATGGACGTGAAGAATGCACGTCTTCATGTTACCTTATGTTAAGTTGTTTACATGCATTCTCCTCATGGCTTTACCACTCATCATCATGTTTGCTGTCTGCGTCGAGCTATATATGGCCTAAAACAGGTCCCTCGAGCCTGGTTTGAGTGTTTTCGCCCTGTCATCACCCTGGTTGGTTTCAGTCAGAGTTCACAGGATCACTTTATGTTTATTCAGTCATCACCGCAGGGGAGGGTACTTCTATTATATGTTGATGATATGATTATTAATGGGGACGACTCCACAGATATTGCATCCACCCAGAAATACCTTCACCAGCAGTTCCATATGAAAGATCTTGGTAGACTACTCTACCTTGGGGGTCTAAAGATTGCCCATGGATATCGGGGGATGCTCATTTCTCAATAGAAATACACATCATATATTATCTCCGCCCCATGTTTCTCTACAGTCAATCAGCCGATACTCCCTTAGAGCTTTATGTGAAGCTTCGTCCCACAGATGGTGAGCTCCTTCCGTATCTACTAGATACAAGCAGATTGTTAGACAGCTTGTCCACTTATGCATGACCAAACCCAATATTGCTCATGCAGTCAGTATTGTTGGTCAATTTGTTTCCGCTGCTACATCAGTTCACTAAGGTGCTCTTCTTCGAATCCTCAGATATCTTCAAAGCATCATCACTTGCTCATTATTCATGCCTTCTACATTCAAACTGAAACTCAATACATATTCTGATTTAGATTGGGCGGTGATCCTACTACCAGACAGCCATAGATTTCTATCTTCTTTTTGGTGATTTGCTGATCTCAGAGCATCCACAGTCGTTCAATGGAAAAAATGGCAAAATGCATATTTTAGCAATGCATTTCTTCGAAATGCTGCAGTCGTTGAAAGGTAAAAAATCCATAAATTTATTTAAAAAGTAATGATGTTTCGTTTGTTAATAAAAAAATAATTTATACAGGCCGAAAGTTAAAAAATATTAATAAAAAATACTGGACGAAACATGATGTTTCGTCCCAAAGGAAATTAAAAAAATAAATAAATAAATAAAAGGAATGGGACGAAACATGATGTTTATTCCCACATGAGAATAAACATGATGTTTATTCTCATATGGGAATAAACATCATGTTTATTCCCACATATTTTATTTGGTTTTTATATATTTTTTTAATTCGGACGAAACATCATGTTTCGTCCGATCAATTAAAAATATAATTAAAGATGTTTCGTCTGCTATAATATGCATTTTGCTATTTCGAATGCTATTTCTCCCTTTCTACTGTACACAGATTGCTAAAAAATGGCAAAATACATCACGACTGTGTGTGCTACAGTACCAAAAAAATGGCAAAAATGGCAAATAAGCAAACGACTGTGGATGCTCTCATGGGGAAGCAAGAAACATGCAGTTTTTGCATGTTCTTCCACAGAAGCTGAGTACAGAGCAATGACATTTATTATCATACATGAGTGATTGTTCATGTTTGTTAGCTATTATCAGATATGAATGTCACTATTGCAGGAGCTACTCCTCTTCATTGTGATAACTGGAGTGCGCCATGAGCGAACGAAGCACATAGAGATAGGTTGTTACTATGTTCGTGGGCATTTTGAAGCAAGGCCCATTTCACTTTATTATGTTAGCAGGCGTCAAACTTCTTCACCAAATCTCGCATTGTTCAGAGATTTGGTTACATGGTGGGCAAACTCACACAGTTTGACCCACCGTGAGTTTGAGAGGTGGTGTTAGATATTGTATTATATATTTAGTTCTATATCGGGTTATGTATCATATTAGTATTTAGTTCTCTCTGATATATAAGAGACATTGTACTAAGTTATAATCAATCCAATAATATTTCCCAATTTCTCTGTTAACCTTAACAAATGACAGTGAGACCATTTAGCTGCTGCTACTGGTACTCTAGATCCCTTCTTCTCTTATGAATGCAGCCCACCACCCAACACCATGCTGGGTATGCTGAGATATGGATTGTGAGATAGACTGCGAGTGATGGGCTTATTTTGAGCATATTAGCATTTGTAATGCATAAGTTCTTTTTCTTCTTTGCATTGCTAGTAACTGCTTCAAATGCTTGTCTTATTTGTCAACAATTTCTGTATGACGGACATGGATGAATTTTTTCCCCCAGTATTCATTGGTTAATGTAAAATTCATCATAATCACATAAAAGTTTCACCACCTTAACATTTATCTCACATTTATCTAACATTTATGTTTGTACAATATTGAGAATGATCATAAATACATTATGATTAGTGTCATTTTCATTTATGATTTATATTTTGAGATGACATAAATGTGTTCCCTTAAACAATACTTTATCATGAAGATATTGGGGTCAGTGACATGAAACCTGAATCCTTTCTCCCGGGTATAACCCTCTTGAGGATCTTTCATCTGTTAAACTGATGCCCGACCATTTCCTCCTGAAATGGTCCATCCCAGATTTACCTCGCTCCAGGATTATATTCCTCGTCACTATTCTTGATTGGTTTCTTCATTTCATCACCACACTGGAAATTATTAAATGATCTCAATATTCCTGTTCATCCTAACATTGATTGCATTTTACCGTTATGAGGCTTTCATTCCTTACCTTAATCCTAAATCAGTTTTGCTACACATCCAGTTCAAGCCCTCAGTTTCAACTACGTTCAAAATTGCCCTTTATAAAATGGTAATCGATATAAAGATGAATGTTAAAATTTATAAAAGATTCATTAGTTCTTTCTAGGCTGGGTGCTTCATTGAAGCAATGGTGCTCTTCCCTGAGATGCAACTCACTAGTCCTCCGCCTAATGCATTCACCCTCACGACCGTTCTTGCCACCTGTGCCAAGCTTGTAGCCTTGGATGAAGGAAGATTGGTTCATACCTACATAGTTAAAGACAATATCGAAATGAACGACAGATTGCTTGCTAGTCTCATCGATATGTAAAGTGTGGTGACCTAGAACTGGATTTTCATATATTTAACGACCGAAATAGCCCTAAAAGTCAGTGTTTACCCTTGGATGGCAAGCCTGAGAAAGCAATCCAACTTTTTGAGAGAATGAAGGAAGAGAGCATTGCTTATGATATAGTGACATTCGTGTCTTTGCTTAGTGCTTGTAGGCATGGTCGGTTAGTTAAACAAGGTGAGTTTTACTTTGATTCCATGAAAAAAGGTATACGGCAGTGATCCGAAGCTTGAACATTATGAATGCCTGGTGAATCTTCTTGGTCAAGTTGTGCTCCTGGAAGAAGCTGAGGAGATCATATCGACAATGCCTATGGATCCAGACATTGCCATATGGAGTTCATTGTTAAGCGCTTGTTGAATTCATAGAGATGTAGAGCAAGGAGCGAGGATTGTAAAGCTCTTGGATCTTAAGAACATAGGGTGGCATGTACTACCTAGCAAATTTATATTCATAGCTTGGAAGATGGGAAGCTGTGAAGTATGTGAGGAAGCGTATTGAAGAGAGTGGTGGCAGGAAGAGTCCTGGTGGCAGTTCCAATGAAGGTGTTCATCAGTTCCTTTGGGAGACCGATCTCAGCCTCAAACTAAAGAGAAACATTCGTTCTTGGATGACATAGGGATTAAATTTAAGGAGGCAAGTTATTTTCCAGAAGTAGAGGTGGTCTTGCTTGATATCGATGAAGAAAGCAGAGAGACTGCTCTCTTTAGGCGTACTGAGAAGTTGGCAATTGCTTTTGGAATTATGCACACTGCGCCAAGGACAGTTATTCGGATTTTAAAGAATTTGCAAGTTTGTTTGGACTCTCACGAAGCGACAAAATTTATTTCAAGAGTTTATGATCAGGAATTTTGGTCTTTAGAGTGACTTCATTTTGTATCTTGAAATTATCCTAAATGAATTTCTTTCTACTTCAAGTTTTAGTTTTTACTATAAAATTTCCTTACCCTGGTTTAAATCCCAAATTCAAAATTCCAACTGCCTTGAATCCAAAATATCTTTAGGTATTTAGGAAATCTTTTATAGAACACATCAAGTCTTTATATAGATAACTCATTTCTCAGAAGGACAGATATGTCAGATGCTTAGTTTGGTAATATCCTCGTAACATACCTGTAACTAGTTATTTTGATGTCGAATGCATTTGAAATTTTTAGTTTAGCGACAATAGTTCTACGGTTTATGATAAGTTGCGTACTTTTTTGTGCTTAATTGAATTGTTCTTCAAAAGAAGTGAATCCAAATGCTCATCTAAGAGCATCCGTAGTCGTTTGAACCCAAAATTTGGGTATTTGACATTTTGAAATAAGAATTTAGGGTTGAGTTGTAGTCGTTTGAATCCAAAATATCATTTTTTTTAATTTAAAAAAAATGATGGACGATAGATGATGTTTTGTTACGTTTAAACTTTTATTTAAATTTTAAAAAATCATGAACGAGCGATCAAATCTTGTCCGAATAACAAGAGATCAAATTTCGCTTGAGACCTATTTAAATAATTAAAATAATTAAATCTTATTTTTCAAAAAAAAAAACCCGTTATGTACAGTTGTATTTCAGCCACGGTCTAAAGAGAAAAGGGCAGGTGACCTCGGCCGTTGGATCGGGTCCACATATCAAACCGCTGACTCTTAACCCAAATTCAAAATTCCAACAACCTTGTATTCCCAATAATATGACCGGTGTAGCTCCTCTCTCCCTCATCTCTCACTCTCTCTATCGTTCTTAATCGCTCTCTTCAATCCTCCGAAAAAGAACCCCCAAATCCCTCAAAAGAATTTCACGAGGTCGAGACGAGAACAAACCATGGGTGAGGAACCCAAAGAACTCTCAGCCCTTGAAGCGATCACCCAAGTATTCCAACCCCACGGTATATATCTCTTCCTCTTTCCTCCTATTTTTTAGATTCGAATTTTATTATTTTTTTGATTGTTTTGAAATGGGTTTTTGTTTCTGATTCTAATGGTATGATTACGCACGGATCTTGACGTTTCTTGTTTGTGTGTTGTGAATTAGAAGATGGATAGACCTTGCCCGAGAATGTAAATGTCAAGAAATTGGTACAGGTTCGATCTTTAGTTGAATTAATGTGTGCTCTATCTGATTTTGTTGATGGGTTTTTTGATTATTTCCTTTTTTCTGGGTTGTAGTTGTCCTTTGTGATCAAGATGAGGATTGGGCCAATTCGGAATATATGGATGATAAACAAGAGAGCAATCAGGCAATCAGGCAATTTAATTTTGAGAAATGGGTTTTTTTTTTGTTGTTGAAATTCAAGGAGGGTTGTATCATATCATATATGTTGTAATCGAGAGCGAGTCAATGGTTTCCTTCTTCGATCGCCAGCTCTTTTCCGTGCATCAGCTTCTTGGTATGGATATCGTCCTACTACTTTTCCTTATTTGAATTCTTGAAAAGATGTATATGTAATTTTTTTTATGTTTGGTTTTGTTTTAGGGACCAAGTACAACAGCTTACTGATGAAATGCCAACACCAGACTACTGAAGCAACCAGTGCATTCGAGAGTGTGAACCGGAAATGAGGCATTGAAGAAGTACACTCAGGAGTGCTTGGAAAGAGAGTTTGTACAATGAGATAATTGAACTTAAAGGGAATATAAGGGTTTCTGTAGATGTCGGCCTTTACGTTCAGAAGATATGTTGAAGTATCATAGAATTCGACCAGTCTCAAGATCCGGAGTTGTCAGTTGTTTGCTCTGACCATTCAAAGAAACAGTTCAGATTTGATCATGTTTTTTATGCAAAAGGTAGACAAGGTACAAATACAAAGTTTATGTTATTGAGGGTTTCAATTTCTTCGTTTTTTGCTTAAATAAGTCCGATATCTTTTTACCATCAATATATCAATTTATAGGTATAATCCCTTAATTAGCTGCATATTTAGCTCCACATGGTGTACGATTATATGCTGAATAAGCTAGCTGATCTGCAAAATAGAGCTATATTATCCGATTACGTTTATGGGTATCTAACATAGACACTTAATGTTATTTAGTGTTCTTACATTTTTATAAAGTTAATGTTACTCGTGTGTAAATTACGACAAAATCTGTGCTTATTAAATCAATTTCCTTACAGCATTTTACATAAGTATGTTTAAAGTAGAGAGTTCCTTTTCCTTCAGTTAGGTTTTTAATGTATGAATGAGTTTAATATAATATGATTAGTACATAAACCCTGATAACGTAGGAGCTTTAGTTTAGTCACGAGGACAATATGTATGGTATTAGAGTCACCTTAGATTCTAAATAGCATGAACACATATATGCCGAGACGGACACACACAGATGGGGGGAGATTTTAAAGAACTACCCTAAAATATCCTCTGTCGTGGCAGATTTGTGCCTGACACGGCATGCTTATCAAATTGAAGTGTTTCTGCTTCATAGCTTAGGTTTGACTCATACTATGCACATGTTTCAAGTGTAATATTTAGAAAGTATACCTCATTTCAGCCCACAAAATGGGCTCTCAACCTGCATCTGCATACTATAATGTAAATCTACTAAATTGCTCAATGAGCACTACTAGTTCATTGTTTTGGTGTAGTGATAGGGACAACAGTAAACACTTATCTCTCTTATTTTGTAGTAATATTGCTTTGTTTAAATAAGTAACCTGCGAAAATGGTTCATCAAGCAATCATAGCTTTATATGAACAAAATTAACATTTTATAGCTGGTGTATATTTACATTTTTTTTGGTAATATGTACACTTTTAAGGAACAAAATGAGCTCTCAACCTGCATCTGCATACTATAATGTAAATCTACTAAATTGCTCAATGAGCACTACTAGTTCATTGTTTTGGTGTAGTGATAGGGACAACAGTAAACACTTCTCTATCTTATTTTGTAGTAATATTGCTTTGTTTAAATAAGTAACCTGCGAAAATGGTTCATCAAGCAATCATAGCTTTATATGAACAAAATTAACATTTTATAGCTGGTGTATATTTACATTTTTTTGGTAATATGTACACTTTTAAGGAACTTAGCTATAATCTGTATGAAGAGGTCATGCTTGCTGAGACATTGCCAGTTCTCAGATCCGTACTGGATGGATATAATAATGTCTGTATATTTGAACTGGCAAGACTTTCACGATGGAAGGAACCTTGGAAAATCGAGGTGTCAACTAACAGGCATTGGAAGAACTATTTAAAAGTTCTAAAATTTAGTTACATATGTTTTCTTCTGCTTACAACATACAAAGAAAATTCTTAACAGCATATGTTTTCTTCTGCTTCTAAAATTTAGTTAAATTTGTCATATATTCAAACACCTAATTGTTGTTGTAGGTTTAAAGTAATGCAAGTAGTAGATGGAACTCATGCTAAAACCTTCGGCATAGAAGATATGTGGGAGATACTCCAAACGGGGAAAAATAACAGATCCAATGCAAAGGAACTCAGTAGCTGTTCTCATTGGTAGTATTCTCGTCAAAGTACATCTTTTCAGTACATTTTTTGTCACTTAATGAAGTCAATTCCTTAGAATGGGTTCCTTACACGAATTGGAAAAAGTATATACATAGCCTATGACTTATTTGTCTTCTTGCATAACTGTCGTCAAGAAAATATTGACTAACGATTTTCTGGAGGAGCTAAAATAACTTTTAGTCAGTTCTACTAACACCTATTTTAATTATAAAAGTGCCTTTAGAGTTTAAAAAGTAGTTTACGCACTCCAAAAGCAACATTAAGTCACTATATTATATCTTCTTTCACAACTTGGTGAGAGTGACCATAAAGGGCAAGAATTGGTGAACGGGCATAGGAGCAAGAGCCACATTTGGATTTAGCTGGAAGCCATCAATTAGGCAAAACTGAGATGGAAGGAGAAAGGTTAAAGGAAATCTCTGTTCACAAATGTCCCTACTTGGGGATGTTAGAATTTTTTCCCAAACTGTCCCACTTTTTGAAAGTTTTTCCCAAACTGCCCTATTTTTTTTTAAAATTCCCAAACTGCCTCACTCGTTTTCTGAAAGAGCGATTGGGTTTTAACCAAGCCCGCTTTCTCAAAAAGCGAGTGGGTTTTTTTGGTAAATACTTTCAAAAGTGGGCCAGTTTGGTAAATACTTTCAAAAAGTGGGTCATTTTGGTAACTAGTTCCACTCGAGGTATGATGTTTTATATAACGCCTTCATTTTGATGTTTGGTAACTTGTTACCATAATTGACCCACTTTTTGAAAGTATTTACCAAACTGACCCACTTTTGAAAGTATTTATCAAAATAACTCGCTCACTTTTTTGAGAAAGCGAGTTTGGTTAAAACCAATCGCTTTCTCAGAAAGTGAGTCTAGGCTTTCGAAATTCAAAAGAAGCGATGATGTTTTAACCACACTCGCTTTTTTCAGAAAGCGACTGAGGCAGTTTGGGAATTTTTAAAAAAAGTATGGCAGTTTGGGAAAACCTTTCAAAAAGTGGGACTATTTGGGAAAAAATTCGAGATGTTATATCTGTACTTGCTTCCGAGAACCCACATACCTTACAGGTCTCTATCGTATTGTTTTGTCTCTGGTAATTGAAACTATCTCTTGATTTGTTTGCTAACAGATTTTACATGATAAATCAACAGGAACTCTTAGCTTACTAACTTTTTTTTAAAAATCATATTTAGCTTACTAACTTGCTATAAGGCTCTCTAGAAGTGAGTTCCAGTTTCATCTTTTTCACATTATATGAATCAACATGGTTATAGATATTAGATGTTTAGAGGATACTTTTTTTAAGCCCATTTAAATAGAAGAAAAAAATTAGAGAGAACTTTGAAGCCTTTATGAATAAAATTTGGAAGCCTTTATGAATAAATTGCACGGGTAACAAGTTTGTTTTGAAACAATGGTACAATATAAAGTTTTCCAATGATAAAAGTTCGATGGACAGCTATTAAGAATAAATAGCACGGGTAACAAGTTTGTTTTGAAACAAGGGTACAATAAAATTTTCCAATGATAAAAGTTCGATGGACAGCTATACTAACTTTTGTTTATAGCTTTATTGGGGTCGTTATTGACTTATTGTTGATTGTGATTCTAAGAAAAAAATAAATTAATTTGATGCTATAAGATCAGCCAAAAATCTATTGGGTAATGCCATTCAGGTTGCAATGAGTTAGGCATGATATGCATCACACATAATGTGTGTAAAGTAATATAATGAGAATATTCTATAACAATACAATTTTAAGAAAAGGATATTTTAAGCAACGTTGGGCACAAATGAATGCCCCAATTTGTCTCAAGTGAAATTTTTAACTTTGAGTTGAAGTTGTTAAGATATTGGAGAAAAATTAAAATTTACAATGATGCATATTACCAGGTAGTGGTATTTTCTTAACATAATTATCTTAATAGTTGTTTTGTATATGTGGCCGCTAGCTGAAAAAAAGTTAGGTCTTTTACTTTTTTCGTAAAAATTCACATAATGTCATGTTCTTGATTGTTGATGTAATCTTATTATTTGAAAGTTCAAATATGTAAAATTGTTAGTTTTTTTATTCTTTTTGTATTCACATAATAGTCTTTTAAGGGATTCAATATCCATATACTTTGTTTCTATACAACTTTAATTGTCAGTAAGTATTTTCCTATTCAAGAAATAATTAAAAGATTGTTCTCTTATGGACAGGTGCTGCGATGACAAAGAATGAACGAAGGATTAACTTGGAGATGGAGATAGGAGGGAGAAGTATCAAAGAGTAAGCTTTAAAATTTGTGAATGAGAGGAACTACTGATTGGGTATGAACCAATTGTAAGGAAATTTGTTTGGCCTTTAGTTTTGCTACTACGTGACTATGTTTTTGATAATATCGTTTATCCATTTTTATAGGGTATTGACGGTCGCTTTTTTACTATTTTGTATGTATTTTGTATGTATTTTTACAAAAATTGGAAAAATTTACTCTCTTTCATCAAATTATAATTAGTTTATTTTGAAGAATTTTTGTTTGCAGTGTTACTTTTTTTTCTTTGATTATCAGTGTTTAATTTATCCAAAAACATTAATCTAGTTTAGCAGGATTATTTAACATATGAGATATTTGTAAATAGTTTGGACTGTGAGGGGCATAAGCAACAGATCATCGAAAGAGCTAAGAGAATATCATAGCAAGTACAAAGTTTAAAACAAAAGCCATTGTTAATTATTAATTTGCGAACACAATTACCATAAATTAATAAGCTTAAAACTTTTATGTGAAGGAGTGATACCACCAGAGACACAACAAAGTCAATCACCAGAGTCTTCTCCCCAGGCACCATCTCATGACCGCAGTATTCATGAATATGTAGTCAACTCATATCTTTCAATATTCATTTGTGATTCATGATATCCTGTATATCTATCTGATACAAACTTTTAACTTGCTGATACTACTGGGGCCTCTACTAATAAGAAAATATTTCCATTTATTCTGCAGCTTTGGCTGATGAGGATGTTGTTGAGGTTGAACAGTCAGGGCATTATGAAGAGATCTACATAACTGAAGGCCCCAAACTATATCAGTTTGAGCGAACAACTACAGTTTAGTTGACACATGTTCCTAGTTTTTTGACTTTTGAGTGAGCAGCTATAGTTTAGTAGCCCGAAAGTTTAAGTTTAGCTATGAAGCATAACATAAATTGACAAGTATTTGTGACATTATCACCATCATTGTTCGAAATTTTCTTCTCCTGTTTCATTAGTACATCTATGATACAACTGTCTTTGATGCTTCTCATGTTTAATCTCTGTTGCTACATTCAAGCGTTAAATGCTTTATCAAGAACATGGTTTCTTGACAATGTTTTTGACGCATGAAATTCATCCATAAACAGGAAGTTAGAACAATTTAGTTTCAATTTGTAATTCAATTCCACAGTAATGCAGCTGGCAATTCCAATGATGTAAGAAGGATAAAGAAAAATGGTTTTTTGCATCATGTTTGGATGGTAGGTTCTTGTTGCTTATTTATGTTGTAATTGTAAGTCCCAACAGTTTATTATAATTAGTTTTTGATTGTTCTTTGTATTTCTCTACTACATTTTGTAATGTTTATCCCATTATGTACCTGGATGTAGCTGTGCTGCTCTGCATTGTCTTCCTTTATTCTTTTGGGTACTATCTACTTGTGGTAGTCAGTCTCAATTTGGTTTTGTGGAGACTTCTGTTTTGGCAGTAGCCCAAGTTGGGTATTTTTCTGACTGCGGCTTTGCTTCAGTGTTGCTACTAGCTTATTCTTTAGCTATTTCTACTTGGTCGGAGTATAGCCAGTTCTGTATTTTGCTTTTTCTATTTTTATGAATTGTAATTTTACTTCTTCGGTTCTTATTGCTTCTTCTCTTTGTTTGGGCTGCATCTTGTGCATCCGATGAAGACGATCACTGTTGTTTTTTTTGCTACGTATGAATGGATTTCTGATGGTTTTTACCATTAAAAAAAAAGTATCTCCCTACATCTGTAGCTCAAATTTGTTGGGAGGTATATTCTGCAGCATCTTTCTTCTCTTTGGGTATATTTTGAAATTAGAATAGTGAGGATAATTTAAAAAGTAATACGATACTTTTGGAGAATAATAGAATGAGTAATTAAAAAACAGTACCATTTTCAGAAGAAAATTTCTCTTCAAACTAAGGGCATGCACTTCCAAGTCAGGAATCCGGCCACGAAGTTGGTAAGGAGGAGGGTTGCGTTAGACAATTGACAACCAGCACAAAACTTTGTCAAATCCTATGAACATGAATTCTAATAATAAGAATGGAAAATCAAGATTCATGTAGCCGTTCCCAAATAGTAGGGAAAATGCTTTGTTGTTGTTGTTGTTGTTGTTGTTGTATTTAGTTACGGTGTGATATACTTTTACTAAAGTGTTTTGATTTTTAATTTTGTGGATTCAACTGTAGTTTGGAGCTCTGCAAATGAATGAATCTTTTAGGGGGTGTTGAAGGACTGGTGAATATCCATCACAAGGAGGTTGTTGATTGGTATGCTGACTATGGAATTATTGTTTTAATTAACTTAACTTTCGTTCCCACCAGACCCAAAAATTTTCTTTTGAATTTTATTTGTATGACATGTTGTATTCTACAATTTCGGAATCTTTGAAATTACTTAAAAGATGGATTATGCACATTGATACAAACCATAACAAAAAGGGATGCAAAATTTTCAGAATTTTAATTGTTTTGTTCCATCGGCCCGATTTTCTTCCATCATTTAGTTCTTTGTGGCGAATTTCCTATGCATATGCTTTTGTTTTCTTCTTATATATTTGTCATTTGCGTGCATTCTATTGTCATATATATAAAGTAGATTTTGAAATAATTCTTAAAAAAAAGAGAGAGAACCAATTATAACACATTCTTCAGTCACGCCACATCTAAGGCTTAATGGTGCCGATGGCTCTTCTTGAAACGTTATTGTATATGAGTATCTTCACTTTGATAGGTCTCATATTAAATCGTTTGGAGCAGGCTGACGATAATTTTCTATTGGGATCAGTCCAACAATTAGGCAAACACCTTAAGCTTCTCCTAGCAAAATAATGAAATGAAAATTATTTTATTTTTTGTAACAAGTTAATTCCGTGGTTGCTACACATGAGAATGTCATTAATTAAGTCGATATCACATTTGAGATAAGATTTGACTAGATGACTAGAGTTGTGAGTTTTTTTTTTATTTTTTACAATAGGAGGTAATAGTGGCGAAATCCATTATTCTAAGATGGAGAATCACCTAAAGTGTATGATTTACTTTTCTCAATTATATGCATTTACTAAATACCGCTCTTTTTCAAAATTTAAAAGTGAGTTTACAATATTTGTTTAGTTTTCTTATTCATCATCTAAATTTTGTCCTTTTAAAAATTGTTTGATTCTGAGCTATTTCCAAATTTATTATTTTAATTTCAAAATTCTTACTCAGTTACTCTTAACATGGGGTCTTAGCTGCATGGTTTGGACTCTTCCTCTAGGCTACAAGGTGTCAATTTTTAAAAGGGACTAAGGAACTTTTGGATGGAAGACATAAGCAAATTTTCTTTATATTTGTGAAATTTGGTTCCTTGTTTATTTCGAAATGTACTTTTTTGTACTATCCAAAAACAATGTAATCAAACTTGTTTTCTAATATAAACAGAACTTATTATTGTTAAACTCACTTTTAATTAAACAGGTTACCAAGAATATGAGTTTGATATGCTATATTAATTTCTTGATTTTATTGCATTATACAATTAATGGTTCTTCGCTTGTATACATTTTATGTTTGCGTGAATAAATTTCTGATTGGTGAAAACAATTTACAAGTTAATTGATTTTTTATTTTATTGTTATAGACCGGAAGGATTTTAATACCAACTCATACTCAGCAATTTCAACATATAATCTCACATTTAATAAAAAAATATTGACCAAGTAATTTTATAATTTTGTTAGTCTCATGCATTCTCTTTTGAGAAAAGAGAGAACCTTTTCGATATTTTTGATATTATTTTCGCTCTTAGGCGCGGATTTCGGATTCGAGTCAGTTGGAGCTCCGATTCCGACCCGAGGACCCGTACTTCACTCCTCCCTCAAATTCATAATATTTTTCCGCCATGCTCCCCAAACCCACCACCAACCACCCTCTCCTCTCTCTCCTCTCAAATCAAACAAACCCATGCTCTAGTTCCTATTAGGGATCAAAATCTGGGCTCCATTGGATTTGGCCACTGAGGAAAATTAGGGTTGAGAGATTGGAGAATTGGGGAAGAACTGAATGGGTTTCTTGATTAATTTCTTGATTGAATGTACAGACTCCATCATGCTCTTTATATGAGCTGAGATTACATAATGTGCACATAGTGCTCCAGTAATAACTGTCCAACGATTCATATAGAATGAACTAGTACCTGGCCCGCTTACAAGACCTGACCCGAAGTCACCATTCAGAATGAACAGTGTTTTTTTTTCACTAATAGCATGTATCAATTCTCAACTGATACATATACAGACCTATGTCGTCTTCATATGTTCTCCATCTACAATTGTAGCTATTACACCCCGTAACAACTCCTCCCCACTTAGTTTGAGCTTGTCCCAAGATCAAAATCAGAAACTGCACCGAATATCATCTGCATCCTCCCAAGTGGTTGCAGAAACAGGTTGAGAAGTCCATTTGATCAGTAACTTGACACCAGCACCTACCCCTTTCTTGTAGACTCTCATATCAAGCAAAAAATTCAGGCATAACATTCTTGAACTTACATTCGGACATCTTTCACAATGAAGATCAGATCAAATCTACACAGAATTTTGATATGCAAATCAATAGTCATGTGCAGTCTTAAGATCATCATATTGTCCAGATGGAAGGTTAGCAGCTGCAAGTACAGATGTTCTTGAATTGATTATTGTAGGGATTCCTGTTGTAACAATAGATATAGTCTACTGCTCCATTGCTTCATGAATGATAACTCTGTTCTCATGCCTCATTTTATCAACTTCATCAATACAGACGACTCTGCCTTTAGCTAAAACCAGTCTTCCCAGAAAAAATTTGCACAAACTGTTGTTACGAATAACAAAGCTGTAATACATGTAGCAAATGAACCTTTTCCGGAAGTATAGACAGTAGTGGGAGCTGTCTTTTCCACAAACTTGAGGAACTGTGATTTGGCAGTTGATGGACCATCAAGTAACTAAACATGGATAATTCCTCTTAATCGCACACCATCAGGTAATCTCTTTTTTGATCCTCCAAATAACAAACATGTTATGGCTTTTTGGACATCATCATGGTCAGATATTGACTGACCAATCATGGAACATATCTTGTGTAACACCCCGCAAAATAAAATGATTTGTTTTGCATTATTAAATAGTATTAAATTGGTAAAGTTGACTATTTTGACTATTTTCTTGAAATTGCAATTTTGCACGTGCAACACACGTGCAAAGTTAGGAATTTAGAATTCTTAAAATTTTATGGTTAATGATTGATTTTCCTCATTTATTTATGATATTTTAATTTTCAGATTTTATTTGAATTAATTTGACTATTTTATGAATTTGTCGTTTACACGTGCAAATATTTTTTTGGGTGCAAATCTCCAATTTTAAATTTATGAATAAATTATCCTACTTATAATGGAGTATATCCTAAATTTTGAGATTTTTCTGAATAAAGAAACTATTTTTATAAATACTTCGAAAAGGAGGGGCTTTTATGTAAAAACCCAACTGGATCTCAAACAAATAATGAAAATTCATTTTTATTGATTTTTGGGCTGGCCATGGTCATCATTGAAAATAAAATATATTTAAATTTTATTTAGATTTGATTTGGTAAATATTTAAACAAATATGGTATTTTTGCAAATATGAAATTTAGGTTGGATCTTGTGCAAATGTCATTCTTGGAAAGTAAAAGTAAAAAAAGTCTAATATTTATTAGTAGATATTATTTCTGGACTTTCTGGATATTTGCAAATATTTTATGACATATTTGCAAATATTACAAAGAGAGGGATTTTTGTGCAAAATTACCACTTTGGGTACAAATCCAATTTTTTAATCTCTGGGCTATGCTGGATGGATGGATAACTCAGTAGTAAACGGATTTGGTTTTTATTTTTATTTATTTAAATACTTTATTAAAGAAAGATCTATATATGTAAAAGAATATTTGTTAAAGGATGTTTTCATATAACTTGTAAAACCCTAAAAACCTAGATTTTGGCCTATATAATGGCCATTACAGTCGTCCCCTCCTCTGCAAAAACAAAATATTATTTTACTATTGGTTTTCTTGGAGTTTTGAAACAAGGATCTTGGATTTTTGGGAAAGAATGGCTTTTTCTTATTCTCTTTATTATTTCGGTTGATTCTTCAATAAGGTGAGTAGCATATGTTTATTTTCTTTTGTTCTATGCATGTAGGGGTGTAAAATGAACAGGACGGTCCGTCGACCGTCCGAGTCCGGTTCGAGAAATGGTCCGACCGTGGACCGTCCGAACTGTTATACGAACCGAACTCGAACAATTTATTAGGTCCGATTCTTTACCGAGTTCGAGCCGGACATAAGTCCGTCCGAATATTATTGCGGTCTGATGCTTTATCGAACCGAGTCCGAACAATAAAAATTTTGTCCGACCAAGACCAAGCTGGACATAAGCCCGTCCGAGAAGAATTTCGGTCCGAGCTTGAACATATGGTTGTCCGATCCCGCCCAGTCCGATATACAACCCTATATGCATGTTGTATGTGATGATTTTTTTTTATGGAAAAGTCTTGGCTCGAACCAGGGACGCTGGATTTGAGCCGCCACTCAATTACCCTCCCCACCCAATGCTAATCAGGACATTGCCTGTTGGTGTCGTATATTTGTTTATTAGAAAGCATGCTAGAGGATTATATGATGATATAATGAATTGTTGATAGATGGATGAATTAAAGATTGAATCTTTTCTTGAAAACTATGCTATTGATAATTAAAACTACATATAGATGACTTGAGATTGTTCAAGAACCTAATAGAAATTATGAGTAGAATGTTTTCTTCCATGTTCTTGCCGATTTGAACAAATACCATGAGATTGTATGATGTTGTGCATAAGGGGAATGGAAATTCAGTTCTTTACTGTGAATGAGTATAAGTATACTCTGGTTTGATAATTTGATAAAGTAAACTTGATTCATACATGTTATAATTGCTTGTATTCATGGATAAACTGATGTAAGTGTTTGGATATGTGTTCAATAAATTTTAAAGACGGGTTTTGAATCGAAGAGATCAAGTTTTGAATGTTGTAAAGAGGGGTATATTTTGGGTCTGACTCGGTTCAGCTGAAATTGGTTTTTTGTGATTTTGTGAACTTTTCAAATTGATTCGATACTTAGATTAAATTTAACCCTACACTACTCCTATATACTGATTCTAAATGCTTAAACACTTATATATATAGACAATATATACACATCTATATAATAAAACACAAAGAAAGCTATCAAGTGGCTCTCATTATATAGGGTTGAAATCAATGGTCCAGATCTAACTTCACAAAACATATTTTCCTGCCCAAAAGTCCAAATCCCCAAAACAACTTCTTTATTTATTTATTTATCTCTCTCTCTCTCTCTCATTCTCTCTCTATTTACTCAGAAATTTATATTTTCAGATTTCAGGTTTGTAAATTTTCAGATTTTTATGCATCTTTTTATTGCTCATGTTACATTGAAAATAGCAAATATCTCATCAACAGTTAAATTTCATCATTTTCCATACCCAAAGTTTTAAGAAGTTGGATTTTACAGCCCCATTTATAATTATTTTTCAACATATACTAATGGAAACATGAACTTTTATTTACAACTAATTATTGTTGTACTATTCAAACTTGACCTACATAATTGTTGTTTTACTGTTTACAAGACTTTCATAAGATGTATCATTCCGAAGACGTGCTGTAGGCACGTGCCCACGGGAAAATCTAGTATATATACAAAGATCTAAATGTTTCTGTTTTGAAGACTGCCGAAATTGATTTGATGATTTTTATCAAGTTTTGATTGAGATATGATTTGTTTTTGTGCTGATATTGAATCCAAACATTATACTACTCCTAATTGATGTATTTTGATGTTTAAACTGATGCTTAATTACCCTATGCATATATATATACTACTTTGCTGATTTTGAAGAAATTTTGTGAAAATCTATTCTTTTATGGATTTGATGAGATTTTGATATGTTTTATAAATCCTTATATGTTATACAAGTCGTATTTGATCATCTCAGGAATTTCGTTTTGCAAATTTACGAGTTTATGAAGTTTAATCGATGTATCAGTAAAACATGCACAGAATTTCAAAACTGCAACCTGTTGGAATTGACAGTTGACTGCTTCGTGTGAACTGAAGTCGACAGTCGACTATCAGTTCTTGAATTTCGGATTTTTTTTTGCATGACAGTCGACCGCTTCGTTTTCGAACTGAAGTCGACTGTCGACTGTCAGTTCTTGAGTTTCGGATTTTCGCATAACAGTCGACTGCTTCGTTTTTGAACTACAGTTGACAGTCGACTGTCAGTTCTTGAGTTCCGAATTTTTGCATGACAGCCGACCGACCATTTTCGAACTGGCTTCGACAGCCGACTGTCAGTGTTGGCTGATGGGTTTTTTTGTTTGTGAGTTTTCTGTTGTTTCTCTTGAACGATTGTTTCTTCGATATTACGGATTATTGGATTATTGTTTTAGATTGTGTTTTTACTACAGATTACAGTATTTTATAGAGAGTTATATTTTGTTTATAATAGAATTTAAAATGTACTTCTATGACTTTAGAAAGTGAAATATAGATGGTTTTTGAATAAATTGATGTTTTGCAATATTCTACAACTTCAAAATATGATTCTCAGTTATTTAATGGATTTAATACTTTATTTCAATTCTGAAATTTATGAGTACAGTAAATGAATTCAGATTTGTTGATTTTGGAACATTTTTCTTGATATAAGAAAGTTGAGGTTTTGTGGTTTGGCCAGTTGTGGCTTTGTTGTTGATCAGTTGAGTTAAATCCGGTAGGGTACACCAACTCTAAGAAATTTGCAATTAATTAATTAACTTAATAAGATAAGGATAGACACTAGATGATGATATGATGAAATGGGTGCAAACATGGGTTATGGACCTCAGTATGGCTTGCGGTGTGAGATAATTCCCAGAATTATCGAGGTGTAAGTGAAATAGTCTCCGAAATTACCTGCGGTGTGAGATTGATCTCCGGAATTATTTGGGTCGAGGCGACGCTCATGGGGTATTCGTGTGATGAGGCGCCATAGCTTGTGGTGTGGGGTATTCTCGGAGATTCCAAGGTGTGAGTGAAATAGTCTCTAGAATTATCTGTGGATAGAGATTGACCTCCGGAATTATCGGGGCATGGGCTAATACTCACAGTTTATCTAAATCTCGTAGTAGTCATAGTAGTAGGATTAGTTGCATAACGAGGAATTCAACCGTACAAAGTGGAGTACAATAAGGGCTTGCACCGGACCTATGTAGAGTGGGATGCATAGAATCCGACAAGTATGCATTAGAGAGTCATCATATTGCCTTTGTGTTTTTCTTGACTTGGTATTATGCATATTATTTTCTGTTTTCCTACTTATTTATTGTTATTTCATATTCCATTTGTTACTACCGCTAGTATGTGTTGTTTAAAACTTTATCCTTCATATTTTATTTATGATGTATTCCTTTTGATGTCACTCATACCGTTATGGTTGACTCCTGTAGTTTTGGGGGTTAGAGTTATCTTTAGTCTCATATTTTACAGGTAGGTACCTATAGCATTGGGATTTGGATGCATGTGGTAAATTATGTTGTGGCTTATGTAAATTGTAAATGAATGTGTTGTAAAAGAAAGAAAATGTAATTCAAGGTGTTTAAATTCTGCTGTGCTTTGTAAAAGAGTTGATGTAATAAAAAAAGTTTAAAATTTTTCCTGTATTTGGTTTCTGTGTTTATGATTACAATTGAATTCGATTTTGGAATTTGTGCCAAGTATTTCTAATTTTAATTATTGGAAATTCGGGGCACTACATCTTATCATAAGCATCAGGTCACTGAGAAAATTCTTTAAATTCCATCTCTTCATCTAGAGTGAAGGAGGAAGGTCCACAAGAATTTTGTTCTCGGTTTTGTTCCAATCCTACAACTCTAATGTATGGTTGTTTAACTTCTCCTGCTCCTTTCTGCGATGCAGAAGCTTGGAAAACACTATTTATCCCTATAACCGTCAGCTTTGTGCCTAGAACAATTGTTTGAACCAAGTGGCGATCCACCGACAAAAGCATATTCCAAGGTAACTCCCTAGTTGGAACATCCTTTGGATTTTCCTAGAACGTAAGAGTATGGAGATACAACATACTTGCTCTTATCAGGAACCACAATCCAAGGATCCAATGGGCATGCCTCTTCCCCAGGCTGTGCAAGATGATCAGAAGATCTCGGCACAACTGCATAACCAAGCCTAGGCCGGCAAGCTACAGTCTTTATACTCTTCAATTCTTGCACATCAAATTCACATACATCGCCGTCGCCTTCGCCTTCGCCTTCACCTTCGCTCTTGAAGAAGCAATATTAATTCCAACAATCATCACAAGCTTCGATTTGTACTTTGCCCCAATCGACCGAATCAAAACGGAACTCTCCTTTGACGAAAGAAAAATCCGAACATCCTCATTTTCAGATTGAAGCATAGATATGAAAGCTTGAGATTTCTTGTACTCTTCAATATATATTCTCTGTAAAATTCAAAATGTTTCAACTGAGAAGATAACTTCACAAGTGCTTTACTGTAGACTTCAAGCTTGACAACAACATCCATGTAGGCCGATTCTTTGATCCCCAACTGTACAAGCTTTAATGTCGGTTCGATGATTTTTTCATGATTACCAATTGGATACACTGATTCCATTCCATTAACTTCTTGCTCCAATTTTGAGGCTTTAGCATCAACTCTCATAATATCAGCATTTTGTTTCAAAATCGAGACTGTACCATGGGCAAACTAGAGTAGTTCTTCATGTTTTACCAATACTTCATCTAGGTATCTTAAGAATGACTTTATCTTATATATATCTTCACAAAGCTGGTGAAAGATCGGGCTACTTTGAAGCTTGCCCAGTGGTAAGAAGGTTTCCTTACCGTTTGCCAAATATTGTATGCTACTTATAATTGCATTATGAACTTCTTTCCTTCCTGTAAAACAAAGTCCAAGGACTTCCAATAAGACAAGAACCTTTTCCTTAGTTGGTATTTCTAAAATCTTGGACAGTATAATGCCTTCTAAGGCTTGACTATACAGAAATACGACTTCAAAATACACTGGGTATAAGGCCACAGTAAGACCATTAAAGAGGCCAGCTCCCCCAATGTACAACTTAGTTTTTTTCAAGCTTGTCAATGTGTCCATTGGTGTCATCATCGCCATAGAGCCCTCAAGGAAACCAAATGAACTTTTTGACACCAAGATACAACTTCAGTTCATTCTCTATTTCTTCCTTTTCTTGGTCATGCAATTCATCAAGCACCTTGGAGGTCTTCTCACCACTATTTTCCTCAACTTCAAGATTAAACAAATTATCTCCAACTACTCCATCTCTATTCTTTCCAATGGTAACAACATCACTCACACTCACTTCATCTACAAAAATCGATTTGTTAGCTCTCCCATTATCCTCTATAAAGATGAAATCTAGTGGAGTTAAACCCACTTCAAATGTATTGTTAGCAAAACAACTGAAACACAAATCGTAATCAAACAATTTGTTGCAATGGTATCTTTTACAAGAACAAGAACTCCAACACCAATTGCAATGGTACTCATTATCACCCTCACTGCCTTCATTTCCATCTTCCACTTCCAGAATATTAAGCTTTTGAACTTTCTCCACCTTCTCACTTCTTCAAATTTCCATGTCACTCTCTACTCTAGAAGTGAAAGGAGTGAAGTTAGGGTTTGATACCTGGATTACAAGATTCGGATGAGGAGTCGATTGAAGAGTCGATTGAGGAGTCGATTGAGAAATCGATTGTTTTTTTTATTTTATAATAGGGATAGAACCTGCAGATTCTAGCCAATATATTCACAAACAAAAAGGTCATACAGCCAACAGTTTAGGTTCAAGTACAACATCAGAACTAAAAGAAAAAAGATAGCAGACTATTCTCCCAACATGAAAGGAGAGAAATACAAAAGATGAGAAATCGATTGTTGAATCCATGATTGATTGCTCTTCATTTCTTTCATTTGCCCTAGGATGTAATCAAGCTGCTTTGACACTGATTTCAGTTGCAAAGTCATCGATCGGATCTCCTTCTTCATCGTCGACGTGCCTCCGACGTCTCGCACTTCGTCGTTGATGAAGGCCGCTTTGATACCAAGTTGTTAGGGATCAAAATCTGAGCTCCACTGGATTTGGCCATTGAGGAGAATTAGGGTT
The DNA here is from genome assembly GCA_017893485.1 of Hemerocallis citrina. Taxonomy (NCBI): domain Eukaryota; kingdom Viridiplantae; phylum Streptophyta; class Magnoliopsida; order Asparagales; family Asphodelaceae; genus Hemerocallis; species Hemerocallis citrina. Next base: position 177,436,608 of record CM030367.1, read on the forward strand.
GAGAGATTGGAGAATTGGGGAAGAACTAAATGGGTTTCTTGATTAATTTCTTGATTGAATGTACAGACTCCATCTCGCTCTTTATATGAACTGAGACTACATAATGTGCACGTAGTGCTACAGTAATAACCGTATAAGGACTCATAGACTGAACTAGTCCCTGGCCCACTTACGAGACCCGACCCGAAGTCACCATTCAGAATGAACAGTGTTTTATTACAACTAATAGCATGTATCAGTTCTCAACTGATACATATATAGACCTATGCCATCTTCATATGTTCTCCATCTACAATTACAGTTATTACACCCCGTAACAGTTCCTCACCCCTCCTTCCAAACTCCTATCCCTTCTCCTATCCATCACATACTTGCTCTCGGCTAATGGGCTGGGCGTTAAGGAGGTGGGCAGGTGAGTGGGCAGGTCTTGAAGGGCGGGAGTTTGAGGGGAACCATTTTGTGGGGAATGTGTTGGTGAGGGTGTATGCTGGGGATGCAAGGAAGGTGTTTGAGGAAATGGCGGAGAGGGATTTGTATTGTACTTGTTGAATTCAATTATGGCGGGCGGAGGTGTTTGATCGGATGGCAGAGACGGATGTGGTGTCGTGGTGGAGTACTATGACTGCTGGGTATGCTCAGGTATGAATTAAGTGATGTGCTTATTTTGAAATGAATAGTAGACTGTTAGCATGTTAGAATTTGTAATGCACAAGTTCTTTTTCTTCTTTACGTAGCAAGAAATTGCTTCAAATGCTTGTCTTATTTGTTAGCAATTTCTGTATGACGGACATAGATGAAAATTTTATTTGTAGTCTTCAATTGTTATCATGTAAAATTTCATCATAATCACATAAAAGTTTCACCACCTTAACATTTATCTCACGTTTATCTAACATTTATTTTTGTACAATATTCAGAATGATCATAAATACATCATGATTAGTGTCATTTTCATTTATATTTTTCTAGATAATTTATATGTGTTCCCCTAAACAATACTTTTTCATGAAGATTTTTGAGTCTAAATGTTGTATCATGTTCTGCTGGGTATAACCATGCTAAGGATCTTTTATCTGTTGAACTAATGCCGACCATTTACTTTTGAAATGGTCCAACCTAGATTTACCACTCGCTGCAGGACTATACTCCTTACCACTATTCTTGATTGGTTCTTCATGTAGTGCCCCGAATTTCCAATATGATATCTCAAAAATACGTGGCACAATTCCTAGCATCAACTTCAATTGCAATAGTAAACATAGCCAAAAATACAGATAATTTTTATTTCAACTTTTATTGCAACACTTGTTTACAAAACACAACGGAATACAAAACACCTTGAATTACAAACTTTCTTTACAACACTTTCTTTTACAATTTTTACATAGACCATAACATCAATTTAGCACAAGCATCCAAAACCCAAGCTATAAGCACCTACCTGTAAAACATGAGGCTAGAGATAACCCTAACCCTCAAAACTACAGGGGTCAACCATAACGGTGTGAGTGACATAAAAAGAAAACAACATAATTAAAACATAAAGCATAGAGTCATAAACAACATGTATTAACAGCAAGAATAAATGAAATGAGAAATAACAATAAGTAAAGCATGAAAACATCAAGGAATATAAGATAGTAAATAGTAGAGCATGAAAACAACAAGTGAAACTAGACTAGGTGTCAAGTGTAGGAAAACAGAAAACAAACATGCATAAAACCAAGTCAAGAAAACACAATTGCAATATGTTGACTCTCTAATGCATACTTGTCCAATTCTATGCATTCCATACCACATAGGTCCGGTGCAAGCGCTTAATGTTCTCCACTTTATAGAGTTAGATCTCTCGTTATGCAACTAATCCTACTACGGTGATGGAAACAAGATCCAGAATACTCCGCGAATAGGCACCACAGCTCTCGACGTGCAAGCATCATGTAAGAATAGCTTAACAACTGGAGAATCACCTCCCTGTCGTGTACCTCACGAATAGGCTTGCGAGGCTCTTGACGTGTAGATACACCAGGTACATTCCGTGAATAGGACCGCCGACTTTCGACACGCAAATGCACCCTGCATGCTCCGTGAATAGGCCTGCAGACCCTCAACACGTGAACATACAAATATCCTCTCGAGACAGAACAACAAACAGTCCTGGAACGCATCCATTGGAATAACAAAACCAAGAGCATATACTTACGTTTCCCAAGTTCCATCACATCTCCACTAGTGCCTGTCCTTAAGTTGGTTATTATTAAAACACAAAAATTCCTCCTCTCTAGAGTTAGTGTATCCTGCCGGACTTAATTCTACAAAACAAACCCAAGACCCCTTTGGTCTATATCCACAAAATCTCATCTGCCGGTCCACAGGACCCCCACTCAACTCCTAGAGATTCACAACTCAACCATCAACAGAAATTAAATCTTTCTTTATAATCTCTTCATTTTATTTCATTGTTAACTACTCACAGTGAGAAATAAAGTCATTCATTCATATTGATTGTATAAGAATATATATACATATATATATATAGAAGATCCTCTTTAAATAAAGTATGCACAATGTGTATATAATCCCCTTTTTCTAAAATGCAGCTCTGGACTATATGCAGATATAAAGGAAAAATGAAGCATCTGTGTGTGTGTATATATATATATATATATATATATATATATATATATATATATATATATAGAAAACTCTTTGTACTGAAATGAAGTGTATGTATGTTTATATCTATGATATATATAGAAGATTCTCTCTTTACTGAGGTGAAACATATGTAGGTTAGAGAAGTTGATCAATGCAAGTTATTGTAGAAGTAAAACATATGCAGATTTTAGGAAAACTCCTCTTTACTGATTTGAGGTAAGAGTATGCAGGTGTAGAAGTGAAAGCAATTGCAGGTTATAGTAGTAGTGGACTATAAGCAGGATATAGTAGAACCCTTTTGAGTGAAGTATATGTATATATATATGATATATATATAGAATCCCCTTGTTGTTGATATGCAGTATATATAAATTGGTCCTATGTAGGTATATAGAAAATTGATCCTCTATGCAGGTAGTGTAGAAGATGAACATATGCAGGTTATAGGAGAGGAGATGAACTATGCAGGTTATAGGAATAGCTCATATGCAGGTTGTATAGAAAATGACATATGCAGGTACAAAGGAACAGATCATATGCAGATATATGTAGAAAGAAAGCTCTTTTTGAAAAGAAGCATATGCAGGTAATATAGAAAACCCCTCTTCTCTGATTGGGTATATGAGTATGTATTTGATATAGAGGAAATTCCCTTTTACTGATGTGGAGTGAAAAAGTATGCAGTTTATGAAGAAGTAAATCCTTTAGTGAAAAGAAGTATGCATATGCATATAAATGATATATCTATAGTATAGAGAATTCCCCCCTTCACTGATATAAGGTATGTATGTAGACAAGTGAAGATGCACTTTATTTTATTGAAACCTATGTAGACCCTCATATAACTGATATATATATGAAACTCCCTTATACTGAATTGGAATACATATATATATATATAATGGCTCTTGTACTGAAAATATGCATATATGCAGATATGTATATATATAAGAAAACTTCTCTTTACTGAGATAAAGTATAAATGTGTGCATATAGAAATTTCTTAACTGATATGAGGTATAGGTAGGTTTGTGGGAAATGAACCATTATGTATATATAGGAGATATATATAACCTGTTATTGATTCGGAGTATATATATATATGGGTAAATTGCGTATAAAATCACGACCTTTTTATGAGTTGCAAATAAAACCCCACTTTTTCAATATTGCAAATTAAATCATCACCTTTTCTAAACATTGCAAATTAAATCATTACGGGCTGTTCAGCCATACATGCTTGTCTGGGATATGTCTGGCTGAACAAGCATGGATGCAAGGGATCCCAGACATATCCCAAAACCTACATCGGCTAATGATTTATACATCGGCTAATGATTTAATTTGCAATGTTTAGAAAAGGTGATGATTTAATTTGCAATATTGAAAAAGTGGGGTTTTATTTGCAACTCATAAAAAGGTCGTGATTTTATACGCAATTACCCCTATATATATATATATATATATATATGTATATATATATATATATATGGAATCCCCTTGCACTGATACGAAATTTATATATATAAATGATGTGTCAAAAGGACTTTCGATGAAGTGAAACATATGCAGATGTTAAATAAAACCCCCTTATCTGGTTTTGAAAGGATCACATGGAGATTTCGCATATAACTGATACATAAAAGGAAAACCTTTTACTGATGGAGTAGGTGTGCAAGTATAGGTATATATGATATCTTCTTTACTGATTTGAAGTGAAATCCTGCAGGTGTAGAAAATGCCTTCACTGCATACCCCAAAAAAAACTATCAAACACTATATTTATGGCTACAATTACTTAGACAAGATGCAGGTGGGGGTAAATGTGGATTGTTCATGTGTGCACCTGCACAAAGGGCAGCAACAGTCTGCAGTTGCACCCTCCAGCGGAGTATTTTGGTACTCAGACCAAAATTAATCCCTTCACTGGTTGACTAAAAGTTTAAGATTGATTCCTCTTGATAGTAATTGAGGTGTATTAGGACATTCATAAAGCATCAGTAAACCCCCAGGACTCAATATATATATGTGCAGTAATAAGTTTAAGCCTACTCAACTCACACCCAGTTAAAGCTTTGGATTTTTGTGCATGTTTCCACTGATATACACTTAGACTTTGTAAACTCCAAATCTATTCTCCTGAGAGGATCCATCACCTCCAATCATAACATATAGGGGTTGTTTAAAAGCATCCAAACTTATCAAGTTCCCAATTTGAGATCTTCCTCAAATTTTCTTCAAAAGTCAGCAAGTAGGGAAAATTAGGTATATGCATGGTGTGATTAAACATCAGTGTTTGTTCTAATTTGACAACTCTATGAATATATATGTATATATATTGAATCAAAAAAAAATGCAATTGGACAAATCATACTCAGTCCTCAAATTGCCAAAATCAACGAAGACATATACACACACACAGAGATCCGAAGTGCACATCACTTCCTTCACTCAAAGCTTGTTTCTTTTAATTCAAAACTTATTATACACATACCCAAATCATTTACAACAGTCTACTCCATGATTATAAACAGTTATAATTACATTTCAACCAATTTTAGGCATCAACAGTGAGTATGCCTATATCAACAAAAGCAGATCCCCTTTGTTCACTTGTTTGTTTTTCTTTTTATGCAATACATCTCACAACCATTATATACATTCAAATAGCAACAAAATAACTGCAACCATCCTATTCATGATCTCTATTGGCTTCTTCAACAATCACAAGTCATTAAAATTAGGGTTTTAATCCTCAACCATAGGTTTCATGAAAGAATCAATTTTTAAGTCATCTACATATCAAAATTCATCATATCAACATACAATCCCCTAGCATACTTTCTATTCAACAAATCACCACATGCAACATGCTTAGAACAAAAAGAAAACAAAAACATGTCACTCACCTTGTTGAAGAAATCAAACGAAGTTAATAAAGAACAAGAAAAATCTCTCCTTCACAAAAAATCCAAGATCTTCTCTTTAAAACTCCAAGAAATAATAATAATAAAATCCTTTGTGTTGTGCAGCAAAAGACGGATGCACTCCACCTTTTAAATAGGCCGGAATATAGGTTTTTAGGGTTTGTAAGCAAATTTGTAAAATACCTCTTTTAAATATATCTTTATGTATATAAATCCTTATACTTGGAAACTAAATAAAACCAACTTAATTGAGTTTTAAAAATCAAAATAGTCCCCCTTTATCAGCCGGCACTGTTTGAGAAACCCAGAAAACGATTTTGCATTTTTGTCCTTCTAAACGGCAATTTTGCAAAAAATATTCTTTTTTTAATCAAAACTTGCAAAATAAACCAAATTCAACTAAACAAAAGGTAAAATTTTTAACCCTGAGTTGACTAGGCATCAAGCCCAGCCCAAAAATCTGAAAATCTGGAGTTTTTACTCCAAGTGGTAATTTTGCACAAAAGTCCTTTTTGTAATCTTAAAAACATTATTTAAAAATCTTGGGTATTACACTTCATTTGTCTACCCTGGAAATTATTAAATGATCTCAATATTCCCATTCATCCTAACATTGATTGCATTTATCTTTATGACGCTTTCTAGAGGTGGCCGATCATACCGAAATGAGCCAACCGACCGGTTTTTCAACCAAACCAATCGATTTGGTACTGAAAAATTCGGTTACCAAAAGTATGGTACGGTACAACCGTACCGAGTTCTAAAATCCGGTTCGGTTTTGGTATGAATATGGTTTAGTCGGTATTTTACCGTACTGTACCGAATGGAACATTACAAGAATGAAACATTTGATTGAAGAACTAAGGCACTTCAAGTGAAATTAGTTGCAACTGTGGTACATTAAGCTGTGCTTAAAATTTTCAATTTGGTTATTGATAATTGCAGTTGCACCAATGTTGTGTTGGAGGATATAAAAAAGGAGCTACCTATTAAGGTTAGACCATATGGAGATTATAATGCTTGCAGAGTTGCATCTATATTCACACAATAATCTAGGTATCAGAGAAAGCAAAGCTTTCTCCAATATCCATACATTTTAGATACATCTCAGGTCCTTGAGTAATTCAGTACTTGAGATGTGTGTCAAAGCAATTTTTCTAAGAATCCTAATTTGTGTGACGTATCTGAGTTTTACTGTGATTGCCTGAGACTATAAATTTTTCAGTTTAATCTTATTGAAGGTGCATTTAGTTATGTTTAGATTATCTATAAATATATGAAAAAATATTGTTCAAATAATTGTATATTGTGTCTTAGTTTGTTAACTTACATTCTCAGAATATAGGGTGTGTAAGTTCACTTTTCACTTGTTCTTTATTCTTTGTATTTAGTTTGGGTTTTATGTGTTTAAAAAATATTCTTTTAACTAAGATAAAGTATAAGCAATTTTTTTTGGGTGTGTGTGTAGAAATAAAGTATAAGCATTGAACATAAAATATTCCACCGGTGAATTATTGTTATGCATCAACCAGCAACTTAGGTTTTTAAGATTGGCCTAAAGTCAACTCCATATCATGTCATAGACTCATACTGTTATATGCTTCCTTGTGTTTGTAGTCATATTTGGTATAACACCAATATCGAACCGTACCAACCGAAGTAGTCGGTATACCGGTTGGTAACGGTTTGCATATTTTCAAACCGAACTAGCTTGGTATGGTAATGGTACAATGTCAAAAAGTCCGGTACCGTACCGAGCCCACCCCTAAGGCTTTCATTCCTTACCTTAATCCTAAATTAGTTTTGCTACACATACAGTTCATTCCCTCAGTTTCAACTACGTACAAAATAGGCATTTATAAAATGGTAAATGATATAGAGGTGAATGTTAAAATTTATAAATGTTTCATTAGTTCTTTGCAGGCTGGGTGCTTCATTGATGTCCCATGAGATGCATTGAAGCTCTCCCATGATATGCAACTCACTAGTCCTCGGCATAATGCTTTCACCCTCATGACTGTTCTTGCTGCTTGTGCTAATCTTGTAGCTTTGATGGGTACATACCTATATAGATAAAGCCAATATCTAAATGAACGACACATTTCTTGCTAGTCTCATCGATATGTATTCTTAAGTGTGGTGACCTAGAACTGGCTTTTCATTTATTTAACGACAGAAACATCCCTAAAAATCAATGTTCACCCTTGGAATGCAATGCTTGCAGGCTTTGCCATCCATGGTGAATCTGAGAAAGCAATCCAACTTTTTGAGAGAATGAAGGACGAGAGCATTGCTCCTGATAAAGTAACATTCGTGTTTTGTTTAGTGCTTGTGGCCATGGCAGATTAGTTCAATAGGGTGGATTTTATTTTGATTCCCTAAAAAAAGTACATGACAGTGATCTGAGCTTGAACATTATGAATGTCTGGTGGATCTTCTGGGTCAAGCTGGGCTCCTGATGGAAGCTAAGGAGATCATATTGACAATGCCTATGGATCCAGACGTTGCCATATGGAGTTCATTGTTAAGCACTTGTCGAATTCATGGAGATATAGAATGGGGAGCGATGATTCGAAAGCTCTTGGATCCTAAGAACATAGGGTGTCAAGTACTACTAGCAAATTTGTATTCAAAGTCTGGAAGATGGGAAGATGACAAGTATGTGAGGAAGGGTATTGAAGCGAGTCTGGTTGCAGTTCAAATAAAGGTGTTCATCAGTTCCCTTCAGAGACCAATCTCAACCTCAAACGAAAGATATATATTCATTCTTGGATGATATGGCGATTAGACTAAAAGAAGGCAGGTTATGTTCCAGAAATAGAGGCGGCCTTGCTTGATATCGATAAAGAAGTTAGAGAGACTGATCTTTCCAGACATACTGAGAAGTTGGCATTTGTATTTGGGGTTATGCACACTGCACCAGAGATAGTTAGCTGGATTGCGGAGAATTTGCAAGTTTGTTTGGGCTCTCACAATGCGTCGAAATCTATTTAAAGAGTTTATGATCAGGGATTTTGGTCTTAAGCTAACTTCATTTGTATCTTGAAAATATTCTAAAATTTCTTTCCATTTAAGTTTTAGTTTATACTTAAACTAAAACTTAGCTTTGTTGGCCATCTGAGGCTCCCCTCTTGTCCAGTTGGCCGTCTTCCTGCTGTCTTCAGAGATTTCTGATTTTTGCCTGGCTTCGTTGCTTTGTCTTTAGCTTTGTTGTTGTCGCAAATGTCTCATTATGTTTCGGTGTATCGGCTTCTGTTGTATGTATGAGTTATGGTTTTTTTACTGCCTCTAAATGCTGTCCTTGTACCGTACTTTGCTTATTTATGAAGATTGCGTATTTTTTGCTGGCTAGAGTTTTCGGACTCCATCCTGGGTTATAAAAAAAAAGTTTTAGTTTTTACTATATATTGGATGTATGTTTAAGTATTTTGTCTTTTATTAAATTTTCCTTACGTCACAATGCACACGCAACTTAGGACTTTTGATTTCAAAGCAACACAGGTTTAAATTTAAATCCAATAGGGCACGTATCAGTTGCAAATTGGAAAAAGACCACTGCTACTAAAACAACGTAGGGATTATGCCCCAAAAAGGGCTCTCAACATGATGCGGGAGAATATTAGAATTTAAATAAAATACACAACCTTTGCCCCCAACTTTGGAGACTACACCAGGGTTGCTTCACACTTGTAAGCTGGAAAGTTGGAAGCGACAACAAATAAGCATTACCCGATCAACGTGTTATATAACTTCGAGGTTTCATGTAGGAGGCAAGAACATTTAATAGTTGCGAGTTTAAATTAAATTTCTTCATAATATTACAACTAAAATGTTTAAATTAAATTTGTTCATAATATTACAACTTAAATGATATGTTTATGTACATCTGAAAATAGTTGAAAATTTTGAGTTTTATACTTTGTCCACATCATACTACTTGACCCCTCAAACCCATTATGTATAGTTGTACCACATCCATGATCTAAATCGGAAAAAAGAAAGGAGACCTCAGCCGTTGGATCTCATCCACAAATCAATCGGCTAACTCTTACTCCAAATTCAAAATTCAACAGCCTTATTATATTCCCCAATAAAATCCCAGATGACCGTTGTAGTTCCTCTCCCTCTCACTCTCACTCTCTCTTGTTCTTGATCAATCTCTTCAATCCACACACAAAAAAAAAAAACCAAATTCCAAAAAAAAAAAAAATCAAGAGATTGATATGAGAACAAACAATGGGTGAGGAAGCCAAAGAACTATTGGCCCTTGAAGAGATCACCCAAGAATTTCAACCCCAGGTATATATCTCTTCATCTTTCCTTCAATCTTTTAGATTCGAATTTTTTTTGTTGTTGATTGTTTTGAAATGGGTTTTCTTTTCTGATTCTAATAGTATGATAAAGTGCGGAACTAAATGTTTCTTGTTTGTTTGTTGTGAATCTGAAGATGGAGAGATCTTGCCTCGAAAATGGATCATGTTAAGAAATTGGCATCGATTCGATCTTTAGTTGAATTAATGTGTACTCTGTTAAGAAATTGGCATCGATTCGATCTTTAGTTGAATTAATGTGTACTCTGTTTGATTTTATTGATGTTTTTTTTATTATTACGTTTTTTTGGGTTGGAGTTTTCAAGATGAGGATTCGGTCAATTCAGAAGAGATGAATGATAAACAAGGCAACATTCAGGTGATCAATCTCTCTCTTTCTCTCTCTATATATATCTCTGTTTTTCAGTTTGTTTAGGAAATTAAAATTTGAGAAATTAAAATTTGAGAAATTGGTTAAATTTTTCAATTTGTTTTGGAAATCAAAGATGGTTGTATCATACCATCTCACACACTTGAAAGTGAGCCGACGGTTTCCTTCTTTGATTGCGATCTTTCTGCTGCCCTTCAGCTTCTTCGTATGTATCATTCTACTGTTTTTCCTTATTTGAATTCTTGAAGCGATATGTTTTTTTAATGTTTTGTCTTGTTTTAGAGATCAAGTACAACAGCTTACAGAAGAAATGCCCAGACCAGACTTTTGAATCTGCAAATTTGTGAGGAGTTGAGCAACAAATGCATTCAAGAGTGTCAGCGAAAATACGAGGCACTGACGAAGAAGTTTACTCTGTAATGCTTGCACAGATATAATTGAACTGAAACGAAACATAAGGCGGTTTTGCAAATGCTGCCGGACTTTAAGTTCAGAAGAGATGTTGAAGGTATATACTTAGGTGGTTGAATTCGATCAGTCTCATGGTTCGAAGTTGTCACTTGTTTGCTCTGATAATTCAGGTTTGATCATGCTTTACCCAAAACATAGTTACACAAACACAAAGTTTATGTTATAGAGGGTTGCAAATTCTTAGTTTTGCCTACCTGAAGACAGTTTTTTGGTTACCTAAGTCCGATACCTTTTTACCATCAATATATATCAATTTATAGATCCACATGGTGTACATCATATGCTGAATTAACTAGCTATTCTGCAACACAGAGCTATATTATTCGGTTGCATTTATGAGTATATGATATAGACACTTAGTGTTATTTAATGTTTCCACATTCTTATAAAGTTTACTTTACTCGTGTGTAATTAACAAGATGTGTGCTTATGTTTCAACTAGAGAGTTCTCTATTAATCAATCTCCTTACAGTATTTTACATTAAGTATGTTTCAATTGGAGAGTTCTCTATTTCTTCAATTAAGTTATTAATGTATAAATGTGTTTAATATAATATGATCGGAATATACATCCCTCAATGGATCAACCCTCATGACAACTTAGTAGTTTTAGTTTAGTCACGACTCACGAGGGCACTACGTACAGTATTAGAGTCACTCAGATTCTAAGTAGCACAGACATGGAGGAGATTTGAAAGAACTATCCTAAAATAATTCGTGTCATGTCAGATTTGTGTCTGACATGGCATTGTTACCAATTTGAGGTGTCTGTGCTTCATAGATCAGGTTTGGCTCCGTTTATAATGGAAAGTCTTAATAAATATACCTTGTTTCAGCCCACAAAACCGGCTCCCAACCTGCATTTGCATGCTAGAATGTAAATCTAAATTGCTCAACCACCACTACTACTACAATGTTTTGGTGTAGTGACATAGACATTCAACAGTAAACACTCACAATAAGAAAGCAATTATCTCTCTTATGAAGTAAGGAAACAACATACTGAAGTGAGGAAACAGTTATTGGTGTAGAAGTGCTCATGTTGAAACTTGTCCATGTTGAAACTTTTGGCTCATGGAGCAGTGGTAATTTGTTGGTTCTTACAGGTATTTAATTAGTTCATTATTGTTCTCGCAGTATAGAGGTGCTGGAATATGTAATTCCACTTGTTGACATTTTTGTGTTAGAAAGCTTTCTTCCCCCCTCTTAACTTGTGCTAAAGTTGACAACTTGACATAATGTTTGTAGGCTCTTCATCTATAAATTTGGGAGGCCAATTTCCATCACTTTGGAAATGTTCAATGCAATTCAATTCGTCTCCTGGAGAAATAGTAAGCCATCCAATTGAATGCAGTTCTTCGATGTCTGTTGCACTCAATCAAGAAGAAACTTTTGTGAGCAAACCCTGGAGGGTGGGCCGACAAACAAGCTTAGTCCAGCAAAATTGTAAGTACGTCAGTTTAGCTTCGTACAGTGCCTCCACGGCACATGCACACCCACCTGAGACAAGTCTGGCAGGATTTTATCACCAGCCGATCTCTGCCTTCACCTTGCTGGGGGGACCCCATCTATGGGCTCAAGCCCCGCAACCGAAAACTGACCCCACAGCACATTCTCAATGTTGCACCCTCCCACCATCTCCACCACTCATCCTACAAACGTGCCAGTAGCTCCCATAGCCGCTACCAAAGAGATAGCCGTGAAGAGGATATCTTCACCTCTCACACGATAGCGCTTTCTCAGGCAATTTATCACCAAACAACTATCTCGCTCACCCCACCAAACACCTTGCTTCAAGAGAGAGCCGTGGAGAGGATACCTTCACCTCTCTCACACACAAGCACTCTCCAGCGATTTCTCACCACACAGACTTATCTAGACTCATACTCCTAATCCGAGGGAAGAGTCGATGCTATCACGAGCCAATGGCCTAAGCTGGAGGGAGGTCAATAGTCTGATAGTAGGCACTGTGAAGACTTCACCAGCGACATCGTAGAACGAAAAAATCCAAACCCCACACCCCATCACCCCTAACACCAACAACTACCGGCCTGGCCCCTCGGTCCCCAAACCGAACCACCGACCTCACACACTTGAACCCCAGATCCATGGTGTTCGTGACAACAGGCACGGGAGGATGCTCTGGCGCGACAGTTGAGACAAGCACCCCAGAAGTTGAGACAAGTGAGCGCACATCACGGAGGGACCCCATCTTTGGGCCCAAGCTCCACAATCATGCAAGACAACCTAACTCCCGGCATCTGCACACGTACTACCAACCCTCGCAAAAGCCAAATCAAAGCCGTAGATCGCCGTGATTGGCCCTGAAAGAGTGGACATGGTGGCATGCGCACAGAACATCCAGGCAAATATCTAGCAAAGCCACCCAATCCCAACCCAACCCAAACCCCAACCCCAAACAACACAACCCCAAACCCCCACCAACAGATTAGTACACTCGAAAATCAGACTACAAAATTCCCAGAAACAGATGTTTGAAGTAAAAGAATATTTATTAAGGGATGTTTCCATATAACTTGTAAAATCCTAAAAACCTACATTTCAGCCTATATAATGGCCACTACAACCGTCCCCTCCTCCGCAAAAGCAAAATATTATTTTACTATTGGTTTTCTTGGAGTTTCAAAACAAGGATCTTGGATTTTTGCGAAAGAAGGGTTTTTTCTTATTCTCTTTATTATTTTGGTTGATTCTTCAATAAGGTGAGTGACATATGTTTGTTTTCTTTTATTCTGTGTATGTCATATGTGATGATTTGTTTATTAGAAAACCTGCTAGAGGATTATATGATGATATAATGAATTGTTGATAGATGGATGAATTAAAGATTGAATCTTTTCTTGAAAACTATGCTATTGATAATTAAAACTACATATAGATGACTTGAAATTGTTAAAAAACCTAATAGAAATCATGAGTAGAATGTTTTCTTCCATGTTCTTGCTGATTTGAACAAATACCATGAGAGTGTATGATGTTGTGCATAAGGGGAATGGAAATTTAGTTCTTTACTGTGAATGAGTATAAGTATACTCTGGTTTGATAATTTGATAAAGTAGACTTGATTCATACATGTTATAATTGCTTGTATTCATGGATAAACTGATGTAAGTGTTTGGATATGTGTTCAATAAATTTTAAAGAGGGGTTTTGAATCGAAGAGATCAAGTTTTGAATGTTGTGAAGAGGGCTATATTTCGGGTCTGACAAGGTTCAGCTGAAATTGGTTTTTTGTGATTTTGTGAAGTTTTCAAATTGATTCTTGATGGTTTTGATACTTAGATTAAATTTAACCCTACACCACTCCTATATACTGATTCTAAATGCTTAAACACTTATATATATAGACAATATATACACATCTATATAATAAAACACAAAGCAACCTATCAAGTGGCTCTCATTCAATAGGGTTGAAACCAATGGTCCAGATCTAACTTCACAAAACATATTTTCCAGCCCAAAAGTCCAAATCCCCAAAACAACTCCTTTATTTATTTATTTATCTCTCTCTCTCTCTCATTCTCTCTCTATTTACTCAGAAATTTATATTTTCAGATTTCAGGTTTGTAAATTTTCAGATTTTTGTGCATTTTTTATTGCTCATGTTACATTGAAAATAGCAAATATCTCATCAACAGTTAAATTTCATCATTTTCCATACTCAAAGTTCTAAGAAGTTGGATTTACACCCCCATTTATAATTATTTTTCAACATAAACTAATGGAAACATGAACTTTTATTTACAACTAATTATTGTTTTACTATTCAAACTTGACCTACATAATTGTTGTTTTACTGTTTACAAGACTTTCATAAGATGTATCGTTCCGAAGACGTGCTGTAGGCACGTGCCCACGGGCAAATCTAGTATATATACAAAGATCTAAATGTTTCTGTTTTAAAGGCTGTCGAAATTGATTTGATGATTTTTATCAAGTTTTGATTGAGATCTGATTTGTTTTAGTGCTGATATTGAATCCAAACATTATACTACTCCTAATTGATGTATTTTGATGTTTAAACTGATGCTTAATTACCCTATGCATATATATATATATATATATATATATATATATATATATATATATATATATATATATATATATATACTACTTTGCTGATTTTGAAGAGATTTTGTGAAAATCTATTCTTTTATGGATTTGATGAGATTTTGATTTGTTTTATAAATCCTTATATGTTATACATGTCGTATTTGATCATCTCAGGAATTTCGTTTTGCAAATTTACAAGTTTATGAAGTTTAATCAATGTATCAGTAAAACATGCACAGAATTTCAAAACTGCAACCTGTTGGAATTGACAGTCGATCGCTTCGTTTGAACTGAAGTCGACAGTCGCTGTCAGTTCTTGAATTTCGGATTTTTTTTTTGCATGACAGTCGACCGCTTCATTTTCGAACTGAAGTCGACAGTCGACTGTCAGTTCTTGAGTTTCGGATTTTCGCATGACAGTCGACTGCTTCGTTTTTGAACTGAAGTCGACAGTCTACTGTCAGTTCTTGAGTTTCGGATTTTCGCAATTAATTAATTAACTTAATAAGATAATGACAGACATTAGATGATGATATGATGAAATGGGTGCAAACAAAGGTTATGGACCTCAGTATGGCTTGCGGTGTGAGATAATCCCCAAAATTATCGAGGTGTGAGTGAAATAGTCTCCGGAATTACCTGCGGTGTGGGATTGATCTCCAGAATTATCGGGATCGAGTCGATGCTCATGGGGTATTCGTGTGATGAGGCGCCATAGCTTGCGGTGTGGGGTATTCTCGGAGAATAGGTGTGAGTGAAATAGTCTCTGGAATTATCTGTGGATAGAGATTGACCTCCGGGATTATCGGGGCACGGGCTAATACTCACAGTTTATCTAAATCTCGTAGCAGTCATAGTAGTAGGATTAATTGCATAACGAGGAATTCAACCCTACAAAGTGGAGTATAATAAGGGCTTGCACCGGACCTATGTAGAGTGTGATGCATAGAATCTGACAAGTATGCATTAGAGAGTCACCATATTGCCTTTGTGTTTTTCTTGACATGGTGTTATGCATATTATTTTCTGTTTTCCTATAATTGACACTTAGTTTAGTTTCACTTGATGTTTTCATGCCTTATTAATTGTTATTTCATATTCCATTTGTTACTACTGCTAGTATGTGTTCTTTATAACTTTATTCTTCATATTTTATTTATGATGTATTCCTTTTGATGTCACTCACGCTATTTTGGGGGTTAGGGTTATCTCTAGCCTCATATTTTACAGATAGGTACCTATAGAATTGGAATTTGGGTGCATGTGGTAAAATAATGTTGTGGCTAATGTAAATTGTAAAAGAATGTGTTGTAAAAGAAAGAAAATGTAATTCAAGGTGTTTAAATTCCATTGTGCTTTGTAAAAGAAAGAGAATGTAGATAGCAGACTATTCTCCCAACATGAAAGGAGAGAAATACAAAAGATGTGAAATCGATTGTACCTGGCCTATAGACTGAACTAGTACAGCAACTCATAGACTGAACTAGTACCTGGCCCACTTACAAGACCGGACCCGAAGTCACCATTCAGAATGAACAGTGTTTTATTACAACTAATAGCATGTATCAGTTCTCAACTGATACATATATAGACCTATGCCATCTTCATATGTTCTCCATCTACAATTGCAGCTATTACACCCCGTAACAGTTCCTCACCCCTCCTTCCAAACTCCTGTCCCTTCTCCTATCCATCACATACTTGCTCTCGGCTAATGGGCTGGGCGTTAAGGAGGTGGGGCGGGTGAGTGGGTAGGTCTTGAAGGGCGGGGGTTTGAGGGGAACCATTTTGTGGGGAATGTGTTGGTGAGGGTGTATGCTGGGGATGCAAGGAAGGTGTTTAAGGAAATGGCGGAGAGGGGTTTGTATTGTACTTGTTGAATTCAATTGTGGCGGGCAGAGGTGTTTGATCAGATGGCGAAGAGGGATGTGGTGTCGTGGGGGAGTACTATGACTGCAGGGTATGCTCAGGTATGAATTGAGTGATGTGCTTATTTTGAAATGAATAGTAGACTGTTAGCATGTTAGCATTTGTAATGCACAAGTTCTTTTTCTTCTTTACGTTGCAAGAAATTGCTTCAAATGCTTGTCTTATTTGTCAACAATTTCTGTATGACAGACATAGATGGAAATTTTATTTGCAGTCTTCAATTGTTATCATGTAAATTTCATCATAACCACATAAAAGTTTCACCACCTTACATTTATCTCACTTTTATCTAACATTTATTTTTGTACAATATTCAGAATGATCATAAATACATCATGATTAGTGTCATTTTCATTTATATTTTTCTAGATAATATATATGTGTTCCCCTAAACAATACTTTATCATGAAGAATTTTGGTTCTAAATGTTTTATCCTGTTCTGCTGGGTATAACCATGCTAAGGATCTTTTATCTGTTGAACTAATGCCGACCATTTACTTTTGAAATGGTCCAACCTAGATTTACCACTCGCTGCAGGACTATACTCCTTACCACTATTCTTGATTGGTTCTTCATTTGTCTACCTTGGAAATTATTAAATGATCTCAATATTCTCGTTCTTCCTAACATTCATTGCATTTATCTTTATGAGGCTTTCATTCCTTACCTTAATCCTAAATCAGTTTTGCTACACATACAGTTCATTCGCTCAGTTTCAACTACGTACAAAATTGGCATTTATAAAATGGTAAATGATATAAAGGTGAATGTTAAAATCTATAAATGTTTCATTAGTTCTTTGCAGGCTAGGTTCTTCATCGATGTCCCATGAGATGCAATGGAGCTCTCCTATGATATGCAACTCACTAGTCCTCAGCCTAATGCTTTCACCCTCATGATTGTTCATGCTGCTTGTGCCAATCTTGTAGCTTTGATGGGTACATACTTATATAGATAAAGCCAGCTTTGCCATCCCTGGTGAGTCTGAGAAAGCAATCCAACTTTTTGAGAGAACGAAGGATGAGAGCATTCCTCCTGATAAAGTAACATTCGTGTTTTGTTTAGTGTGTGTGGCCATGGCAGATTAGTTCAACAGGGTGAGTTTTATTTTGATTCAAAGAAAAAAGTACATGACAGTGTTATGAGCTTGAACATTATGAATGCTTGGTGGATCTTCTGGGTCGAGCTAGGCTCCTGGTGGAAGCTGAGGAGATCATATTGACAATGCCTATGGATCCAGACGTTGCCATATGGAGTTCATTGTTAAGCGCTTGTCGAATTCATAGAGATATAGAGTGGAGAGCGATGATTCGAAGGCTCTTGGATCCTAAGAACATAGGGTGTCAAGTACTACTAGCAAATTTGTTGTCGAAGTCTGGGAGATGAGAAGATGCAAAGTATGTGAGGAAGGGTATTGAAGCGAGTCTGGTTGCAGTTCAAATAAAGGTGTTCATCAGTTCCTTTTAGAGACCAATCTCACCCTCAAACGAAAGATATATATTCGTTCTTGGATGATATGGCAATTAGACTAAAAGAAGGCAGGTTATGTTCTAGAAATAGAGGCGGCCTTGCTTGATATCGATAAAGAAGTTAGAGAGACTGATCTTTCCAGACATACTGAGAAGTTGGCATTTGCATTTGGGGTTATGCACACTGCACCAGAGATAGTTAGCTGGATTGCGAAGAATTTGCAAGTTTGTTTGGGCTCTCACAATGCGTCGAAATCTATTTAAAGAGTTTATGATCAAGGGATTTTGGTCTTAAGCTGACTTCATTTGTATCTTGAAAATATCCTAAAATTTCTTTCCATTTAAGTTTTAGTTTATACTTAAACTAAAACTTAGCTTTGTTGGCCATCTAAGGCTCCCCTCTTGTCCAGTTGGCCGTCTTCCTGCTGTCTTCAGAGATTTCTGATTTTTTCCTGGCTTCGTTGCTTTGTCTTTAGCTTTGTTGTTGTTGCAAATGTCTCATTATGTTTCAGTGT
Source organism: Hemerocallis citrina (assembly GCA_017893485.1). Taxonomy (NCBI): domain Eukaryota; kingdom Viridiplantae; phylum Streptophyta; class Magnoliopsida; order Asparagales; family Asphodelaceae; genus Hemerocallis; species Hemerocallis citrina. The sequence goes on from CM030367.1 coordinate 177,455,356, forward strand.
ATCTGCTTTTGTTGTATGTATGAGTTATGGTTTTTTTACTGCTTCTAAATGCTGTCCTTGTACCGTACTTTGCTTATTTATGAAGATTGAATATTTTTTGCTGGCTGGAGTTTTCGGACTCCATCCTGGGTTATAAAAAAAAAAAAATAGTTTTTACTATATATTGGATGTATGTTTAAGTATTTTGTCTTTTATTAAATTTTCCTTACGTCACAATGCACACGCAACTTAGGACTTTGATTTCAAAGCAACACAGGTTTAAATTTAAATCCAATAGGGCACGTATCAGTTGCAAATTGAAAAAAGACCACCGCTACTAAAACAACGTAGGGATTATGCCCCAAAAAGGGCTCTCAACATGATGCGGGAGAATATTAGAATTTAAATAAAATACACAACCCTTGCCCCCAACTTCGGAGACTACACCAGGGTTGCTTCACACTTGTAAGCTGGAAAGTTGGAAGCGACAACAAATAAGCATTACCCGATCAACGTGTAATATAACTTCGAGGTTTCATGTAGGAGGCAAGAACATTTAATAGTTGCGAGTTTAAATTAAATTTCTTCATGATATTACAACTAAAATGTTTAAATTAAATTTGTTCATAATATTACAACTTAAATGATATGTTTATGTCATCTGAAAATAGTTGAAAATTTTGAGTTTTATACTTTGTCCACATCATACTACTTGACCCCTTAAACCCATTATGTATAGTTGTACCACATCCATGATCTTTTTTGATGAATCGGATAGAGCCTTGCGGCTCCAGCCATATCAAAAAATATATTAATAAAGCAGAAAGTTACAAAGAGTTGCTTTACAAGGAGTAAAAACGCACTAAAAAAAGCAATAAGCGGGAATTAAAAACCACTACAATCACAGAAGTAACAGAAAACAATATAGCTCCCAGAGCTGGACTGAACCGCTGACAAGAAGCAGCGAGAACAAAGAGGCTTCGATCGAAAGGGGAAAGCGTAGCCATCGCAAAGGCAGCCCCATCCTAGCGGCAAAACCGAACAGCCACTCGAACAACAACAACAAGATAGACGGCGCAAAACATCAAGCTGCTGAGCCGACTAAAAGCCTGCACATGCTAGAAACGCACTGGCTACACGGCTCTCACAATATCCAGGCAACGTCCCAGATCAGAACAGAGAAGGATCAAGCACCACAAATCCAAAACGACCGGTGAAGCGGGGAGACACGCTACCACCCGTCACTGAGCCATACTCACAGGAGGTCGGACCGTGAAAAAGCAACATAAAACGAACCTGAAATGCAGCCACACAGAACAACGCCAGATCTAGCGAATCCAAGACAAAAACACACCATCGCAAAAAGAAAGCTACGGTATGAAACAGCCCAGCAGAACACAGACAAGAACTAAACACAATAGGAACAAGATAATAAGGATTCCCAACCAGACTAAACCACTTCCAAATAATTACAGAGAGAAACATACAGACAATAAAGAGCACAAGAGAAAATAAACATTGGAGTAAGGCAGGGGCGAGGCCTGCATAGCCAGGAGCCCGAACAAGAAGGATCTGGGAGAAAATCAAAATAAAGCCCGATAGCGAGGCTTAGTCAAAAGTCTCCAGGTCCACCAAAAGAACCCATCAGCATCATACCTGAAGAGACAATAAATGATAGGGTGAACAGAACAATAGTATAAGAAAAATAGACTGACGACCTACTGACTAGCAGAGCAAACACAAATTAGAGCTATAAGAAAACCCCCCATTTAAAAAGCATTTAGGTTGGTGAGACAATTGAGAGCAGTAGAAATTCTATGGCCATGAAGGGCCTCCCTCGCTGCGGGGGGCATAGCCGAAGACCAGAAATCGAAAAGAAATAAGAATTCATCTATAAGAGAGGAGATAGGGAACTCGCGCTGTCTGAAAATCCTGTTGTTCCTCTCCTTCCACGTGATCCAAATAATGATATGGACTGAGAGAAACCAAGATTTGTGATACCTAAAATTGAAGGGGATAGACGAATACACCGATCTGAGATTGGCAGGCAAAGGATTGATTTCCCAAGCAAGCGAACAAATTTTCCAAAGAGGACGAATGAACTCACAGCTCACGAACAAGTGGTCCACGTCCTCGAAGGAATTGGAGCAGAAAGGGCACATTTGTCCCCATGCCAGATTTCTTTTGTTGAGGATCTCCACGGTCAGCAATTTATTGTTAAACGCGAGCCAGGAAGTAATTTTGGCTTTTAACGGGGCACAGGAGCACCAAATGAATTTGGCAAAAGGAGAGTTGATTCCTCTAAAGTTCAGGAATTGATAAAAGGATTTAACCGAGAATACTCCCGCAGAATTCCACCGCCACGAGTAGCCATCTGCCGTGGACCCAACAAAATCGTTGAGGGAGGAAAGAAGGTTATTTAACTGGGCTCCATAATTCGGCGAAAGATCGCCCGATAGCGGAATGACCCAGTGTCTAATGGAGTTCTGGAAAGAGAAAGAGTCTTCAACGGAAGCCATCGGACTTAAAGCATTTTGGTAGATGAGCTGGAAGGAAGAGGCTAGCTTCGTGTTACCGATCCAAAGATCCGTCCAGAATTTGGTTCTGGGGCCCACTCGACAAACGTGGTGAAGACCGCAAAGGAAAGCGGGGATCGCTTTCCAAACTCCCTTCCAGAAGGGAGAGGCGTTACGATGGATAGGCAGAGAGAGATCCCACCAATGGTGGGCAGGGGGGTAATAAGATTTAATACTGTGGATCCACGGTAGGTGGTCGAAATTAAGGAATCTCCAAAGCCATTTGCCCAATAAAGCAATGTTGTGAAGCCTGAGGTTCAAAACTCCAAGACCCCCGACTGCTTTGGACAAGCAGACCAAATCCTAGTTGCAGAGGTGCGATCCTGGTTTGAAAGATGAGGATCCCGTCCAGAAAAAGTTGCTTCTAATTTGATCCACTCTCTTGATAACCCATGACGGTAGAAAATAGAAAGACATCATGAAAAGGGGGATAGAAGAAAGCACCGAGTTAAGAAGAATAATACGTCCTCCGCGGGATAGGAGTTTACCAGCCCAAACACTGAGCCTAGATTCAACTTTATCCAACATAGGCATCCAGTCCGACTTGTGCAGCTTTCCCCATCTAAGGGGAATACCTAAGTAGGTAATGGGGAAGGAGGCCACTGGACAGTTGAAAAAATTGGAAATCTCGATCTGACGGTTAGGGGAACCGCCCAACCATAGTACCGAGGATTTCTGGAAGTTGATGGAGAGACCTGACGCGAGCTCAAAACAATACAGAAGCAGCTTGAGGTTACGAAGAGAGTGAGGGTAAGGCTTGAGGAAGATGATCGACTGCGTAGTAGAGGTTAAGGACTCCGTTAAAAAGATTGGAGCCACCTAACCCCAGAATTACTTGCGCTTCCCAAGCTTGTCGCAGAAGTTTACTAGACATCTGCAACAAGGGAGAATAGAAAAGAAGAAAGCGGGTCTCCTTGCCTGAGGCCACAATGAATTTTGAATTTGTGACCTTCCTTGCCATTAATAATGATAGATGAAGTGCCCTACAGCAGGCTAGATTTAATCCAAGCGATCCATCTGGGGCCAAAACCCCTATGAATGAGGATATCAATCAAGAAATCCCAACTAACATTGTCGTAAGCTTTTTGGAAATCAAGCTTGAGGAGAACCCCCTCCGAGTTGGTACGGTGACAATGAGAGATGACTTCCTGGGCGGACGCAACGCTATCTAGAATGAAACGGTCTCGGATGAAACCAGATTGAGCCGAGTCAATTAGAGGGGAAATAATCGAGCCTAATCTAGCCGATAGAACTTTCATGATGATTTTGAAAGTGGTATTGATCAGGCTGATAGGCCGTAATTGGCTCACAGAGTGAGCACCCAAAACTTTTGGAATGAGGATAATATGAGCGTAGTTAATACGATCAAAGGAGAAAGCTCCTTGATGGAGGTCAGAAAACAATTGGAAAAGGTCATCTTTGAGAAGATGCCAAAAATCCTGAAAGAAAAATGCGGGAAAGCCATCAGGACCGGGCGCAGAGTCGCTTTTGAGGGCGAAAACCGCAGCTTTAATCTCATCCAAAGAGAAAGGAGCCTCTAGGGAAGATAAGTCATGAGACTGTGGCCCGTAAATACTGTCCCAATCAAGGGAAATGGACAGTAATTTGGGGGAACCAATAAGATTCTTATAAAAGGAAAGGAAAGCACTATGAATCACGGTGTTGGAGGAGAAATCATAGTCGTTGTAATGAATCAAGGAGATCCTGTTACAACGTTGACGATGTGAAGCAAAGTTGTGGAAGAAGGCGGTGTTGCCATCTCCTTCTTTCAACCATTTGCTCTTGGCCCTTTGGGCCCATTTGATGTGGTCCTGATAGAGGATGGAGGAATAATCCAGCTTGCACGCGATTCTTTCGGATCGAAGGGAATTGGATAACGGACCCTGCTCCTCCATCTTATCAAAGGATTCAATAGAAGATAAAAGGAAATTTTTTAGGAAATTGGTGTTCTGCTGTCTTTCACGACGCCAAATTTTGCAACCAAACTTGATAGCGTGAAGTTTGAGCGGGATATTACCTAGACCGGAAGAACCAGAAACGGCGGAAAGACATTCCCGCACAAGGTTCACAAATAACTGGTCTTGTAACCACAATTTTTCAAACCTAAACCTGTGTTGATGAGCAAAAGGGAAATGGGAGTAAAGAGCGATAGGGGTATGGTCAGAGGAGGGATTGGGAAGAGCTTTAGAGAAGGAGTTGTGGAATCGGGTGATCCAGTTCTGTGAAACAAGGTATCGGTCGAGTTTGGCCATCACGGGAACAAGACGAAGGTTAGACCATGTGAAGATACGACCATTCAAGGGGAGATCGGTCAGTTGCAACTGACAGATGCAATCGTTAAAGAAGTACGATTGCCCATCAGGATGAGATGACGAAGATCTTTCAGACGCAAATCTAGTGACGTTAAAGTCTCCACAGAAGAAGCAAAGGCCATCTGCATAGACGTGCAAAGAAAGAAATTCGTTCCAGAAGAGAGAGCGTCTGTCGGGTGTGGACGGACCATTAACTGATATAACTGAAATAGTGCAGTTATGAGCCGGCCAGAACAGTTGAACGATGAGGAAAAACTGCAGGCGAGAAACCGCGATAAGCGAGAAAACCGATTCCTTGAATCCGAAAATGATGCCGCCCCTAGAGCCTACCGCATCCAAAGATATCCATTTAGAAATTATGGAGCCTCCAATAGTGCGGTAGGTAATAGGGCACGGCGAATCGATTTTCGATTCTTGAATGGAAATAAGGTCACATTTGGACGAAGAGATAAGGTCGTACACTGCCCTTTTTTTACTGGGGCAGTTAAGGCCCCAAATGTTCCAAGAGATGCAATTCATTGACCACCGTTAAACTCTTGAACTCTAAGACGCTCCTTGTGCCTTATGGAAAAGAGCACCGAAGAGCAATCAGAACCTAAACGGAACCCCATTTCGTTGGATAGGGAAATCATGTCCCCATTGGACATCACATCAAACTGCGGGATAAAAATGGAGCCTAAGGGAGGGCAAGGTACGTTTAAAATGGGAAGCTGACTGTTAACCTCAGGGTTGACTAAGCCTAGACCTTTGGAACTGAGACGGGCACTAGTCCTCAGGAGGCGATAAGGCAACCCTACCCGGGAAACAGACCCTGGAGAGGAGCTCCTACAGTCCTTGGACGGTGGGGAATATGATTGCATAACGACAGAGTCAAGAGATAGAGCCTGAGAAAAGGATTGAGACTTAGAATGAGTGGCATTCAACCTACACAGCTCACGCTTAGGCAGCGAGGAGCCGTGGAGAATGACACGTCGAGAATCAGAAGTGGACGAAATAAGATGATACTCGCTCGGTGACACCAGGGCGTTCGAGGGCCGCAGTGCAATACCGCGCCCTGGCGAAAGAGAGTAGGAGATCTTCCAAGGGAGAGAATGGAGGGAGAATAGTAATTGAAACAGCATCTTGCAACATGACGCTAAATTAACAGTACAGAAATAAGAACAGCTGAAAAACAACTCGCAGGTTACCTGATCGGGGGGGAGATGAGATAGCAAGTCTGCTTCTTCTTCAGCTAATAAATCGTCTTGCTCAATCCAACCTACATTATTAGACTCTGTAGTTTTACCAACCTTAATGGGAGGAAGATCCGGCATCGACTCCGACAGGGAAGGGAAATGAACATTCTTTTCGAACTTGTCCCAATCACCCGCAAACGAAGGATTCACTTCCCACTTAGGCCAAGCCGATCCGGAAGAGAGAGTAGGAGGGCTGGTGGATTTTATCACGGGATCAGGTCGAAGAGCGGAGGCTGTAGGATGGGGTGGGGGAGAATAGCTGAGGATGAACCAGAATGAGCTGCAGCCTTCCCGGATGAATGGGAAGATAAATTCGGATTGATCCAGACTAGATTGGGCGTTTTAGACGGCGAAATCTTGGGATGGCCAGTAGCGGCGGACTACTGGGAGTGATGAACAAAACGGAAAAAAGAAAGGAGACCTCAGCCGTTGGATCTGATCCACAAATCAATCGGCTAACTCTTACTCCAAATTCAAAATTCAACAGCCTTATTATATTCCCCAATAAAATCCCAGATGACCGTTGTAGCTCCTCTCCCTCTCCCTCTCTCTGGTTCTTGATCAATCTCTTCAATCTAGAAAAAAAAAAAAAACTTAGAATCCAAAAAAAAAAAAAAATATCAAGAGATTGATACGAGAACAAACAATGGGTGAGGAAGCCAAGGAATTATCGGCCCTTGAAGAGATCACCCAAGAATTCCAACCCCAGGTATATATCTCTTCATCTTTCCTTCAATCTTTTAGATTCGAATTTTATTCTTTTTTTTGTTGATTGTTTTGAAATGGGTTTTCTTTTCTGATTCTAATAGTATGATAAAGCGCGGAACTGAATGTTTCTTCTTTGTTTGTTGTGAATCTGAAGATGGAGAGATCTTGCCTCGAGAATGGATCATGTCAAGAAATTGGTATAGATTCGATCTTTAGTTGAATTAATGTGTACTCTGTTTGATTTTATTGATGTTTTCTTTTATTATTACGTTTTTTTGGGTTGGAGTTTTCAAGATGAGGATTCGGTCAATTGAGAAGAGATGGATGATAAACATTCAGGTGATCAAGCTCTCTCTTTCTATCTCTATATATACTAGTATTATACACGTGCACACGTGCACGTGGAAAAAAATTGAAGGGATGATGAGAAAGGATAAAAAGAAAATAATTTCCAAACTGATCCACTTCCGAAAATATTGAGCAAACCGGCCCGCTTTCGAGAATATTTACCAAAGTTAGTCCATAACCCAAAAGAGAATAATTTCCAAACTGATCCGGATAATGAAAAGGAAAAAAAGAAAATAATTTCCAAACTGATCCACTTTCGAAAATATTGACCAAATGAGAAGGATAAAAAAATAACTACCAAACTGATCTACTTTTGAAAATATTTACCAAACTGGTCCACTTCCGAAAATATTTACCAAAGTGAGTCATTTTGCTAACACGTGCGCTGCACGTGTTGGCTTCGAAATGACAGCCGGTGACCACTAAGCCCTTCTCCCATTATAATAGTAGAGATCTCTGTTTTTCTTGATGGAAATTAAAATTTGAGAAATTGGTTAATTTTTTCAATTTGTTTAGGAAATCAAAAATGGTTGTATCATACCATCTCCCGCACTTGAAAGTGAGCCGATGGTTTCCTTCTTTGATCGAGATCTTTCTTCTGCCCTTCAGCTTCTTCGTATGCATCATCCTACTGTTTTTCCTTATTTGAATTCTAGAAGAGATGTGTTTATTTTTATTTTTATTTATGTTTGGTCTTGTTTTAGGGATCAAGTACAACAACTTACAGAAGAAATGCCCAGACCAGACTTTTGAATCTGCAAATTTGTGAGGAGTTGAGCAACAAATGCATTCAAGAGTGTCAGCGAAAATACGAGGCACTGACGAAGACGTTTACTCTGGAATGCTTGCACAGATATAATTGAACTGAAAGGAAACATAAGGGGGTTTCGCAAATGCTGCCGGACTTTAAGTTCAGAAGAGATGTTGAAGGTATATACTTTGGTGGTTGAATTCGATCAGTCTCATGGTTCGAAGTTGTCACTAGTTTGCTCTGATAATTCAGGTTTGATCATGTTAATGTTATCACTAGTTTACCCAAAACATAGTTACGGTACAAACATAAAGTTTATGTTATAGAGGGTTGCAAATTCTTAGTTTTGCCTACCTGAAGACAGTTTTTGGGTTACCTAAGTCCGATACCATTTTACCATCAATATATATCAATTTATAGATCCACATGGTGTAGATCATATGTAGAATTAACTAGCTATTCTGCAATACAGAGCTATATTATTCAGTTGCATTTATGTGTATCTGATATAGACACTTAGTGTTATTCAATGTTTCCACATTCTTATAAAGTTTACTTTACTCGTGTGTAATTAACAAGATGTGTGCTTATGTTTCGACTAGAGAGTTCTCTATTAATCAATCTCCTTACAGTATATTACATTATGTATGTTTCAATTGTTGAGTTCTCTATTTCTTCGATTAAGTTATTAATGTATAAATGTGTTTAATATAATATGATCGGAATATACATCCCTCAATGGATCAACCCTCATGACAACTTAGTAGTTTTAGTTTAGTCACGACTCACGAGGGCACTACGTACGGTATTAGAGTATTAGAGTCACTCAGATTCTAAGTTGCACAGACATGGGGAAGATTTGAAAGAACTATCTTAAAATATTTCGTGTCATGTCAGATTTGTGTCTGACTTGGCATTGTTACCAAATTGAGGTGTCCGTGCTTCATAGCTCAGGTTTGGCTCCGTTTATAATGGAAAATCTCAATAAATATACCTTGTTTCAGCCCACAAAACAGGCTCTCAACCTGCATTTGCATGCTAGAATGTAAATCTAAATTGTTCAACCATCACTACTAGTACAATGTTTTGGTGTAGTGACATAGACATTCAACAGTAAACACTCACAATAAGAAAGCAGTTATCTCTCTTATGAAGTGAGGAAACAGTTATTGGTGTAGAAGTGCTCATGTTGAAACTTGTCCATGTTGAAACTTATGGCTCATGGAGAAGTGGTAGTTTGTTGTTTCTTAGCAGTATTTAATTAGTTCATCATTGTTCTCGCAGTATAGAGGTGCCGGAATATGTAGTTCCACTTATTGACATTTTTGTGTTAGAAAGCTTTCTTCCCCCCTCTTAACTTGTGCTAAAGTTGACAACTTGACATAATGTTTGTAGGCTCTTCATCTGTAAATTTGGGAGGCCATTTTCCATCACTTTGGAAATGTTCAGTGCAATTCAATTCGTCTCCTAGAGAAATAGTAAGCCATCCAATTGAATGCAGTTCTCCGATGTCTGTTGCACTCAATCAAGAAGAAACTTTTGTGAGCAAAACCAATTTTGCATTTGATAGAGCTACAGGTGGGGACTCTAAAGTATCAGAAAGTTTATGTACAGATGGGGATACCAGAAAGAGTGAAGATAAGCCCAGTATTTCTTCCATTGATATTCTAGATAAGAGAGATGAAGCTGAATCCCAAATTCTATCATCAAATGCAAAGAGGAGGTTATCAAGGCAGAAGGAGAGGTAGGCCCAAAACTATCAGGAGAATCTCCATCGATGCTGAAGCCATAGTTGGAGAGAATGAGAATCGAGAAGACAGGGTACAGCAAGCAGATGAAACATCAGAAGATTCTATCGCTTTTACTGAAACAATCAAAAATTGTAAGAGGAAGCAAACTTCTCCTCGGACACCGACTTCTGAGCAAAAGCGTTACAATTTCAGAATGTCCACAACGTAAGTAATTTTACTTCAATTATATAGACTGCATCCTAGTATGAGAAAACCTGAAAATATACATATACATATATATATATATATATATATATAACCACAACGTAAGTAATTTTACTTCAATTATATAGACTGCATCCTAGTATGAGAAAACCTGAAAATATACATATACATATACATATATATATATATATATATATTTGGCTTGGGGAGGAATAAACGGATTGGCTTTGGTTGCATTTGAATTATAAGCTATGATGTATATGCCCGACCTGATTTCAGTCATTTTTGTTACTTACACCCACAGTAATTTGAGAACCCGTTGGTCCAAATTTTATCACCAAACTTCTCTACCCATCTATACTAATCCAAATATATAATGGGAGAAGGGTGTGGGTGATTCTACCCTTTGATCTAATGCACATTCCATTTTCTGCAATATCGAATACCTGTCACAATTTTCATGTCTTGAGACAGTAACAAGACCATAGTGCTAATGATCTAGTTCATTTGATAAAAAAAAAACTATATCAACTAAATGCTGATATTTATTCAACAAAAGCTACATGCTAAATATTAAAGATGATATTTCCTAACCTCAAGCACTAGTACCATTAGCAATTACTAGTGAGACATTTTTGTGGAAACTGGGAACGATAATGTAAGAAAGGACCCCTTAGGTTTCATGAGATCAGAGGCAAATATATAAATATCTGAGATAAGAATTAAGGAACTATGTTAATAGAATTTCAAAATTCTAATGAAGTGAACCTATTGGTTATGATGACAACTGATAAATAATATGCAGAAACATAATTTAGAGAGGTTCACAACCTGAAAGAGAAGCAACTAAATTACTAAGGCCCAAACAAATATAGAGCACAAACTTGTAAATGAATTTCACCTCAAAGTCATCTTCAGGGTGTGCAGCTGAGCTCTTTGATCTCCGTTGGTAGAAACCAAACACTTTCTACCACAATATAATTTGTCTTTTGAAATTTGTGTAGTATGCTGTTTCCTCACTTCATTATGTTGACTGTTCTTGGTTATGTCTATGTCACTACACCTGTTTCCTAACTTCATTATGTTAACTGTTTTTAGTAAACATCTGCTTTGTTTGAATAAGGAGCCAATTCCGAAGACTGGGTTCCTCTCTTAAGTAATTGATATCTCAATTCAAAAATAGATATGACTTATTTGTCGTCTTGCATAACTGTCATAAAAAGTGTCGTCATGAAAAAATATGACTATAGATTTTCAGAGGAATCAAGTATGACCCCTGCTAAAAAAAAATAAGATCCAACTAAAAGTTACAAGCTTATTTTGCTCATATCTCTCTCTCTATATTGTATATATGTTGGGGGAGTGATCATGTGACGCCCGCCCTCCCTCTTATATATACACATACATACACACCATACTAAGTGATACATTGGATAAGTAAAAATAAGCGAACCTTATTTTGCTCACCTTCACTTTTCAAATGTATGATGCATGCAGTAACTTTTTCTTTTCAAATTAATATACAAAAAAACTCTTCTAATGGAAAAATAAACAAATTTATATGTTTCCACCCAATTTTTCAAAACAAACAGCGCCCTATACCTAGTTGGTGTTCCAAATTTGTGAAAACACCATTTTTTGTCTTAGAATTTTTAGGACAAAAGCCAAATCAAATTTGTATATAATAAAAAAAAAATCTCTACCAGGTGATCTCATACTATACAAGTTAGAAACATATTAAGAAAAAAAAAAGTTTAAACATAAGATAAAAATGAGAAAGAACTTTGAAGCCTCTATGAATAAATTGCATTGTTTTGAAACAAGGGTACAATATAACATTTTCCAATGATAAAAGTTCGATGGACAACTAACTGTAAACTAAACTTTGTTGTTTATTGGGACTTTAAGTGTCACAATAACTTCATTGGTGTCGTTATTGACTTATTGTTGATCGTGATTCTAAAGCAAATAATAAATTAATTTAGATGCTATAAAGATCAGCCTAAAATCTATTTGGTAACGCCATTCAAATTGCAATGAGTTAGGCATGAGATGTGTTACACATAATGTGTGTAAAGTAATATAATGATAATATTCTATAAACAATACAATTTTAAGGAGAAGAATATTTTAAACAACACCGTTGTGCACAAATGAATGCCACAAATTGTCTCAAGTGAAATCTTTAACTTTGGGTTAAGGTTGTTAGGATTTTGGAGAAAAAAAAACAAAATTTACAGTGATGCATAATACAGGGTAGTGGTATTTCCTTAACAATCCTAATAGTTATTTTGTATATGATTGGTTCTTTACTTTTTTTTGTAAAATTCACATAATGTCATGTTTTTTATTGTTGATGTAATTTTATTATTTGAAGTTCAAATATGTAAAATTGTTAGTTTTTTCTTCTTTTTGTACTATTGTCTTTTGTTAATTACAAATAACCCTTAGATGGAAATTTAAGTGATTCAATATCCATATACTTTGTTTCCATACAACTTTAATCTTCCTAATTAAGAAATAATTAACCTTGTTGTCTTATGGATAGGTGTTGCGATGACAAAGAATAAAGGAAGAATTATCTCAGAGGTGGAGATAGGAGGGAGAGGTATCGAGGAGTAAGCTTTAAAATTTGTGAACATCAGTACTAAGGACCAATTATATTGGATGGGTAATCACTAAGGAACTTTGTTCGCTCTTTAGTTTTGTTGTTGCTGCTGCGACGCGACTATGTTTTTGATAATGTTGTTTACTCTTTTTTGTGGGGTATCGACGGTCGCTTTTTGACTCTATGCATTGTGGCTAGCGGCTGATGACTGTTGGCTGACTAGCCTATCACATGATGTCTTTTTTGTATTCTCTACTGTATTTTGTAACGTTTATCCCATTATGTGCCCATGTGGTTGTGTTGTTCTGCGTTGTCTTCCTTTATTCTTCTGGGGACTATCTACTTTGTTGTAGTCAGTCTCAATTTGGTTTTGTGGACTCTTTTGTTTGGGCAGCAACATGTTCTTGACTAAGTTGGGTGTTTTTCTGGCGGTTTTGCTTCAGTGTTACTACTAGCTTGTGTTCTTTTGCTACTTCTACTTGGTCGGAGTATAACCAGTTCTGTATTTTGCTTCAGTTCTGTAATTTGCTTTTTCTGTTTTATGAATTGTAATATTACTTCTTCAGTTCTTGTATTGCTTCTTCTCTTCGTTAGGGCCGCATCTTGTGCATCTGACGAAGATAGTCACTGTTATTTTTCTTGCTACTTAAGAATGAATTTCCGATGGCTTTTACAATCTTACATATATACTTAAGAATGAATGCTCCATTGAAAACGGGTCTAGTTTTATGGGTTGGAAAACTGCGATCTGAGCCATTGGATCACTCTTGATCGTGATCAACAGCTCAGATCTGAGCCGCCCATCACCCGTTCTCACTAAGTGGCGGAGGGTTATTTTGGGAATTTCGTCCCAAATAACTCTTCGCCTCACAGATTCTAAAAAAATAAATATAACCTAGGCCGTTGTTGGGAACAACGGCATAGGTTATAAAAAATTGAATTATAGGCCGTTGTTTGGAACAACGGCCTTGTTCTCAATTTTTATAACCTAGGTCGTTGTTCCCAACAACGGCCTAGGCTATAAAAAAAAATTGTAACCTATCCAACAACGTCCTAGGTTATACTCATTTTTTCAGAGCGAATCAGGCGAAGAGTTATTTGGGACGAAATTCCCAAAATAATCCTCCGCCACTTAAGTGATATTGGGTGATGGGCGGAGGCGATCTGAGCCGCTGATCGCGATCAAGAGTGATCCAATGACTCAGATCGTTGTTTTCCAACCCGTGAAAACAAACCCGTTTTCAATGGAGCATTTGCCATATATATATATATATATATATATATATATTTATTCTCCAGCTCTAATTTGTTGGGAAGTATATCATGCCGCATCTTTCTTCTTTTTGGGTATATTTTGAAATTAGAATAGTGTGGATAATTCAAAAAGTAATACGAATGGAAAGCAATGGGAAGGTTGATAGAATGAGTTATTCAACAACAGTACCATTTCCAAAAGAAAATTTCTCTTCAAACTAAGGGGCATGCGTTTCCCCTCTTTTTCCCCTCAATTTTTTTATGTCACAGGGAATGATCTTTTTAGGTCGTTTGTATCTCCAACAGTAATAGAATAAAGGTTACAAAAGTTGCTTAATTATTCCATGAAAATGTGAGAGATTTGAACTCCGCCATTGCATGTCCCAAGCTAGGAATCTGGCCACAAACCGGGTAAGGAGGAGGGTTGCGTTAGACAGTTGACAGCCAACACAAAACTCTGTCAAATCCTATGAACATGAATTCTAATAATAAGAATGGAAAACCATGATTCATGTAGCCAACCTTAACTAGTTGGGAAAAAGGTTTTGTTGTTGTTGTATTTAGTTACAGTTTGATATGCTTTTACTGAAGTATTTTGATTTTCACTTTTGTGGATTCAATTGTAGTTTGGAGCTCTGCAAGTGACTGAATCTATTAAAGGTGTTGAAGGACAGGTGAACATCAATCACAAGGAGGTTGTTGATTGGTATGCTGATTATGGAATTATTGCTTCACTTAGCTTAACTTCGTTGCCTCAAAACCCAAAAATTTTCATTTGAATTTTATTTGTATGACCTGTTGTATTCTACAATTTCGAAATCTGTGGAAGGACTTAAAGATGGTTCATGCACATTGATGCAAACCATAAACAAAAAGGGATTCTAAATTTTCAGAATTTTAATAGTTTTGTTCCACCGGCCCGATGAGCAGGGGTATGTATTTTATTCTATTATTTAGTTCTTTGTGGCGAATTTCCTGTGCATATGCTTTTGTTTTCTTCTTATATATTTATCATCTAAGTGCATTCTATAGCTATATATAAAAAGTAGATTTTGAAATAATTCTAAAAAAATGTGATAATCAATTATGACACATTCTTCAGTCACGCCACATCTAAGGCATAATGGTGTTGATGGCTCTTCCTGAAACCTTAATGTATATGGGTATCTTCACTGTGATAGGTCTCATATTAAATCGTTTGGAGCATGCTAGCGATAACTTTCTATTGGGATCAATCTAACCATTTGGCAAACAGCTTAAGCTTATCCTAGCTAAATAAATGAAATGAAAATTATTTTATTTTTTATAACAAGTTAATTCCATGGTTGCTACACATAAGAATGTGATCAATAAAGCCGAGATCACATTTCGGATAAGATTTGACTATAGTTGTGAGTTTTTTTACAATATGAGGTAAGAGTGGCGAAATTCGTTCTTCTAAGGAGGAGAATCACCTAAAGTGTATGATTTACATTTCTCAATTATATGGATTTACTAAATACTGCTCTTATTCAAAATTTAAAAGAGAGTTTACAATATTTGTTTAGTTTTCTTATTCATCATCTAAATTTTTCCTTCTAAATTCTGCTCTATGATTCTGAGCAATTTCCAAATTTATTGTTTTATTTTCAGAATTCTTACTCGGTTACTCTTAACATGGCGTCTTAGCTGCGTAGTTAGGACTCTTCCTCTAGTCTGCAAGGTGTCAATTTTCAAAAGGGACTATGGAACTTTTGGATGGAAGACTATAAGCCAATTTTCTTTCTATTTGTGAAATTTGGTTCTTCGTTTATTTCGAAATGTACTCCTTTTTTTTACTAGCAAAAAGAAATGTAATCAAACTTATTTTCCACTCTAAACATAACTTACTGTTGTTAAACTCACTTTAAATTAAACAGGTTACCAAGAATATAAGCTTGATCGGCTATATTAATTTCTTAATTTTATTGCACTATACAATTAATGATTCTTCGCTTGTATACATTTTATGTTTACCTGAATAAATTTTTGATCAGTGAAAACAATTTAAAGGTTAATTGATTTTTTATTTTATTGTTATAGACCTGAAGGATTTTAATACCAACTCATACTCTGCAATCAACGTATAATCTCAGATTTAATAAAAAAACATTGACCAAGTAATTTTATAATTTTGTTAGTCTCATGCTTTCTTTTTTGAGAAAAGAGAGAAAGATATACCACAATTTTAAACTCAGCTCAAGAAAATATATTAAAATTTACTCTACTTTCCGTTTACAGTTTTAAAATACATGTATAGCAACATTTACTTTCCGTTCACAATCCTATAGTTGTCCGCTCATCTTGCACTTTGGGATAGCACCTCAAAGTTAAAAGGTTTAGAGAGTCGGATATATTGAAAGCCACATAGAAATGATCTTTTTTTTTCACTGCGCATTGTATCAACCACCTTTAAGGAGAATGTCATCATAATATCTTACATAATTTATATATGATTTTGAAACATGGCACCGTGATAAAATGTTGAACATTTGTTTTGTTTTTTAGTTTTTTCTTAATTAGATATTGTTTTAAGTTAAATTTTTGAATTTATCTTACAGTTTCATAGTCTCTCTTAATCAATTTGGACCGTACAATATTGTACAGGGACATACTAGTTATCTATGAAGCCAACCGACTTCACTTGAGCCTAAAAGGCTAATTAATATTAGACTGTTATATATGGGCACAAGATTGACTATAGGAAGTAGCGAACATCATACCTTTTTCCTTTTGAATATGTAAGATTGATCACTAAATAAGCAAAAAAATATACAATAAATTCAAGATATAAGATGGAAACTAAACAAAATTGATTGATGGTGGTAGAAAAACCATCAGGCGATTTTAGCCCATTTGAAAGTTAGAAGATGAAAAAGACTAGGGTACTCACTAAACCTCTAGAATCAACATCTTTTTATGTTCAACAACTTAGGGTACTCATCCCCTTATTACTCATGTTCTCAATTTTCTTATATTCATACTTTATTCAAATTCTTTCATTCATTCTTATTTATCAGTCATGAAGTGAAACCTCTAACTATTTATTTTTATAATACACTTTTCATATTCATCAAAACCTCCTCAATAAAAGTTAATAAATATTCAAACATAATCTAAAGAATTTCATCATTTAAAAATTCATCTTATCATTTTCCTTTGATTCATTTTGAATCAAACATCTTTAATCATATATATATATATATATCTATATGAGTAATGTGAGCCTCATATTTGTATGAGGAAATTTTCCTCATACAAAGTGATTATACTCACTTGGTGGGGCCCTTATGGAAGATACAGTCCGTCCATCATTTCTATCATGCTAATAGATGTATGTGTAGAAAAAATCAAGTGGTTTGGAGGTCATTCACCCATACATCATGTGGGTCCAATTTGTGGTTCGATTTGTATTACTGTTGAAATCGTTCATTTTTCAACCACATGATGCATAGGTGAATGACCTCCAAACCACTTGATTTTTTCTACACATACATCCATTAGTATGATAAACATGATGGACAGAGTGGATCTTCCATAAGGGCCCAACCAAGTGAGTATAATCACTTTGTATGAGGAAAATTTCCTCATACTCTATATGAGGCTCACTTTATGAGGAAAATTTCCTCATACTCTATATGAGGCTCACTTCTCTCTCTCTCTCTCTCTCTCTCTCTCTCTCTCTCTCTCTCTCTATATATATATATATATATATATATATATATATATATATATATATATAGGCAAATGCTCCATTAAAAATAGGTCTAGTTTTCAGGGGTTGGAAAACAACAATCTAAGCTGTTGGATCGCTCATGATCGTGATCAGCGACTCAGATCGAGCCCCCATCACCCATTTCAATTGATCAGCGGAGGGCTATTTTGGGAATTTCGTCCCAAATAACTCTTCGCCTCACGGATTCTAAAAAATGAATTAACCTAGGCTGTTATTGGGAACAACGGCCTAGGTTATAAAAAATTGAATCATAGGCCGTTGTTTGAACAACGGCCTAGGTTATAAAAAATTGAATCACAGGCTGTTGTTTGAAACAACGGCTTTGTTCTAAATTTTTTTAAAATCATAGAAAATCATATGCTTCACGAAACTTTGCATTATTTATATCAAAATAAAGGTATACAAGTCTGCTATAATTTCTTAGTTATAAGTTTCCTCAAAATACTGTATCTATAACCCTGAATTCTTTGAAGTGTACATTATGGTCGAAATACTAAAATACTGCCACTTGTACAGTCTTGAAAAATTCATAAAAAATTCAATTCTTTGTGAAATTTTGATTTCTTAGACTTTTCAGAAACTTTAACGAGTCTATTACAATTTCTTAGTTCTAAATTTGCTCAAATTACTTCATTTACAATGCCGAATTGATCAAAAATCAAAATGTGGACAGATTTCCAGCAACCAGTCAACTACTAACCAGTTCTGAGTTTAGATTTTATTAAAATAGTAAAAGACCTCAAAATCTGATGAAAATTTAAAGGGATGTTCCTGACACATACAAGATGCTCCTGAAAAGGTTTTGGTTCTAGATTCCAATTATTTTATTAAACATGATTTTATAAAGTGCAAACAAACTCAAAACAGTAACTTTCTTTGCATGAATTAGCAACTTTGTGTACAAATCAATATCCAAATCATTCAATACAATCATAATATATTACCATGCATCCAAAAACATCATTTCAACAAATCTACAAGATAATCTCTTAATTAGCATGCATTTTCATTCTAAATACCATCATCACAAATTAACCACTGCTCATATGTACAATCAATTTTATATATCAATTTTCCTACACATGCATGATACTATAATTTAGAAAGTTCAAGAAGTCACCACCTTATAATTGCAAAAGAAAGGGAAATCCTAAGCTCCAAGAATGGGACTTCTTTCTCCTCCTAGCAAGTTTTCCTTTCTCCAAGCAAGAACTCAAGCAACTCTCTTTTTCTTTCCTTCTCTTTCTTTTCTTTCTTTTCATTCTTTTTGTTTCTTTTGTTTTGTATGCATTGTTCATGAAATATGAAGGGCTATTTATAGGGCTAAATGGGGGAATGAAGAGACACCCATTACCCAAAAATAAATACCCATTATCTAAATTAATCACTCACTCACCATTACTACACAAACCCCCATCTCTTCTCATTGCTTCATGAATTGGCCAACCCTTGGATTTCCCACACGTGCACACTTCTCATTCATTTGTTTAATTAGCCTAAATGTATATACTTATTACATGACAAGTGTACGATAAAAAGTGTTTATTAAAAATGTAGATTAACTAATGGGCTTTTCTTTTAAATAATTTTTCTAATGGGCTTTAAGATGATCTTTAGACATATGGGTTTTAATTAAAAATAAATAATACATTTGTGATTAGAAAATGAGAAGAAAAGTTCTCATGACTTAATAAAGTTTTAGGAATAAAATGTGCACGAAATTTTACGTGTAAAATACGTGCGACAGAAAATAATAAATATTCGAATACAAAATAAATTCGGGAGAATGGAAAATATTCATAAACAATAAAAATACAACATACGTAAAATATTCATATTGATAGTGTTACGGATATTTCACGTAACGAAAAATATATGCAATCGATACGTGTATAAAAAACACGTGCAATACACGTAAAACACAAGGATTAAAAATAGGATTGAAATGAGTTTTGAGAAAACGGAAAATATATAAATAATCAGAATATGACATTTATATAAAAAAATATGTTACGAATATTACTCGTAACGGTACAAAATACACGTGCGTAACACACGAGGATAAAACTGTTATTACTCAATTTTGCAGGGTGTTACACTAGGAGAGGGCAAATTCCCAAAGGCCTAAGGCAATGTGAAATCCAAATTAAGGGATCAAATTGCAATTACTGTGGCTCGAGACTAAACAGCAAAATGCACTCTAAATGAAGGATCATATTACAAAAACCCTAATCATTTTTTAATGTCCTAATCAGATTTTCATTCTTTGACTTCCTTCAGTTTGTTTCCGCAGAGCTGTGCAATCACACAACACATTAGGAAAATGAGGAGAGCCCAGTTAGCTAATTTTTTAATGTCTTGTGGGCCCAAGCATATAACCACGACCCAAGCACATTCCTCATCTTTCTTTCAGTCCAATCATCTCCAATTTATAAGGCCTAGGCCCATGTTGTAATTCGTGAAAAAGACTCAAATTTCGGAGCCCACATAATTTAAAAGCCTACGTAATTTATAGGTTTAGGCCGCCCCAGTCGTACACCCGGAAATGGCGGAACTTCAATAAGCTGGATTTTGCAACCCACTATTATTGTAGGCCTAGTCGTGCACCCAGAAATGGCCAGGATTTTGCAACCCAATATTATGTAATTGTAAGCCCAGTCGTACACCCAGAAATTGGTCGGGCTTGAATGGGCCGGATGTTTTAACCCAATAACCCTTGCTAACCCTCACTAACCATACCACTAACCCTAGCTAACCCTGGATAACCTCCTCACTAACACTTACTAACCCTCGCTAACCCTACCATAACCCTAACCCCCCCCCCCCCCCCACAAATGAGATCGCTATTATTTTCTTTTGTCTCTCTCCCGGACTCTTTTCCCTAATTTCCTTCTCTCGAAACACATGACCATTAATCCCAATGAAGTGAACGTGGCCGCCGCCGCCGCCGCCCCAAACCCCACCTCCGTCATAGCTAACGGAGACCTTCCAGATTCTGAAATCGTCGTCATTGCCTACTCCTCCTCCACCTCAAGTGCCATCCGCAAAATCTCCAAAGTAATAGAAATCTCGACCCCTCTCTGTTCCCACAGTTTTCGTTACAAATTGCATCAATTTTTTTTGACTTTTTTGATATTTTTTTCGCTTTTAGGCACAGAATTCGGATTTGAGTCAATTGGAGCTCTGATTCCGACCCGAGGACCCGTACTTCACTCCTCCCTCTCATTCATAATACTTTTCCGCCATGCTCCCCAAACCACATCCAACCACCAACCACCCTCTCCCTTCAAATCAAACAAACCCATGCTTCCAAACTCATGTCCCTCCTTCCAAACTCTTGTCCCTTCTCCTATCCCTCACATACTTGCTCTCGACTAATGGGCTGGGCGTTAAGGAGGTGGAGCAGGTGAGTGGGCATGTCTTGAAGGGCCGGGGTTTGAGGGGAACCATTCCGTAGGGAATGTGTTGGTAAGGATGTATGCTGGGGATGCAAGGAAGGTACTTAAGAAAAAGGTGCAAGAAGGGGCTCCTCATTCCTCCCCTCCTTCCTCCTCAATTTTAAATCTTTCTTTTCCAAACTCAAAACGCATGCCTTTCTCTTCTCACCTCTATTCTAAATTCTCCGCTCGCCGCTCACACTCCCGCTCCTACCTAAACAGTAGGAATATTTTAATAGGACCCGGAACCGGAACTGGACCCGGTGTTCCGGGTTCGGACCTGGTCCGGGTCCAATTTTTGGACCCGTAGGGGACCGGGTCCGGGTAGTGAAGGACCCGACCCGATACCAATGCTAGAGCCACTCAGTTATTTAAAAATAAATAATTTAATCACCAATATAAAATTCTTTTTTTAATATAATTCAATTCCATTATGATTGTACTATTGTTATCACCACTTTGTTTAAAATCATCTATATGTTTTAATTTTTACATCTAAATTATTATCCATTGATCGATGTGAACCTCAACAGTGCAACTATTACTGAGCAGATTTTGTACTCACCCATTTTACATTTTAAGTTTCATTCTCCATAAAATATCAAAAGACGCTAGAAGCGCCACTTTGACAGTAGTATCGAAAAATCATAATAGAAGCATATTTTGTATTTGTATTTTAAAAAGTTATGTTATTTGAAGAAAGATGTACTTTTGTTAACAAATGAATAAAATTGTTCTGAAAATATTTTGATGACAAATGTTACTCTAGTGTTTCATTGTGACACATGAGTATACGGGTCAGGGGTGTTACAATATATTATGAGCTATTAGTTCATTTATTAAGTGACCAATTGATGATATAACAACTATACATTAATGATTGCGGTGACCACTAGATAAGTGTTATGCAGTTATTATCTACCACATCATCAATTACTCAAATAATAAATATTTATTGACATATAGTACAAGCTAATGATTAATGTGGTGTCTAATTAGGCAATTAATTACGCTGCTCTATACGTATCAATATATATGTTAAAGATATAAATGTAATTTTCTCAACGTTGAAGTTTTGGCCAACCGCTACGATCTTTCAGAATACAAAATACAGAAGGAATATTACCTTTAAAAAGGAAGAAAATAGAAGGAAGACGCAGGAAAAGAAAAGCTAACATGCACTACTAGCAACATGATTTTAGCTAGTTTGTGAAGCCATAATTACGTTCTCTTGGTTTGTAACCATTTCTCATCTACCATGACAATTTATTAGATAACTTTATATCTCCTCCTTAATTTTAAAAGAAAAATGTGGAATCTGATCTCGGCCTAAAGCGCTAGTCAAAATAAAACACCAGTAGAAAGGGGCATGCTAGTTGACAGTCGTCTATATCATCTAGATTTTCTACATGCACATACATCTCATCCTAATTTTGCTGGTGTTGTGTCCTTTGATGCTGATCTGTGGCACAGATGTTTAAGTCATGTTAGTGAGACTCGACTCAAGACTTTATTCCGTAGTGGTACCCTTGGCCCTACTTTTTTTTACACATTTGTCTGATTGTCATGGTTGTCATTTGGCCAAACACAACATTTTTTTAATAACAAAAGCACTTCTTAAACCACCCATTTTTTTCAACTTGTTTATTCTGACATATGAGGCCCCTCACTTGTGCCTTCGTGCAAATGCTATTTCTATTATGTTGTCTTCATCGATGACTTCACTCGATATACATGGGATTTTATTATGCCAATGATCTGAGATTCATCATATTAACCAGTTCATTATGAATATGATTCACACTCAGTTTGGTGTGCGCATCAAGAACTTTTGCTCTAATGGTGCTCGTGAGTACACTTCCACTACTATGAGATCGATCATTCAGTCTCATGACACCCTTTTCAGCAATCATGCCCTTACCCACATGAACAGAATGATGTAGCTGAACACAAGCATCGTCATATTCTTGAGACGCCTCACGCTCTTCTACTCTCATCTTTTGTTCCTTGTTCTTTCTAGGCTAAAGCTCCATTAGTTTAATTAATGTCACCTCCTTGTCTACCCTATCTTGCACAACACCTGATGAGGCTTTTCGCCACTCACATCGGACTACAGTATACTGTCACATTTATCTAACATTTATGTTTGTACAATAATGAGAATGATCATAAATACATTATGATTAGTGTCATTTTCATTTATGATTTATATTTTGAGATAACATAAATGTGTTCCCTTAAACAATACTTTATCATGAAGATATTGGGGTCAGTGACATGAAACCTGAATCCTTTCTCCCGGGTATAACCCTCTTGAGGATCTTTCATCTGTTAAACTGATGCCCAACCATTTCCTCCTGAAATGGTCCATCCCAGATTTACCTCGCTCCAGGATTATATTCCTTATCACTATTCTTGATTGGTTTCTTCATTTCACCACCACACTGGAAATTATTAAATGATCTCAATATTCCTGTTCATCCTAACATTGATTGCATTTTACCTTTATGAGGCTTTCATTCCTTACCTTAATCCTAAATCAGTTTTGCTACACATCCAGTTCAAGCCCTCAGTTTCAACTACGTTCAAAATTGGCCTTTATAAAATGGTAATCGATATAAAGATGAATGTTAAAATTTATAAAAGTTTCATTAGTTCTTTGTAGGCTGGGTGCTTCATTGAAGCAATGGTGCTCTTCCCTGAGATGCAACTCACTAGTCCTCCGCCTAATGCATTCACCCTCACGACCATTCTTGCTACCTGTGCCAAGCTTGTAGCCTTGGATGAAGGAAGAATGGTTCATACCTACATAGTTAAAGACACTATCGAAATGAACAACAGATTGCTTGCTAGTCTCATTGATATGTAAAGTGTGGTGACCTAGAACTCGATTTTCATATATTTAACGACAGAAACAACCCTAAAAATCAGTGTTTACCCTTGGATGGCAAGCCTGAAAAAGCAATCCAACTTTTTCAGAGAATGAAGGAAGAGAGCATTGCTTATGATAAAGTGACATTCGTGTCTTTGCTTAGTGCTTGTAGGCATGGTCGATTAGTTAAACAAGGTGAGTTTTACTTTGGTTCCATGAAAAAAGGTATATGGCAGTGATCCGAAGCTTGAACATTATGAATGCCTGGTGGATCTTCTTGGTCAAGTTGTGCTCCTAGAAGAAGCTGAGGAGATCATATCGACAATGCCTATGGATCCAGACGTTGCCAAATGGAGTTCACTGTTAAGCGCTTGTTGAATTCATAGGGATGTAGAGCAAGGAGTGAGGATTGTAAAGCTCTTGGATCCTAAGAACATAGGGTGGCATGTACTACCTAGCAAATTTATATTCATAGCCTGGAAGATGGGAAGCTGCGAAGTATGTGAGGAAGGGTATTGAAGAGAGTGGTGGCAGGAAGAGTCCTGGTGGCAGTTCCAATGAAGGTGTTCATCGGATCCTTTGGGAGACCGATCTCAGCCTCAAACTAAAGAGATACATTCGTTCTTGGATGACATGGGGATTAAATTAAAGGAGGCAAGTTATTTTCCAGAAGTAGACGTGGTCTTGCTTGATATCGATGAAGAAAGCAGAGAGACTGCTCTCTTTAGGCGTACTGAGAAGTTGGCAATTGCTTTTGGGATTATGCACACTGCGCCAAGGACAGTTATCCGGATTGTAAAGAATTTGTAAGTTTTTTTGGACTCTCACGAAGCGACAAAATTTATTTCAAGAGTTTATGATCAGGAATTTTGGTCTTTAGAGTGACTTCATTTTGTATCTTGAAATTATCCTAAATGAATTTCTTTCTACTTCAAGTTTTAGTTTTTACTATAAAATTTCCTTACCCTGGTTTAAATCCCACAGTGCACGTTTCAGTTGTAAATTAAAAGGACCGCCTCTACTCAAACAACATAGGGATTATGCCGCAAAAAAGGGATCTCAACATGATGCAAGAGAATATTAATTAGAATTTAAATAAAATCCACAACCCTTGTCACAGCTTCTGAGAACTAGTGTAGTGGTAGGGTTATGTCACACTTGTAAGCTAGAAACTCGGAAGCGACAACAAATATCAAATAACTTCCAGGCTTCATGTAGGAGGTAATAACATTTAATAGTTGTGAGTTTACTATAATTTTTGCATAATATTACAACTAAAATGATCTATTTTTTGTAAAATTTTGAGTTTTATACTTTGTCTACATCATACTCTCTAAAATGAAGTGCAAAGAAAGCTCGTCCTGAGCCCTTCACTTGACCTCTGAAATTCAATTAGCATCTTTCCCATTTCAAAGTTCGCTTGAAACATCTTTAGGTATCCAGGATATCTTTTATAGAACACATCAAGTTTTTATATAGATAACTCATTTCTCAGAAGGACAGATATGTCAGATGCTTAGTTTGGTAATATCCTCGTAACATACCTGTAACTAGTTATTTTGATGCCGAATGCATTTGAAATTTCTAGTTTAGCGACAATAGTTCTACGGTTTATGATAAGTTGCGAACTTTTTTGTGCTTAATTGAATTGTTCTTCAAAAGAAGTGAATCCAAATGCTCATCTAAGAGCATCCGTAGTCGTTTGAACCCAAAATTTGGGTATTTGACATTTTGAAATAAGAATTTAGGGTTGAGTTGTAGTCGTTTGAATCCAAAATATCACTTTTTTTAATTTAAAAAAAATGATGGACGATAGATGATGTTTCGTTACGTTTAAACTTTTATTTAAATTTTAAAAAATCATGAACGAGCGATCAAATCTTGTCCAAATAATGAGAGATCAAATTTCGCTTGAGACCTATTTAAATAATTAAAATAATTAAATCTTATTTTTCAAAAAAAAAACCCGTTATGTACAGTTGTATTACAGCCACGGTCTAAAGAGAAAAAGGCTGGTGACCTCGGCCGTTGGATCGGGTCCACATATCAAACCGCTGACTCTTAACCCAAATTCAAAATTCCAAAAGCCTTGTATTCCCAATAATATGACCGTTGTTGCTCCTCTCTCCCTCATCTCTCACTCTCTCTATCGTTCTTAATCGCTCTCTTCAATACTCCGAAAAAGAACCCCCAAATCCCTCAAAAGAATTTCACGAGGTCGAGACGAGAACAAACCATGGGTAAGGAACCCAAAGAACTCTCAGCCCTTGAAGCGATCACCCAAGTATTCCAACCCCACGGTATGTATCTCTTCCTCTTTCCTCCTATTTTTTAGATTCGAATTTTATTATTTTTTTGATTGTTTTGAAATGGGTTTTTGTTTCTGATTCTAATGGTATGATTACGCACGGATCTTGACGTTTCTTGTTTGTGTGTAGTGAATCAGAAGATGGATAGACCTTGCCCGAGAATGTAAATGTCAAGAAATTGGTACAGGTTCGATCTTTAGTTGAATTAATGTGTGCTCTATCTGATTTTGTTGATGGGTTTTTTGATTATTTCCTTTTTTCTGGGTTGTAGTTGTCCTTTGTGATCAAGATGAGGATTGGGCCAATTCGGAATATATGGATGATAAACAAGAGAGCAATCAGGCAATCAGGCAATTTAATTTTGAGAAATGGGTTTTTTTTTTGTTGTTGAAATTCAAGGAGGGTTGTATCATATCATATATGTTGTAATCGAGAGCGAGTCAATGGTTTCCTTCTTCGATCGCCAGCTCTTTTCCGTGCATCAGCTTCTTGGTATGGATATCGTCCTACTACTTTTCCTTATTTGAATTCTTGAAAAGATGTATATGTAATTTTTTTTATGTTTGGTTTTGTTTTAGGGACCAAGTACAACAGCTTACTGATGAAATGCCAACACCAGACTACTGAAGCAACCAGTGCATTCGAGAGTGTGAACCGGAAATGAGGCATCGAAGAAGTACACTCAGGAGTGCTTGGAAAGAGAGTTTGTACAATGAGATAATTGAACTTAAAGGGAATATAAGGGTTTCTGTAGATGTCGGCCTTTACGTTCAGAAGATATGTTGAAGTATCATAGAATTCGACCAGTCTCAAGATCCGGAGTTGTCAGTTGTTTGCTCTGACCATTCAAAGAAACAGTTCAGATTTGATCATGTTTTTTATGCGAAAGGTAGACAAGGTACAAATACAAAGTTTATGTTATTGAGGGTTTCAATTTCTTCGTTTTTTGCTTAAATAAGTCCGATATCTTTTTACCATCAATATATCAATTTATAGGTATAATCCCTTAATTAGCTGCATATTTAGCTCCACATGGTGTACGATTATATGCTGAATAAGCTAGCTGATCTGCAAAATAGAGCTATATTATCCGATTACGTTTATGGGTATCTAACATAGACACTTAGTGTTATTTAGTGTTCTTACATTTTTATAAAGTTAATGTTACTCGTGTGTAAATTACGACAAAATCTGTGCTTATTAAATCAATCTCCTTACAGCATTTTACATAAGTATGTTTAAAGTAGAGAGTTCCTTTTCCTTCAGTTAGGTTTTTAATGTATAAATGAGTTTAATATAATATGATTAGTACATAAACCCTGATAACGTAGGAGCTTTAGTTTAGTCACGAGGACAATATGTATGGTATTAGAGTCACTCAGATTCTAAATAGCACGAACACAGATATGCCGAGACGGACACACACGGATGGGGGGAGATTTTAAAGAACTACCCTAAAATATCCTCTGTCGTGGCAGATTTGTGCCTGACACGGCATGCTTACCAAATTGAAGTGTTTTGCTTCATAGCTTAGGTTTGACTCATACTATGCACATGTTTCAAGTGTAATATTTAAAAAGTATACCTCATTTCAGCCCACAAAATGGGCTCTCAACCTGCATCTGCATACTATAATGTAAATCTACTAAATTGCTCAATGAGCACTACTAGTTCATTGTTTTGGTGTAGTGATGGGGACAACAGTAAACACTTATCTCTCTTATTTTGTAGTAATATTGCTTTGTTTAAATAAGTAACCTGCGAAAATGGTTCATCAAGCAATCATAGCTTTATATGAACAAAATTAACATTTTATAGCTGGTGTATATTTACATTTTTTTTTTGGTAATATGTACACTTTTAAGGAACTTAGCTATAATCTGTATGAAGAGGTCATGCTTGCTGAGACATTGCCAGTTCTCAGATCCGTACTGGATGGATATAATAATGTCTGTATATTTGAACTGGCAAGACTTTCACGATGGAAGGAACCCTGGAAAATCGAGGTGTCAACTAACAGGCATTGGAAGAACTATTTAAAAGTTCTATTGAGAGGTATTCAATGATCAGATACTAGTTTATTTGTGAGCATGTTGGATACTAGTTTATTTGTGAGCATGTTGGATGCCTAGTTCAATGATCAGATACTAGTTTATTTGTGAGCATGTTGGAAGCCTACAATGAGAAGATCACGGACCTTCTCATAGAAAATTCTTAACAGCATACAAAGAATTAATTACATATGTTTTCTTCTGCTTCTAAAATTTAGTTGAATTTGTCATATATTCAAACACCTAATTGTTCTTGTAGGTTTAAAGTAATGCAAGTAGTAGATGGAACTCATGCTAAAACCTTCGGCATAGAAGATATGTGGGAGATACTCCAAACGGGGAAAAATAACAGATCCAATGCAAATGAACTCAGTAGCTGTTCTCATTGGTAGTATTCTCGTCAAAGTACATCTTTTCAGTACATTTTTTGTCACTTAATGAAGTCAATTCCTTAGAATGGGTTCCTTACACGAATTGAAAAATGGATATACATAGCCTATGACTTATTTGTCTTCTTGCATAACTGTCGTCAAGAAAATATTTTGACTAACGATTTTCTGGAGGAGCTAAAATAAGTTTTAGTCAGTTCTGCTAACACCTATTTTAATTATAAAAGTGCCATTAGAGTTTAAAAAGTAGTTTAGGCACTCCAAAAGCAACATTAAGCCATTATATTATATCTTCTTTCACAGCTTGGTGAGAGTGACCATAAAGGGCAAGAGTTGGTGAACGGGCATAGGAGTAAGAGCCGCATTTGGATTTAGCTGGAAGCCAGCAATTAGGCAAAACTGAGATGGAAGGAGAAAGGTTAAAAGAAATCTCTGTTCATAAATGTCCCTACTTGGGGATGTTAGAATTTTTTTTCAAACTGTCCCATTTTTTGAAAGTTTTTCCCAAACTGCCCTATTTTTTTTTAAATTCCCAAACTGCCTCACTCGTTTTCAGAAAAATCGATTGGGTTTTAACCAAGCCCGCTTTCTCAAAAAGCGAGTGGGTTGTTTTGGTAAATACTTTCGAAAGTGGGTCAGTTTGGTAAATACTTTCAAAAAGTGGGTCAATCTGGTAACAAGTTCCACTCAAGGTATGATGTTTTATATAACGCCTTCATTTTGATGGTAGTGTCAATTTACTTTAAATTATCATTTCTTTGTTTTAAAAACTATAAACCTTTTTATTAATGACCGAAATGTGGCTGAAATATTGGAAGAATTCAAAGATTCTTTAAGTAAAAGTTTTACAACTTTCCAATTTCAAAGAATTCGAGAACAATCCTTGACCCTTCAGGGTAATTGAATACAGTATGTTTCATTCAATCTTGATGACCTATATCAAGACTAAAAATATATAAGCACAAACTTAGAAAAGACAATTTTTGGGGGGTATAATCATTTTATCTACTACTGCTTACTTTTAAAAAAAAATTGGAAAAAATATAAAATAAAGAAGAAACTTTTCTAAAGTCAAATAATTGAGAAGAACCTTTTCTAAAGTCAAATAATTGAGTTCATTGTTAACTTCCTGCACTTGTTCTCTATGTTCTTGTTTGATCAAATACTAACAGTGATTATAGAAAGAAACAATGATCAGCCTTTCATAATCTTTAGTATTTCAGTACTGTAAGGCCTATGATGACGCTGATAATTGGCCCTACTCTAATGCGGTTGATCACTTGAACCTAGCTTCTAGTTTAGGTTTCATGTTTTCGGAGTTGTGCCTAGCAGTGGCGGACCTACATAGTTTCAAAATTTTGCTAAGGTGTAGATATATATTTGTATATTAGTACATATAACTTAGAATCCCTCGTGAGATATATTTGGGCTATAGCTCAATTGCTTTGAAAGCTTGTTGATTCTGTACGAGTTCAAGGATTTATATTTTTTTCCTTTCAAAGTAATTGTATTGTATATTTTCTTAATTTTAAGTCTTATTCATCTTTCAATTAAATTAATACATTGTATATTACAAACCATTTTATCAATAATCTCTATCTCTATCTCATTCTCTCTCTATATATATACTAGTAATTTGCACGTGCAATGCACGTCATAATATATTATTTTTATAAAGTAAGTACTAAGACGTAATCTGGCATTGAAATTGAGACCTATTTTTTCTCATCTCATACTATTTACAAATTACCCCTAATGGCAATTTATACTTAGGAGCAATTTTATAGACTAACTGAAGAAAAAAATTAAAGTTCATATAATGCACACAAACTTCTCATATTTTTCACAATTGTTTAATGTATAAGCTAAATTATATTCAGTCTACCCTGAATAAAATTCATGCTTCCACCACTGGTGCCTAGTCCCAGGGATGTGAGGAAGTTGTATTAGAAATTAAGTGGCCGATTATTATGTTTGCTTTAGCTTTTCTTTATTTTTATTAATGCTCTTTTGTTTTGGGGGATTGATGTAGGGTCACATGCATGGTATTGGGCTTTGTTTTGCAAGTATTTCATTAATTTAACGAACTTGTTACCAAAATGATCCACTTTTTGAAAGTATTTACCAAACTGACCCACTTTCGAAAGTATTTACCAAAATGAATCACTCACTTTTTGAGAAAGCGAGTTCGGTTAAAACCCAATCACTTTTTCAGAAAGCGAGTCTAGACTTTCAAAATTCAAAAGAAGCGATGATGTTTTAACCACACTCGCTTTTTTCAGAAAGCGACTGAGGCAATTTGGGAATTTTTAAAAAAAGTAGGGCAGTTTGGGAAAAACTTTCAAAAAGTGGGACAGTTTGGGAAAAAATTCGAAATGTTATATCTGTACTTGCTTCCAAGAACTCCCACATACCTTACAGGTCTCTATCGTATTGTTTTGTCTCTGGTAATTGAAACTATCTCTTGATTTGTTTGCTAACAGATTTTACATGATAAATCAACAGGAACTCTTAGCTTACTAACTTTTTTTTAAATCATATTTAGCTTACTAACTTGCTATAAGGCTCTCTAGATGTGAGTTCCAGTTTCATCTTTTTCAACATGGTTATAGATTTTAGATGTTTAAGATACTTTTTTTAAGCCCATTTAAACAGAAGATAAAAATGACAGAACTTTGAAGCCTTTATGAATAAAATTTGGAAGCCTTTATGAATAAATAGCATGGGTAACAAGTTTGTTTTGAAACAATGGTACAATATAAAGTTTTCCAATGATAAAAGTTCGATGGACAGCTATTAAGAATAAATAGCACGGGTAACAAGTTTGTTTTGAAACATGGGTATAATATAAAATTTTCCAATGATAAAAGTTCGATGGACAGCTATACTAACTTTTGTTTATAGCTTTATTGGTGTCGTTATTGACTTATTGTTGATTGTGATTCTAAGCAAAAAATAAATTAATTTGATGCTATAAGTTCAGCCAAAAATCTATTGGGTAAATGCCATTCAGGTTGCAATGAGTTAGGCATGAGATGCATCGCACATAATGTGTGTGAAGTAATATAATGAGAATATTCTATAACAATACAATTTTAAGAAAAGGATATTTTAAGCAACGTTGGGCACAAATGAATGCCCCAAATTGTCTCAAGTGAATTTTTTAACTTTGAGTTGAAGTTGTTAAGATATTGGAGAAAAATCAAAATTTACAATGATGCATATTACCGGGTAGTGGTATTTTCTTAACATAATTATCTTAATACTTGTTTTGTATATGTGGCCGCTAGCTGGAAAAAAGTTAGGTCTTTTACTTTTTTTGTAAAAATTCACATAATGTCATGTTCTTGATTGTTGATGTAATCTGATTATTTGAAAGTTCAAATATGTAAAATTGTTAGTTTTTTTTATTCTTTTTGTATTCACATAATAGTCTTTTAGGGGATTCCATATACTTTGTTTCCATACAACTTTAATTGTCAGTAAGTATTTTCCTATTCAAAAAATAATTAAAAGATTGTTCTCTTATGGACAGGTGCTGCGATGACAAAGAATGAACGAAGGATTAACTTGGAGGTGGAGACAGGAGGGAGAGGCATCGAACAAAGCTTTAAAATTTGTGAATGAGAGAAACTACTGATTGGGTATGAACCAATTGTAAGGAACTTTGTTCGGCCTCCAGTTTTGCTACTGATGCTGTTACGTGACTATGTTTTTTATAATATCGTTTACTCATTTTTATAGGGTATTGACGGTCGCTTTTTGACTCTTTTGTATATATTGTGGTAAGCGACTGATGACTGTTGGCCGTACTAATAACATGATGTTTTTGGTTATTCTTTGTATTTCTCTACTGCATTTTGTAATGTTTATCCCATTATGTGTTCGGATGTAGCTGTGTTGCTCTGTGTTGTCTTCCTTTATTCTTTTGGGTACGATCTACTTTGTTGTAGTCAGTCTCAATTTGGTTTTGTGGAGACTTCTGTTTTGGCAGTAGCGTGTTCTTGACCAAGTTGGGTGTTTTTCTGACTGCGGCTTTGCTTCAGTGTTGCTACTAGCTTATGTTCTTTAGCTACTTCTACTTGGTTGGAGTATAGCCAGTTCTGTATTTTGCTTTTTCTATTTTTATGAATTGTAATTTTACTTCTTTGGTTCTTGTATTGCTTCTTCTCTTTGTGGGCTGCATCTTGTGCATCCGATGAAGACGATCATTGTTGTTTTTTTGCTATGTATGAATGGATTTCTGATGGTTTTTACCATTAAAAAGAAGTATCTCCCTACATCTGCAGCTCAAATTTGTTGGGAGGTATATTTTGCAGCATCTTTCTTCTCTTTGGGTATATTTTGAAATTAGAATAGTGAGGATAATTTAAAAAGTAATACGATACTTTTGGAGAATAATAGAATGAGTAATTCAAAAACAGTACCATTTTCAGAAGAAAATTTCTCTTCAAACTAAGGGCATGCACTCCCAAGTCAGGAATCCGGGCACAAAGTTGGTAAGGAGGAGTATTGCATTAGACAATTGACAACCAGTACAAAACTTTGTCAAATCCTATGAACATGAATTCTAATAATAAGAATGGAAAATCAAGATTCATGTAGCCGTTCCCAAATAGTAGGAAAAATGCTTTGTTGTTGGTGTTGTTGTTGTTGTTGTTGTTGTTTGTTGTTGTATTTAGTTACGTTGTGATATGTTTTTACTGAAGTGTTTTGATTTTCAATTTTGTGGATTCAATTGTAGTTTGGAGCTCTGCAAATGACTGAATCTTTTAGGGGTGATGAAGGACTGGTGAACATCCATCACAAGGAGGTTGTTCATTGGTATGCTGACTATGGAATTATTGTTTCAATTAGCTTAACTTTCGTTGCCACCAGACCCAAAAATTTTCTTTTGAATTTTATTTGTATGAAATGTTGTATTCTACAATTTCGGAATCTTTGGAATTACTTAAAAGATGGATCATGCACATTGATACAAACCATAAACAAAAAGGGATGCTAAATTTTCAGAATTTTAATTGTTTTGTTCCATCGGCCCGATGAGCAGGTGTATGCATTTTCTTCCATTATTTAGTTCTTTGTGGCAAATTTCCTGTGCATATGCTTTTGTTTTCTTCTTATATATTTGTCATTTACGTGCATTCTATTGTTATATAGAAAAAGTAGATTTTGAAATAATTCTTAAAAAAAAGAGAGAGAACCAATTATGACACATTCTCCAGTCACGCCACATCTAAGGCTTAATGGTGTCAATGGCTCTTCTTGAAACCTTATTGTATATGAGTATCTTCACTTTGATAGGTCTCATATTAAATCGTTTGGAGCAGGCTGACGATAATTTTCTATTGGGATAAGTCTAACCATTAGGCAAACACCTTAAGCTTCTCCTAGCAAAATAATGAAATGAAAATTGTTTTATTTTTTGTAACAAGTTAATTCCCTGGTTGCTACACATGAGAATGTCATTAATAAAGCCGATATCACATTTGAGATAAGATTTGACTATAGTTGTGAGTTTTTTTTTTTTTTTTTACAATAGGAGGTAACAGTGGCGAAATCCATTATTCTAAGATGGAGAATCACCTAAAGTGTATGATTTACTTTTCTCAATTATATGGATTTACTAAATCCCGCTCTTTTTCAAAATTTAAAAGTGAGTTTACAATATTTGTTTAGTTTTCTTATTCATCATCTAAATTTTGTCCTTTTAAAAATTGCTCTTTGATTCTGAGCTATTTCCAAATTTATTGTTTTAATTTCAAAATTCTTGCTCAGTTACTCTTAACTTGGGGTCTTAGCTGCATGGTTCGAACTCTTTCTCTAGGCTACAAGGTGTCAATTTTTAAAAGGGACTAGGGAACTTTTGGATGGAAGACCATAAGCCAATTTTCTTTATATTTGTGAAATTTGGTTCCTTGTTTATTTCGAAATGTACTTTTTTGTACTATCCAAAAACAATGTAATCAAACTTATTTTCTAATATAAACAGAACTTATTGTTGTTAAACTCACTTTTAATTAAACAGGTTACCAAGAATATGAGTTTGATATGCTATATTAATTTCTTGATTTTATTGCATTATACAATTAATGGGTCTTCGCTTGTATACATTTTATGTTTGTGTCAGGAGCAACGGCGAATACTTAATCGACGGCATCTCCATTCCAGCATTCCAGTATTGAAGCTTAGTTTTCAACCATGGCTGCCATTGCTGTAGTGTTCTGAGTTTGTTATGTTCTTTAATTTTCTTTTTTTTTAACCAGTATCAGTTGTATCAGCTTATCACGTGCAGTGTGCACTTTTTTCTTTTGTATTTGGTATTGGCGGGAAGGGGGAGGGGAGTTATCTCACGTGATGATTGTAACAGATTCATTCCCCCCTTACTCCCTATAAAGAGTGAGCTGTAATCTCTGGAAAATATCAACAGAAATCTTGAAAGTTCTACTCCAATCTTCCTTTCTTCTCCAATCTTCTTCTTCTTCCCCAATCTTCCATTCTCCATTTTCACTAGCCATGCCTAGATCAAGGGGTGGTCGTCATCAGGATCCTGAAAGTTTGGTATCAGAGCAAGCTCGGTTCGAGTTTGAGGGGCGTTTCGATGGTAGCACAGATCTTGAAGGTGAAGTTGCAAATCTGAAGAGTCAAATGGCGGAAGGGCAACTTCAAGCGGGCTATCTCACAGAGAGGGTGGAAGCCATTGCTGCCAGCGCGAGCGAGAGGTTCGCTGCGATTGAGACCCAGCTGGATTCAATAATATCCATGGTGCAACAGAGTCAGTCCCGAACAACTAGCCCACCTTTGCTACCCAATCCACCGCATCCACCAGGTGCACAGAACCAAAGGGAGGTATACCATTCTAACTCAAACTTGTTGTACTCTAATGTCAACGATGGGGGAAGAGTGTTTAGAACTCCCTTCAAGATAGAATTTCCCATGTTTTCCGAAGGGGATCCGACGGAGTGGATCTGCGGAGTAGAGCAATTTTTAGACTTCTACGAGATTCCCGAGAACCAGAAACTGAAGTACGCGTCTCTCAACTTAAGAGGGAGAGCGGCACAGTGGTTTCGGAGGCATCTTAAGCCCAAGCTACCGGAGGTCTCATGGTCCATGTTCCTTGAAGAGCTACTAACCCGATTTGGTCCAACAGAGTATCAAGATTACGAAGGGACCCTCTCAAAGCTGCAACAAAAGGGGGATGTGGAGATTTACATTCAGGAGTTTGATAGAATTTCAAACTTTGTTGAAGGATGGACTGAATCGCACCTCTTAAGTAACTTCATTAATGGCCTTAGAGATGAGATACGATGGGATGTAAAATCCCAGCGTCCTAAGAATGTGAACGAAGCTATGGGGTTGGCGAGGGGTTATGAAGAGAAGATATCATGTCTGCGGAAGAATTATAGGAACACTTTCGTTCCCAGAGCCTCCATTCCTTCTACCAAGACACCTTCCACCCACACTAACCTGTTAGCTCCTTCCAATTCAGCACCGGCATACTCCCCCAATCCACAACAATCTACTAGTAACCAGTTTCCCACATCTTCAGTTGCTTCCAACTTTGTCCCCAAGAGGTTGAACCTGCAGGAGATGAAGGAGAGAAGAGCCAAGGGCCTATGTTTTAACTGCGATGAAAGATACTTCCAGGGGCATGTTTGTAAGACCCAGAAGTTCTATTACTTGGAGGGTTTGGAAGAGGAGGTCGATGATGATGCTGGCGCTGTGGGCTCCCAATTGACAGAGAACTCAACACCAATCGAACCAGCCTTGCTGCACAACTTGGAGCAACCGGAAATTTCTTTCCATGCCCTGGTCGGCAACCAAGTCTACCCACAACAATGAGAGTGAAGGGGAGGATTGGCGGCAAGGAAGTGAATATCCTCATTGATTCTGGCTCTACTCATAACTATTTGGACCCCCAAACAGCTTTAAGAGCCAATCTCACTGTTCTAAATGAACCCCGATATAAGGTGACTGTTGCAAATGGCCAAAGCATGTATAGTGAAGGGAAGGTCCCCAGTGTGAATTTTGTGGTACAAGGGGTAGAATTGCAGGCGGAGCTCTTACTCTTACCTCTTGGGCCAGCGCAAATGGTGCTTGGAGCTCATTGGCTGAGGTCTTTAGGCCCCGTAACTATGGACTTCTCATCGATGACTATGGAGTTCAAATTAGATGGAAGAATGAAGAAGCTGCAAGGGATTATAAACTCCCAAATGCAACTTATGGATGCTCAAGAACTGTCCCGAATGAGTCAATACAACTGCCAAGCTTATATGATTCAGATTCAAGAGATTACACTGGGTGAAGAAGAGAACCCTGGAATGCTTCCGGTGCAGATTGAAGATGAGGGGTTGCGGCAGGTAATACATGCATTTCCTGAGGTTTTCACCGATACACTCACTCTTCCTCCCCACCGAACAGTCGACCACCAGATTCCCATGGCCGCAGACTCCCACCCTGTTTGCCTTCGCCCCTATCAACATCCCCACTTTCACAAAGGGGAAATTGAGAAGCAGGTTGAAGAGATGCTCTCATCCGGGTTCATACGCCCCAGTAGCAGTCCCTACGCTTCCCCAGTGATATTGGTCAAGAAATCTGATGGCAACTGGCGCCTTTGCGTCGATTACAGAGCACTCAACAACCAGACAATCAAAGCTAAATTCCCTATTCCTCTCATTGATGAACTCCTAGATGAGTTGAACGGAGCTACTTTTTTTTCAAAGATCGACTTAAGGTCGGGGTATCACCAAATAAGAGTGCGCGATAGCGACATCCCCAAGACCGCTTTTCGTACTCACCATGGTCACTTTGAGTTTGTGGTTATGCCCTTTGGCCTCACGAACGCACCCGCCACCTTTCAATGCCTAATGAATGACATTTTCAAAGAGTATCTCCGCAAATTTGTTCTTGTTTTCTTCGACGACATCCTCATTTACAGCCCCACTTGGGAAACCCACCTCCTCCATGTGTCGACAGCCCTATCAGTGTTGAGCAAGCACCATCTGGTGGCGAAAGCTAGTAAATGCACTTTTGGAAAGA
Source organism: Hemerocallis citrina (assembly GCA_017893485.1). Taxonomy (NCBI): domain Eukaryota; kingdom Viridiplantae; phylum Streptophyta; class Magnoliopsida; order Asparagales; family Asphodelaceae; genus Hemerocallis; species Hemerocallis citrina. Next base: position 177,492,933 of record CM030367.1, read on the forward strand.
GGTCGGTAGCATTTTTGGGCCATATACTCAGTGAAAAGGGGATCTCCGTTGACCCAAGCAAAATCAAAGCAACTGAAGAGTGGCCAGAACCCCAGACAATTAAACAGCTGCGTGGGTTCCTAGGGTTGACGGGCTATTACCGAAGATTCATTAAGAGCTATGGGGTATCGCCCTTCCACTCACACAATTGCTAAAAAAGAATGCCTTCAAGTGGAGCTCGGCAGCCTCTACTGCTTTCAAACCCCTCAAGGAAGCAATGGTTACTACACCTGTGTTGAAGCCCCCAGATTTCTCCAAGCAATTTATACTCGAGGCCGATGCATCGCAGTCAGGAATTGGAGCTGTACTTATGCAAGATGCACATCCTATAGCTTATATGAGCAAGGGTCTCAAAGGAAGACTGTTGGTACTCTCGACTTATGAAAAAGAAGTATTCGCAATCTTACAGGCAGTCAAACAATGGAGGCAGTACTTGTTGGGTAATTCCTTCGTCATTAGAACTGATCAGAAGAGTATAAAATACATCTTGGAACAAAGAATCAACACCGAGATGCAAGAGAAGTGGCTTTGGAAATTACTGGGGTATACATTCCGGGTGGAGTATAAAAGAGGTGTAGAGAATTCGGTGGCAGATGGGTTGTCGAGGAAGTTGAGGGAAGGGGAAACTTGTTATGAGATCACTTTCATTGTTCCTAAGTGGCTAGATGGTGTCAAACAGATGGTATTAGAAGACCCATATTTCCAATCTTTGCAAGAGAAGCTGCAGTCTGGTCAGCTGAATGCCGATAGCTACAGGGTGGTTGGAGGGGTGTGGTATTATAAAGGAAGAGTACTTGTAAGCCCAACGGCTGGTGTTAGACAATTGATTTTTTTTGACAATCACGCATCCAGAATTGGGGGACATTCGGGATTCATCAAGACATTGCAGAGGATCAAGAGGGACTTCAAATGGGAAGGGATGAACAAAGACATTAAGCGCTGGATTAGGGAATGCTTAGTTTGTCAAGTGAGCAAAAGTGAAAATACCCAACCTGCTGGTTTGCTACAGCCACTCGCCATTCCTGATCACGTTTGGGAGGATATCTCCATGGATTTTGTTGAAGGGTTGCCCAAGAGTCAAGGGAAGAATGTGGTGATGGTGGTAGTAGATCGTTTAACCAAATATACCCACTTCATCGGAGTCTCACACCCCTATACCGCACTATCAATTGCCCAACTCTTCATTGATAATGTTTACAAGTTGCATGGCATGCCGAGGAGTATTGTTAGTGATCGAGATCCCCTCTTCATTAGTGGTTTTTGGAAGGAGTTTTTCAAGATACAGGGTTGCAAACTTCATCATTCAACTGCCTATCATCCCCAAAGTGACGGCCAAACCGAAATTGTGAACAAGGCGTTGGAGAGGTACTTGCGTTGTTTCTGCAGTCAAAAACCATCAGATTGGGCGAAATGGCTAGCTTGGGCAGAATTCTGGTTCAACACCAATTGGCACTCTTCCACAGGATTGACGCCCTTCGAAGGTGTATATGGCCGACCTCCATCAGTTCTTCAATATGTCCGTGGTACGACGAATCTACCTACAGTAGATGAGGAACTGAGGTCCAGAGATTCTATTTTAAAGCTGCTGAAGGACAACATAGGGCAAGCACAGGAGCGTATGAAATATTTCGCAGATAGAAAGCGCACTGAGCGAGAGTTCGTAGTGGGGGACCTAGTGTTCTTGAAGCTCCAACCGTACAAACAACTTTCACTTCGAAACCCATCACCGCAGAAACTTTCACCTCGATTCTTTGGTCCATACAAGGTAGTTGAAAGAGTGGGCTCCGTCGCATACCGTCTCCAATTGCCCAAAGGTGCAAGCATACACCCTGTCTTCCACGTCTCCAAACTCAAGAAGTGTCACGGTGATCACATTCCCAACGTCTACCCTGGATTACCCACCTGGTGGGTTGAGGAAGATACTCTTGAAGAGCCAGAAGCAGTGTTGGATAGAAGAGTCTTCAAAAAGAAGAATCAGATGGGCATCGAATTGTTAATCAAATGGAAAAACACCAGTGTGGAGAGTGCTTCCTGGGTTGATATCGATGACCTTCGTCGCCGATTTCCCGATTTCGAACTTGGGGCAAGTTCGATGCTAAGGGGGGAGGAGTTGTCAGGAGCAACGGCGAATACTTAATCGACGGCATCTCCATTCCAGCATTCTAGTATTGAAGCTTAGTTTTCAACCATGGCTGCCATTGCTGTAGTGTTCTGAGTTTGTTATGTTCTTTAATTTTCTTTTTTTTTAACCAGTATCAGTTGTATCAGCTTATCACGTGCAGTGTGCACTTTTTTCTTTTGTATTTGGTATTGGCGGGAAGGGGGAGGGGAGTTATCTCACGTGATGATTGTAACAGATTCATTCCCCCCTTACTCCCTATAAAGAGTGAGCTGTAATCTCTGGAAAATATCAATAGAAATCTTGAAAGTTCTACTCCAATCTTCCTTTCTTCTCCAATCTTCTTCTTCTTCTCCAATCTTCTTCTTCTTCCCTAATCTTCCATTCTCCATTTTCACTAGCCATGCCTAGATCAAGGGGTGGTCGTCATCAGGATCCTGAAAGTTTGCATGAATAAATTTCTGATTGGTGAAAACAATTTACAAGTTAATTGATTTTTTATTTTATTGTTATAGACCGGAAGGATTTTAATACCAACTCATACTCAGAAATTTCAACATATAATCTCACATTTAATAAAAAATATTGACCAAGTAATTTTATAATTTTGTTAGTCTCATGCATTCTCTTTTGAGAAAAGAGAGAACCTTTTCGATATTTTTGATATTTTTTTCGCTTTTAGGCACGGATTTCGGATTCGAGTCAATTGGAGCTCCGATTCCGACCCGAGGACCCGTACTTCACTCCTCCCTCACATTCATAATACTTTTCTGCCATGCTCCCCAAACCCACCACCAACCACCAACCACCCTCTCCTCTCTCTCCTCTCAAATCAAACAAACTCATGCTCTAGTTCCTATTAGGGATCAAAATCTGAGCTCCATTGGATTTGGCCACTGAGGAAAACTAGGGTTGAGAGATTGGAGAATTGGGGAAGAACTGAATGGGTTTCTTGATTAATTTCTTGATTGAATGTACAGACTCCATCCCGCTCTTTATATGAGCTGAGATTACATAATGTGCACGTAGTGTTACAGTAATAACTGTCCAACGATTCATATAGACTGAACTAGTACCTGGCCCGCTTACAAGACCCAACCCGAAGTCACCATTCAGAATGAACTATGTTTTTTTCACTAATAGCATGTATCAGTTCTCAACTGATACATAAACAGACCTATGTCGTCTTCATATGTTCTCCATCTACAATTGTAGCTATTACACCCCGTAACAACTCCTCCCCACTTAGTTTGAGCTTGTCCCAAGATCAAAATTAGGGAAACTGCACCGAATATCATCTGCATCCTCCCAAGTGGTTGCAGAAACAGGTTAAGAAGTCCATTTGATCAATAACTTGACACCAGCACCTATCACTTTCTTGTAGACTCTCATATCAAGCACAAATTCAGAGATAACATTCTTGAACATACATTCGGACATCTTTCACAATGAAGATCAGATCAAATCTAGACAGAATTTTGTTTTGCAAATCAATATTCATGTGCAGTCTTAAGATCATCATATTGTCCAGATGGATGGTTAGCAGCTGCAAGTACAGATGTTCTTGAATTGATTATTGTAGTGATTCCTGTTGTAACAATAGATATAGTCTGCTGCTCCATTGCTTCATGAATGATAACTCTGTTCTCATGCCTCATTTTATCAACTTCATCAATACAGACGACTCTGCCTTTAGCTAAAACCAGTCCTCGCAGAAAAAATTCGCGTAAACTGCTGTCACGAATAACGGAAGCTGTAATACATGTAGCAAATGAACCTTTTTCAGAAGTATAGACAGCAGTGGGATCTGTCTTTTCCACAAACTTGAGGAACTGTGATTTGGCAGTTGATGGATCATCAAGTAACAAAACATGGATATATCCTCTTATTCGCACACCATCAGGTAATCTCTTTTTTGATCCTCCAAATAACAAACATGCTATGGCTTTTTGGACATCATCATGGTCATTTATTGACTGACCAATCATGGAACATATCTTATGTAACACCCCTCAAAATAAAATGATTTGTTTTGCATTATTAAATAGTATTAAATTGGTAAAGTTGACTATTTTGACTATTTTCTTGAAATTGCAATTTTGCACGTGCAACACATGTGCAAAGTTAGGAATTTAGAGTTCTTAAAATTTTATGGTTAATGATTGATTTTTCTCATTTATTTATGATATTTTAATTTTCAGATTTTATTTGAATTAATTTGACTATTTTATGAATCTGTCGTTTACACGTGCAAATATTTTTTTGGGTGCAAATCTCCAATTTTAAATTTATGAATAAATTATCCTTCTTATAATGGAGTATATCCTAAATTTTGGGATTTTTCTGAATAAAGAAACTATTTTTATAAATACTTCGAAAAGGAGGGGCTTTTATGTAAAAACCCAACTGGATCTCAAACAAATAATGAAAATTCGTTTTTACTGATTTTTGGGCTGGCCATGGTCATCATTGAAAATAAAATATATTTAAATTTTATTTAGATTTGATTTGGTAAAGATTTAAACAAATATGGTATTTTTGCAAATATGAAATTTAGGTTGGATCTTGTGCAAATGTTATTCTTGGAAAGTAAAAGTAAAAAAAGTCTGATATTTATTAGTAGATATTATTTCTGGATTTTCTGAATTTTTAAAAATATTTTATGACATATTTGCAAATATTACAAAGAGAGGGATTTTTGTGCAAAATTACCACTTTGGGTACAAATCCAATTTTTTTTTAATCTCTGGGCTATGATGGATGGCTGGATAACTCAGTAGTAAAAGGATTTGGTTTTTATTTTTATTTATTTAACTTATTTAACTACTTTATTAAAGAAAGATCTATATATGTAAAAGAATATTTGTTAACGGATGTTTCCATATAACTTGTAAAACCCTAAAAACCTAGATTTTGGCCTATATAATGGCCACTACAGTCGTCCCCTCCTCTGCAAAAACAAAATATTATTTTACTATTGGTTTTCTTGGAGTTTCGAAACAAGGATCTTGAATTTTTGCGAAAGAAGGGCTTTTTCTTATTCTCTTTATTATTTCGGTTGATTATTCAATAAGGTGAGTGACATATGTTTATTTTCTTTTGTTCTATGCATGTTGTATGTGATTTTTTTTTTTTGATGGAAAAGTCTTGGCTCGAACCAGGGATGCTGGATTCGAGCTGCCACTCAATTACCCTCCCTACCCAATGCCAATCAGGACATTGCCTGTTGGTGTCGTATGTGATTATTTGTTTATTAGAAAGCATGCTAGAGGATTATATGATGATATAATGAATTGTTGATAGATGGATGAATTAAAGATTGAATCTTTTCTTGAAAACTATGCTATTGATAATTAAAACTACATATAGATGACTTGAGATTGTTAAAGAACCTAATAGAAATCATGAGTAGAATGTTTTCTTCCATGTTATTGCTGATTTGAACAAATACCATGAGATTGTATGATGTTGTGCATAAGGGGAATGTAAATTCAGTTCTTTACTATGAATGAGTATTAAGTATACTCTGGTTTGATAATTTGATAAAGTAAAATTGATTCATACATGTTATAATTGCTTGTATTCATGGATAAATTGATGTAAGTGTTTGGATATGTGTTCAATAAATTTTAAAGAGGGGTTTTGAATCGAAGAGATCAATTTTTGAATGTTGTAAGAGGGGTATATTTCGGGGTTGACTAGGTTCAGCTGAAATTGGTTTTTTGTGATTTTGTGAAGTTTTCAAATTGATTCTTGATGGTTTCGATACTTAGATTAAATTTAACCCTACACTACTCCTATATACTGATTCTAAATGCTTAAACACATATATATAGACAATATATACACATCTATATAATAAAACACAAAGAAAGCTATCAAGTGGCTCTCATTAAATAGGGTTGAAATCAATGGTCCAGATCTAACTTCACAAAATATATTTTCCCGCCCAAAAGTCCAAATCCCCAAAACAACTTCTTTATTTATTTATTTATCTCTCTCATCATTCTCCCTCTATTTACTCAGAAATTTATATTTTCAGATTTCAGGTTTGTAAATTTTCAGATTTTTATGCATTTTTTTATTGCTCATGTTACACTGAAAATAGCAAATATCTCATCAATAGTTAAATTTCATTATTTTCCATACTCAAAGTTCTAAGAAGTTGGATTTTACACCCCCCATTTATAATTATTTTTCAACATATACTAATGGAAACATGAACTTTTATTTACAACTAATTATTGTTGTACTATTCAAACTTGACCTACATAATTGTTGTTTTACTGTTTACAAGACTTTCATAAGATGTATCGTTCCGAAGACGTGCCGTAGGCATGTGCCCACGGGAAAATCTAGTAAATATACAAAGATCTAAATGTTTCTGTTTTGAAGACTGCCGAAATTGATTTGATGATTTTTATCAAGTTTTGATTGAGATATGATTTGTTTTAGTGCTGATATTGAATCCAAACATTACACTACTCCTAAGTGATGTATTTTGATGTTTAAACTGATGCTTAATTACCCTATGCATATATATATACTACTTTGCTGATTTTGAAGAAATTTTGTGAAAATCTATTCTTTTATGGATTTGATGAGATTTTGATATGTTTTATAAATCTTTATATGTTATACAAGTCGTATTTGATCATCTCAGAATATATTTTTTTGCAAATTTACAACTTTATGAAGTTGAATCGATGTATCGGTAAAACATGCACAGAATTTCAAAACTGCAACCTGTTGGAATTGACAGTCGACCGCTTCGTTTGAACTGAAGTCGACAGTCGACTATCAGTTCTTGAATTTCGGATTTTTTTGCATGACAGTAGACCGCTTCGTTTTTGAACTGAAGTCGACCGTTGACTGTCAGTTCTTGAGTTTCGGATTTTCGCATGACAGTCGACCGCTTCGTTTTTGAACTGAAGTCGACAGTCGACTGTCAGTTCTTGAGTTTTGGATTTTCGCATGACAGCCGACCGGCCATTTTCAAACTGGCTTCGACAGCCGACTGTCAGTGTTGGCTGATGGGTTTTTTTGTTTGTGAGTTTTCTGTTGTTTCTCTTGAACGATTGTTTCTTCGATATTACGAATTATTGGATTATTGTTTTAGATGGTGTTTTTACTACAGATTACAGTATTTTACAGAGAGTTATATTTTGTTTATAATAGAATTTAAAATGTACTTCTATGACTTTAGAAAGTGAAATATAGATGGTTTTTGAATAAATAGATGTTTTGCGGTATTCTACAACTTCAAAATATGATTCTCAGTTATTTAATGGATTTAATACTTTATTTCAATTCTGAAATTTATGGGTACAGTAAATGAATTTGGATTTGTTGATTTTGGAAAGTTTTTCTTGATATAAGAATATTGATAAAGAAGTATGAGTTTTAATGAAAGTTTTGGTGTTGATGGTTAAGTTGTGAGTCTCTAGAGGGTGTGTAGGACCCTAGATACCGGTAGTTGAGGTTTTGTGGTTTGGCCAGTTGTGGCTTTGTTGTTGATCAGTTGAGTTAAATCTGGTAGGGTACACCAACTCTAAGAAATTTGCAATTAATTAATTAACTTAATAAGATAAGGACAGACACTAGATGATGATATGATGAAATGGGTGCAAACATTGGTTATGGACCTCAGTATGGCTTGCGGTGTGAGATAATCCCCAGAATTATCGAGGTGTGAGTGAAATAGTCTTCGGAATTACCTGTGGTGTGAGATTGATCTCCAGAATTATTGGGGTCGAGGCGACGCTCATGGGCTATTCGTGTGATGAGGTGCCATAGCTTGCGGTGTGGGGTATTCTCGGAGACTCCCAGGTGTGAGTGAAATAGTCTCCGAAATTATCTTTGGATAGAGATTGACCTCCGGAATTATCGGGGCATGTGCTAATACTCACAGTTTATCTAAATCTCATAGTAGTCATAGTAGTAGGATTAGTTGCATAACGAGGAATTCAACCCTACAAAGTGGAGTACGATAAGGGCTTGCACCGAACCTATGTAGAGTGGGATGCATAGAATCCGACAAGTATGCCGGTAGTTGAGGTTTTGTGGTTTGGCCAGTTGTGGCTTTGTTGTTGATCAGTTGAGTTAAATCCGGTAGGGTACACCAACTCTAAGAAATTTGCAATTAATTAATTAACTTAATAAGATAAGGACAGACACTAGATGATGATGTGATGAAATAGGTGCAAACATGGGTTATGGATCTCAGTATGGCTTGCGGTGTGAGATAATCCCCGAAATTATCGAGGTGTGAGTGAAATAGTATTCGGAATTACCTGCGGTGTGAGATTGATCTCCAGAATTATTGGGGTCAAGGCGACGCTCATGGGGTATTCGTGTGATGAGGCACCAGAGCTTGCGGTGTGGGGTATTCTCGGAGATTCCCAGTTGTGAGTGAAATAGTCTCCGGAATTATCTGTGGATAGAGATTGACCTCCGAAATTATTGGGGCATGTGCTAATACTCACAGCTTATCTAAATCTTGTAGTAGTCATAGTAGTAGGATTAGTTGCATAACGAGGAATTCAACCCTACAAAGTGGAGTACAATAAGGGCTTGCACCGAACCTATGTAGAGTGGGATGCATAGAATCCGACAAGTATGCATTAGAGAGTCATCATATTGCCTTTGTGTTTTTCTTGACTTGGTATTATGCATATTGTTTTCTGTTTTCCTACACTTGACACTTAGTCTAGTTTCACTTGATATTTTCATGGCTTATTTATTGTTATTTCATATTCCATTTGTTACTACTGCTAGTATGTGTTGTTTATAACTTTATCCTTCATATTTTATTTATGATGTATTCCTTTTGATGTCACTCATACCGTTATGGTTGACCCCTGTAGTTTTGGGGGTTAGGGTTATCTTTAGCCTCATATTTTACAGGTAGGTACCTATAGCATTGGGATTTGGATGCATGTGGTAAAATGATGTTGTGGCTTATGTAAATTGTAAAGGAAAGAAAATGTAATTCAAGGTGTTTAAATTCCGCTGTGCTTTGTAAAAGAGTTGATGTAATAAAAAAAGTTTTGAATTTTTCCTGTATTTGGTTTCTGTGTTTATGATTACATTTGAATTCGATTCTGGAATTTGTGCCAAGTATTTCTTATTTTAATTATTGGAAATTCGGGGCACTACATCTTATCATAAGCATCAGGTCGCTGAGAAAATTCTTTAAATTCCATCTCTTCATCTAGAAGGAGGAAGGTCCACAAGAATTTTGTTCTCGGTTTTGTTCCAATCCTACAACTCTAATATATGGTTGTTTAACTTCTCCTGCTCCTTTTTGCGATGCAGAAGCTTGGAAAACACTATTCATCCCTATAACCGTCAGCTTTGTGCCTGGAACAATTGTTTGAACCAAGTGGCGATCCACCGACAAAAGCATATTCCAAGGTAACTCCCCAGTTGGAACATCCTTTGGATTTTCCTGGAACGTAAGAGTATGGAGATACAACATACTTGCTCTTATCAAGAACCACAATCCAAGGATCCAATGGGCATGCCTCTTCCCCAGGCTATGCAAGATGATCAGAAGATCTCGGCACAATTGCATCACCAAGCCTAGGCCGGCAAGCTACAGTCTTCATACTCTTATAATTCTTGCACATTAAATTCACATACATCGCCGTCGCCTTCGCCTTCGCCCTTGAAGAAGCAATAGTAATTCCAACAATCATCACAAGCTTCGACATGCACTCTGCCCCAATCGACCGAATCAAAATGGAACTCTCCTTTGACGAAAGAAAAATTCGAACATCCTTATTTTCAGATTGAAGCATAGATATGAAAGCTTGAGATTTCTTGTACTCTTCAATATATATTCTCTGTAAAATTCAAAATGTTTCAACTAAGAAGATAACTTCACAAGTGCTTTACTGTAGACTTCAAGCTTGACAACAACATCCATGTAGGCCGATTCTTTGATCCCCAACTGTACAAGCTTTGATGTTGGTTCGATGATTTTGTCATGATTACCAATTGGATACACCGATTCCATTCCATTAACTTCTTGCTCCAATTTTGAGGCTTTAGCATCAACTCTCATAATATCAGCATTTTGTTTCAAACTCGAAACTGTACCATGGGCAAACTAAAGTACTTCTTCATGTTTGACCAATACTTCATCTAGATATCTTAAGAATGACTTTATCTTATATATATCTTTAGAAAGCTGGTGAAAGATCGGGCTACTTTGAAGTAGTAAGAAGGTTTCCTTACCGTTTGCCAAATATTGTATGCTACTTATAATTGCATTATGAACTTCTTTCCTTCCTGTAAAACAAAGTCCAAGGACTTCCAGTTAGACAAGAACCTTTTCCTCAGTTGGTATTTCTAAAATCTTGGACAGTATAATGCCTTCTAAGGCTTGACTATGTAGAAATATGACTTCAAAATACACTGGGTATATTTTGAAGTATCTTTGGGTAACTGTTTTAAATCCTATTTCTCGTATCTTTTGTGGTCTCGTTGTGCGAGGGAGCTTGCTCTGCACTCCCGTATTTCTGACCTCTTAAAGCATCCTGACAGAGCTATAGTTGATTTTAAGGCCCCTTCTTTATTTTATAACTATACTTGTGCTTTGAAGATCTCTGATCCCATATGTTCTGCATTCTCTTTTCATTATCCAGGATGCTTATTCACTTGGTATCAACATTTAGGGGTTCAGTCATGGCTCTATCAGGTCCTGAGGGCGTTTAAACTTTTCATGCTCTCCCTTCCCCTTAAGTATTCTTTGAGTCTTGATGTCCCTTCTTTTCCCCGTTGGGCCGGCACCACCAAGACCATTCCTTCTGCCTCATCGGTCGCTCCTAGCAGTCTCTGTTCCCCTTCGTGCCCTATCTTAGTAGACGCTTCATCTTCGGCCCTTGCGGCGTTTTCGCCCCCTTCTGTGAGGGTTGCCCCTCCCCCCGTCAAGCGAGGTTACAACATGAAAGTTTTTGATCATTCAAAGATCCGAGTGAGTGCTCGGCTTCTTGCGAGGAAAGCAGCCTCCGTATCAGCTCTTCAGCTAGGGCACAGTTGAGTCTTGCCTTCTCGTTGACATCATTGGTGTAGGCAGTGCATTACCTCCGTTGTGCCGCTAGAGTCCCTCTAGACTGCCAGTGGAGTTGTAGGCCGTCGTGGGGGGAGTTTTAGTCCTCCAGTTGTCTTGGATCGGTCGCTTAGGTCCAGCTCCTCTCTCGGGTGCGGCAGTCTGGTTTTTGTCTCCTTCCTATTGCTTGCTTTTCCAGGCCGTCTTGCTCCGCTCTCTGGTATCGGCGTGGTGTGTCTTGCTGTGGTTCTGCCCTCTGTTTTGCTGCTTTTGAGCCTGTTATTGTATTTCTTATTTGTTCGCTTATTTCTATTTTACCTCTTGTAAAGCCATTGATTATTTGTTTTGTATCTTAACTGTTTTATTGATTAATATATTTTTTGATGGCTGGAGCCTTTTGGCTCTATCCGATATATCAAAAAAAATACACTGGGTATAAGGCCACAGTAAGACCAGTAAAGATGCCAGCTCCCCCAATGTACAGCTTAGTTTTTTTCAAGCTTGTCAATGTGTCCATTGGTGTCATCATCGCCATAGAGACCTCAAGGAAACCAAATGAACTTTTTGACTCCAAGATGCAACTTCAGTTCATTCTCTATTTCTTCCTTTTCTTGGTCATGTAATTCATCAAGCACCTTGGAAGTCTTCTCACCACTATTTTCCTCAACTTCAAGATTAAACAAATTATCTCCAACTACTCCGTCTCTATTCTTTCCAATGGTAACAACATCATTCACACTCACTTCATCTACAAAAATCGATTTGTTAGCTCTCCCATTATCCTCTATAAAGATGAAATCTAGTGGAGTTAAACCCACTTCAAATGTATTGTTAGCCAAACAATTGAAACACAAATCGTAATCAAACTATTTGTTGCAGTGGTATCTTTTACAAGAACAAGAACTCCAACACCAATTGCAATGGTACTCATCATCACCCTCACTGCCTTCATTTCCATCTTCCACTTCCAGATTATTAAGGTGCGTTTGTTTTGTTGTTTTGAAAAGAGTTTTCTGAATAGAGTTTTCTGAAAACTGTATTCTGAATAGAGTTTTTCTAAAAATGAGTTTAAAAGCTGTTTGGTTATATTTATTTCTGAAAACTGTATTCTGAAAGCTGTTTATCTGAAAAAGAGAGTTTAAAAGCTGTTCTGTTATATTTCTAGCTGAAAACTGTATTCTGAAAGCTGTTTTTCTGAAAAAGAGAGCTTAAAAGCTGTTCTGTTATATTTCTAGCTGAAAACTGTATTCTGAATGCTGTTTTGCTGAAAAAGAAAGTTCAAAAGCTGTTCTGTTATATTTCTAGCTGAAAACTGTATTCTGAAAGCTGTTTTTCTGAAAAAGAGAGCTTAAAAGCTGTTCTGTTATATTTCTAGCTGAAAACTGTATTCTGAACGCTGTTTTGCTGAAAAAGAAAGTTCAAAAGCTGTTCTGTTATATTTCTAGCTGAAAACTGTATTCTGAAAGCTGTTTTTCTGAAAAAGAGAGCTTAAAAGTTGTTCTGTTATATTTCTAGCTGAAAACCCTGTTCTGAAAGCTGTTTTGCTGAAAAAGAGAGCTTAAAAGCTGTTCTGTTATATTTCTAGCTGAAAACTGTTACCTGAAAGCTGTTTTTCTGAAAAAGAGAGCTTAAAAGCTGTTCTGTTATATTTCTAGCTGAAAACTGTATTCTGAAAGCTGTTTTTCTGAAAAAGAGAGCTTAAAAGCTATTCTGTTATATTTCTAGCTGAAAACTGTATTCTGAACGCTGTTTTGCTGAAAAAGAGAGTTCAAAAGCTGTTCTGTTATATTTCTAGCTGAAAACTGTATTATGAAAGCTGTTTTTCTGAAAAAGAGAGCTGAAAAGCTGTTCTGTTATATTTCTAGCTGAAAACCCTGTTCTGAAAGCTGTTTTTCTGAAAAAGAGAGCTTAAAAGCTGTTCTGTTATATTTCTAGCTGAAACTGTTACCTGAAAGCTGTTTTTCTGAAAAAGAGAGCTTAAAAGCTGTTCTGTTATATTTCTAGCTGAAAACTGTATTCTGAAAGCTGTTTTCCTGAAAAAGAGAGCTGAAAAGCTGTTCTTTTATATTTCTAGCTGAAAACTGTATTCTGAACGCTGTTTTGCTGAAAAAGAGAGTTCAAAAGCTGTTCTGTTATATTTCTAGCTGAAAACTGTATTCTGAAATCTGTTTTTCTGAAAAAGAGATCTTAAAAGCTGTTCTGTTATATTTCTAGCTGAAAACCCTGTTCTGAAAGCTGTTTTTCTGAAAAAGAGAGCTTAAAAGCTGTTCTGTTATATTTATAGCTGAAAACTGTATTCTGAAAGCTGTTTTGCTGAAAAAGAGAGTTCAAAAGCTGTTCTGTTATATTTCTAGCTGAAAACTGTATTCTGAAAGCTGTTTTTCTGAAAAAGAGAGCTTAAAAGCTGTTCGGTTATATTTCTAACTGAAAACTGTATTCTGAAAGCTGTTTTGCTGAAAAAAAGAATTTAAAAGCTGTTCTGTTATATTTCTGACAATTTTGAATACCAATTTGCATTTATCATTTGCTGATATTTTTTTAATTGCTGCAGTTAGATTGCAATGTTGTACAAGTATGGGAACAAGAAACCTGAGCAGCATGTGAATCGAGCAAAAATAAGCCGCCATCATCTCCACGGCTGATCCTTCACGTTAGAGTACAAAATTTGAAAGCAAAATCTTGTATGTACATAATATAGATTCAGTGAGGTTTTGTGAAGCAACAAATCGCGGTTCATGTATCAGCTATTCTATTTGGATCAATGTGGTGCTGTTATCATTGCCTCTTTTGGTAATTGCAGTTCTTCAATCTTAAATGAGGAGTATTTTTTAGTTTGTTTTGTTCAGATTGCATGCGAGAGGAAGTAGTAGCAGTAGTCGGATAGAAGATTGCATGTGAGATCAAAATAAAAAGTATTCAAAAATCAACATGCTCAACCAAAACATTCAAGAAAACAAGCTTACTTCATTACTATTGTTTACATTGTTCAACAATCCCAATCAAAATGAGGAACAATGGCACGGGACCAATACATATATTCTGAACACAGGTTCTACAATTTTTTTTTCTGAATCAATACGAAATTGTCACAAAATAATAGTAAACTGTTGCCTGCAGTGTCTGCTGCTGCCTGGAGCTGCTGCTGTTGCTTCTTAATTCCCTGAAAAATTTGTACCTGTAGTCAATATAAGAAACTTGTACCTGTAGTCAATATAAAAGCTACATTAATCATAGGAAAAAAAGGAAACAAAAAAAAACAAAAGTGGAAAGAAGATTAACCAAACATTTGCAGCAACCCTCTTTTGATCGCAATCAGCTAAGAAAGCCCCCAGTTGCCCTCTTTGTTTTGCAAACTGAGACCTAAATATGAGAAGACTTGAAAGCATTCTGACTGCAGATAATGTAGATAAAATACGGGAAGCATCGACTACAAAATAATCATAAGGGATCAGAAACCATCATCTCCCACTTGGTATCTTCCTCCACAAAAATATTGATTATTAATACAGGTACTGATACCCCCCACTGTATTGAGCAAAAAGGCTCCATTCCTCCCTTCTTTTTTCACAAATAAGGATTCACAAATCCTGATGCATCTAAATACAAATTGCAGAATCAGAGAACAAAGTAGAATCATCTGAATACAAGTGCAATTCAGCTGCACAAATCAGATGCATCATAATACAAGAAAAAATGCTGGTCTGTTTGTTCCAGGTTCATTTTTTTTTATTTCCAGAAGTAATAACCTGAGTTGGCATTTGTTATAAGTGTTTTTTTGGAAACACTATTCAGAATACTGATACCCCCTACTGTATTGAGCAAAAAAGCTCCATTCCTCCCTTCTTTTTTCACATATAAGGATTCACAAATCCTGATGCATCATAATACAAATTGCAGAATCAGAGAACAAAGTAGAATCATCTGAATACAAGTGCAATTCAGCTGCACAAATCAGATGCATCATAATACATGAAAAAATGCTGGTCTGTTTGTTCCAGGTTCATTTTTTTTTATTTCCAGAAGTAATAACCACAGTTGGCATTTGTTATAAGTGTTTTTTTGGAAACACTATTCAGAATACTGATACCCCCCACTCTATTGAGCAAAAAAGCTCCATTCCTCCCTTCTTTTTTCACAAATAAGGATTCACAAATCCTGATGCATCATAATACAAATTGCAGAATCAGAGAACAAAGTAGAATCATCTGAATACAAGTGCAATTCAGCTGCACAAATCAGATGCATCATAATACATGAAAAAATGCTGGTCTGTTTGTTCCAGGTTCATTTTTTTTAAACTTTCCAGAAGTAATAACCACAGTTGGCATTTGTTATAAGTGTTTTTTTGGAAACACTATTCAGAATACTGATACCCCCCACTCTATTGAGCAAAAAAGCTCCATTCCTCCCTTCTTTTTTCACAAATATGGATTCACAAATCCTGATGCATCATAAAACAAATTGCAGAATCAGAGAACAAAGTAGAATCATCTGAATACAAGTGCAATTCAGCTGCACAAATCAGATGCATCATAATACAAGAAAAAATGCTGGTCTGTTTGTTCCAGGTTCATTTTTTTATTTCCAGAAGTAATAACCTGAGTTGGCATTTGTTATAAGTGTTTTTTTGGAAACACTATTTAGAATACTGATACCCCCCACTGTATTGAGCAAAAAAGCTCCATTCCTCCCTTCTTTTTTCACATATAAGGATTCACAAATCCCGATGCATCATAATACAAATTGCAGAATCAGAGAACAAAGTAGAATCATCTGAATACAAGTGCAATTCAGCTGCACAAATCAGTTGCATCATAATACATGAATAAATGTTGGTCTGTTTGTTCCAGGTTCATTTTTTTTTATTTCCAGAAGTAATAACCACAGTTGGCATTTGTTATAAGTGTTTTTTTGGAAACACTATTCAGAATACTGATACCCCCCACTCTATTGAGCAAAAAAGCTTCATTCCTCCCTTCTTTTTTCACAAATAAGGATTCACAAATCCTGATGCATCATAAAACAAATTGCAGAATCAGAGAACAAAGTAGAATCATCTGAATACAAGTGCAATTCAGCTGCACAAATCAGATGCATCATAATACATGAAAAAATGCTGGTCTGTTTGTTCCAGGTTCATTTTTTTAAACTTTCCAGAAGTAATAACCACAGTTGGCATTTGTTATAAGTGTTTTTTTGGAAACACTATTCAGAATACTGATACCCCCCACTCTATTGAGCAAAAAAGCTCCATTCCTCCCTTCTTTTTTCACAAATAAGGATTCACAAATCCTGATCCATCATAAAACAAATTGCAGAATCAGAGAACAAAGTAGAATCATCTGAATACAAGTGCAATTCAGCTGCACAAATCAGATGCATCATAATACAAGAAAAAATGCTGGTCTGTTTGTTCCTGGTTCATTTTTTTTATTTCCAGAAGTAATAACCTGAGTTGGCATCTGTTATAAGTGTTTTTTTGGAAACACTATTCAGAATACTGATACCCCCCACTGTATTGAGCAAAAAAGCTCCATTCCTCCTTTCTTTTTTCACATATAAGGATTCACAAATCCTAATGCATCATAATACAAATTGCAGAATCAGAGAACAAAGTAGAATCATCTGAATACAAGTGCAATTCAGCTGCACAAATCAGATGCATCATAATACATTAAAAAATGCTGGACTGTTTGTTCCAGGTTCATTTTTTTTAAACTTTCCAGAAGTAATAACCACAGTTGGCATTTGTTATAAGTGTTTTTTTGGAAACACTATTCAGAATACTGATACCCCCCACTCTATTGAGCAAAAAAGCTCCATTCCTCCCTTCTTTTTTCACAAATAAGGATTCACAAATCCTGATGCATCATAATACAAATTGCAGAATCAGAGAACAAAGTAGAATCATCTGAATACAAATGCAATTCAGCTGCACAAATCAGATGCATCATAATAAATGAAAAATGCTGGTCTGTTTGTTCCAGGTTCATTTTTTTAAAACATATTGAAGTAATAATCTGAGTTGGCCTTTGTTATAAGTGTTTTTGGGAAACACTATTCAGAATACTGATACCACCCAACCTGTTTTGCAGCAAAAAAATAGGTTTTGGATAAGAACATATCAGCAGCACCCCCAAAACCATAAAAACAACATAATGCTAGAAAAATTCAACCTAGTTGCAGTCTCAGATTCATCATGCTCAATGATAAAAACTCCATACTAGAGCTGCATTTTTTACAATGCCACGCCCACTAGTACAAAGCACTGTTCTTGAAAATCGGTTCATCATTGACTATAGCGACATCATCTTCGTTAGGTTTAAAAAACAAATGTGTTCACTTACTACTCTTGAAGTATTCTGAATAGTTTTTCATCAAAAAACACTTAAAACAAAGGCCAACTCAGGATATTTCTTCAGGAAATTAAAAAAAAAAAAATTGAACTTGGAACAAACAGACCAGCATGTTTTCATGTATTATGATGCATCTGATTTGTTCAGATGGATTGCACTTGTATTCAGATGATTCTACTTTGTTCTCTGATTCTGCAATCTGCATTATGATGCATCAGGATTTGTGAATCCCTTTGATATTTGTTGTTGCAGAAATAGAAAATCATATTTGTCGTAGGCTCAGATTGTTCAATTCAATGATACAAAATTCAGGACAGGGCTGCATCTTTACAATAGCCACGCCTACTGCCACTGAGTACAATGTTCACCCCCCCCCTATCCCCTTCCCACTTTGCCGTCAACAATAACTGAATCCATCATCATTGGTTACCACAATGGATTCATTCTTACTTAACCTTTCATTCCAAACATCAACCACAGATCAGTTTAAAGGGTATTATACATCATTTCAGTGGTTATTCAATCATATACCCCAATCTCAATATCCATTGCTTGACGATACAATCAAGCAGAAAGCGGGAACGGGGTGGGGGAGGGACACATTCCACATTGAATGAAAACCTATCATCATTGCCTATTACGACATCATCTTTGTTAGGTTTTCAAAAATTGAATTTGGATTACTTACTGCTACCGACAATTCCATCCATTTTTCTGACCAATCATGTGCACGACATTGAATCCGTGCCCAATACCTGTTCATCCAAAAATTTTCAAGATGAAAGCACACACCTTGCAGAAAAATTACATTCGTTAAACAGTTCGAAAAAAGAATACAATGAAAGTGTTTACATTCAAATTACATTAGTGTGTTGCATTCCACATTGCCATGGCAATATCATCTCTTTTCCTATTCATATGTCTTAATTGGGAAGATGATAAATCCAACCCTGAAATGTGGATGCGATATCTTCAGTGTGTTGGTGATGTATTAATTGTTCATCATCGAGTTCCTCCAAAAATGCATCGTTTTGTGAGTGCATACATATAAAATTGTGGAGTGCACAACAGGCTGTGACCATCATAACTTGCTTTGTAAACAGGTAGTTTGGCATGTTCTCAAAGATGGCAAACCTCTTCTTGAATACACCGAACGTTCTCTCAATCACATTCCGTAACCTAGCATGTTGTTTATTAAAAAGTTGTCTAGGTTGGGTTGGTGCATGGTTGGCCCCTTGAAAGTCCTGTAAGTGGTATGGCTCACCACGGTATGGCGCCAAAAAACCAGGCATATTAGTATAACCACAATCTACTAAGTAGTATTTATCATTCAGTGGGATTGGCAATAGTTTTTCTGCTAATGCAGTATGTATTACACGGGAATCGTTCGCACTGCCTTCCCATCCCGCGTAAACAAATGTAAACAGCATGTTAAAATTGCAGGCTGCCAATACATTTTGACTGATAATACCCTTTCGAGAGCGACAAGCGTTGCTTCGAATAGCGGGAACTGTAGCTTTGATTAATGTGCCATCAGCAGCACCAATAGCTCCCTACATTAATGAATTCGAATAATAGATATCACAAATCCAAACTAGGAAAAAACTTTAATAATACATGACGCAATCAGGGTAACGTAATACTTGAAACCACGGGTAAAAGTCTAGGGAATTAGCGATTCTGTCATGTACAAGTGTATAATCAAGGGGTTTGATAAGTAATGTTGCTGCTCTTGCCAGACCTCTCAATACAAGTGTAAAGTGCTTTTGGATTGTTTGAGTTGAGTGGTTAAACCTATTACCGGCTAGTCGCATTCTTGAACTATGACCGACAATATACAGAAAAATTGCCACACTTTCCTCGAAAGACAATCGTCTACGACTTGAAGACTCCGCTGTTTCCTCGCAATAGTTTCCATTTTGCAGGAAAGCACACAAGGCCATAAAACAATCTTGGTTCATACGGAATATTCCATGAAACTCGGACTGGGAACCCTCTAACATATCATTCAAATATTCACGTCCTGTTTGCTTTTTTTTAGTGGACCTTGTACGGTCAAGTTCTTCACATAATTCAGTTAGCAAGATTATATTCATCACCTCTTCGAGATCGTCACTACTAGATGAAGAAGTATCCATAATAGAGGATGCACTTGCAGTAGTGACTCACTATAACAAAAAGATAGAAATCAAATTGAGAAAATCCCATATCAAGTTCACACATATTTAATAATACGACTATATGTAACGATATTTACGGAATCACAAAATAACATATTGAGAGATGGTAGATTTCCACAAGCTCTAGCATTGAAAAAAAAAACAAGGTATACTACTACTAGCAAATCTATTTGAGGAAAAAATAATACTAAATTTAAATTAAATTAAATAAGCAATTTGTTCACCGTCAAGCCGTCATAGTACAATAGACCTCAAGCAAATACGGAAATAATCATAAAAAATTGTCTACAACATGATTTGTTTATCCCATTAGGCCGAATGGGATGACTACAGGGTGGCATAAAAATGAACCGCCAACTCCTGCTGTTCTGGGGGCATACGAAGGAAACCATGACAAATGTGAGGATTTTGAAATAGGTAGTGTACTGCTTTGAAAGCTACATTTGGATCAAGCCCTGTCATCGCATTTATTATATCTTGGCATTGATCCTGTTCAGCCAAAGCAGGGTTAATCGAGACATTACTATCCACCTCATTTTTATTCTTCAACCTGCTTCTTTTGACTACTTGAGTTTGCATACAGGAATCAAGATATTCTTTCACCATTGACATAGCTGATCCCCGGCCACTTGATGCACTAGATTTTCTCTTACGTGATCCCGACCCCGAACCCATTGGCACATCATCATCCTCATCAATCACATTTACGTGTGATTGATGAGAGTGGCCAAACTCATAGTTCATCCTCCGCACCTCCTCATCCTCGAACCCCCTTTGTGTGGAAGCCCTTGCCACATTGCCCTGGGCTACAGAATCTTCCATTATTTTTGTCAAAGCATCAAAATCTACCAACCCCTTATGTTGGTATTTTTTTGCAGCAGGATGTATCTATTCATAGAATTTGTTGTTACTATGCAAGTATTAAAGTGAAGATGAAGTATAATAAAAAGGATTCACAAACAAAAATCAAACTTTGAGATTATATATATTAACCTTAAGATATTGTTCCCAAACTGGTAACTCGCAAGTAACGGTTTCGTTGACTTCATCCCAACCAAAACCGCTCTGTTTCTTCATATCAGAAAACACCTTCCATTCTGATTTAAGTCGGTTATATTTTGACTTCAGTTGTGGTACCGTGAATGAACGGCCACACAGCTGTTGCATTTGTAGCGCAAAATTACTCCAAGTTTTTGCGTCGAATGTGTTGCTTTTTAGGCAATCACTGTCAACTGCAGCCTCCATAAAGTTGACAAAACAATGCACAATATGGGGAGGCCACTTCCCATAATCCTCCTCCACTGCCTTCTCCTTCCCCTACCCATATTACTCATCTATATTGAAGAAATACCGATAAAAAAAAATGCCAAATTCCTTCAATTAGTCCTTGTGATCGGATAACCGTAGGTTGCAAGTAGCCACCGATTACACAAAAAAATGGTAACATTGAATTCGGCAGAAGATGCAGCTTGGACCGTTTTTCAGAAAATTTTTTGGGTCCAAAAGCGTATTAAAAATTGGCAAATTCGTACAGAAAAACAACCAAATAAAGTGCACCCACGGATCATACATTTGATTGGAATTGAACAAGGAAGAAATTGTCAGCAAAGGATTCGACCTTGAGTAGCTCTTTGATTCGATTTGCCCGTCATTCCCTAGCTCTTCTCCGGTATGCAGCACGGGTAGTGCAAACCATTAAACCCTCAACCGAAACCCCTCAACCCCTCACCAAATCGACAGAAAAAGATACTAGTATTGAAGTCGCCAGCGAGAGAATCACACGTTTGGGATCGATTCCAAAAAGAAGGGAGGAAGAAGATGTCGTACGGGTTTGAAGTGAGTAGGGTTAGCTTCCTCAAGGGAGAGACGGTCGACAAGAGAGGGAAAGGGGTTGTCGCCGATAGTGAGGGAGACCAGATTTGGAAGCGACGGGCGAGAAGAGAACTGGAAGAGACGGGGGGGGAGGAAGAAGACAACGAAGGAGGGGGCTCGTGAGTGAGGTGAGAGGAGAGACCAGGTAGCGAGAATAGATCTGGAAAAGACGGGGAGGAGGAAGAAGACAATGAAGAGGGGGCTCGTGAGTGAGGTGAGAGGGAGACTGGGGGAGCTTTCGAAAAAAAGGGGGTATCAGTATTCTCAATAGTGTTTGGAAAAAACACTCAAAACAAACGCCAACTTTGGATACTGTTTTCAGAAAAAAGTAAAAAAAAATTGAAACAAACGCACTCTAAGCTTTTGAACTTTCACCACACCTCAATTACAAGATTCGGATGAGGAGTCGATTGAAGAGTCGATTGAGGAGTCGATTGAGAAATTGATGGTTTTTTTTTTAATTTTTATAATAAGGATAGAATCCGCAGATTCTAGCCAATATATTCACAAACAAAAAGGTCATACAGCCAATAGTTTAGGTTCAAGTACAACATCAGAACTAAAAGAAAAAGGATAGCAGACTATTCTCCTAACATGAAAGGAGAGAAATCGATTATTGAATCTGTGATTGATTGTTCTTCATTTCTTTCATTTGCCCTAGGATGTAATCAAGCTGCTTTGACACTGATTTCAGCTGCAAAGTTATCAATCGGATCTCCTCCTTCATCATCGACGTGCCTCCGACGTCTCGCTCGTCGCCGTTGATGAAGGCCGCTCTGATAACAAGTTGTTAGGGATCCAAATCTGAGCTCTATTGGATTTGGCCATTGAGGAGAATTGGGGTTGAGAGATTGGAGAATTGGGGAAAAACTAAATGGGTTTCTTGATTAATTTATTGATTGAATGTACAGACTCTATCTCGCTCATTATATGAACTGAGACTACATAATGTGCACGTAGTGCTACAGTAATTACCGTATAACGACTCATAGACTGAACTAATACCTGGCCCACTTACAAGACCCGACCCGAAGTGACCATTCAGAATGAATAGTGTTTTATTACAACTAATAGCATGTATCAGTTCTCAACTGATACATATATAGACCTATGCCATCTTCATATGTTCTCCATCTACAATTACAGCTATTACACCCCGTAACAGTTCCTCACCCCTCCTTCCAAACTCCTTTCCCTTCTCCTATCCATCACATACTTGCTCTCGGCTAATGGGCTGGGCGTTAAGGAGGAGGGGCAGGTGAGTGGGCAGGTCCTGAAGGGCGGGGGTTTGAGGGGAACCATTTTGTGGGGAATGTGTTGGTGAGGGTGTATGCTGGGGATGCAAGGAAGGTGTTTGAGGAAATGGCGGAGAGGGATTTGTATTGTACTTGTTGAATTCAATTGTGGCGGGCAGAGGTGTTTGGTCGGATGGCGGAGAGGGATGTGGTGTCGTGGTGGAGTACTATGACTGCTGGGTATGCTCAGGTATGAATTGAGGGATGTGCTTATTTTGAAATGAATAGTCGACTGTTAGCATGTTAGAATTTGTAATGCACAAGTTCTTTTTCTTCTTTACGTAGCAAGAAATTGCTTCAAATGCTTGTCTTATTTGTCAGCAATTTCTGTATGATGGACATAGATGAAAATTTTATTTTCAGTCTTCAATTGTTATCATGTAAATTTTATCACAATCACATAAAAGTTTCACTACCTTAACATTTTTCTCACGTTTATCTAACATTTATTTTTGTACAATATTCAGAATGATCATAAATACATCATGATTAGTGTCATTTTCATTTATATTTTTCTAGATAATATATATGTGTTCCCCTAAACAATACTTTATCATGAAGATTTTTGGGTCTAAATATTGTATCCTGTTCTGCTGGGTATAACCATGCTAAGGATCTTTAATCTGTTGAACTAATGCCTACCATTTACTTTTGAAATGGTCCAACCTAGATTTACCACTCGCTGCAAGACTATACTCCTTACCACTATTCATGATTGGTTCTTCATGTAGGCCCCAAATTTCCAATATGATATCTCAAAAATACGTGGTACAATTCCCAGCATCAACTTCAATTGCAATAGTAAACATAGCAAAAAACATAGATAATTTTTATTTCAACTTTTATTACAACACTTGTTTACGAAACACAGCGGAATACAAAACACCTTGAAATACAAACTTTCTTTACAACACTTTCTTTTACAATTTTTACATAGGCCATAACATCAATTTAGCACAAGCATCCAAAACCCAAGCTATAAGCACCTACCTGTAAAACATGAGGCTAGAGATAACCCTGACCCTCAAAACTACAGGGGTCAGCAATAATGGTGTAAGTGACATAAAAAGAAAACAACATAATTAAAACATAAAGCATAGAGTCATAAACAACATGTATTAACAGCAAGAATAAATGAAATAAGAAATAACAATAAGTAAAGCATGAAAACATCAAGAAATATAAAATAGTAAATAATAGAGCATGAAAACAACAAGTGAAACTGGACTAGGTGTCAAGTGTAGGAAAATAGAAAACAAACATGCATAAAACTAAGTCAAGAAAACACAATTGCTATATGCTGACTCTTTAATGCATACTTGTCCAATTCTATGCATTCCATACTATATAGATCTGGTGCAAGCCCTTAACGTTCTCCACTTTATAGAGTTAAATCTCTCGTTATGCAATTAATCCTACTACGGTGATAGAAACAAGATCCAGAATACTCCGCGAATAGGCACCACAGCCCTCGACGCGCAAGCATCAAGTAAGAATAGCTCAACAACCGGAGAATTACCACCCTTTCGTGTACCCTACGAATAGGCTTGCGAGGCCCTCGATGTGCAGATACACCAGGTACATTTCGTGAATAGGCCCGCCAACCCTCGACACTCGAATACACCCTGCATGCTCCGTGAATAGGCCTGCAGACCCTCGACACGCGAACATACAAATATCCTCTCGAGACAGAACAACAAACAGTTCTGGAACGCATCCATTGGACTAACAAAACCAAGAGCATATACTTACGTTTCCCAAGTTCCATCACATCTCCACTAGTGCCTGTCCTTAAGTTGGTTATTATTAAAACACAAAAATTCCTCCTCTCTAGAGTTAGTGTATCCTGCCGGACTTAATTCTACAAAACAAACCCAAGACCCCTCTGGTCTATATCCACAAAATCTCATCTGCCGGTTCACAGGAACCCCACTCAACACCTGGAGATTCACAACTCAACCATCAATAGAAATTAAATCTTTGTTTATAATCTCTTCATTTTATTTCATTGTTAACTACTCACAGTGAGAAATAAAGTCATTCATTCATATTGATTGTATAAAAATATATATATACATATACATAGAAGATCCTCTTTAAATAAAGTATGCACAATGTGTATATAATCCCCTTTTTCTAAAATGCAGCTCTTGACTATATGTAGATATAAAGGAAAAAAGAAGCATCTGTATATATATATAAAATATATATAGAAAACTCTTTGTACTGAAATGAAGTGTATGTATGTTTATATCTATGATATATATAGAAGATTCTCTCTTTACTGAGGTGAAACATATGCAGGTTAGAGAAGTTGATCAATGCAAGTTATTGTAGAAGTAAAACATATGCAGATTTTAGGAAAACTCCTCTTTACTGATTTGAGGTGAGAGTATGCAGGTGTAGAAGTGAAAGCAATTGCGGGTTATAGTAGTAGTGGACTATAAGCAGGATATAGTAGAACCCTTTTGAGGGAAGTAAGTATATGTATATATATATATGATATATATATAGAATCCCCTTGTTGTTGATATGCAGTATATATAAATTGGTCCTATGTAGGTATATAGAAAATTGATCCTCTATGCAGGTAGTGTAGAAGATGAACATATGCAGGTTATAGGAGAGGAGATGAATTATGCAGGTTATAGGAATAGCTCATATGCAGGTTGTATAGAAAATGACATATGCAGGTACAAAGGAATAGATCATATGCAGATATATGTAGAAAGAAAGCTCTTTTTGAAAAGAAGCATATGCAGGTAATATAGAAAACCCCTCTTCTCTGATTGAGTATATGAGTAGGTATTTGATATAGAAGAAATTCCCTTTTACTGATGTGAAGTGAAAAAGTATGCAGTTTATGAAGAAGTAAATCCCTTAGTGAAAAGAAGTATGCATATGCATATAAATGATATATCTATAGTATAGAAAATTCCCCCCTTCACTGATATAAGGTATGTATGTAGACAAGTGAAGATGCACTTTATTTAATTGAAACCTATGTATACCCTTATATAACTGATATATATAGGAAACTCCCTTATATGAATTGGAATACATACATACATACATATATATATATATATATATATATATATATATATATATATATATATATATATATATATATATATATAATGGCTCTTGTACTGGAAATATGCATATATGCAGATATGTATATATATAAGAAACTTCTCTTTACTGAGATAAAGTATAAATGTGTGCATATAAAAATTTCTTAACTGATATGAGGTATAGGTAGGTTTGTGGGAAATGAACCATTATGTATATATAGGAGATATATATAACCTGTTATTGATTTGGAGTATATGTATATGTATATATATATGGAATCCCCTTGCACTGATACGAAATTTATATATATAAATGATGTGTCAAAAGGACTTTCGATGAAGTGAAACATATGCAGATGTTAAAGAAAACGCCCTTATCTGGTTTTGAAAGGATCACATGGAGATTTCGCATATAACTGATACATAAAAGGAAAACCTGTTAGAACCAGTATATAAAATACTAATAAATTCCAGCAAAGTTGTGAAGAAATCAAATAAAGAAAGGAAAACAGTAAGCAATGAACTTGTACAGAGTCGAGATTTTTAAGAATCTCTGTCCTTAAAGCAGAATTTGCCCCGTAGTGCGACGGTTACCGGCAAATCGCTTCCCAGGATACAACTGTACCTTCTCTGAAGAATGCAGCACCCTTGCTTCAGAGACAACGAACTGCTGTCTGTGTGTACTCTCAGTTGACAGATACTGACTCAGAGCAGAGGAAGAAGAAGAGGAAAACTGAAGTGCAAAAATTTTCTGTGTCTGTGTATCAGTTGATGTCTGGGTCTGGATATATAGATAAGAGATGGACTGGAGACTGTTCAGCAACCATTACTCTGTAACAGCAGAGTAATGGGGACTCTTCAGTTTAGTAACTGGTGAGCCATTACTCTGCTGTTACAGAGTAATGGCCTCAGTTACTGAATCTGAAAAGTCTTTTCAGTTCAGTAGGGGAAGAGGCTGTCTGGGCAAAAAAGTAAAATAAAAAATTTAAGCCAGACCAGACCAGACCAGACCAAGCCGAGTCGAGCCCGGGGCCGGGGCCGGGGCCGGAGCCGGAGCCGGGCCGAGCCGGGCCGGGCGCGTGCGCGTGTGTGTTTGTCATTTTGGCTAAGTCCTCTCTCCACTCCACGTTAGTGGTAACCCCCGGGCCACGCCCTCTAGTCCAGTTTTCTAGTATATATACTAGTAAAAATCTTTCCCAATTTCCGATATGGGACTATCCATTTGTTAAGTTGGTACCTTTCAAGTACCCAACTTTGGATCAACATTTCTCATTCATACGGAATTGGTTTTTGGCAAGTGAGTATACTACGGAATAGTACTCGACGAGAGGATCGCAATCCACTCATTTTCCGGCGCCGCCGGTGGCCGGAGCTCGCCGGAATCCGGCCCGGAAAACTGCAAAAATTAATTCCAACAATCCCCCACATGAATGGAAATTACCAGACCATGTAATCCAGACACGACAGAAAAACAAAAAACATGACAGAAAGACTCTGAGAGTACAATCGGAAAATCACTGCATCAGGAATGGTAGTAATTTTTCAACTTTGAACCACCCTTAGTAATTAGCTATCGGATTCACTTGACCAGGTAGTGATCATGATGTCTTGAACTACCCGGACGTTCATGTGAACCTAGACAATAACTATCACACAGTTTCATCTCCTCACAGAACTAAGTTCTCTTGTTGTGTTCATTTTGGCCTTGAACATCCCTGGTTAATCATGAGTGAACTTGGAGAATGTAGCCTCTCTTCATTCTCCTAGAAACGGCCCCATTTCACACTCACAAGGTGAATTCCCATAAAGAGTATCCTGCTGTACCCCACTTTTATTTCAAAGCTATGGGAATCATTAAAAGCCAAGCTTATCCTAACTATTTGCAGGCAGCACTTGTTTTATCATCCTAAGAATGGGTATGAGATGTTAATCTCTAAGTGCTTTCGTTGATTCAACAAGATTTAGTTGTCCCTTTGAACCTAGATCTTGGGATCTCCAATTTCTAGGTAGGGTTTCCATCAAGTATCCTCTTTCGTCATAGGCTTTAAACCCATTCCTCTTGATGATCTCACAACCTGCTCTCGCGACAGACCTTTAGTAAATGGATCCGCTAGGTTGTCGGCCGATTTTATATATTCTATAGAGATTACTCCATTTGAGAGCAGTTGTCTAATGGTTTTGTGTCGCCTTCTGATATGACGAGACTTACCATTATACATGCAACTCAGTGCCCATGCTATAGCCAATTGGCTGTCACAGTGTACACATAAGGCATGCACTGGTTTTTCCCACATAGGAATATCCTCTAAAAAGTTGCGAAGCCATTCTGCTTCTTCTGCCGCTTTGTCTAAAGCAATGAATTCAGATTCCATGGTGGATCTGGCCAATAGCGTTTGTTTAGAGGATTTCCATGACACAGCTGCACCACCAAGTGTAAAGACATATCCACTTGTGGATTTTGAGTTTTTGGAGTCCGATATCCAGTTGGCATCACTGTAGCCTTCCAGTACTGCTGGATATCTGGTGTAATGCAGCGCATAACTATGAGTATGTCGCAAGTAGTTCAATACTCTAGTTATTCCTTTCCAGTGACTTCGTCCTGGATTACTCGTGTATCGGCTCAGTACGTTTACCGAATGTGCTAGGTCCGGTCTTGTACAATTTGTTAGGTACATCAGACTACCAATTACACGTGCATATTCCAGTTGTGATATGCTTTCGCCTGTATTTTTGAACAGGTGAAGACTTGGATCGACGGGACTTTTTGCTGTCCCATTGGAATAATTCTTGAATCTTTCAAGTACTTTCTCAGCATAATGAGCTTGAGACAAAGTAATTCCCTCAGATGTCCTGGAGACTTTGATTCCTAGTATGACATCTGCAACTCCCAAGTCTTTCATGTCAAACTTGCCACTAAGCATGCTCTTAGTTTGTTTGATAATGTCGTTATTGCTTCCAATAATGAGCATGTCGTCTACGTATAGACAGACCAGAATGTATCTGTTTGGAGTATCTTTGATGTAGATACATTTATCACATTCATTTATTTTGAAACCATTTGACATCATAACATTGTCAAATTTTGCATGCCATTGCTTTGGAGCTTGTTTCAGGCCGTACAGTGATTTTACAAGCCTGCACACTTTATTTTCCTGTCCAGGAACTACGTAACCCTCAGGTTGTTTCATGTATATTTCTTCTTCTAAGTCCCCATTTAGAAATGCAGTTTTAACATCCATTTGATGTATTTCCAGGTTACGTAGAGCTGCAATAGCTATCAACATTCTTATGGATGTTATTCTTGTAACTGGGGAATATGTATCGAAGAAATCTAGGCCCTCTTTTTGCCTAAATCCTTGTACCACAAGTCTAGCCTTATGCTTCTCTATTGAACCATCTGGTTTCAATTTTTGTTTGAAAATCCATTTGCATCCTAGAGCTTTACATCCAGAAGGCAAATCGACTAACTCCCATGTATGATTTTGCATAATGGAGTCTATTTCACTTGTGATTGCTTCCTTCCACATAGGAGCATCAGGCTTAGACATGGCTTCCTTGAACGTTCTGGGCTCATTTTCTAACAGAAATGCCGTCACAAAGTCAGGACCAAATGATTTTGATGTTCTAGCCCGTTTACTTCGTCTAGGCTCATCGGTATCCTGTTCTGGTTCGTCAACTGAAGTGCTTGCATTCCCTTGTTCACGTGTACGTTTAGGGTACGTAGTATCCTTGCACGGAAACACGTGTTCAAAGAATGAAGCATTTCTTGATTCCATTATTGTATTTACATGGATATCCGGTATATCCGATTTGTATACCAAGAACCGATATGCACTACTGTTGTGTGCATAGCCTATGAATATGCAATCAATCGTCTTAGGTCCGATAGTGACCTGT
The DNA here is from genome assembly GCA_017893485.1 of Hemerocallis citrina. Lineage (NCBI taxonomy): Eukaryota > Viridiplantae > Streptophyta > Magnoliopsida > Asparagales > Asphodelaceae > Hemerocallis > Hemerocallis citrina. The sequence goes on from CM030367.1 coordinate 177,522,823, forward strand.
TTCGGGTTAGGTATTGCCACTTTTGCTAGACACCCCCACACTTTGACGTATTTATACGAAGGTAAGTTACCTTTCCATAATTCATATGGTGTCTTCCCGGTTTTCTTGTGAGGTATTTTGTTGAGAATGTAGTTGGCAGTCAGCAACGCTTTCCCCCACATGTTTTGGGGTAAGCCAGAATTCAACAACAAGGCATTCATCATCTCCTTTAGAGTTCGGTTTTTGTGCTCGGCAGTACCGTTTGATTCGGGAGAGTAGGGAGCAGTTGTCTGATGAACTATTCCATGTTCCGAGCAGAACATGTTAAATGGTGCATCATATTCTCCTCCTCTATCACTTCTAACGATTTTAATCGTTTTGCCAAGTTGATTCTCAACCTCAAGTTTATATTCTTTGAATTTATCCAAAGCCTCATTTTTGCTATGTAACAAATATACATAACAGAATTTTGTGCAATCGTCTATGAAAGTCACAAAGTACTTTTTGCCACCTCTGGTCTGCACGTATTTTAAGTCACACAGATCTGTGTGAATAAGACCTAGAGTTTCTGTGTTTCTTTCTACAGAACGTGATGGAGTTTTAGTGAGTTTGGCCTCCGTGCAAACTTCACATTTTTCTGAGTTATCTACCTTAAACTTTGGTAGCAGATTCATGTTAACTAATCTATGCATAGAGTTTACATTAACATGGCCTAGTCTTTCATGCCAAACAGAAGAAGACTCAACAACATAGGCAATAGGAGTTATTTCATTAACTTTGGGAACAGCAGAAACAATAGTTTTTGGGATGACTGTCATTACATTAAACTTGAACAGTCCATCCTTTACATATCCTTTCCCCAAGTACACCCCATTCTTAGACAGTACAAAATTATCAGAAACAAGTACAACTTTGAACCCATTCTTACTTAGCAAAGAACCTGATATCAAGTTCTTTCTAATGTCTGGGACATGCAGCACATTTGTGAGTGTTAGCTCTTTGCCTGAAGTCATCTTCAGCACTATCTTCCATGTTCCTTCAATCTTGGAGGTGGAAGAGTTTCCCATGAACAGCTGTTCATCTTTGTTGCACTTCTGGTAGGAGGTGAACATTTCCTTGTCCGAGCAGATATGCTTGGTGGCCCCAGTATCGTACCACCATTCACGAGGATTGCTCCCCACAAGATTTACCTCTGAAACAACAGCACAGAGGTCCAGGTCAGAGAGACCAGTGGACAAGTTCTCTGCTATGTGTACATGGGATTTTTCATTTCCTTTTACATGTCCTATTTTTGAATAATTACTGTCCTTACTGCGGCACTCTGAAATTTTGTGCCCCAGTTTACCACACTTGTGGCATTTCCCTGCAAACCTCTTTGCAAGTGGCTTTTTGCTTGAGGTCTGTGGCTGAAACTTCCTCTTCTTGCCCTTCTGTTCATGCTCCACCACATTGGCCTTTTCTATGGACTGATTTCCATAGGACCTCTCAGCCTTGCGATTCTCTTCTTCGATTCGCAACCTGATAATTAGGTCTTCAAGAGACATCTCCTTTCGTTTGTGTTTGAGATAGTTCTTGAAATCTTTCCACCCAGGTGGAAGTTTTTCAATGAACGCTGCAACCTGGAATGGTTCGCACAGCGTCATGTTTTCTGCAGCAATGTCGTGCATTATAACCTGCAGTTCTTGGACCTGACTCACCACAGTTTTGGAGTCAATCATCTTATAGTCCAGAAATTTGCCGACAACAAATTTCTTGGACCCGGTGTCTTCTGTTTTGTACTTCTTTTCCAGGGACCCCCACAGGAGTTTGGACGTCTTGAAGACACAATAGACGTTATACAAGGAGTCTACTAGGCCATTCAGGATGTAGTTCCTGCAAAGGTAGTCGCCCTGAGTCCACGCGTCAACTGCAGCAACGGAGTGTGGTTCCATTGGCGCCAGCATCGGGGCAGATTCATTGAGGAATCTGTCCAGCTTCAATGTGGTCAGGTAGAATTGCATCTTACCCTGCCACTTTTTGAACCCAGTTCCATTGAACTTCTTCGGTTTTTCTCCCACGCTTATGTGCGTGGGCAGAACGACCGAATGTGCCGCAACCGATTGTGCAGTCACATTCTGGGTCACCGGAGTTTGGGTACTGAGAAGCCCAGTAACAACTTCAGTCTGTGTGTTCTCCATGTTTTTGATTTTGTTCTCTTCTCTGAAATTGGTTGAAATAGAGATTATTAGTCCTTAATTTTTCCGAACAGAACCTGTAAACAAACTTCACAAAAATTGTTAGAATCTGTGAGGAAAATTCTGCTTTAAGATTGTTAGAACCAGTATATAAAATACTAATAAATTCCAGCAAAGTTGTGAAGAAATCAAATAAAGAAAGGAAAACAGTAAGCAATGAACTTGTACAGAGTCGAGATTTTTAAGAATCTCTGTCCTTAAAGCAGAATTTGCCCCGTAGTGCGACGGTTACCGGCAAATCGCTTCCCAGGATACAACTGTACCTTCTCTGAAGAATGCAGCACCCTTGCTTCAGAGACAACGAACTGCTGTCTGTGTGTACTCTCAGTTGACAGATACTGACTCAGAGCAGAGGAAGAAGAAGAGGAAAACTGAAGTGCAAAAATTTTCTGTGTCTGTGTATCAGTTGATGTCTGGGTCTGGATATATAGATAAGAGATGGACTGGAGACTGTTCAGCAGCCATTACTCTGTAACAGCAGAGTAATGGGGACTCTTCAGTTTAGTAACTGGTGAGCCATTACTCTGCTGTTACAGAGTAATGGCCTCAGTTACTGAATCTGAAAAGTCTTTTCAGTTCAGTAGGGGAAGAGGCTGTCTGGGCAAAAAAGTAAAATAAAAAATTTAAGCCAGACCAGACCAAGCCGAGCCCGGGGCCGGGGCCGGAGCCGGGCCGGGCCGGGCCGGGCGCGTGCGCGTGTGTGTTTGTCATTTTGGCTAAGTCCTCTCTCCACTACACGTTAGTGGTAACCCCCGGGCCACGCCCTCTAGTCCAGTTTTCTAGTATATATACTAGTAAAAATCTTTCCCAATTTCCGATATGGGACTATCCATTTGTTAAGTTGGTACCTTTCAAGTACCCAACTTTGGATCAACATTTCTCATTCATACGGAATTGGTTTTTGGCAAGTGAGTATACTACGGAATAGTACTCGACGAGAGGATCGCAATCCACTCATTTTCCGGCGCCGCCGGTGGCCGGAGCTCGCCGGAATCCGGCCCGGAAAACTGCAAAAATTAATTCCAACAAAACCTTCTACTGATGGGAGTAGGTGTGCAAGTATAGGTATATATGTTATAAGTAGGGGTCTTCTTTACTGATTTGAAGTGAAATCCTGCAGGTGTAGAAAATGCCTTCACTGCATACCCCAAAAAAAACTATCAAACACTATATTTATGGCTACAATTACTTAGACAAGATGCCGGTGGGGGTAAATGTGGATTGTTCATGTGTGCACCTGCACAAAGGGCAGCAACAGTCTGCAGTTGCACCCTGCAGCGGAGTATTTTGGTACTCAGACCAAAATTAATCCCTTCACTGGTTGACAAAAAGTTTAAGATTGATTCCTCTTGATAGTAATTGAGGTGTATTAGGACATTCATAAAGCATCAGTAAACCCCCAGGACTCAATATATATATGTGCAGTAATAAGTTTAAGCCTACTCAACTCACACCCAGTTAAAGCTTTGGATTTTTGTGCATGTTTCCACTGATATACACTTAGACTTTGTAAACTCCAAATCTATTCTCCTGAGAGGATCCATCACCTCCAATCATAACATATAGGGGATGTTTAAAAGCATCCAAACTTATCAGGTTCCCAATTTGAGATCTTCCTCAAAGTTTCTTCAAAAGTCAGCAAGTAGGGAAAATTAGGTATATGCATGGTGTGATTAAACATCAGTGTTTGTTCTAATTTGACAACTCTATGAATATATATGTATATATATTGAATCAAAAAAAATTGCAATTGGACAAATCATACTCAGTCCTCAAATTGCCAAAATCAACAAAGACATATACACACACAGAGAGATCCGAAGTGCACATCACTTCCTTCACTCAAAGCTTGTTTCTTTTAATTCAAAACTTATTATACACATACCCAAATCATTTACAACAGTCTACTCCATGATTATAAACAGTTATAATGACATTTCAACCAATTTTAGGCATCAGCAGTGAGTATGCCTATATCAACATAAGCAGATCCCCTTTGTTCACTTGTTTGTTTTTCTTTTTATGCAATACATCACACAACCATTTTACACATTCAAATAGCAACAAAATAACTGCAACCATCCTATTCATGATCTCTATTGGCCTTTTCAACAATCACAAGTCATTAAAATTAGGGTTTTAATCCTCAAGCATAGGTTTCATGAAAGAATCAATTTTTAAGTCATCTACATATCAAAATTCATCATATCAACATACAATCCCCTAACATACTTTCTAATCAACAAATCACCACATACAATATGCTTAGAACAAAAAGAAAACAAAAACATGTCACTCACCTTGTTGAAGAAATCAAACGAAGTTAATAAAGAACAAGAAAAATCCCTCCTTCGCAAGAAATCCAAGATCTTCTCTTTAAAACTCCAAGAAAAACAAACAAGTGAACAAAGGGGATCTGCTTGTGCCTTTCTGTTCGTGCTCCACCACGTTGGCATTTTCTATGGACTGATTTCCATAGGACCTGTCAGTCTTGCGATTCTCCTCTTCGATCCGCAACCTGACAATTAGGTCTTCAAGAGACATCTCCTTTCGCTTGTGTTTGAGATAGTTCTTGAAGTCTTTCCATCCAGGTGGAAGTTTTTCGATGAACGCTGCAACCTGGAATGGTTCGCACAGCGTCATGTTCTTTGCAGCAATGTCGTGTATTATAACCTGCAGTTCTTGGACTTGACTCAGAACAGTTTTGGAGTCAATCATCTTGTAGTCCAGAAATTTGCCGACTACAAACTTCTTGGACCCGGCGTCTTCTATTTTGTACTTCTTTTCCAAGGACCCCCACAGGAGTTTGGACATCTTGAAGACACAGTAGACGTTGTACAGGGAGTCTACCAAGCCATTCAGGATGTAGTTCCTGCAGATGTAGTCACACTGAGTCCACGCATCAACTGCAGCAACAGAGTGTGCATCCATCGGCACCAGCATCGGGGCAGATTCAGTGAGGAATCTGTCCAGCTTCAATGTGCTAAGGTAGAACTGCATCTTCCCATGCCACTTTTTGAATCCAGTTCCATTGAACTTCTCCAGTTTTTCTCCCACGGTTATGTGTGTAGGCAGAACGACCGAATGTGCCGCAACTGATTGTGCAGTCACATTTTGGGTCACCGGTGTTTTAGTACTGATAAGCCCACTGGCAATATCACTTTGTGTGTTCTCCATGTTCTTATCTGAAATAGTTTGAAACAGAACTTGTTGTTTTTTCCGAATCGATAACAGCACTTGTAAATGAAACTTCACAAAAACTATTAGAATCAGTGAGGAAAAAATTCTGCTTTAAGATTGTTAGAATCCAATTTTATAAATATGAAAAAACCCAACAGCAATTGTGAAGAACTGAAATACAGGAAATGAAAATAGGAAACGAAAGACTTTGCACAGAGTCGAGATTGAGAATGATGTAAAAACCAACCCTAAAATAGAGAATTTTCCAAGAATTTTAATGGGTTAATTTTACCAACATGAAAGTTCTGATCTAAGTTAGAAATTTAAAACAGTTAACGGGTTTGATGGATTTTCAAGAACTGAATTATGCTAACAATTCCAGTTAATAATTCAACCTCAATCAATAATTAGGCTCCTATATGTTAGCAAGTAATAAATCCAATATCGATTTGTACTCTAATCTAGCATGTGGATCACTCAATCTCAATTATTTAGTGGTCGACAGATAAATCAGATAATAAACTAGATGATAAGGCAGTAAAGCACAAATACTTAATAATGAAAAGATATTACCGAATGGGAAGAACACCAACGCAGATCTCGGAGTTGGGCAGCAACTCAGATCACGGCAACCAGGGAGCAGAGGCAGCAACGAAGCAATCAACAACTAGGCAAAATAGCACGCAGCGAGTTTCCAACAGCAACAGCAAACACAACGGCCAATGGTAATGGCAGACAGCAGGGGCAGCACGAAGCCACTGGCTGGCCGATCTGACCGACGGTGAGGAGCTGGCGTGGTCGTCGACAGGATGGCGAGGAGCTGGCGCTGGTCGTTTTGGGGCTTAGGGTTTGTAAGTGAGATGGTGTGGGGATTAAGGGGGGGTCGTCGGAGTGAAGGAGAGGCAGAGGGGGTCGATGATGGGGAGCAGCGATGGCGACGAAGGTGGGGTGCGGGGTCGAAGGGAGAGAGGCAGCGGGTTTTTGGGTAGGAGAGAGGGAGATGACGCTGGGGTGGAGGTCGTGTGGTGGTGAGGGAGCAGTCGACGGGATTGAAGTGGGGATGGGTTCTGTGGATTTGGATTTGGTACGGGAGGGGAGGAGAAGAGATGGTGAAGGTGGCGGCGGGTATATGGTAGGGATTAGGGTTTGGTGATTTGGGATATTAGGGTTTTGTATTTGGAATTTTTTTATTGGGGATAAACTTTAGAACTAATCACTAGTTCTAAAACTAGATTAGGATTTATCACAAACCCTAATTTGTTTCTCAGTTGTATCACACAAAGGAGAAAAAAATGAAGAGCAAACTCAACACAGGTTTTTTTTTTATCAATAATGGCATGCCTTTCTCATTCATCTCAGGGCCTTTAAATAGGCTCAATTACATCTTGAAACACATCACCAAAATATTCTCAGAATCTAAAATTACAAAAAAGATTACATAAAAATGGAAATAAAATAAAAGTCCTAAACTGAATAAAACAGCTGATGAAGACGATGCCTGCGCTGATAGAAACGCCCAAATCGTCTGGAACCGATGTCCTCATCATTCTCCCCGGGTGGGAGAAGGCTCGACCCAGTCGAGTCAAAACCAGTCCTCCTGTCATAGTGCTCCAAGAGGTCTGGATCCAAGCGCTGGAGCTCTCCGCGATCTATCCAAGTGTTCTCCGACTCCGGCTTGTCTTTCCAACTTACCAAATATCTATGAATACCACCATCTCTAGTAGAGATTATCTGATCATCTAAAATATTATCCAACTCTTCTGTCGATGGGTAAGTAGTATCTGGTAGTGGGGGTAATGGGGGAATCTCACCAGTAGGCTGCAGGGTAGGCTCATCTATAAGAGGATTTCTAGGGTTAAATTCTGGGCCTTCATAGGGTACTAGATCCTCAATATTGAAAGTTTTACTGATGCCAAAGCCCTCGGGGAGGTCAACAACATAGGCATTATCATTGATTTTATGAAGAATTTTAAATGGACCTGCAGCACGTGCGTTCAATTTCTTAACGGATCCCGCTGGGAACCGTTCCGGACGAATCCGAACCATCACTTCGTCACCCACATTAAAAGTTTTAAATTTCCTTCTAATATCAGCTCTTAACTTGTAGTTAAAATTATTTTCATTAATTTTCTTGGAAATTTCTCTATGCAAGTCATGAATGCGGGATGCAAATGCAGATGCAGACTCAGAGACTCGGTGATGTTCTAACATGGGGGCAAGATCTATAGGCTGCCTAGGACGATAACCGTGTACAACTTCGTGTGGACTCATGCCAGTGGTTCTATTCCTAGATGTGTTATATGCAAATTCAGCAACCGTTAATTTCAAATCCCATGTTCCCAAGTTCTCTCCCACAAGAGTACGTAAGAGATTGCCAAGACTCCGATTGACAACCTCAGTCTGTCCATCTGTCTGTGGGTGGAACGCTGACGAAAACTTTAATTTTGTACCTAACTTGTGCCATAGGGTCTTCCAAAAATAACTCGTGAATTTCACATCCCTATCAGACACAATGGTTTTTGGCAACCCATGTAGCTTCACAATATTATCAAAGAAGATCTGAGCCACGCGGGATGCATCAAACATTTTCGAGCACGGGAGGAAGTGGGCCATTTTAGAAAAACGGTCCACGACGACAAGAATGGAATCGTGTTTCTTTTGTGTCTTCGGTAAGCCTAACACGAAATCCATACTCACGTCTTCCCAAGGGCAGCTGGGAACAGGTAGGGGAGTGTACAGGCCTGTGTTCTGTTTTTGTTGCTTGGCAAGTTGACAGGTGTGACATCTGTTAACAAGTCTCACAACGTCTCTCTTTAGCTTCGGCCAGTAAAACCTATGTTCCACAGCATCAATGGTCTTGCTATGCCCAAAATATCCAGCAAGGCCACCAGCGTGCAATTCCCAAACAAGATACTCTCGTAAGGATGTACTAGGAATGCACAGTTTGGAGCGATAGAAGAGATAATCATCTTTCAAGAAATAATCATCTATCACTCGAGTTATGCCTTCCTTCAAAGAGGTGTAGATCTCGTGAAAATCTGGGCAGGAGGCATACTCATCTCTCAATCTCTCAAAACCAATAATTTCGGTGCGCAGAGCAGATAAGATCATGTAACAACGACTTAGCGCATCCGCGGCCTTATTATCAATCCCTTTTGTATGCCTAATGGTATATGAATATTCTTGTAGGAACTCTACCCATCTAGCATGTCTCGGATTTAACTTTTGTTAAGAATTAAGGAATCTTAAGGCCTCATGGTCTGAGAAGATAACGAATTCTTGCGGCAGGAGATAATGTCGCCAATAGCGAAGTGACTGAATGACCGCATAGAACTCCTTGTCATAGGTGGAGTATTTTTGTCTTGCTTCATTCAGCTTCTCACTGAAATAAGCAACAGGATGACTCTCTTGACTGAGGACTCCCCCTATACCAATACCAGAAGCATCACATGTTACTTCGAAGACTTTAGTGAAATCAGGCAACCTCATGACAGGTGTCTGAGTCATTCTCTTCTTGATCTCTTCGAAGGCATTCGTGGCTTCTTTCGACCAGACAAACTCACCTTTCTTCAAACAGTCGGTTATCGGAGCCATGATCGTGCTAAATCCTCGCACGAACCGACGATAAAAGGTGGCAAGGCCGTGAAAACTCCGCACATCACGAATATTGCGGGGCTCAGGCCACTCTGTAATAGCTCGTATCTTTTCTGGGTCAGCAGATACTCCTCTGGCAGACACAATAAATCCCAGAAAGATAGTCTGATCGGAGAGGAAGGTACATTTGGTAGGATTAGCATAAAGCTGTTCCTTCCTCAAAACACCGCAGACCTGTCTCAAATGGTCAAGATGTTGCCCAACGGATCGGCTGTAAATGAGAATATCATTAAAGTACACCACAAGGAACTTGCCCATAAAGGGACGGAGTACTTGCGTCATGATTCTCATAAACGTGCTCGGGGCATTTGTCATTCCAAATGGCATGACCATCCACTCGTACAGGCCATCCTTCGTCTTGAAGGCGGTCTTCCATTCATCACCAGGACGAACACGTATTTGGTGGTAGCCACTTTTAAGATCAATTTTGGAAAAGATTGTGGCACCAGACATCATGTCCAACATGTCATCCAAACGAGGAATGGGAAAACGGTATTTCACCGTGATCTTGTTTATGGCACGGCTGTCCACACACATACGCCAAGTTCCATCTTTCTTTGGCGTCAATAGGGCAGGGACAGCGCAAGGACTTAAACTTTCTCTGATGAAGCCCTTTGCCAATAACTCATCAACTTGCCGTTTCAACTCAGCATGCTCTGTCGGATTCATCCGATAATGTGGCAAGTTGGGAAGACTCGCTCCCGGAACCAGATCAATAGCGTGTTGGATGTCACGCAATGGGGGCAACTGGTTGGGGAGGTCAGCAGGAAACACATCTGCAAATTCCTGAAGGACAGGAGTAACTTGGGGCGGGATGAGTGACTTAGGATCTTTCGGGACTTCTCTCGCTGTGAGTAAAAGAATGGTAGCCCCCTTTTCAATTTCATTTGTAAGTTCCTTTTCACCCATATACGTTACCTCCTTGCCCTTTCTCGAGGGAGCCGGTGTTGTTTCAGCTGGACTAGTTCGTGGCCTCACGAGAATGAGCTTTATTTTTAGTCCATCGTGCTGGAACACGCATTGGTTAGATCGACCATATATAGTCACATCGTGATCGTATAACCAAGGTCTCCCTAAAATGACTTGACCCACATCCATTTTAAGCACATCGCACCAAATTTCCTCTTTGTAAGCTTTGAAGTCCACAGGGACTAAGCATCGATGTGTTACTTGGAGTGCTGTCGCATCAATCCAAGATACTTTGTATGGGCGTGGATGGGGTTCAGCCTTAAGTCCGGTCTTTGCTAAGACCGCAGAAGAGACAGCGTTGACGCAGCTCCCACTGTCAACAATCACCTTGCAGTTTTTGCCACCTATAGTCGTAAAGGTGTGGAATATAGCAGTGCGCTTCCAATCATCTTCCTCTTTTGGTTGGGACAAAGCACATCTAACTACATTCAAGTGAGGTGATTGGATAGACCGAATACAGTGGAGATACTGGTCATCCTCTTCTTCACCGAAGTCATCGCCTTCGATAGGCTCATAAGAAAACTCATTGTCTGAGTCGTCAGCAATGACAGCGGTACCCTCTACTATGTTTATCCTACTAGGACTGGGACAGTTGCTAGCAACATGACCATAGCCCTTACACTTATAGCACTTAGTGAGAGGGTCAATCTTACTGTAATCTTTTCCAGTGTTCTTACCCTTATGTTCATCTCTATGTGAATTAAAGTTTGCATTAGGTTTATTGGGGTAAGATTTGTTGGGGTGCTGAGAGGGAGGCTTAGGTCTAGGTGGGTCAGTAGAGGTCATTCTAGAGGAATGATCTCTCGAGTCGCTGGACCTAGAATGAGAACTAGCTTTAAGTGAATCTATGTCGAGGACTAGGGCGTAGGCTGCCGCTATTGAGTCCACGTTTCTATAGATTAGCTCGTTCCTAAGGTCAGCTCGTAGTCCAGCACTGAACCTAGAGAGAGTTTGTTCTTCACTCTCTTTTCCTAGCGCATTGCACCGAATAAGGAAGTCATCGAATTTATCAATGTATTCTTGGGTGGATTTACTTCCTTGATACAATTGGTTCCACGAATCTAACAATCGGGTGTGGAACGACAACGGTACATACCTCTCAGTGAGCTTCTCTTTCATGGCCTCCCAAGTGGCTATGGGTGCCAGGCCTCGGCCTCTGCGGGCATGTTCAAGATTGGTCCAATGCTGTTGAGCTTTACCCGTTAATTTCATAGTTGCAAATTTAACTTTAAGGGCTTCGCTCATGTCGAACCACACAAAATAGTGGTCCATGGCACGGACCCAATCAAGGTAAGTTTGGGGTTCCATGTGGCCTTCAAATTGGGGAACGTCAGCCTTAACGTTCTTTTTATATTGTTCGTCAGGGTCACGTTCTTGACGTCGATCGTCATGAACATTCCCTTGAGGGATCTGACGATGGCCATGAAGCTCAGGGACAATGTTTTGATTTAGCTCCACTTTCTCAAGCCTCTCATTGATATTGGCAAGAGTTGCTTGGATGGCAGCTAGGGTAGTGGAGATATCAGGGTTGTCCATTTCAGGTCTGGGGAGTCTAGGGTTCCTAATTGGGTGATTGGGAAGGGATAGAAAAGGCTCTTCAGGGTCTGTGATGGTGCTGCAAAGACGCATTCACCACAAGTGGAAGCTAGGGGCCGTGTGTGTCCTAATTTTTTTTTTTTTTTTATTTTTTTTTAAAATGATTCTAGACTAAACTAAAATAAAATAAAAATAAAATAAAATAAAATGAAAGACTACACGATACTAACTGACTGCAAAATGATGCCTACGATGCAAGAACTAAGGTTTTAAGAACCTTTGCTCTGATACCAAAATGATGTAAAAACCAACCCTAAAATATAGAATTTTCCAAGAATTTTAATGGGTTAATTTTACCAACATGAAAGTTCTGATCTAAGTTAGAAATTTAAAACAGTTAACGGGTTTGATGGATTTTCAAGAACTGAATTATGCTAACAATTCCAGTTAATAATTCAACCTCAATCAATAATTAGGCTCCTATATGTTAGCAAGTAATAAATCCAATATCGATTTGTACTCTAATCTAGCATGTGGATCACTCAATCTCAATTATTTAGTGGTCGACAGATAAATCAGATAATAAACTAGATGATAAGGCAGTAAAGCACAAATACTTAATAATGAAAAGATATTACCGAATGGGAAGAACACCAACGCAGATCTCGGAGTTGGGCAGCAACTCAGATCACGGCAACCAGGGAGCAGAGGCAGCAACGAAGCAATCAACAACTAGGCAAAATAGCACGCAGCGAGTTTCCAACAGCAACAGCAAACACAACGGCCAATGGTAATGGCAGACAGCAGGGGCAGCACGAAGCCACTGGCTGGCCGATCTGACCGACGGTGAGGAGCTGGCGTGGTCGTCGACAGGATGGCGAGGAGCTGGCGCTGGTCGTTTTGGGGCTTAGGGTTTGTAAGTGAGATGGTGTGGGGATTAAGGGGGGGTCGTCGGAGTGAAGGAGAGGCAGAGGGGGTCGATGATGGGGAGCAGCGATGGCGACGAAGGTGGGGTGCGGGGTCGAAGGGAGAGAGGCAGCGGGTTTTTGGGTAGGAGAGAGGGAGATGACGCTGGGGTGGAGGCCGTGTGGTGGTGAGGGAGCAGTCGACGGGATTGAAGTGGGGATGGGTTCTGTGGATTTGGATTTGGTACGGGAGGGGAGGAGAAGAGATGGTGAAGGTGGCGGCGGGTATATGGTAGGGATTAGGGTTTGGTGATTTGGGATATTAGGGTTTTGTATTTGGAATTTTTTTATTGGGGATAAACTTTAGAACTAATCACTAGTTCTAAAACTAGATTAGGATTTATCACAAACCCTAATTTGTTTCTCAGTTGTATCACACAAAGGAGAAAAAAATGAAGAGCAAACTCAACACAGGTTTTTTTTTGATCAATAATGGCATGCCTTTCTCATTCATCTCAGGGCCTTTAAATAGGCTCAATTACATCTTGAAACACATCACCAAAATATTCTCAGAATCTAAAATTACAAAAAAGATTACATAAAAATGGAAATAAAATAAAAGTCCTAAACTGAATAAAACAGCTGATGAAGACGATGCCTGCGCTGATAGAAATGCCCAAATCGTCTGGAACCGATGTCCTCATCAGAGAATCTCTCTCCTTAAAGCAGAATTCGCCCCGTAGTGTGACGGTGGCTGGCGAATTGCTTCCCAGGATACAATTGTACCTTCTCTAAAGAGCAGCACTCTTGCTTCAGAGATTCAGTGAACTGCTGTCTGTAATGTACTCTCAGTTGACTCAGAGGAGAAGAGGAGGAAGAAGAAGAATAAAACTCTAACTGTGTAGAAGACTCTGTCTGGATTCAGTAGTATTTTATAAAAGAAGATGGAGACTGGAGACTCTTCAGAGGCCCATTACTCTGTAACAGCAGAGTAATGGAGACTCTTCAGATTCATAACTGGTGAGCCATTACTCTGCTGTTACAGAGTAATGGTACCAGTTATTGAATCTGAAAAGCCTTATCAGTTCAGTAGGGGAAAAGTTTTTGTCTGTGCAAAAAAAAAATTTAAGCCAGAGCCAGACCAAACCAAGCCGGGCCGGGCCGGGCCCGGGCGTGTGTGTTTGTCATTTTGGCTAGGTCCTCTCTCCACTACATGCTAGTGGTAACCCCCGGGCCATGCCCTTTAGTCCAATTTTCTAGTATATATACTAGAAAAAATCTTTCCCAATTTCCGATATGGGACTATCCATTTTCTCCAAGTTGCCAAGTTAGTACATTTCAAGTACCGAACTTTGGACCAACATTTCTCATTCATACGGAATTCGTTTTTGGCAAGTGAGTACACCACGGAATAGTACTTATCGAGAGGATCTCAATCAACTCATTTTCCGGCGCTGCCGGTGACCAGTGCCTGCCAGAATCCGGCCCGGAAAACTGCAAAAATTAATTCCAACAATGTTGAAGGTATATACTTTGGTGGTTGAATTCGATCAGTCGCATGGTTCGAAGTTGTCACTGGTTTGCTCTGATAATTCAGGTTTGATCATGCTTGACATAATGTTTGTAGGCTCTTCATCTGTAAATTTGGGAGGCCAGTTTCCATCACTTTGGAAATGTTCAATGCAATTCAATTTGTCTCCTGGAGAAATAGTAAGCCATCCAATTGAATGCAGTTCTTCGATGTCTGTTGCACTAAATCAAGAAGAAACTTTTGTGAGCAAAACCAATTTTGCATTTGATAGAGCTACCGGTGGGGACTCAGAAGTATCAGAAAGTTTATGTACAGATGGGGATACCAGAAAGAGTAAAGATAAGCCCAGTATTTCTTCCATTGATATTCTAGATAAGAGAGATGAAGCTGAATCCCAAATTCTATCATCAAAGCAGAGAGGAGGTTATCAAGGCAGAAGGAGAGGTAGGCCCAAAACTATCAGGAGAAACTCCATCGATGCTAAAGCCATAGTTGGAGAGAATGAGAATCGAGAAGATAGGGGACAGCAAGCAGATGAGACATCAGAAGATTCTATCGCTTTTACTGAAACAATCAAAAATTGTAAGAGGAAACAAACTTCTCCTGGGACACCGACTTCTGAGCAAAAGCGTTACAATTTCAGAATGTCCACAATGTAAGCAATTTTACTTCAATTATATAGACTGCATCCTAGTATGAGAAAACCTGAAAATATATATATATATTTTGGCTTGGGGAGGAATAAACAGATTGGTTTTGGTTGCATTTGAATTATAAGCTATGATGTATATGCCCGACCTGATTACAGTCATTTTTGTTACTTACACCCATAGTAATTTGAGAACCCGTTGGTCCAAATTTGATCACCAAACTTCTCTACCCATCTATACTAATCCAAATATATAATGGGAGAAGGGTGTGGGTGATTCTACCCTTTGATCTAATGCACATTCCATTTTCTGCAATATCGAATACCTGTCACAATTTTCATGTCTTGAGACAGTAACAAGACCATAGTGCTAATGATCTAGTTCATTTGATAAATAAAAAAACTATATCAACTAAATGCTGATATTTATTCAACAAAAGCTACATGCTAAATTTTAAAGATGATATTTCCTAACCTCAATCATTAGTACCATTAGCAATTACTAGTGAGACATTTTTGTGGAAACTGGGAACGATAATGTAAGAAAGGACCCCTTAGGTTTCATGAGTTCAGAGGCAAATATATAAATACCTGAAATAAGAATTAAGGAAATATGTTAATAGAATTTCAAAATTCTTATGAAGTGAACCTATTGGCTATGATGACAACTGATAAATAATATGCAGAAACATAATTTAGAGAGGTTCACAACCTGAAAGAGAAGCAACTAAATTACTAAAGCCCAAACAAATATAGAGCACAAACTTGTAATTGAATTTCACCTCAAAGTCATCTGCAGGGTGTGCAGCTGAGCTCTTTGATCTCCGTTGGTAGAAACTAAACACTTTCTACCACAATATAATTTGTCTTTTGAAATTTGTGTAGTATGCTGTTTCCTCACTTCATTATGTTAATTGTTCTTGGTTATGTCTATGTCACTACACCAATAACTGTTCTTGTGTAGTATGCTGTTTCCTCACTTCATTATGTTAACTGTTTTTAGTAAACATCTACTTTGTGTGAATAAGGAGCCAATTCCGAAGACTGGTTCATCTCTTAAGTAATTGATATCTCAATTGAAAAATAGATATGACTTATTTGTCGTCTTGCATAACTGTCATAAAAAGTGTCGTCATGAAAATATGAATATAGATTTTCAGAGGAACCAAGTATGGCCCCTGCTATAAAAAAAAAGATCCAGCTGAAAGTTACAAGCTTATTTTGCTCATCTCTCTCTCTATATTGTATATATGTGGGGGGAGTGATCATGTGACGCCCGCCCTCCCTCTTATATATACATACATACACACATCATACTAAGTGATACATTAGATAAGTAAAAATAAGTGAACCTTATTTTGCTCATCTTCACTTTTCAAATGTATGATGCATGCAGTAACTTTTTCTTTTCAAATTAATATATAAAAATCTCTTCTGATGGAAAAATAAACAAATTTATATGTTTCCACCCAATTTTTCAAAACAAACAGCCCCCCCCCCCCCCCCCCCCCCAACTAGTTAGTGTTCCAAATTTGTGAAAACACCATTTTTTGTCTTAGAATTTTTAGGACAAAAGCCAAATCAAATTTGTATGTAATAAAAAAAAAAATCTCTACCGGGTGATCTCATACTATACAAGTTAGAAACTTATTAAGAAAAAAAAAAGTTTAAACATAAGATAAAAATGAAAGAGAACTTTGAAGCCTTTATGAATAAATTGCGTTGTTTTGAAACAAGGGTACAATATAACATTTTTCAATGATAAAAGTTCGATGGATAATACAGGTAGTGGTATTTCCTTAACAATCCTAATAGTTATTTTGTATATGTTAGGTTCTTTTACTTTTTTTTAAAAATTCACAGAATGTCATGTTTTTTATTGTTGATGTAATTTTATTATTTGAAGTTCAAATAGGTAAAATTGTTAGTTTTTTCCTTCTTTTTGTACTATTGTCTTTTGTTATTTACAAATAACACTTAGATGGAAATTTAAGGATTCATTATCCATATACTTTGTTTCCATACAACTTTAATTTTCCTATTTAAGAAATAATTAAGATTTTTCTCTTATGGACAGGTGTTGCGATGGTAAAGAATAAAGGAAGGACTCAGAGGTGGAGATAGGAGGGAGAGGTATCGAGGAGTAAGCTTTAAAATTTGTGAACATCTGTAGTAAGGACCAATTATATTGGATGGGTAATCACTAAGGAACTTTGTTCGGTCTTTAGTTTTGTTGCGCTGCTGCGGCGCGACTATGTTTTTGATAAATGTCGTTTACTTATTTTTGTGGGGTATCGACAGTTGCTTTTTGACTCTATGCATTGTGGCTAGCGGCTGATGACTGTTGGCTGACTAGCCTATCGCATGATGTCTTCTTTGTATTCTCTACTGCATTTTGTAATGTTTATCCTATTTATGTGCCATGGATGTGGCTGTGTTGTTCTGCGTTGCCTGGCAGCAACATGTTCTTAACTAAGTTGGGTGTTTTTCTGGCGGTTTTGCTTCAGTGTTGCTACTAGCTTGTGTTCTTTTGCTACTTTTACTTGGTCGGAGTATAACCAGCTTTGTATTTTGCTTCAGTTCTGTATTTTGCTTTCTCTGTTTTATGAATTGTAATATTACTTCTTCAGTTCTTGTATTGCTTCTTCTCCTTGTTAGGTCCGCATCTTATGCATCCGACGAAGATGGTCAC
Source organism: Hemerocallis citrina (assembly GCA_017893485.1). Classification (NCBI taxonomy): domain Eukaryota; kingdom Viridiplantae; phylum Streptophyta; class Magnoliopsida; order Asparagales; family Asphodelaceae; genus Hemerocallis; species Hemerocallis citrina. Next base: position 177,540,152 of record CM030367.1, read on the forward strand.
TGTTATTTTTCTTGTAATATTACTTCTTCAGTTCTTGTATTGCTTCTTCTCTTTGTTAGGTCCGCATCTCGTGCATCCGACGAAGATGGTCATTGTTATTTTTCTTGCTACTTAAGAATGAATTTCCGATGGCTTTTACTATCTTATATATATATATATATATATATATATAGGGAGCCCTTCGGTTGAGAACTAATTTTGTGAGAACTCCGTGAGAACTCACGGAGTAGACCCCCCATGAAAAATCTGAACCGACCATATTAGTATTTAGTTCTCTCTTATATATAAGAGACATTGTACTCAGTTATAATAAATCCAATAATATTTTCCAATTTCTCTGTTAACCTTAACAAATGACAGTGAGACCATTTAGCTGCTGCTACTGGTACTCTAGATCCCTTCTTCTCCTATGAATGCAGCCCACCACTCAACACCATGCTGGGTATGCTCAGGTATGGATTGTGAGATAGACTGCGAGTGATGGGCTTATTTTGAGCGTGTTAGCATTTGTAATGCATAAGAGCATCCACAGTGGTGTTTCTCATTTTGTCAAAAATGGCTGCTACAGTAATAGCAAATAGCGACAAATACTGTAGTGGTTGTTTGCTATATTTTGTTTTTTTTTTTTTTAAAATTGCGTGGGACAGTATAACATATACCGTCGCGCGTGAGACGGTATAACATATACCGTCTCTCTAGATTTAAAAAAAATTAAAAAATTTAATTGCTGATTAACTATTAAAATATATTAATTAAATAAAATAAATAATATCTTAATACCTACACCTAATTAATTAACTAACTAAATATAATTAATAAACCTAAACCTACCACCACCTAACTAATCCGAGAATTCAAGGACGGGATAACATATCCCGTCCAAGAATTTTCCTTTTTTTTTCTTTCAATCGGACGAATCGTGACCGTTCATTTTTAAAAAAAAATTAAAAAGGGAAAAATCCTGGGACGGGATAACATATCCCATCCGATGTATGTTATCCCGTCTGACGAGATAATTTTTTTTTTTTCTGATCGGACGAATCTTGACCGTTCATTGAAAAAAAAAATTAAAAAAAAAAGGAAAACTCCTGGGACGGGATAACATATCCTGTCCGATGATTGTTATACCGTCTGACGGGAAAAATTAATTTAATTAGGGAAGGACGGTATATGTTATACCGTCTGACGGGATTAAAATATATTAAAATCGGAGGGACGGTATATGTTATACCGTCCTTCATAATTTGGCAATTGCTATTTCGTTTCTCATATATGAGAAACAGATATAGCGAATTTGCCAAAAAATGGCAAAATAGAAAACCGTTGCAGACCATCGTTTGCTATAAAATGGCAATTTGCCAATTTTAACAAACCACTGTGGATGCTCTAAGTTCTTTTTCTTCTTTGCATTGCTAGTAACAACTTCAAATGCTCGCCTTATTTGTCAACAATTTCTGTATGACGGACATGGATGATTTTTTTTCAGTCTTCATTAGTTAATGTAAAATTCAACATAATCACATAAAAGTTTCACCACCTTAACATTTATCTCACATTTATCTAACGTTTATGTTTGTACAATATTGAGAATGATCATAAATACATTATGATTAGTGTCCTTTTTATTTATATTTTGAGATAACATAAATGTGTTCCCCTAAACAATACTTTATCATGAAGATATTGGGGTCAGTGACAGGAATCCTGAATCCTTTCTGCTAGGTATCACCCTCTTGAGGATCTTTCATCTGTTAAACTGACACCCGACCATTTCCTCCTGAAATGGTCCAACCAAGATTTACCTCGCTCCAGGATTATATTCCTTGTCACTATTCTTGATTGTTTTCTTCATTTCATCACCACAGTGGAAATTATTAAATGATCTCAATATTCCCGTTCATCCTAACATTGATTGCATTTTACCTTTATGAGGCTTTCATTCCTTACCTTAATCCTAAATCAGTTTTGCTACACATCTAGTTCATGCCCTCAGTTTCAACTACGTTCAAAATTGGCCTTTATAAAATGGTAATCGATATAAAGATGAATGTTAAAATTTATAAAAGTTTCATTAGTTCTTTGTAGGCTGGGTGCTTCATTGAAGCGATGGTGCTCTTCCCTGAGATGCAATTCACTAGTCCTCCGCCTAATGCATTCACCCTCATGACCGTTCTTGCTACATGTGCCAAGCTTGTAGCCTTGGATGAAAGAAGATTGGTTCATACCTACATATTTAAAGCCAATATCGAAATGAACGACAGATTGCTTACTAGTCTCATCGGTATGTAAAGTGTGGTGACCTAGAACTGACTTTTCATATATTCAACAACAGAAACAGCCCTAAAAAACAGTGTTTACCCTTGGATGGCGAGCCTGAGAATGCAATCCAACTTTTTGAGAGAATGAAGGACGAGAGCATTGGTTCTGATAAAGTGACATTCGTGTCTTTGCTTAGTGCTTGTGGGCATGGTCGGTTAGTTAAATAGGGTGAGTTTTACTTGGTTCCATGAAAAAAGTATATGGCAGTGATCCGAAGCTTGAACATTATGAATGCCTGGTGGATCTTCTTGGTCAAGCTGTGCTCCTGGAAGAAGCTGAGGAGATCATATCGATAATGCCTATGGATCCAGACATTGCCATATGGAGTTCATTGTAAAGCGCTTGTTGAATTCATAGAGATGTAGAGCAAGGAGCGAGGATTGTAAAGCTCTTGGATCCTAAGAACAAAGGGTGGCATGTACTACCTAGCAAATTTATATTCATAGCCTAGACGACGGGAAGCTACGAAGTATGTGAGGAAGGGTATTGAAGAGAGTGGTGGTAGGAGGAGTCCTGGTGGCGCAGTTCAAATGAAGGTGTTCATCAGTTCCTTTGGGAGACCAATCTCAGCCTCAAACTAAAGAGATACATTCGTTCTTGGATGACATGGGGATTAAATTAAAGGAGGCAGGTTATTTTCCAGAAGTAGAGGTGGTCTTGCTTGATATCGATGAAGAAAGCAGAGAGACTGCTCTCTTTAGGCGTACTGAGAAGTTGGCAATTGCTTTTGGGATTATGCACCCTATGCCAAGGATAGTTATCCGAATTGTGAAGAATTTGCAAGTTTGTTTGGACTCTCACGAAGCGACAAAATTTATTTCAAGAGTTTATGATCAGGGATTTTGGTCTTTAGTGTGACTCCATTATGTATCTTGAAATCATCCTAAATGAATTTCTTTCTACTTCAAGTTTTAGTTTTTACTATAAAATTTCCTTACCCTGGTTTAAATCCCACAGTGCACGTATCAGTTGTAAATTAAAAAGACCGCCTCTACTCAAACAACATATGGATTATGCCTCAAAAAGTGATCTCAACATGATGCAAGAGAATATTAGAATTTAAATAAAATCCACAACCCTTGCCACAACTTCTGAGAACTGATGTAGTGGTGGGTTATATCACACTTGTAAGCTGGAAACTCTGAAGCGACAACAAATATCAAATAACTTCGAGGCTTCATGTAGGAGGTAAGAACATTAAATAGTTGCCAGTTTACTATTATTTCTGCATAATATTACAACTAAAATGATCTGTTTTTGTAAAATTTTGAGTTTTATACTTTGTCCACATCATACTCTCTAAGGTGAAGTGCAAAGAAAGCTCGTCTTATGCCCTTCACTTGACCTCTGAAATTCAATTAGCATCTTTCCCATTTCAAAGTTCGCTTGAAACATCTTTAGATATTTAGGAAATCTTTTATAGAACACATCAAGTCTTTATATAGATAACTCATTTCTCAGAAGGACAGATATGTCTGATGCTTAGTTTGGTAATATCCTCGTAACATACCTGTAACTAGTTATTTTGATGGTCAATGCATTTGACATTTCTAGTTTAGCGACAATAGTTCTACGATTTATGATAAGTTGCGAACTTTTTTGTGCTTAATTGACTTGTTCTTCAAAAGAAGTGAATCCAAATGCTCATCTAAGAGCATCTTTAGTCGTCTGAACCCAAAATTTGGATATTTGACATTTAGAAAAAAAGAATTTATGGTTGAGTTGTAGTCGTTTAAATCCAAAATATAACTTTTTTTAATTTAAAAAAGTGATGGATGATAGATGATGTTTCGTTACGTTTAAACTTTTATTTAAATTTTAAAAAATCATGAACGAGAGATCAAATCATGTCCGAAAAAAGAACGAACGAGAGATCAAATTTCGCCTGAGAGTTATTTAAATAATTAAAATAATTAAATCATAATTTCCAAAAATAAACCCTTTTATGTATTACAGCCACAGTCCAAAGAGAAAAGGGCAGGTGACCTCAGCCGTTGGATCCGGTCCACAAATCAAACCGCTAACTCTTACCCTAAATTCAAAATTCCAACAGCCTTGTATTCCCAATAATATGACCGTTGTAGCTCCTCTCTCCCTCATCTCTCACTCTCTCTATCGTTCTTAATTGCTCTCTTCAATCCTCCGAAAAAGAACCCCCAAATCCCTCAAAAGAATTTCACGAGGTCGAGACGAGAACAAACCATGGGTGAGGAACCCAAAGAACTCTCAGCCCTTGAAGCGATCACCCAAGTATTCCAACCCCACGGTATATATCTCTTCCTCTTTCCTCCTATTTTTTAGATTCGAATTTTATTATTTTTTTGATTGTTTTGAAATGGGTTTTTGTTTCTGATTCTAATGGTACGATTACGCACGGATCTTGACGTTTCTTGTTTGTGTGTTGTGAATCAGAAGATGGATAGACCTTGCCCGAGAATGTAAATGTCAAGAAATTGGTACAGGTTCGATCTTTAGTTGAATTAATGTGTGCTCTATCTGATTTTGTTGATGGGTTTTTTGATTATTTCCTTTTTTCTGGGTTGTGTCCTTTGTGATCAAGATGAGGATTGGGCCAATTCGGAATATATGGATGATAAACAAGAGAGCAATCAGGCAATCAGGCAATTTAATTTTGAGAAATGGGTTTTTTTTTGTTGTTGAAATTCAAGGAGGGTTGTATCATATCATATATGTTGTAATCGAGAGCGAGTCAATGGTTTCCTTCTTCGATCGCCAGCTCTTTTCCGTGCATCAGCTTCTTGGTATGGATATCGTCCTACTACTTTTCCTTATTTGAATTCTTGAAAAGATGTATATGTAATTTTTTTATGTTTGGTTTTGTTTCAGGGACCAGGTACAACAGCTTACTGATGAAATGCCAACACCAGACTACTGAAGCAACCAGTGCATTCGAGAGTGTGAACCGGAAATGAGGCATTGAAGAAGTACACTCAGGAGTGCTTGGAAAGAGAGTTTGTACAATGAGATAATTGAACTTAAAGGGAATATAAGGGTTTCTGTAGATGTCGGCCTTTACGTTCAGAAGATATGTTGAAGTATCATAGAATTCGGCCAGTCTCAAGATCCAGAGTTGTCAGTTGTTTGCTCTGACCATTCAAAGAAACAGTTCAGATTTGATCATGTTTTTTATGCGAAAGGTAGACAAGGTACGAATACAGTTTATGTTATTGAGGGTTTCAATTTCTTCGTATTTTGCTTAAATAAGTCTGATATCTTTTCACCATCAATATATCAATTTATAGGTATAATCCCTTAATTAGCTGCATATTTAGCTCCACATGGTGTACGATTATATGCTGAATAAGCTAGCTGATCTGCAAAATAGAGCTATATTATCCGATTACGTTTATGGGTATCTAACATAGACACTTAGTGTTATTTAGTGTTCTTACATTTTTATAAAGTTAATGTTACTCGTGTGTAAATTACGACAAAATCTGTGCTTATTAAATCAATCTCCTTACAGCATTTTACATAAGTATGTTTAAAGTAGAGAGTTCCTTTTCCTTCAGTTAGGTTTTTAATGTATAAATGAGTTTAATATAATATGATTAGTACATAAACCCTGATAACGTAGGAGCTTTAGTTTAGTCACGAGGACAATATGTATGGTATTAGAGTCACTCAGATTCTAAATAGCACGAACACAGATATGCCGAGACGGACACACACGGATGGGGGGAGATTTTAAAGAACTACCCTAAAATATCCTCTGTCGTGGCAGATTTGTGCCTGACACGGCATGCTTACCAAATTGAAGTGTTTCTGCTTCATAGCTTAGGTTTGACTCATACTATGCACATATTTCAAGTGTAATATTTAAAAAGTATACCTCATTTCAGCCCACAAAATGGGCTCTCAACCTGCATCTGCATACTATAATGTAAATCTACTAAATTGCTCAATGAGCACTACTAGTTCATTGTTTTGGTGTAGTGATAGGGACAACAGTAAACACTTATCTCTCTTATTTTGTAGTAATATTGCTTTGTTTAAATAAGTAACCTGCGAAAATGGTTCATCAAGCAATCATAGCTTTATATGAACAAAATTAACATTTTATAGCTGGTGTATATTTACATTTTTTTTGGTAATATGTACACTTTTAAGGAACAAAATGAGCTCTCAACCTGCATCTGCATACTATAATGTAAATCTACTAAATTGCTCAATGAGCACTACTAGTTCATTGTTTTGGTGTAGTGATAGGGACAACAGTAAACACTTCTCTCTCTTATTTTGTAGTAATATTGCTTTGTTTAAATAAGTAACCTGTGAAAATAGTTCATCAAGCAATCATAGCTTTATATGAACAAAATTAACATTTTATAGCTGGTGTATATTTACATTTTTTTGGTAATATGTACACTTTTAAGGAACTTAGCTATAATCTATATGAAGAGGTCATGCTTGCTGAGACATTGCCAGTTCTCAGATCCGTACTGGATGGATACAATAATGTCTGTATATTTGAACTGGCAAGACTTTCACGATGGAAGGAACCCTGGAAAATCGAGGGGTCAACTAACAGGCATTGGAAGAACTATTTAAAAGTTCTAGAATTTAGTTACATATGTTTTCTTCTGCTTACAGCATACAAAGAAAATTCTTAACAGCATATGTTTTCTTCTGCTTCTAAAATTTAGTTAAATTTGTCATATATTCAAACACCTAATTGTTGTTGTAGGTTTAAAGTAATGCAAGTAGTAGATGGAACTCATGCTAAAACCTTCGGCATAGAAGATATGTGGGAGATACTCCAAACGGGGAAAAATAACAGATCTAATGCAAATGAACTCAGTAGCTGTTCTCATTGGTAGTATTCTCGTCAAAGTACATCTTTTCAGTACATTTTTTGTCACTTAATGAAGTCAATTCCTTAGAATGGGTTCCTTACACGAATTGAAAAAAGTATACATAGCCTATGACTTATTTGTCTTCTTGCATAACTGTCGTCAAGAAAACATTGACTAACAATTTTCTGGAGGAGCTAAAATAACTTTTAGTCAGTTCTACTAACACCTATTTTAATTATAAAAGTGCCTTTAGAGTTTAAAAAGTAGTTTAGGCACTCCAAAAGCAACATTAAGTCATTATATTATATCTTCTTTCACAACTTGGTGAGAGTGACCATAAAGGGCAAGAATTGGTGAACGGGCATAGGAGCAAGAGCCACATTTGGATTTAGCTGGAAGCCATCAATTAGGCAAAACTTAGATGGAAGGAGAAAGGTTAATGGAAATCTCTGTTCACAAATGTCCCTACTTGGGGATGTTAGAATTTTTTCCCAAACTGTCCCACTTTTTGAAAGTTTTTCCCAAACTGCCCTATTTTTTTTTTAAATTCCCAAACTGCCTCACTCATTTTCTGAAAGAGCGATTGGGTTTTAACCAAGCCCGCTTTCTCAAAAAACAAGTGGGTTGTTTTGGTAAATACTTTCAAAAGTGGGCCAGTTTGGTAAATACTTTCAAAAAGTGGGTCATTTTGGTAACTAGTTCCACTCGAGGTATGATGTTTTATATAACGCCTTCATTTTGATGTTTGGTAACTTGTTACCATAATTGACCCACTTTTTGAAAGTATTTACCAAACTGACCCACTTTTGAAAGTATTTATCAAAATAACTCACTCACTTTTTTGAGAAAGCGAGTTTGGTTAAAACCAATCGCTTTCTCAGAAAGCGAGTCTAGGCTTTCGAAATTCAAAAGAAGCGATGATGTTTTAACCACACTCGCTTTTTTCAGAAAGCGACTGAGGCAGTTTGGGAATTTTTAAAAAAAGTAGGGCAGTTTGGGAAAACCTTTCAAAAAGTGGGACTGTTTGGGAAAAAATTCGAGATGTTATATCTGTACTTGCTTCCAAGAACCCACATACCTTACCGGTCTCTATCGTATTGTTTTGTCTCTGGTAATTGAAACTATCTTTTGATTTGTTTGCTAACAGATTTTACATGATAAATCAACATGAACTCTTAGCTTACTAACTTTTTTTTAAAAATCATATTTAGCTTACTAACTTGCTATAAGGCTCTCTAGATGTGAGTTCCAGTTTCATCTTTTTCACATTATATGAATCAACATGGTTATAGATATTAGATGTTTAGAGGATACTTTTTTTAAGCCCATTTAAATAGAAGAAAAAAATGAGAGAGAACTTTGAAGCCTTTATGAATAAAATTTGGAAGCCTTTATGAATAAATAGCACGGGTAACAAGTTTGTTTTGAAACAATGGTACAATATAAAGTTTTCCAATGATAAAAGTTCGATGGACAGCTATTAAGAATAAATAGCACGGGTAACAAGTTTGTTTTGAAACAAGGGTACAATATAAAATTTTCCAATGATAAAAGTTCGATGGACAGCTATACTAACTTTTGTTTATAGCTTTATTGGGGTCGTTATTGACTTATTGTTGATTGTGATTCTAAGAAAAAAATAAATTAATTTGATGCTATAAGATCAGCCAAAAATCTATTGGGTAATGCCATTCAGGTTGCAATGAGTTAGGCATGATATGCATCACACATAATGTGTGTAAAGTAATATAATGAGAATATTCTATAACAATACAATTTTAAGAAAAGGATATTTTAAGCAACGTTGGGCACAAATGAATGCCCCAAATTGTCTCAAGTGAAATTTTTAACTTTGAGTTGAAGTTGTTAAGATATTGGAGAAAAATTAAAATTTACAATGATGCATATTACCGGGTAGTGGTATTTTCTTAACATAATTATCTTAATAGTTGTTTTGTATATGTGGCCGCTAGCTGGAAAAAAGTTAGGTCTTTTACTTTTTTCGTAAAAATTCACATAATGTCATGTTCTTGTTTGTTGATGTAATCTTATTATTTGAAAGTTCAAATATGTAAAATTGTTAGTTTTTTTATTCTTTTTGTATTCACATAATAGTCTTTTAAGGGATTCAATATCCATATACTTTGTTTCTATACAACTTTAATTGTCATTAAGTATTTTCCTATTCAAGAAATAATTAAAAGATTGTTCTCTTATGGACAGGTGCTGCGATGACAAAGAATGAACGAAGGATTAACTTGGATATGGAGATAGGAGGGAGAGGTATCAAAGAGTAAGCTTTAAAATTTGTGAATGAGAGGAACTACTGATTGGATATGAACCAATTGTAAGGAATTGACTATGTTTTTGATAATATCTTTTATCCATTTTTATAGGGTATTGACAGTCGCATTTTTACTATTTTGTATGTATTTTGTATGTATTTTTACAAAAATTTGAAAAATTTACTCTCTTTCATCAAATTATAATTAGTTTATTTTGAAGAATTTTTGTTTGCAGTGTTACTTTTTTTCTTTGATTATCAATGTTTAATTTATCCAAAAACATTAATCTAGTTTAGCAGGATTATTTAACATATGAGATATTTGTAAATAGTTTGGACTGTGAGGGGCATAAGCAACAGATCGTCGAAAGAGCTAGGAGAATATCATAGCAAGTACAAAGTTTAAAACAAAAGCCATTGTTAATTATTAATTTGCGAACACAATTACCATAAATTAATAAGCTTAAAACTTTTATGTGAAGGAGTGATACCACCAGAGACACAACAAAGTCAATCACCAGTCTTCTCCCCAGGCACCATCTCATGACCGCAGTATTCATGAATACGTAGTCAACTCATATCTTTCAATATTCATTTGTGATTCATGATATCCTGTATATCTATCTGATACAAACTTTTAACTTGCTGATACTACTGGGGCCTCTACTAATAAGAAAATATTTCCATTTATTTTGCAGCTTTGGCTGATGAGGATGTTGTTGAGGTTGAACAGTCAGGGCATTATGAAGAGATCTACATAACTGAAGGCCCCAAACTATATCAGTTTGAGCGAACAGCTACAGTTTAGTTGACACATGTTCCTAGTTTTTTGACTTTTGAGTGAGCAGCTATAATTTAGTAGCCCGAAAGTTTAAGTTTAGCTATAAAGCATAACATAAATTGACAAGTATTTCTGACATTATCACCATCATTGTTCGAAATTTTCTTCTCCTGTTTCATTAGTACATCTATGATACAACTGTCTTTGATGCTTCTCATGTTTAATCTCTGTTGCTACATTCAAGCGTTAAATGCTTTATCAAGAACATGGTTTCTTGACAATGTTTTTGACGCATGAAATTCATCCATAAACAGGAAGTTAGAACAATTTAGTTTCAATTTTAAATTCAATTCCACAGTAATGCAGCTGGCAATTCCAATGATGTAAGAAGGATAAAGAAAAACGGTTTTTTGCATCATGTTTGGATGGTAGGTTCTTGTTGCTTATTTATGTTGTAATTGTAAGTCCCAACAGTTTATTATAATTAGTTTTTTATTGTTCTTTGTATTTCTCTACTACATTTTGTAATGTTTATCCCATTATGTACCTGGATGTAGCTGTGCTGCTCTGCGTTGTCTTCCTTTATTCTTTTGGGTACTATCTACTTGTGGTAGTCAGTCTCAATTTGGTTTTGTGGAGACTTCTGTTTTGGCAGTAGCCCAAGTTGAGTATTTTTCTGACTGTGGCTTTGCTTCAGTGTTGCTACTAGCTTATGTTCTTTAGCTATTTCTACTTGGTCGGAGTATAGCCAGTTCTGTATTTTGCTTTTTCTATTTTTATGAATTGTAATTTTACTTCTTCGGTTCTTATTGCTTCTTCTCTTTGTTTGGGCTGCATCTTGTGCATCCGATGATGACGATCATTGTTGTTTTTTTTGCTACGTATGAATGGATTTCTGATGGTTTTTACCATTAAAAAAAAGTATCTCCCTACATCTGCAGCTCAAATTTGTTGGGAGGTATATTCTGCAGCATCTTTCTTCTCTTTGGGTATATTTTGAAATTAGAATAGTGAGGATAATTTAAAAAGTAATACGATACTTTTGGAGAATAATAGAATGAGTAATTCAAAAACAGTACCATTTTCAGAAGAAAATTTCTCTTCAAACTAAGGGCATGCACTTCCAAGTTAGGAATCCGGCCACGAAGTTGGTAAGGAGGAGGGTTGCGTTAGACAATTGACAACCAGCACAAAACTTTGTCAAATCCTATGAACATGAATTCTAATAATAAGAATGGAAAATCAAGATTCATGTAGCCGTTCCCAAATAGTAGGGAAAATGCTTTGTTGTTGTTGTTGTTGTTGTTGTATTTAGTTACGGTGTGATATACTTTTACTAAAGTGTTTTGATTTTTAATTTTGTGGATTCAACTGTAGTTTGGAGCTCTGCAAATGAATGAATCTTTTAGGGGGTGTTGAAGGACTGGTGAATATCCATCACAAGGAGGTTGTTGATTGGTATGCTGACTATGGAATTATTGTTTCAATTAGCTTAACTTTCGTTCCCACCAGACCCAAAAATTTTCTTTTGAATTTTATTTGTATGACATGTTGTATTCTACAATTTCGGAATCTTTGAAATTACTTAAAAGATGGATCATGCACATTGATACAAACCATAAAAAAAAGGGATGCAAAATTTTTCAGAATTTTAATTGTTTTGTTCCATCGGCCCGATTTTCTTCCATCATTTAGTTCTTTGTGGCGAATTTCCTATGCATATGCTTTTGTTTTCTTCTTATATATTTGTCATTTGCGTGCATTCTATTGTTATATATATAAAGTAGATTTTGAAATAATTCTTAAAAAAAAGAGAGATAACCAATTATAACACATTCTTCAGTCACGCCACATCTAAGGCTTAATGGTGTCGATGGCTCTTCTTGAAACCTTATTGTATATGAGTATCTTCACTATGATAGGTCTCATATTAAATCGTTTGGAGCAGGCTGACGATAATTTTCTATTGGGATCAGTCCAACAATTAGGCAAACACCTTAAGCTTCTCCTAGCAAAATAATGAAATGAAAATTATTTTATTTTTTGTAACAAGTTAATTCCGTGGTTGCTACACATGTGAATGTCATTAATTAAGCCGATATCACATTTGAGATAAGATTTGACTAGAGTTGTGAGTTTTTTTTTTTTTACAATAGGAGGTAACAGTGGCGAAATCCATTATTCTAAGATGGAGAATCACCTAAAGTGTATGATTTACTTTTCTCAATTATATGGATTTACTAAATACCGCTCTTTTTCAAAATTTAAAAGTGAGTTTACAATATTTGTTTAGTTTTCTTATTCATCATCTAAATTTTGTCCTTTTAAAAATTGTTTGATTCTGAGCTATTTCCAAATTTATTGTTTTAATTTCAAAATTCATACTCAGTTACTCTTAACATGGGGTCTTAGCTGCATGGTTTGGACTCTTCCTCTAGGCTACAAGGTGTCAATTTTTAAAAGGGACTAAGGAACTTTTGGATGGAAGACATAAGCCAATTTTCTTTATATTTGTGAAATTTGGTTCCTTGTTTATTTCGAAATGTACTTTTTTGTACTATCCAAAAACAATGTAATCAAACTTGTTTTCTAATATAAACAGAACTTATTGTTGTTAAACTCACTTTTAATTAAACAGGTTACCAAGAATATGAGTTTGATATGCTATATTAATTTCTTGATTTTATTGCATTATACAATTAATGGTTCTTCGCTTGTATACATTTTATGTTTGCGTGAATAAATTTCTGATTAGTGAAAACAATTTACAAGTTAATTGATTTTTTATTTTATTGTTATAGACCGGAAGGATTTTAATACCAACTCATACTCAGCAATTTCAACATATAATCTCACATTTAATAAAAAAATATTGACCAAGTAATTTTATAATTTTGTTAGTCTCATGCATTCTCTTTTGAGAAAAGAGAGAACCTTTTCGATATTTTTGATATTATTTTCGCTTTTAGGCGCGGATTTCGGATTCGAGTCAGTTGGAGCTTCGATTCCGACCCGAGGACCCGTACTTCACTCCTCCCTCAAATTCATAATATTTTTCCGCCATGCTCCCCAAACCCACCACCAACCACCCTCTCCTCTCTCTCCTCTCAAATCAAACAAACCCATGCTCTAGTTCCTATTAGGGATCAAAATCTGGGCTCCATTGGATTTGGCCACTGAGGAAAATTAGGGTTGAGAGATTGGAGAATTGGGGAAGAACTGAATGGGTTTCTTGATTAATTTCTTGATTGAATGTACAGACTCCATCATGCTCTTTATATGAGCTGAGATTACATAATGTGCACATAGTGCTCCAGTAATAACTGTCCAACGATTCATATAGATTGAACTAGTACCTGGCCTGCTTACAAGACCTGACCCGAAGTCACCATTCAGAATGAACAGTGTTTTTTTTTCACTAATAGCATGTATCAGTTCTCAACTGATACATATACAGACCTATGTCGTCTTCATATGTTCTCCATCTACAATTGTAGCTATTACACCCCGTAACAACTCCTCCCCACTTAGTTTGAGCTTGTCCCAAGATCAAAATCAGGGAAACTGCACCGAATATCATCTGCATCCTCCCAAGTGGTTGCAGAAACAGGTTGAGAAGTCCATTTGATCAGTAACTTGACACCAGCACCTACCCCTTTCTTGTAGACTCTCATATCAAGCAAAAAATTCAGGCATAACATTCTTGAACTTACATTCGGACATCTTTCACAATGAAGATCAGATCAAATCTACACAGAATTTTGGTATGCAAATCAATATTCATGTGCAGTCTTAAGATCATCGTATTGTCCAGATGGAAGGTTAGCAGCTGCAAGTACAGATGTTCTTGAATTGATTATTGTAGGGATTCCTATTGTAACAATAGATATAGTCTACTGCTCCATTGCTTCATGAATGATAACTCTGTTCTCATGCCTCATTTTATCAACTTCATCAATACAGACGACTCTGCCTTTAGCTAAAACCAGTCTTCCCAGAAAAAATTCGCGCAAACTGTTGTTACGAATAACAAAGCTGTAATACATGTAGCAAATGAACCTTTTCCGAAAGTATAGACAGTAGTGGGAGCTGTCTTTTCCACAAACTTGAGGAACTGTGATTTGGCAGTTGATGGACCATCAAGTAACTAAACATGGATATATCCTCTTAATCGCACACCATCAGGTAATCTCTTTTTTGATCCTCCAAATAACAAACATGTTATGGCTTTTTGGACATCATCATGGTCATATATTGACTGACCAATCATGGAACATATCTTATGTAACACCCCGCAAAATAAAATGATTTGTTTTGCATTATTAAATAGTATTAAATTGGTAAAGTTGACTATTTTGACTATTTTCTTGAAATTGCAATTTTGCACGTGCAACACACGTGCAAAGTTAGGAATTTAGAATTCTTAAAATTTTATGGTTAATGATTGATTTTCCTCATTTATTTATGATATTTTAATTTTAAGATTTTATTTGAATTAATTTGACTATTTTATGAATTTATCGTTTACACGTGCAAATATTTTTTTGGGTGCAAATCTCCAATTTTAAATTTATGAATAAATTATCCTACTTATAATGGAGTATATCCTAAATTTTGGGATTTTTCTGAATAAAGAAACTATTTTATAAATACTTCGAAAAGGAGGGGCTTTTATGTAAAAACCCAACTGGATCTCAAACAAATAATGAAAATTCGTTTTTACTGATTTTTGGGCTGGCCATGGTCATCATTGAAAATAAAATATATTTAAATTTTATTTAGATTTGATTTGGTAAATATTTAAACAAATATGGTATTTTTGCAAATATGAAATTTAGGTTGGATCTTGTGCAAATGTCATTCTTGGAAAGTAAAAGTAAAAAAAAGTCTAATATTTATTAGTAGATATTATTTCTGGACTTTCTGGATATTTGCAAATATTTTATGACATATTTGCAAATATTACAAAGAGAGGGATTTTTGTGCAAAATTACCACTTTGGGTACAAATCCAAATTTTTTTAATCTCTGGGCTATGCTGGATGGATGGATAACTCAGTAGTAAACGGATTTGGTTTTTATTTTTATTTATTTAAATACTTTATTAAAGAAAGATCTATATATGTAAAAGAATATTTGTTAAAGGATGTTTTCATATAACTTGTAAAACCCTAAAAACCTAGATTTTGGCCTATAAATGGCCACTACAGTCGTCCCCTCCTCTGCAAAAACAAAATATTATTTTACTGTTGGTTTTCTTGGAGTTTTGAAACAAGGATCTTGGATTTTGGGAAAGAATGGCTTTTTCTTATTCTCTTTATTATTTCGGTTGATTCTTCAATAAGGTGAGTAGCATATGTTTATTTTCTTTTGTTCTATGCATGTAGGGGTGTAAAATGAACAGGACGGTCCGTCGACCGTCCGAGTCCGGTTTGAGAAATGGTCCGACCGTGGACCGTCCGAACTGTTATATGAACCGAACTCGAACAATTTATTTGGTCCGATTCTTTACCGAGTTCGAGCCGGACATAAGTCCGTTCGAATATTATTGCGGTCTGATGCTTTATCGAACCAAGTCCGAACAATAAAAGTTTTGTCCGACCAAGACCGAGCTGGACATAAGCCCGTCCGAGAAGAATTTCGGTCCGAGCTTGAACATATGGTTGTCCGATCCCGCCCAGTCCGATATACAGCCCTATATGCATGTTGTATGTGATGATTTTTTTTTGATGGAAAAGTCTTGGCTCGAACCGAGACGCTGGATTTGAGCCGCCACTCAATTACCCTCCCCACCCAATGCCAATCAGGACATTGCCTGTTGGTGTCGTATGTGATTATTTGTTTATTAGAAAGCATGCTAGAGGATTATATGATGATATAATGAATTGTTGATAGATGGATGAATTAAAGATTGAATCTTTTCTTGAAAACTATGCTATTGATAATTAAAACTACATATAGATGACATGAGATTGTTAAAGAACCTAATAGAAATCATGAGTAGAATGTTTTCTTCCATGTTCTTGCCGATTTGAACAAATACCATGAGATTGTATGATGTTGTGCATAAGGGGAATGGAAATTCAGTTCTTTACTGTGAATGAGTATAAGTATACTCTGGTTTGATAATTTGATAAAGTAAACTTGATTCATACATGTTATAATTGCTTGTATTCATGGATAAACTGATGTAAGTGTTTGGATATGTGTTCAATAAATTTTAAAGAGGGGTTTTGAATCGAAGAGATCAAGTTTTGATTGTGTAAAGAGGGGTATATTTTGGGCCTGACTCGGTTCAGCTGAAATTGGTTTTTTGTGATTTTGTGAACTTTTCAAATTGATTCTTGATGGTTTCGATACTTAGATTAAATTTAACCCTACACTACTCCTATATACTGATTCTAAATGCTTAAACACTTATATATATAGACAATATATACACATCTATATAATAAAACACAAAGAAAGCTATCAAGTGGCTCTCATTATATAGGGTTGAAATCAATGGTCCAGATCTAACTTCACAAAACATATTTTCCTGCCCAAAAGTCCAAATCCCCAAAACAACTTCTTTATTTATTTATTTATCTCTCTCTCTCATTCTCTCTCTATTTACTCAGAAATTTATATTTTCAGATTTCATGTTTGTAAATTTTGAGATTTTTATGCATTTTTTTATTGCTCATGTTATATTGAAAATAGCACATATCTCATCAACAGTTAAATTTCATCATTTTCCATACCCAAAGTTTTAAGAAGTTGGATTTTACACCCCCATTTATAATTATTTTTCAACATATACTAATGGCAACATGAACTTTTATTTACAACTAATTATTGTTGTACTATTCAAACTTGACCTACATAATTGTTGTTTTACTGTTTACAAGACTTTCATAAGATGTATCATTCCGAAGACGTGCTGTAGGAACGTGCCCACGGGAAAATCTAGTATATATACAAAGATCTAAATGTTTCTGTTTTGAAGACTACCGAAATTGATTTGATGATTTTTATCAAGTTTTGATTGAGATATGATTTGTTTTTGTGCTGATATTGAAATAATTGATGTATTTTGATGTTTAAACTGATGCTTAATTACCCTATGCATATATATATACTACTTTGCTGATTTTGAAGAAATTTTGTGAAAATCTATTCTTTTATGGATTTGATGAGATTTTGATATGTTTTATAAATCCTTATATGTTATACAAGTCATATTTGATCATCTCAGGAATTTCGTTTTGCAAATTTACGAGTTTATGAAGTTTAATCGATGTATCAGTAAAACATGCACAGAATTTCAAAACTGCAACCTGTTGGAATTGACAGTTGACTGCTTCGTGTGAACTGAAGTCGACAGTCGACTATCAGTTCTTGAATTTCGAATTTTTTTTTGCATGACAGTCGACCGCTTCGTTTTCGAACTGAAGTCGACTGTCGACTGTCAGTTCTTGAGTTTCGGATTTTCGCATAACAGTCGACTGCTTCGTTTTTGAACTAAAGTTGACGATCGACTGTCAGTTCTTGAGTTCCGAATTTTCGCATGACAGCCGACCGGCCATTTTCGAACTGGCTTCGACAGTCGACTGTCAGTGTTGGCTGATGGGTTTTTTTGTTTGTGAGTTTTCTGTTGTTTCTCTTGAACGATTGTTTTTTCGATATTACGGATTAATGGATTATTGTTTTAGATGGTGTTTTTACTACAGATTACAGTATTTTACAGAGAGTTATATTTTGTTTATAATAGAATTTAAAATGTACTTCTATGACTTTAGAAAGTGAAATATAGATGGTTTTTGAATAAATTGATGTTTTGCGATATTCTACAACTTCAAAATATGATTCTCAGTTATTTAATGGATTTAATACTTTATTTCAATTCTGAAATTTATGAGTACAGTAAATGAATTCGGATTTGTTGATTTTGGAACGTTTTTCTTGATATAAGAAAGTTGAGGTTTTGTGGTTTGGCCAGTTGTGGCTTTGTTGTTGATCAGTTGAGTTAAATCCGGTAGGGTACACCAACTCTAAGAAATTTGCAATTAATTAATTAACTTAATAAGATAATGATGGACACTAGATGATGATATGATGAAATGGGTGCAAACATGGGTTATGGACCTGAGTATGGCTTGCGGTGTGAGATAATCCCCGGAATTATCGAGGTGTAAGTGAAATAGTCTCCGGAATTACCTGCGGTGTGAGATTGATCTCCGGAATTATTTGGGTCGAGGCGACGCTCATGGGGTATTCGTGTGATGAGGCGCCATAGCTTGCGGTGTGGGGTATTCTCGGAGATTCCAAGGTGTGAGTGAAATAGTCTCTAGAATTATCTGTGGATAGAGATTGACCTCCGGAATTATCAGGGCATGGGCTAATACTCACAGTTTATCTAAATCTCGTAGTAGTCATAGTAGTAGGATTAGTTGCATAACGAGGGATTCAACCCTACAAAGTGGAGTACGATAAGGGCTTGCACCGGACCTATGTAGAGTGGGATGCATAGAATCCGACAAGTATGCATTAGAGAGTCGTCATATTGCCTTTGTGTTTTTCTTGACTTGGTATTATGCATATTATTTTCTGTTTTCCTACACTTGACACTTAGTCTAGTTTCACTTGATGTTTTCATGTCTTATTTATTGTTATTTCATATTCCATTTGTTACTACCGCTAGTATGTGTTGTTTAAAACTTTATCCTTCATATTTTATTTATGATGTATTCCTTTTGAAGTCACTCATACCGTTATGGTTGAATCCTATAGTTTTGGGGGTTAGAGTTATCTTTAGCCTCATATTTTACAGGTAGGTACCTATAGCATTGGGATTTGGATGCATGTGGTAAATTATGTTGTGGCTTATGTAAATTGTAAATGAATGTGTTGTAAAAGAAAGAAAATGTAATTCAAGGTGTTTAAATTCCGCTGTGCTTTGTAAAAGAGTTGATGTAATAAAAAAAGTTTTAAATTTTTCCTGTATTTGGTTTCTGTGTTTATGATTACAATTGAATTCGATTTGGAATTTGTGCCAAGTATTTCTAATTTTAATTATTGGAAATTCGGGGCACTACATCTTATCATAAGCATCAGGTCACTGAGAAAATTCTTTAAATTCCATCTCTTCATCTAGAGTGAAGGAGGAAGGTCCACAAGAATTTTGTTCGCGGTTTTGTTCCAATCCTACAACTCTAATATATGGTTGTTTAACTTCTCCTGCTCCTTTCTGCGATGCAGAAGCTTGGAAAACACTATTTATCCCTATAACCGTCAGCTTTGTGCCTAGAACAATTGTTTGAACCAAGTGGCGATCCACCGACAAAAGCATATTCCAAGGTAACTCCCTAGTTGGAACATCCTTTGGATTTTCCTAGAACGTAAGAGTATGGAGATACAACATACTTGCTCTTATCAGGAACCACAATCCAAGGATCCAATGGGCATGCCTTTTCCCCAGGCTGTGCAAGATGATCAGAAGATCTCGGCACAATTGCATAACCAATCCTAGGCCGGCAAGCTACAGTCTTTATACTCTTCAATTCTTGCACATCAAATTCACATACATCGTCGTCGCCTTCGCCTCCGCTCTTGAAGAAGCAATAGTAATTCCAACAATCATCACAAGCTTCGACTTGTACTTTGCCCCAATCGACCGAATCAAAATGGAACTCTCCTTTGACGAAAGAAAAATCCGAACATCCTCATTTTCAGATTGAAGCATAGATATGAAAGCTTGAGATTTCTTGTACTCTTCAATATATATTCTCTGTAAAATTCAAAATGTTTCAACTGAGAAGATAACTTCACAAGTGCTTTACTGTAGACTTCAAGCTTGACAACAACATCCATGTAGGCCGATTCTTTGATCCCCAACTGTACAAGCTTTGATGTCGGTTCGATGATTTTGTCATGATTACCAATTGGATACACTGATTCCATTCCATTAACTTCTTGCTCCAATTTTGAGGCTTTAGCATCAACTCTCATAATATCAGCTTTTTGTTTCAAAATCGAGACTGTACCATGGGCAAACTAAAGTAGTTCTTCATGTTTTACCAATACTTCATCTAGGTATCTTAAGAATGACTTTATCTTATATATATCTTCACAAAGCTGGTGAAAGATCGGGCTACTTTGAAGCTTTCCCAGTGGTAAGAAGGTTTCCTTACTGTTTGCCAAATATTGCATGCTACTTATAATTGCATTATGAACTTCTTTCCTTCCTGTAAAACAAAGTCCAAGGACTTCCAGTAAGACAAGAACCTTTTCCTCAGTTGGTATTTCTAAAATCTTGGACAGTATAATGCCTTCTAAGGCTTGACTATGCAGAAATACGACTTCAAAATACACTGGGTATAAGGCCACAGTAAGACCATTAAAGAGGCCAGCTCCCCCAATGTACAACTTAGTTTTTTTCAAGCTTGTCAATGTGTCCATTGGTGTCATCATCGCCATAGAGCCCTCAAGGAAACCAAATGAACTTTTTGACACCAAGATACAACTTCAGTTCATTCTCTATTTCTTCCTTTTCTTGGTCATGCAATTCATCAAGCACCTTGGAGGTCTTCTCACCACTATTTTCCTCAACTTCAAGATTAAACAAATTATCTCCAACTACTCCATCTCTATTCTTTCCAATGGTAACAACATCACTCACACTCACTTCATCTACAAAAATCGATTTGTTAGCTCTCCCATTATCCTCTATAAAGATGAAATCTAGTGGAGTTAAACCCACTTCAAATGTATTGTTAGCAAAACAATTGAAACACAAATCGTAATCAAACAATTTGTTGCAATGGTATCTTTTACAAGAACAAGAACTCCAACACCAATTGCAATGGTACTCATTATCACCCTCACTGCCTTCATTTCCATCTTCCACTTCCAGATTATTAAGCTTTTGAACTTTCTCCACCTTCTCACTTCTTCAAATTTCCATGTCACTCTCTACTCTAGAAGTGAAAGGAGTGAAGCTAGGGTTTGATACCTCGATTACAAGTTTCGGATGAGGAGTCGATTGAAGAGTCAATTGAGGAGTCGATTGAGAAATCGATTGTTTTTTTTTATTTTATAATAGGGATAGGACCTGCAGATTCTAGCCAATATATTCACAAACAAAAAGGTCATACAGCCAACAGTTTAGGTTCAAGTACAACATTAGAACTAAAAGAAAAAAGATCGCAGACTATTCTCCCAACATGAAAGGAGAGAAATACAAAAGATGAGAAATCGATTGTTGAATCCATGATTGATTGCTCTTCATTTCTTTCATTTGCCCTAGGATGTAATCAAGCTGCTTTGACACCGATTTCAGCTGCAAAGTCATCGATCGGATCTCCTTCTTCATCGTCGACGTGCCTCCGACGTCTCGCTCTTCGTCGTTGATGAAGGCCGCTTTGATACCAAGTTGTTAGGGATCAAAATCTGAGCTCCATTGGATTTGGCCATTGAGGAGAATTTGGGTTGAGAGATTGGAGAATTGGGGAAGAACTAAATGGGTTTCTTGATTAATTTCTTGATTGAATGTACAGACTCCATCTCGCTCTTTATATGAACTGAGACTACATAATGTGCACGTAGTGCTACAGTAATAACCGTATAAGGACTCATAGACTGAACTAGTCCCTGGCCCACTTACGAGACCCGACCCAAAGTCACCATTCAGAATGAACAGTGTTTTATTACAACTAATAGCATGTATCAGTTGAGAACTGATACATATATAGACCTATGCCATCTTCATATGTTCTCCATCTACAATTACAGCTATTTAACCCCGTAACAGTTCCTCACCTCTCCTTCCAAACTCCTGTCCCTTCTCCTATCCATCACATACTTGCTCTCGGCTAATGGGCTGGGCGTTAAGGAGGTGGGCAGGTGAGTGGGCAGGTCTTGAAGGGCAGGAGTTTGAGGGGAACCATTTTGTGGGGAATGTGTTGGTGAGGGTGTATGCTGGGGATGCAAGGAAGGTGTTTGAGGAAATGGCGGAGAGGGATTTGTATTGTACTTGTTGAATTCAATTATGGCGGGCGGAGGTGTTTGATCGGATGGCAGAGACGGATGTGGTGTCGTGGTGGAGTACTATGACTGCTGGGTATGCTCAGGTATGAATTGAGTGATGTGCTTATTTTGAAATGAATAGTAGACTGTTAGCATGTTAGAATTTGTAATGCACAAGTTCTTTTTCTTCTTCAAGAAATTGCTTCAAATGCTTGTCTTATTTGTCAGCAATTTCTGTATGACGGACATAGATGAAAATTTTATTTGCAGTCTTCAATTGTTATGATGTAAATTTCATCATAATCACATAAAAGTTTCACCACCTTAACATTTATCTCACGTTTATCTAACATTTATTTTTGTACAATATTCAGAATGATCATAAATACATCATGATTAGTGTCATTTTCATTTATATTTTTCTAGATAATTTATATGTGTTCCCCTAAACAATACTTTATCATGAAGATTTTTGAGTCTAAATGTTGTATCATGTTCTGCTGGGTATAACCATGCTAAGGATCTTTTATCTGTTGAACTAATGCCGACCATTTACTTTTGAAATGGTCCAACCTAGATTTACCACTCGCTGCAGGACTATACTCCTTACCACTATTCTTGATTGGTTCTTCATGTAGTGCCCCGAATTTCCAATATGATATCTCAAAAATACGTGGCACAATTCCTAGCATCAACTTCAATTGCAATAGTAAACATAGCCAAAAATACAGATAATTTTTATTTCAACTTTTATTGCAACACTTGTTTACAAAACACAACGGAATACAAAACATCTTGAATTACAAACTTTCTTTACAACACTTTCTTTTATAATTTTTACATAGACCATAACATCAATTTAGCACAAGCATCCAAAACCCAAGCTATAAGCACCTACCTGTAAAACATAAGGCTAGAGATAACCCTAACCCTCAAAACTACAGGGGTCAACCATAACGGTGTGAGTGACATAAAAAGAAAACAACATAATTAAAACATAAAGCATAGAGTCATAAACAACATGTATTAACAGCAAGAATAAATGAAATGAGAAATAATAATAAGTAAAGCATGAAAACATCAAGGAATATAAGATAGTAAATAGTAGAGCATGAAAACAACAAGTGAAACTAGACTAGGTGTCAAGTGTAGGAAAACAGAAAACAAACATGCATAAAACCAAGTCAAGAAAACACAATTGCTATATGCTGACTCTCTAATGCATACTTGTCCAATTCTATGCATTCCATACCACATAGGTCCGGTGCAAGCGCTTAATGTTCTCCACTTTATAGAGTTAAATCTCTCGTTATGCAACTAATCCTACTACGGTGATGGAAACAAGATCCAGAATACTCCGCGAATAGGCACCACAGCCCTCGACGTGCAAGCATCATGTAAGAATAGCTCAACAACTGGAGAATCACCTCCCTGTCGTGTACCCCACGAATAGGCTTGCGAGGCTCTTGACGTGTAGATACACCATGTACATTCCGTGAATAGGCCCGCCGACTTTCGACACGCAAATGCACCCTGCATGCTCTGTGAATAGGCCTGCAGACCCTCAACACGTGAACATACAAATATCCTCTCGAGACAGAACAACAAACAGTCCTGGAACGCATCCATTGGAATAACAAAACCAAGAGCATATACTTATGTTTCCCAAGTTCCATTACATCTCCACTAGTGCCTGTCCTTAAGTTGGTTATTATTAAAACACAAAAATTCCTCCTCTCTAGAGTTAGTGTATCCTGCCGGACTTAATTCTACAAAATAAACCCAAGACCCCTCTGGTCTATATCCACAAAATCTCATCTGCTGGTCCACAGGACCCCCACTCAACTCCTAGAGATTCACAACTCAACCATCAACAGAAATTAAATCTTTCTTTATAATCTCTTCATTTTATTTCATTGTTAACTACTCACAGTGAGAAATAAAGTCATTCATTCATATTGATTGTATAAGAATATATATACATATATATATATAGAAGATCCTCTTTAAATAAAGTATGCACAATGTGTATATAATCCCCTTTTTCTAAAATGCAGCTCTGGACTATATGCAGATATAAAGGAAAAATGAAGCATCTGTGTGTGTGTATATATATATATATATATATATATATATATATATAGAAAACTCTTTGTACTGAAATGAAGTGTATGTATGTTTATATCTATGATATATATAGAAGATTCTCTCTTTACTGAGGTGAAACATATGTAGGTTAGAGAAGTTGATCAATGCAAGTTATTGTAGAAGTAAAACATATGCAGATTTTAGGAAAACTCCTCTTTACTGATTTGAGGTAAGAGTATGCAGGTGTAGAAGTGAAAGCAATTGCAGGTTATAGTAGTAGTGGACTATAAGCAGGATATAGTAGAACCCTTTTGAGTGAAGTATATGTATATATATATGATATATATATAGAATCCCCTTGTTGTTGATATGCAGTATATATAAATTGGTCCTATGTAGGTATATAGAAAATTGATCCTCTATGCAGGTAGTGTAGAAGATGAACATATGCAGGTTATAGGAGAGGAGATGAACTATGCAGGTTATAGGAATAGCTCATATGCAGGTTGTATAGAAAATGACATATGCAGGTACAAAGGAACAGATCATATGCAGATATATGTAGAAAGAAAGCTCTTTTTGAAAAGAAGCATATGCAGGTAATATAGAAAACCCCTCTTCTCTGATTGAGTATATGAGTAGGTATTTGATATAGAAGAAATTCCCTTTTACTGATGTGAAGTGAAAAAGTATGCAGTTTATGAAGAAGTAAATCCTTTAGTGAAAAGAAGTATGCATATGCATATAAATGATATATCTATAGTATAGAAAATTCCCTTCTTCACTGATATAAGGTATGTATGTAGACAAGTGAAGATGCACTTTATTTTATTGAAACCTATGTAGACCCTCATATAACTGATATATATATGAAACTCCCTTATACTGAATTGGAATACATATATATATATATAATGGCTCTTGTACTGAAAATATGCATATATGCAGATATGTATATATATAAGAAAACTTCTCTTTACTGAGATAAAGTATAAATGTGTGCATATAGAAATTTCTTAACTGATATGAGGTATAAGTAGGTTTGTGGGAAATGAACCATTATGTATATATAGGAGATATATATAACCTGTTATTGATTCGGAGTATATGTATATATATATATATATATATATATATATATATATATATATATATATATATATATATATATATATATATATATATATATATATATATATATATATATATATGGAATCCCCTTGCACTGATACGAAATTTATATATATAAATGATGTGTCAAAAGGACTTTCGATGAAGTGAAACATATGCAGATGTTAAATAAAACCCCCTTATCTGGTTTTGAAAGGATCACATGGAGATTTCGCATATAACTGATACATAAAAGGAAAACCTTTTACTGATGGAGTAGGTGTGCAAGTATAGGTATATATGATATAAGTAGGGGTCTTCTTTACTGATTTGAAGTGAAATCCTGCAGGTGTAGAAAATGCCTTCACTGCGTACCCCCAAAAAAACTATCAAACACTATATTTATGGCTACAATTACTTAGACAAGATGCAGGTGGGGGTAAATGTGTGCACCTGCACAAAGGGCAGCAACAGTCTGCAGTTGCACCCTGCAGCGGAGTATTTTGGTACTCAGACCAAAATTAATCCCTTCACTGGTTGACTAAAAGTTTAAGATTGATTCCTCTTGATAGTAATTGAGGTGTATTAGGACATTCATAAAGCATCAGTAAACCCCCAGGACTCAATATATATATGTGCAGTAATAAGTTTAAGCCTACTCAACTCACACCCAGTTAAAGCTTTGGATTTTTGTGCATGTTTCCACTGATATACACTTAGACTTTGTAAACTCCAAATCTATTCTCCTGAGAGGATCCATCACCTCCAATCATAACATATAGGGGTTGTTTAAAAGCATCCAAACTTATCAAGTTCCCAATTTGAGATCTTCCTCAAATTTTCTTCAAAAGTCAGCAAGTAGGGAAAATTAGGTATATGCATGGTGTGATTAAACATCAGTGTTTGTTCTAATTTGACAACTCTATGAATATATATGTATATATATTGAATCAAAAAAAAAAATGCAATTGGACAAATCATACTCAGTCCTCAAATTGCCAAAATCAACAAAGACATATACACACACAGAGAGATCCGAAGTGCACATCACTTCCTTCACTCAAAGCTTGTTTCTTTTAATTCAAAACTTATTATACACATACCCAAATCATTTACAACAGTCTACTCCATGATTATAAACAGTTATAATTACATTTCAACCAATTTTAGGCATCAACAGTGAGTATGCCTATATCAACAAAAGCAGATCCCCTTTGTTCACTTGTTTGTTTTTCTTTTTATGCAATACATCACACAACCATTATATACATTCAAATAGCAACAAAATAACTGCAACCATCCTATTCATGATCTCTATTGGCTTCTTCAACAATCACAAGTCATTATAATTAGGGTTTTAATCCTCAACCATAGGTTTCATGAAAGAATCAATTTTTAAGTCATCTACATATCAAAATTCATCATATCAACATACAATCCCCTAGCATACTTTCTATTCAACAAATCACCACATGCAACATGCTTAGAACAAAAAGAAAACAAAAACATGTCACTCACCATGTTGAAGAAATCAAACGAAGTTAATAAAGAACAAGAAAAATCCCTCCTTCACAAAAAATCCAAGATCTTCTCTTTAAAACTCCAAGAAATAATAATAATAAAATCCTTTGTGTTGTGAAGCAAAAGACGGATGCACTCCACCTTTTAAATAGGCCGGAATATAGGTTTTTAGGGTTTGTAAGCAAATTTGTAAAATACCTCTTTTAAATATATCTTTATGTATATAAATCCTTATACTTGGAAACTAAATAAAACCAACTTAATTGAGTTTTAAAAATCAAAATAGTCCCCCTTTATCAACCGGCACTGTTTGAGAAACCCAGAAAACGATTTTGCATTTTTGTCCTTCTAAACCGGCACTGTTTGTGATGTAGATACATTTATCACACTCATTTATTTTGAAACCATTTGACATCATAACATTGTCAAATTTTGCATGCCATTGCTTTGGAGCTTGTTTCAGGCCGTACAGTGATTTTACAAGCCTGCACACTTTATTTTCCTGTCCAGGAACTACGTAACCCTCAGGTTGTTTCATGTATATTTCTTCTTCTAAGTCCCCATTTAGAAATGCAGTTTTAACATCCATTTGATGTATTTCCAGGTTACGTAGAGCTGCAATAGCTATCAACATTCTTATGGATGTTATTCTTGTAACTGGGGAATATGTATCGAAGAAATCTAGGCCCTCTTTTTGCCTAAATCCTTGTACCACAAGTCTAGCCTTATGCTTCTCTATTGAACCATCTGGTTTCAATTTTTGTTTGAAAATCCATTTGCATCCTAGAGCTTTACATCCAGAAGGCAAATCGACTAACTCCCATGTATGATTTTGCATAATGGAGTCTATTTCACTTTTGATTGCTTCCTTCCACATAGGAGCATCAGGCATAGACATGGCTTTCTTGAACGTTCTGGGCTCATTCTCTAACAGAAAGGCCGTCACAAAGTCAGGACCAAATGATTTTGATGTTCTAGCCCGCTTACTTCGTCTAGGCTCATCGGTATCTTGTTCTGGTTCATCAACTGAAGTGCTTGCAGTCCCTTGTTCACGTGTACGTTTAGGGTACGTAGTATCCTTGCACGGAAACACGTGTTCAAAGAATGAAGCATTTCTCGATTCCATTATTGTATTTACATGGATATCCGGTATATCCGATTTGTATACCAAGAACCGATATGCACTACTGTTGTGTGCATAGCATATGAATATGCAATCAATCGTCTTAGGTCCGATGGTGACCTGTTTCGGGTTAGGTACTGCCACTTTTGCTAGACACCCCCACACTTTGAGGTATTTATACGAAGGTAAGTTACCTTTCCACAATTCATATGGTGTCTTGCCGGTTTTCTTGTGAGGTATTTTGTTGAGAATGTAGTTGGCAGTCAACAACGCTTCCCCCCACATGTTTTGGGGTAGGCCAGAATTCAACAACAAGGCATTCATCATCTCCTTTAGAGTTCGATTTTTGCGCTCGGCAGTACCGTTTGATTCGGGTGAGTAGGGAGCAGTTGTCTGATGAACTATTCCATGTTCCGAGCAGAACATGTTAAATGGTGCATCATATTCTCCTCCTCTATCACTTCTAACGATTTTAATCGTTTTGCCAAGTTGATTCTCAACCTCAAGTTTATATTCTTTGAATTTATCCAAAGCCTCATTTTTGCTATGTAACAAATATACATAACAAAATTTTGTGCAATCGTCTATGAAAGTCACAAAGTACTTTTTGCCACCTCTAGTCTGCACATATTTTAAGTCACACAGATCCGTGTGAATTAGACCTAGAGTTTCTGTGTTTCTTTCTACAGAACGCGATGGAGTTTTAGTGAGTTTGGCCTTCGTGCAAACTTCACATTTTTCTGAGTTATCTACCTTAAACTTTGGTAGCAGATTCATGTTAACTAATCTACGCATAGAATTTACATTAACATGGCCTAGTCTTTCATGCCAAACAGTAGAAGACTCAACAACATAGGCAATAGGAGTTATTTCATTAATTTTGGGAACAGCAGGAACAATAGTTTTAGGGATGACTGTCATTACATTAAACTTGAACAGTCCATCCTTTACATATCCTTTACCCAAATATACCCCATTCTTGGATAGTACAAAATTATCAGAAACAAGTACAACTTTGAACCCATTCTTACTTAGCAAAGAACCTGATATCAAGTTCTTTCTAATGTCTGGGACATGCAGCACATTTGTGAGTGTTAGCTCTTTGCCTGAAATCATTTTCAGCACTATCTTCCCTGTTCCTTCAATTTTGGAGGTGGAAGAGTTTCCCATGAACAGTTGTTTATCTTTGTTGCACTTCTGGTAGGAGGTGAACATTTCCTTGTCCGAGCAGATATGCTTGGTGGCCCCTGTATCGTACCACCATTCACGAGGATTGCTCCCCACAAGATTTACCTCTGAAACAACAGCACAGAGGTCCAGGTCAGAGAGACCAGTGGACAAGTTCTCAGCTATGTGTACATGGGATTTTTCATTTCCTTTTACATGTCCAGATTTTGAATAATTACTGTCCTTACTACGGCACTCAGAAATTTTGTGCCCCAACTTACCACACTTGTGGCATTTCCCAGCAAACCTCTTTGCAAGAGGTTTTTTGTTGGAGGCCTGTGGCAGAAACTTCCTCTTCTTGCCCTTCTGTTCATGCTCCACCACATTAGCCTTTTCTATGGACTGATTTCCATAGGACCTCTCAGCCTTGCGATTCTCTTCTTCAATCCGCAACCTGATAATTAGATCTTCAAGAGACATCTCCTTTCGTTTGTGTTTGAGATAGTTCTTGAAGTCTTTCCACCCAGGTGGAAGTTTTTCTATGAACGCTGCAACCTGGAAAGGTTCGCACAGCGTCATATTCTCTGCAGCAATGTCGTGCATTATAACCTGCAGTTCTTGGACTTGACTCACCACTGTTTTAGAGTCAATCATCTTATAGTCCAGAAATTTGCCGACAACAAATTTCTTGGACCCGGCGTCTTCAGTTTTGTACTTCTTTTCCAGGGACCCCCACAGGAGTTTGGATGTCTTGAAGACGCAGTAGACATTGTACAGAGAGTCTACCAGGCCATTCAGGATGTAGTTCCTGCACAGGTAGTCGCCCTGTGTCCACGCGTCAACTGCTGCAACAGAGTGTGCTTCCATTGGCGCCAGCATCGGGGCAGATTCATTGAGGAATCTGTCCAGCTTCAATGTGGTCAGGTAGAACTGCATCTTCCCCTGCCACTTTTTGAACCCAGTTCCATTGAACTTCTCCGGTTTTTCTCCCACGCTTATGTGCGTGGGCAGAACGACCGAATGTGCCGCAACCGATTGTGCAGTCACATTCTGGGTCACCGGAGTTTGGGTACTGATAAGCCCAGCAGCAACTTCAGTTTGTGTGTTTTCCATGTTTTGATTTTGTTCTCTGAAATTGGTTGAAACAGAAACTATTAGTTATTTTTCCGAACAGAACCTGTAAACAAACTTCACAAAAAATTGTCAGAATCTGTGAGGAAAATTCTGCTTTAAGATTGTTAGGACCTGAATATAAAATACTAAAATATCCAACAGAATTTGTGAAGAAATCAAATACAGAAAGGAAAACAGTAAACAATTAACTTGTACAGAGTCGAGATTTTTAAGAATCTCTGTCCTTAAAGCAGAATTTGCCCCGTAGTGTGACGGTTACCGGCAAATCGCTTCCCAGGATACAACTGTACCTTCTCTGAAGCTGCAGCACCCTTGCTTCAGAGACAACGAACTGCTGTCTGTGTGTACTCTCAGTTGACAGACACTGACTCAGAGCAGAGGAAGAAGATGACTCAGAGCAGAGGAAGAAGAGAGTAAAAAATGTCAAAATTCTATATCCTCTCTGAAGATTTCAGTCTGGTTTTATAAACTGGGACTGAGACTGTTCAGCAGCCATTACTCTGTAACAGCAGAGTAATGGGGACTCTTCAGTTGAGTAACTGGTGAGCCATTACTCTGCTGTTACAGAGTAATGGCCCCAGTTACTGAATCTGAAAGGTCTTTTCAGTTCAGTAGGGGAAAAGGCTGTCTGGGCAAAAAGTAAAATAAAAATTTAAGCCAGACCAAACCGAAGCCGAAGCCGCAGCCGCAGCCGGAGCCGGGCCGGGGCGGGCGCGCGCGCGCGCGCGCGTGTGTGTTTGTCATTTTGGCTAAGTCCTCTCTCCACTACACGTTAGTGGTAACCCCCGGGCCACGCCCTCTAGTCCAGTTTTCTAGTATATATACTAGTATAAATCTTTTCCAATTTCCGATATGGGACTATCCATTTGTTAAGTTGGTACCTTTCAAGTACCCAACTTTGGATCAACATTTCTCATTCATACGGAAATCGTTTTTGGCAAGTGAGTATACTACGGAATAGTACTCGACGAGAGGATCGCAATCCACTCATTTTCCGGTGCCGCCGGTGGCCGGAGCTTGCCGGAATCCGGCCCGGAAAACTGCAAAAATTAATTCCAACAATATATATATATATATATATATATATATATATATATATATATATATATATATATATATATATATATATCCAGCTCTAATTTGTTGGGAAGTATATCATGCCGCATCTTTCTTCTTTTTGGGTATATTTTGAAATTAGAATAGTGTGGATAATTCAAAAAGTAATACGAATGGAAAGCAATGGGAAGGTTGATAGAATGAGTTATTCAACAACAGTACCATTTCCAAAAGAAAATTTCTCTTCAAACTAAGGGGCATGCGTTTCCCCTCTTTTTCCCCTCAATTTTTTTATGTCACAGGGAATGATCTTTTTAGGTCGTTTGTATCTCCAACAGTAATAGAATAAAGGTTACAAAAGTTGCTTAATTATTCCATGAAAATGTGAGAGTTTTGAACTCCGCCATTGCATGTCCCAAGCTAGGAATCCGGCCACAAACCGGGTAAGGAGGAGGGTTGCGTTAGACAGTTGACAGCCAACACAAAACTCTGTCAAATCCTATGAACATGAATTCTAATAATAAGAATGGAAAACCATGATTCATGTAGCCAACCTTAACTAGTTGGGAAAAAGGTTTTGTTGTTGTTGTATTTAGTTACAGTTTGATATGCTTTTGCTGAAGTATTTTGATTTTCACTTTTGTGGATTCAATTGTAGTTTGGAGCTCTGCAAGTGACTGAATTTATTAAAGGTGTTGAAGGACAGGTGAACATCAATCACAAGGAGGTTGTTGATTGGTATGCTGATTATGGAATTATTGCCTCACTTAGCTTAACTTCGTTGCCTCAAAACCCAAAAATTTTCATTTGAATTTTATTTGTATGACCTGTTGTATTCTACAATTTCGAAATCTGTGGAAGGACTTAAAGATGGTTCATGCACATTGATGCAAACCATAAACAAAAAGGGATTCTAAATTTTCAGAATTTTAATAGTTTTGTTCCACCGGCCCGATGAGCAGGGGTATGTATTTTATTCCATTATTTAGTTCTTTGTGGCGAATTTCCTGTGCATATGCTTTTGTTTTCTTCTTATATATTTATCATCTAAGTGCATTCTATAGCTATATATAAAAAGTAGATTTTGAAATAATTCTAAAAAAATGTGATAATCAATTATGACACATTCTTCAGTCACGCCACATCTAAGGCATAATGGTGTTGATGGCTCTTCCTGAAACCTTAATGTATATGGGTATCTTCACTGCGATAGGTCTCATATTAAATCGTTTGGAGCATGCTAGCGATAACTTTCTATTGGGATCAATCTAACCATTTGGCAAACAGCTTAAGCTTATCCTAGCTAAATAAATGAAACGAAAATTATTTTATTTTTTGTAACAAGTTAATTCCATGGTTGCTACACATAAGAATGTGATCAATAAAGCCGAGATCACATTTCGGATAAGATTTGACTATAGTTGTGAGTTTTTTTACAATATGAGGTAAGAGTGGCGAAATTCGTTCTTCTAAGGAGGAGAATCACCTAAAGTGTATGATTTACTTTTCTCAATTATATGGATTTACTAAATACTGCTCTTATTCAAAATTTAAAAGAGAGTTTACAATATTTGTTTAGTTTTCTTATTCATCATCTAAATTTTTCCTTCTAAATTCTGCTCTATGATTCTGAGCAATTTCCAAATTTATTGTTTTATTTTCAGAATTCTTACTCGGTTACTCTTAACATGGGGTCTTAGCTGCGTAGTTAGGACTCTTCCTCTAGTCTGCAAGGTGTCAATTTTCAAAAGGGACTAGGGAACTTTTGGATGGAAGACTATAAGCCAATTTTCTTTGTATTTGTGAAATTTGGTTCTTCGTTTATTTCGAAATGTACTCCTTTTTTTTACTAGCAAAAAGAAATGTAATCAAACTTATTTTCCACTCTAAACATAACTTATTGTTGTTAAACTCACTTTAAATTAAACAGGTTACCAAGAATATAAGCTTGATCGGCTATATTAATTTCTTAATTTTATTGCACTATACAATTAATGATTCTTCGCTTGTATACATTTTATGTTTACCTGAATAAATTTCTGATCAGTGAAAACAATTTAAAGGTTAATTGATTTTTAATTTTATTGTTATAGACCTGAAGGATTTTAATACCAACTCATACTCTGCAATCAACGTATAATCTAAGATTTAATAAAAAAACATTGACCAAGTAATTTTATAATTTTGTTAGTTTCATGCTTTCTTTTTTGAGAAAAGAGAGAAAGATATACCACAATTTTAAACTCAGCTCAAGAAAATATATTAAAATTTACTCTACTTTCCGTTTACAGTTTTAAAATACATGTATAGCAACATTTACTTTCCGTTCACAATCCTATAGTTGTCCGCTCATCTTGCACTTTGGGATAGCACCTCAAAGTTAAAAGGTTTAGAGAGTCGGATATATTGAAAGCCACATAGAAATGATCTTTTTTTTTCACTGCGCATTGTATCAACCACCTTTAAGGAGAATGTCATCATAATATCTTACATAATTTATATATGATTTTGAAACATGGCACCGTGATAAAATGTTGAACATTTGTTTTGTTTTTTAGTTTTTTCTTAATTAGATATTGTTTTAAGTTAAATTTTTGAATTTATCTTACAGTTTCATAGTCTCTCTTAATCAATTTGGACCGTACAATATTGTACAGGGACATACTAGTTATCTATGAAGCCAACCAATTTCACTTGAGCCTAAAAGGCTAATTAATATTAGACTGTTATATATGGGCACAAGATTGACTATAGGAAGTAGCGAACATCATACCTTTTTCCTTTTGAATATGTAAGATTGATCACTAAATAAGCAAAAAAATATACAATAAATTCAAGATATAAGATGGAAACTAAACAAAATTGATTGATGGTGGTAGAAAAACCATCAGGCGATTTTAGCCCATTTGAAAGTTAGAAGATGAAAAAGACTAGCATATAGGCCTCATTTATAGACATTATGTACTGAACATCTTTACTTATTTATTTACTGCTATAAAATAAACCCATCTGTAAAACCAATGTTCTTCTCAAGATCCTTCAAAAAGAATGTTCTTCGCATGGCCTAGTTACTAGTAGACCAGTCCGTTACGAATCCTATATGCGTACAAAATTGACCACTTAGGTATTATTGTAAACATTGACTACATGCATCTTACTTTAATATTTTTTAAATGTATTTCTAAAATTTGGTACCTCAATTAATCATAATTATTTATTTATTTGAAATTCAGTCCGCTACATTGGGTAGTTTGATCAATTTAGTCCACAATTCTCATTTTTCTGGGTTCAACCAAACACTAGGTGTAACACCCCGAATTTCATTTACATGTAATTTGTAGTACAACAAGATCTTTTACTTCATTTCGTACAATTTTACAAGGAAATTAAAACTTTTTATAACACAACAATGTTTATTACAGAGTTACACAGCGAAAGTTAAAATAAAATACAACATGAAATACAACTCTAATAACGGAAGCTTTAATCATGAATATAATCTTTATCATCAACCGTCTTTAAATCCTTGCCAAACCAATCAAGCCCTGCACTGAAAATCTGTGGGCATGTCAGTTGCTTACAACCAACGCAATGTTATAAACAGCGATCCACTCTATGCTGTATTATAACGAAATCTCTTACTTTAACAATCACAAACTTGAATGCATATAAAAGTGTAAAGAGTGACTATCCTAAACATGTTAGTGTATGCAATGACTTAATGCCTAATGCAGATGTTTACGCTAGGATGACACTAATGCATACTTGTTCGGATTCTATGCATCCCATACTACATAGGCCCGAGGGCAAGCTCCTACGCACTCCACATTTTAGGGTTAGATCCCTCGCCATGCAACCTGCTACGATGACTACTACAAGATTTAGACACTTTGCAAGTATTGGTTCTCGCCTTTGGAATACTGGAGACCAATCCCTCTTCGTGGATCATTATGTGGCCCTTACGTCCATCGTCCCGGAATACTGGGGATCATCTCACTCCGTAGGTCATTTTGGAGACCTCATTGCACAAGCATCCTATGAGCGTCGCTCTCGTCCAGGAATACTGGAGATCGTTCCCACTCCATGGATCATTCTGTGGCCCTTACGTCCATCGTCCCGAAATACTGGGGACCGTCTCTCTCCAAGGATCATTCTGGAGTCCATAACTCACGTTTGCTCTAGTTTCATCATGTCACCAACTAGTGTCTTTCCTTATGTTTGGAACATGAATGAATAATACTACCTAGAGCTAGCTTATCCTACTACCAGTCTTAAACCATACACCGAGAACGATAGCCCATACTAGCCCTTTCTCAAAATCAATTATTCATTTTCATTTCTTTGCCGGTACCTGGGTCTTACTAAACCTCTAGAATCAACATCTTTTTATGTTCAACAACTTAGGGTACTCATCCCCTTATTACTCATGTTCTCAATTTTCTTATATTCATACTTTATTCAAATTCTTTCATTCATTCTTATTTATCAGTCATGAAGTGAAACCTCTAACTATTTATTTTCATAATACACTTTTCATATTCATCAAAACCTCCTCAATAAAAGTTAATAAAGATTCAAACATAATCTAAAGAATTTCATCATTTAAAAATTCATCTTAGCATTTTCCTTTGATTCATTTTGAATCAAACATCTTTAATCATATATATATATATATCTATATGAGTAATGTGAGCCTCATATTTGTATGAGGAAATTTTCCTCATACAAAGTGATTATACTCACTTGGTGGGGCCCTTATGGAAGATACAGTCCGTCCATCATTTCTATCATGCTAATAGATGTATGTGTAGAAAAAATCAAGTGGTTTTGAGGTTATTCACCCATACATCATGTGGGTCCAATTTGTGGTTCGATTTGTATTACTGTTGAAATCGTTCATTTTTCAACCACATGATGCATAGGTGAATGACCTTCAAACCACTTGATTTTTTCTACACATACATCCATTAGTATGATAAACATGATGGACAGAGTGGATCTTCCATAAGGGCCCAACCAAGTGAGTATAATCACTTTGTATGAGGAAAATTTCCTCATACTCTATATGAGGCTCACTTCTCTCTCTCTCTCTCTCTCTTTCTCTCTCTCTCTCTCTCTCTCTCTATATATATATATATATATATATAGGCAAATGCTCCATTAAAAACAGATCTAGTTTTCAGGGGTTGGAAAACAACAATCTAAGCTGTTGGATCGCTCATGATCGTGATCAGCGACTCAG
This sequence comes from Hemerocallis citrina, assembly GCA_017893485.1. Classification (NCBI taxonomy): domain Eukaryota; kingdom Viridiplantae; phylum Streptophyta; class Magnoliopsida; order Asparagales; family Asphodelaceae; genus Hemerocallis; species Hemerocallis citrina. Next base: position 177,576,799 of record CM030367.1, read on the forward strand.
ATCGAGCCCACATCACCCATTTCAATTGATCAGCGGAGGGTTATTTTGGGAATTTCGTCCCAAATAACTCTTCGCCTCACGGATTCTAAAAAATGAATTAACCTAGGCTGTTATTGGGAACAACGGCCTAGGTTATAAAAAATTGAATCATAGGCCGTTGTTTGAACAACGGCCTAGGTTATAAAAAATTGAATCATAGGCTGTTGTTTGAAACAACGGCTTTGTTCTAAATTTTTTTAAAATCATAGAAAATCATATGCTTCACGAAACTTTGCATTATTTATATCAAAATAAAGGTATACAAGTCTGCTATAATTTCTTAGTTATAAGTTTCCTCAAAATACTGTATCTATAACCCTGAATTCTTTGAAGTGTACATTATGGTCGAAATACTAAAATACTGCCACTTGTACAGTCTTGAAAAATTCATAAAAAATTCAATTCTTTGTGAAATTTTGATTTCTTAGACTTTTCAGAAACTTTAACGAGTCTATTACAATTTCTTAGTTCTAAATTTGCTCAAATTACTTCATTTACAATGCCGAATTGATCAAAAATCAAAATGTGGACAGATTTCCAGCAACCAGTCAACTACTAACCAGTTCTGAGTTTAGATTTTATTAAAATAGTAAAAGACCTCAAAATCTGATGAAAATTTAAAGGGATGTTCCTGACACATACAAGATGCTCCTGAAAAGGTTTTGGTTCTAGATTCCAATTATTTTATTAAACATGATTTTATAAAGTGCAAACAAACTCAAAACAGTAACTTTCTTTGCATGAATTAGCAACTTTGTGTACAAATCAATATCCAAATCATTCAATACAATCATAATATATTACCATGCATCCAAAAACATCATTTCAACAAATCTACAAGATAATCTCTTAATTAGCATGCATTTTCATTCTAAATACCATCATCACAAATTAACCACTGCTCATATGTACAATCAATTTTATATATCAATTTTCCTACACATGCATGATACTATAATTTAGAAAGTTCAAGAAGTCACCACCTTATAATTGCAAAAGAAAAGGAAATCCTAAGCTCCAAGAATGGGACTTCTTTCTCCTCCTAGCAAGTTTTCCTTTCTCCAAGCAAGAACTCAAGCAACTCTCTTTTTCTTTCCTTCTCTTTCTTTTCTTTCTTTTCATTCTTTTTGTTTCTTTTGTTTTGTATGCATTGTTCATGAAATATGAAGGGCTATTTATAGGGCTAAATGGGGGAATGAAGAGACACCCATTACCCAAAAATAAATACCCATTATCTAAATTAATCACTCACTCACCATTACTACACAAACCCCCATCTCTTCTCATTGCTTCATGAATTGGCCAACCCTTGGATTTCCCACACGTGCACACTTCTCATTCATTTGTTTAATTAGCCTAAATGTATATACTTATTACATGACAAGTGTACGATAAAAAGTGTTTATTAAAAATGTAGATTAACTAATGGGCTTTTCTTTTAAATAATTTTTCTAATGGGCTTTAAGATGATCTTTAGACATATGGGTTTTAATTAAAAATAAATAATACATTTGTGATTAGAAAATGAGAAGAAAAGTTCTCATGACTTAATAAAGTTTTAGGAATAAAATGTGCACGAAATTTTACGTGTAAAATACGTGCGACAGAAAATAATAAATATTCGAATACAAAATAAATTCGGGAGAATGGAAAATATTCATAAACAATAAAAATACAACATACGTAAAATATTCATATTGATAGTGTTACGGATATTTCACGTAACGAAAAATATATGCAATCGATACGTGTATAAAAAACACGTGCAATACACGTAAAACACAAGGATTAAAAGTAGGATTGAAATGAGTTTTGAGAAAACGAAAAATATATAAATAATCAGAATATGACATTTATATAAAAAATATGTTACGAATATTACTCATAACGGTACAAAATACACGTGCGTAACACACGAGGATAAAACTGTTATTACTCAATTTTGCGGGGTGTTACACTAGGAGAGGGCAAATTCCCAAAGGCCTAAGGCAATGTGAAATCCAAATTAAGGGATCAAATTGCAATTACTGTGGCTCGAGACTAAACAGCAAAATGCACTCTAAATGAAGGATCATATTACAAAAACCCTAATCATTTTTTAATGTCCTAATCAGATTTTCATTCTTTGACTTCCTTCAGTTTGTTTCCGCAGAGCTGTGCAATCACACAACACATTAGGAAAATGAGGAGAGCCCAGTTAGCTGATTTTTTAATGTCTTGTGGGCCCAAGCATATAACCACGACCCAAGCACATTCCTCATCTTTCTTTCAGTCCAATCATCTCCAATTTATAAGGCCTAGGCCCATTTTGTAATTCGTGAAAAAGACTCAAATTTCGGAGCCCACATAATTTAAAAGCCTACGTAATTTATAGGTTTAGGCCACCCCAGTCGTACACCCGGAAATGGCGGAACTTCAATAAGCTGGATTTTGCAACCCACTATTATTGTAGGCCTAGTCGTGCACCCAGAAATGGCCAGGATTTTGCAACCCAATATTATGTAATTGTAAGCCCAGTCGTACACCCAGAAATTGGTCGGGCTTGAATGGGCCGGATGTTTTAACCCAATAACCCTTGCTAACCCTCACTAACCATACCACTAACCCTAGCTAACCCTGGATAACCTCCTCACTAACACTTACTAACCCTCGCTAACCCTCGCTAACCCTACCATACCCCTAACCCCCCCCCCCCCACAAATGAGATCGCTATTATTTTCTTTTGTCTCTCTCCCGGACTCTTTTCCCTAATTTCCTTCTCTCGAAACACATGACCATTAATCCCAATGAAGTGAACGTGGCCGCCGCCGCCGCCGCCCCAAACCCCACCTCCGCCATAGCTAACGGAGACCTTCCAGATTCTGAAATCGTCGTCGTTGCCTACTCCTCCTCCACCTCAAGTGCCATCCGCAAAATCTCCAAAGTAATAGAAATCCCGACCCCTCTCTGTTCCCACAGTTTTCGTTACAAATTGCATCAATTTTTTTTGACTTTTTTGATATTTTTTTCGCTTTTAGGCACAGAGTTCGGATTTGAGTCAATTGGAGCTCTGATTCCGACCCGAGGACCCGTACTTCACTCCTCCCTCTCATTCATAATACTTTTCCGCCATGCTCCCCAAACCACATCCAACCACCAACCACCCTCTCCCTTCAAATCAAACAAACCCATGCTTCCAAACTCATGTCCCTCCTTCCAAACTCTTGTCCCTTCTCCTATCCCTCACATACTTGCTCTCGACTAATGGGCTGGGCGTTAAGGAGGTGGAGCAGGTGAGTGGGCATGTCTTGAAGGGCCGGGGTTTGAGGGGAACCATTCCGTAGGGAATGTGTTGGTAAGGATGTATGCTGGGGATGCAAGGAAGGTACTTGAGAAAAAGGTGCAAGAAGGGGCTCCTCATTCCTCCCCTCCTTCCTCCTCAATTTTAAATCTTTCTTTTCCAAACTCAAAACGCATGCCTTTCTCTTCTCACCTCTATTCTAAATTCTCCGCTCGCCGCTCACACTCCCGCTCCTACCTAAACAGTAGGAATATTTTAATAGGACCCGGAACCGGAACTGGACCCGGTGTTCCGGGTTCGGACGTGGTCCGGGTCCAATTTTTGGACCCGTAGGGGACCGGGTCCGGGTAGTGAAGGACCCGACCCGATACCAATGCTAGAGCCACTCAGTTATTTATAAATAAATAATTTAATCACCAATATAAAATTCTTTTTTTAATATAATTCAATTCCATTATGATTGTACTATTGTTATCACCACTTTGTTTAAAATCATCTATATGTTTTAATTTTTACATCTAAATTATTATCCATTGATCGATGTGAACCTCAACAGTGCAACTATTACTGAGCAGATTTTGTACTCACCCATTTTACATTTTAAGTTTCATTCTCCATAAAATATCAAAAGACGCTAGAAGCGCCACTTTGACAGTAGTATCGAAAAATCATAATAGATGCATATTTTGTATTTGTATTTTAAAAAGTTATGTTATTTGAAGAAAGATGTACTTTTGTTAACAAATGAATAAAATTGTTCTGAAAATATTTTGATGACAAATGTTACTCTAGTGTTTCATTGTGACACATGAGTATACGGGTCAGGGGTGTTACAATATATTATGAGCTATTAGTTCATTTATTAAGTGACCAATTGATGATATAACAACTATACATTAATGATTGCGGTGACCACTAGATAAGTGTTATGCAGTTATTATCTACCACATCATCAATTACTCAAATAATAAATATTTATTGACATATAGTACAAGCTAATGATTAATGTGGTGTCTAATTAGGCAATTAATTACGCTGCTCTATACGTATCAATATATATGTTAAAGATATAAATGTAATTTTCTCAACGTTGAAGTTTTGGCCAACCGCTACGATCTTTCAGAATACAAAATACAGAAGGAATATTACTTTTAAAAAGGAAGAAAATAGAAGGAAGACGCAGGAAAAGAAAAGCTAACATGCACTACTAGCAACATGATTTTAGCTAGTTTGTGAAGCCATAATTACGTTCTCTTGGTTTTTAACCATTTCTCATCTACCATGACAATTTATTAGATAACTTTATATCTCCTCCTTAATTTTAAAAGAAAAATGTGGAATCTGATCTCGGCCTAAAGCGCTAGTCAAAATAAAACACCAGTTGAAAGGGGCATGCTAGTTGACAGTCGTCTATATCATCTAGATTTTCTACATGCACATACATCTCATCCTAATTTTGCTGGTGTTGTGTCCTTTGATGCTGATCTGTGGCACAGATGTTTAAGTCATGTTAGTGAGACTCAACTCAAGACTTTATTCCGTAGTGGTACCCTTGGCCCTGCTTTTTTTTACACATTTGTCTGATTGTCATGGTTGTCATTTGGCCAAACACAACATTTTTTTAATAACAAAAGCACTTCTTAAACCACCCATTTTTTTCAACTTGTTTATTCTGACATATGAGGCCCCTCACTTGTGCCTTCGTGCAAATGCTATTTCTATTATGTTGTCTTCATCGATGACTTCACTCGATATACATGGGATTTTATTATGCCAATGATCTGAGATTCATCATATTAACCAGTTCATTATGAATACGATTCACACTCAGTTTGGTGTGCGCATCAAGAACTTTTGCTCTAATGGTGCTCGTGAGTACACTTCCACTACTATGAGATCGATCATTCAGTCTCATGACACCCTTTTTAGCAATCATGCCCTTACCCACATGAACAGAATGATGTAGCTGAACACAAGCATCGTCATATTCTTGAGACGCCTCACGCTCTTCTACTCTCATCTTTTGTTCCTTGTTCTTTCTAGGCTAAAGCTCCATTAGTTTAATTAATGTCACCTCCTTGTCTACCCTATCTTGCACAACACCTGATGAGGCTTTTCGCCACTCACATCGGACTACAGTATACTGTCACATTTATCTAACATTTATGTTTGTACAATATTGAGAATGATCATAAATACATTATGATTAGTGTCATTTTCATTTATGATTTATATTTTGAGATAACATAAATGTGTTCCCTTAAACAATACTTTATCATGAAGATATTGGGGTCAGTGACATGAAACCTGAATCCTTTCTCCCGGGTATAACCCTCTTGAGGATCTTTCATCTGTTAAACTGATGCCCAACCATTTCCTCCTGAAATGGTCCATCCCAGATTTACTCGCTCCAGGATTATATTCCTTGTCACTATTCTTGATTGGTTTCTTCATTTCACCACCACACTGGAAATTATTAAATGATCTCAATATTCCTGTTCATCCTAACATTGATTGCATTTTACCTTTATGAGGCTTTCATTCCTTACCTTAATCCTAAATCAGTTTTGCTACACATCCAGTTCAAGCCCTCAATTTCAACTACGTTCAAAATTGGCCTTTATAAAATGGTAATCGATATAAAGATGAATGTTAAAATTTATAAAAGTTTCATTAGTTCTTTGTAGGCTGGGTGCTTCATTGAAGCAATGTTGCTCTTCCCTGAGATGCAACTCACTAGTCCTCCACCTAATGCATTCACCCTCACAACCATTCTTGCTACCTGTGCCAAGCTTGTAGCCTTGGATGAAGGAAGAATGGTTCATACCTACATAGTTAAAGACAATATCGAAATGAACAACAGATTGCTTGCTAGTCTCATTGATATGTAAAGTGTGGTGACCTAGAACTCGATTTTCATATATTTAACGACAGAAACAACCCTAAAAATCAGTGTTTACCCTTGGATGGCAAGCCTGAAAAAGCAATCCAACTTTTTCAGAGAATGAAGGAAGAGAGCATTGCTTATGATAAAGTGACATTCGTGTCTTTGCTTAGTGCTTGTAGGCATGGTTGATTAGTTAAACAAGGTGAGTTTTACTTTGGTTCCATGAAAAAAGGTATATGGCAGTGATCCGAAGCTTGAACATTATGAATGCCTGGTGGATCTTATTGGTCAAGTTGTGCTCCTAGAAGAAGCTGAGGAGATCATATCGACAATGCCTATGGATCCAGACGTTGCCAAATGGAGTTCACTGTTAAGCGCTTGTTGAATTCATAGGGATGTAGAGCAAGGAGCGAGGATTGTAAAGCTCTTGGATCCTAAGAACATAGGGTGGCATGTACTACCTAGCAAATTTATATTCATAGCCTGGAAGATGGGAAGCTGCGAAGTATGTGAGGAAGGGTATTGAAGAGAGTGGTGGCAGGAAGAGTCCTGGTGGCAGTTCCAATGAAGGTGTTCATCGGATCCTTTGGGAGACCGATCTCAGCCTCAAACTAAAGAGATACATTCGTTCTTGGATGACATGGGGATTAAATTAAAGGAGGCAAGTTATTTTCCAGAAGTAGACGTGGTCTTGCTTGATATCGATGAAGAAAGCAGAGAGACTGCTCTCTTTAGGCGTACTGAGAAGTTGGCAATTGCTTTTGGGATTATGCACACTGCGCCAAGGACAGTTATCCGGATTGTAAAGAATTTGTAAGTTTTTTTGGACTCTCACGAAGCGACAAAATTTATTTCAAGAGTTTATGATCAGGAATTTTGGTCTTTAGAGTGACTTCATTTTGTATCTTGAAATTATCCTAAATGAATTTCTTTCTACTTCAAGTTTTAGTTTTTACTATAAAATTTCCTTACCCTGGTTTAAATCCCACAGTGCACGTTTCAGTTGTAAATTAAAAGGACCGCCTCTACTCAAACAACATAGGGATTATGCCGCAAAAAAGGGATCTCAACATGATGCAAGAGAATATTAATTAGAATTTAAATAAAATCCACAACCCTTGTCACAGCTTCTGAGAACTAGTGTAGTGGTAGGGTTATGTCACACTTGTAAGCTAGAAACTCGGAAGCGACAACAAATATCAAATAACTTCCAGGCTTCATGTAGGAGGTAATAACATTTAATAGTTGTGAGTTTACTATAATTTTTGCATAATATTACAACTAAAATGATCTATTTTTTGTAAAATTTTGAGTTTTATACTTTGTCTACATCATACTCTCTAAAATGAAGTGCAAAGAAAGCTCGTCCTGAGCCCTTCACTTGACCTCTGAAATTCAATTAGCATCTTTCCCATTTCAAAGTTCGCTTGAAACATCATTAGGTATCCAGGATATCTTTTATAGAACACATCAAGTTTTTATATAGATAACTCATTTCTCAGAAGGACAGATATGTCAGATGCTTAGTTTGGCAATATCCTCGTAACATACCTGTAACTAGTTATTTTGATGCCGAATGCATTTGAAATTTCTAGTTTAGCAACAATAGTTCTACAGTTTATGATAAGTTGCGAACTTTTTTGTGCTTAATTGAATTGTTCTTCAAAAGAAGTGAATCCAAATGCTCATCTAAGAGCATCCGTAGTCGTTTGAACCCAAAATTTGGGTATTTGACATTTTGAAATAAGAATTTAGGGTTGAGTTGTAGTCGTTTGAATCCAAAATATCACTTTTTTTAATTTAAAAAAAATGATGGACGATAGATGATGTTTCGTTACGTTTAAACTTTTATTTAAATTTTAAAAAATCATGAACGAGCGATCAAATCTTGTCCGAATAATGAGAGATCAAATTTCGCTTGAGACCTATTTAAATAATTAAAATAATTAAATCTTATTTTTCAAAAAAAAAACCCGTTATGTACAGTTGTATTACAGCCACGGTCTAAAGAGAAAAGGGCTGGTGACCTCGGCCGTTGGATCGGGTCCACATATCAAACCGCTGACTCTTAACCCAAATTCAAAATTCCAAAAGCCTTGTATTCCCAATAATATGACCGTTGTTGCTCCTCTCTCCCTCATCTCTCACTCTCTCTATCGTTCTTAATCGCTCTCTTCAATACTCCGAAAAAGAACCCCCAAATCCCTCAAAAGAATTTCACGAGGTCGAGACGAGAACAAACCATGGGTGAGGAACCCAAAGAACTCTCAGCCCTTGAAGCGATCACCCAAGTATTTCAACCCCACGGTATATATCTCTTCCTCTTTCCTCCTATTTTTTAGATTCGAATTTTATTATTTTTTTTATTGTTTTGAAATGGGTTTTTGTTTCTAATTCTAATGGTATGATTACGCACGGATCTTGACGTTTCTTGTTTGTGTGTTGTGAATCAGAAGATGGATAGACCTTGCCCGAGAATGTAAATGTCAAGAAATTGGTACAGGTTCGATCTTTAGTTGAATTAATGTGTGCTCTATCTGATTTTGTTGATGGGTTTTTTGATTATTTCCTTTTTTCTGGGTTGTAGTTGTCCTTTGTGATCAAGATGAGGATTGGGCCAATTCGGAATATATGGATGATAAACAAGAGAGCAATCAGGCAATCAGGCAATTTAATTTTGAGAAATGGGTTTTTTTTGTTGTTGAAATTCAAGGAGGGTTGTATCATATCATATATGTTGTAATCGAGAGCGAGTCAATGGTTTCCTTCTTCGATCGCCAGCTCTTTTCCGTGCATCAGCTTCTTGGTATGGATATCGTCCTACTACTTTTCCTTATTTGAATTCTTGAAAAGATGTATATGTAATTTTTTTTATGTTTGGTTTTGTTTCAGGGACCAGGTACAACAGCTTACTGATGAAATGCCAACACCAGACTACTGAAGCAACCAGTGCATTCGAGAGTGTGAACCGGAAATGAGGCATTGAAGAAGTACACTCAGGAGTGCTTGGAAAGAGAGTTTGTACAATGAGATAATTGAACTTAAAGGGAATATAAGGGTTTCTGTAGATGTCGGCCTTTACGTTCAGAAGATATGTTGAAGTATCATAGAATTCGACCAGTCTCAAGATCCGTAGTTGTCAGTTGTTTGCTCTGACCATTCAAAGAAACAGTTCAGATTTGATCATGTTTTTTATGCGAAAGGTAGACAAGGTACAAATACAAAGTTTATGTTATTTTGGGTTTCAATTTCTTCGTTTTTTGCTTAAATAAGTCCGATATCTTTTCACCATCAATATATCAATTTATAGGTATAATCCCTTAATTAGCTGCATATTTAGCTCCACATGGTGTACGATTATATGCTGAATAAGCTAGCTGATCTGCAAAATAGAGCTATATTATCCGATTACGTTTATGGGTATCTAACATAGACACTTAGTGTTATTTAGTGTTCTTACATTTTTATAAAGTTAATGTTACTCGTGTGTAAATTACGACAAAATCTGTGCTTATTAAATCAATCTCCTTACAACATTTTACATAAGTATGTTTAAAGTAGAGAGTTCCTTTTCCTTCAGTTAGGTTTTTAATGTATAAATGAGTTTAATATAATATGATTAGTACATAAACCCTGATAACGTAGGAGCTTTAGTTTAGTCACGAGGACAATATGTATGGTATTAGAGTCACTCAGATTCTAAATAGCACGAACACAGATATGCCGAGACGGACACACACGGATGGGGGGAGATTTTAAAGAACTACCCTAAAATATCCTCTGTCGTGGCAGATTTGTGCCTGACACGGCATGCTTACCAAATTGAAGTGTTTGTGCTTCATAGCTTAGGTTTGACTCATACTATGCATGTTTCAAGTGTAATATTCAAAAAGTATACCTCATTTCAGCCCACAAAATGGGCTCTCAACCTGCATCTGCATACTATAATGTAAATCTACTAAATTGCTCAATGAGCACTACTAGTTCATTGTTTTGGTGTAGTGATAGGGACAACAGTAAACACTTATCTCTCTTATTTTGTAGTAATATTGCTTTGTTTAAATAAGTAACCTGCGAAAATGGTTCATCAAGCAATCATAGCTTTATATGAACAAAATTAACATTTTATAGTTGGTTTATATTTACATTTTTTTTTGGTAATATGTACACTTTTAAGGAACTTAGCTATAATCTGTATGAAGAGGTCATGCTTGCTGAGACATTGCCAGTTCTCAGATCCGTACTGGATGGATATAATAATGTCTGTATTTTTGAACTGGCAAGACTTTCACGATGGAAGGAACCCTGGAAAATCGAGGTGTCAACTAACAGGCATTGGAAGAACTATTTAAAAGTTCTATTGAGAGGTATTCAATGATCAGATACTAGTTTATTTGTGAGCATGTTGGATACTAGTTTATTTGTGAGCATGTTGGAAGCCTAGTTCAATGATCAGATAATAGTTTATTTGTGAGCATGTTGGAAGCCTACAATGAGAAGATCACATACCTTCTCATAGAAAATTCTTAACAGCATACAAAGAATTAATTACATATGTTTTCTTCTGCTTCTAAAATTTAGTTGAATTTGTCATATATTCAAACACCTAATTGTTGTTGTAGGTTTAAAGTAATGCAAGTAGTAGATGGAACTCATGCTAAAACCTTCGGCATAGAAGATATGTGGGAGATACTCCAAACGGGGAAAAATAACAGATCCAATGCAAATGAACTCAGTAGCTGTTCTCATTGGTAGTATTCTCGTCAAAGTACATCTTTTCAGTACATTTTTTGTCACTTAATGAAGTCAATTCCTTAGAATGGGTTCCTTACACGAATTGAAAAATGGATATACATAGCCTATGACTTATTTGTCTTTTTGCATAACTGTCGTCAAGAAAATATTTTGACTAACGATTTTCTGGAGGAGCTAAAATAAGTTTTAGCCAGTTCTATTTTAATTATAAAAGTGCCTTTAGAGTTTAAAAAGTAGTTTAGGCACTCTAAAAGCAACATTAAGTCATTATATTATATCTTCTTTCACAGCTTGGTGAGAGTGACCATAAAGGGCAAGAGTTGGTGAACGGGCATACGAGTAAGAGGCACATTTGGATTTAGCTGGAAGCCAACAATTAGGCAAAACTAAGATGGAAGGAGAAAGGTTAAAGGAAATCTCTGTTCATAAATGCCCCTACTTGGGGAGGTTAGAAATTTTTTCCAAACTGTCCCTTTTTTTGAAAGTTTTTCCCAAACTACCCTAATTTTTTTTAAAATTTCCAAACTGCCTCACTCGTTTTCTGAAAAAGCGATTGGGTTTTAACCAAACCCGCTTTCTCAAAAAACGAGTGCGTCGTTTTAGTAAATAAATTCGAAAGTGGGTCAGTTTGGTAAATACTTTCAAAAAATGGGTCATTTTGGTAACAAGTTCCACTCAAGAGGTATGATGTTTTATATAACGCCTTCATTTTGATGGTAGTGTCAATTTACTTTAAATTATCATTTCTTTGTTTTAAAAACTATAAACCTTTTTATTAATGACCAAAATGTGGCTGAAATATTGGAAGATTTCAAAGATTCTTTAAGTAAAAGTTTTACAACTTTCCAATTTCAAAGAATTCGAGAACAATCCTTGACCCTTCAGGGTAATTGAATACAGTATGTTTCATTCAATCTTGATGACCTACATCAAAACTAAAAATATATAAGCACAAACTTAGAAAATACAATTTTTTGGGGTATAATCATTTTATCTACTACTGCTTACTTTTAAAAAAAAAATTGGAAAAAATATAAAATAAAGAAGAAACTTTTCTAAAGTCAAATAATTGAGAAGAACCTTTTCTAAAGTCAAATAATTGAGTTCATTGTTAACTTCCTGCACTTGTTCTCTATGTTCTTGTTTGATTAAATACTAACAGTGATTATAGAAAGAAATAATGATCAGCCTTTCATAATCTTTAGTATTTCAGTACAGTAAGGCCTATGATGACGATGATAATTGGCCCTACTCTAATGCGGTTGATCACTTGAACCTAGCTTCTAGTTTAGGTTTCATGTTTTCGGAGTTGTGCCTAGCAGTGGCGGACCTACATCATTTCGAAATTTTGCTAAGGTGTAGATATATATATTTGTATATTAGTACATATAACTTAGAATCCCTCATGAGATATATTTGGGCTATAGCTCAATTGCATTGAAAGCTTGTTGATTTTGTACGAGTTCAAGGATTTATCTTTTTTTCCTTTCAAAGTAATTGTATTGTATAATTTCTTAATTTTAAATCTTATTCATCTTTCAATTAAATTAATACATTGTATATTACAATCCATTTTTTCAATAATCTCTATCTCTATCTCATTCTCTCTATATATATACTAGTAATTTGAACATGCAATGCACGGCATAATATATTATTTTTATAAAGTAAATACTAAGACGTAATCTGGCATCGAAATTGAGACCTGTTTTTTCTCATCTCATATTATTTACAAATTACCCCTAATGGCAATTTATTCTTAGGAGCAATTTTATAGACTAACTGAAGAAAAAAATTAAAGTTCATATAATGCACACAAACATCTCATATTTTTCACAATTGTTTAATGTATAAGCTAAATAATAATATTCAGTCTACCCTGAATAAAATTCATGCTTCCATCACTGGTGCCTAATCCCAGGGATGTGAGGAAGTTTTATTAGAAATTAAGTGGCCGATTATTATGTTTACTTTAGCTTTTCATTATTTTTATTAATGCTCTTTTGTTTTGGGGGATTGATGTTACGGTCACATGCATGGTATTGGGCTTTGTTTTGCAAGTATCTCATTAATTTAACGAACTAGTTACCAAAATGACCCATTTTTGAAAGTATTTACTAAACTGACCCACTTTCGAAAGTATTTACCAAAATGACTCACTTACTTTTTGAGAAAGCGAGTTTGGTTAAAACCCAATCGCTTTTTCAAAAAGCGAGTCTAGGCTTTCGAAATTCAAAAGAAGCGATGATGTTTAACCACACTTGCTTTTTTCAGAAAGCGACTGAGGCAGTTTGGGAATTTTTAAAAAAAAGTAGGGCAGTTTGGGAAAAACTTTCAAAAAGTGGGACAGTTTGGGAAAAAATTCGGGATGTTATATCAGTACTTGCTTCCAAGAACCCCCACATACCTTACAGGTCTCTATCGTATTGTTTTGTCTCTGGTAATTGAAACTATCTCTTGATTTGTTTGCTAACAGATTTTACATGATAAATCAACAGGAACTCTTAGCTTACTAACTTTTTTTTAAAATCATATTTAGATTACTAACTTGCTATAAGGCTCTCTAGATGTGAGTTCCAGTTTCATCTTTTTCACATTATATGAATCAACATGGTTATAGATATTAGATGTTTAGAGGATACTTTTTTTAAGCCCATTTAAACAGAAGATAAAAATGAGAGAACTTTGAAGCCTTTATGAATAAAATTTGGAAGCCTTTATGAATAAATAGCATGGGTAACAAGTTTGTTTTGAAACAAGGGTACAATATAAAGTTTTCCAATGATAAAAGTTCGATGGACAGCTATTAAGAATAAATAGCACGGGCAACAAATATGTTTTGAAACAAGGGTACAATATAAAATTTTCCAATGATAAAAGTTCGATGGACAGCTATACTAACTTTTGTTTATAGCTTTATTGGTGTCGTTATTGACTTATTGTTGATTATGATTCTAATCAAAAAATAAATTAATTTGATGCTATAAGATCAGCCAAAAATCTATTGGGTAATGCCATTCAGGTTGCAATGAGTTAGGCATGAGATGCATCACGTGTGTAAAGTAATATAATGAGAATATTCTATAACAATACAATTTTAAGAAAAGGATATTTTAAGCAAGGTTGGGCACAAATGAATGCCCCAAATTGTCTCAAGTGAAATTTTTGTCTTTGAGTTGAAGTTGTTAAGATATTGGAGAAAAATCAAAATTTACAATGATGCATATTACCGGTTAGTGGTATTTTCTTAACATAATTATCTAAATAGTTGTTTTGTATATGTGGCCGCTAGCTGGAAAAAAGTTAGGTCTTTTACTTTTTTATAAAAATTCACATAATGTCATGTTCTTGATTATTGATTTAATCTTATTATTTGAAAGTTCAAATATGTAAAATTGTTAGTTTTTTTATTCTTTTTGTATTCACATAATAGTCTTTTAAGGGATTCAATATCCATATACTTTGTTTCCATACAACTTTAATTGTCAGTAAATATTTTCCTATTCAAGAAATAATTAAAAGATTGTTCTCTTATGGACAGGTGCTGCGATGACAAAAAATGAACGAACGATTAACTTGGAGGTGGAGACAGGAGGGAGAGGTATCGAAGAGTAAGCTTTAAAATTTGTGAATGAGAGGAACTACTGATTGGGTATGAACCAATTATAAGGAACTTTGTTCAGCCTTTAGTTTTGCTACTGATGCTGTTACGTGACTATGTTTTTGATAATATCGTTTACTTATTTTTATAGGGTATTGACGGTCGCTTTTTGACTCTTTTGTATGTATTGTGGTAAGCGACTGATGACTGTTGGTCGTACTAATAACATGATGTTTTTGGTGGTTCTTTGTATTTCTCTGTTGCATTTTGTAATGTTTATCCCATTATGTGCCTGGATGTAGCTGTGCTGCTCTGCGTTGTCTTCCTTTATTCTTTTCGGTACTATCTACTTTGTTGTAGTCAGTCTCAATTTGGTTTTGTGGAGACTTCTGTTTTGGCAGTAGCGTGTTCTTGACCAAATTGGGTGTTTTTCTGACTGCGGCTTTGCTTCAGTGTTGCTACTAGCTTATGTTCTTTACCTACTTCTACTTGGTCGGAGTATAGCCAGTTCTGTATTTTGCATTTTCTATTTTTATGAATCGTAATTTTACTTCTTCGGTTCTTGTATTGCTTCTTCTCTTTGTTTGGGCTGCATCTTGTGCATCCGATGAAGACGATCACTGTTGTTTTTTTTGCTACGTATGAATGGATTTCTGATGATTTTTACTATTAAAAAAAAGTATCTCCCTACATCTGCAGCTCAAATTTGTTGGGAGGTATATTATGCACATCTTTCTTCTCTTTGGGTATATTTTGAAATTAGAATAGTGAGGATAATTTAAAAAGTAATACGATACTTTTGGAGAATAATAGAATGAGTAATTCAAAAACAGTACCATTTTCAGAAGAAAATTTCTCTTCAAACTAAGGGCATGCACTTCCAAGTCAGGAATCTGGCCACAAAGTTGGTAAGGAGGAGGGTTGCGTTAGACAATTGACAACCATTACAAAACTTTGTCAAATCCTATGAACCTGAATTCTAATAATAAGAATGGAAAATCAAGATTCATGTAGCCGTTCCCAAATAGTAGGGAAAATGCTTTGTTGTTGTTGTTGTTGTTGTTGTTTGTTGTTGTATTTAGTTACGGTGTGATATGCTTTTACTGAAGTGTTTTGATTTTTAATTTTGTGGATTCAACTGTAGTTTGGAGCTCTGCAAATGAATGAATCTTTTAGGGGTGTTGAAGGACTGGTGAACATCCATCACAAGGAGGTTGTTGATTGGTATGCTGACTATGGAATTATTGTTTCAATTAGCTTAACTTTCGTTGCCACCAGACCCAAAAATTTTCTTTTGAATTTTATTTGTATGACATGTTGTATTCAACAATTTTGGAATCTTTGGAATTACTTAAAGATGGATCATGCACATTGATACAAACCATAAACAAAAAGGGATGCTAAATTTTCAGAATTTTAATTGTTTTGTTCCATCGGCCCGATGAGCAAGGGTATGCATTTTCTTCCATTATTTAGTTCTTTGTGGCGAATTTCCTTTGCATATGCTTTTGTTTTCTTCTTATATATTTGTCATTTACGTGCATTCTATTGTTATATATAAAAAGTAGATTTTGAAATGGTTCTTAAAAAAAAGAGAGAGAACCAATTATGACACGTTCTTCAGTCACGCCACATCTAAGGCTTAATGGTGTCGATGGCTCTTCTTGAAACCTTATTGTATATGAGTATCTTCACTTTGATAGGTCTCATATGAAATCGTTTGGAGCAGGCTGACGATAATTTTCTATTGGGATCAGTCTAACCATTAGGCAAACACCTTAAGCTTCTCCTAGCAAAATAATGAAATGAAAATTATTTTATTTTTTGTAACAAGTTAATTCCGTGGTTGCTACACATGAGAAAGTCATTAATAAAGCCGATATCACATTTGAGATAAGATTTGACTATAGTTGTGAGTTTTTTTTTTTTTTTTTTTTACAATAGGAGGTAACAGTGGCGAAATCCATTATTCTAAGATGGAGAATCACCTAAAGTGTATGATTTACTTCTCTCAATTATATGGATTTACTAAATCCCGCTCTTTTTCAAAATTTAAAAGTGAGTTTACAATATTTGTTTAGTTTTCTTATTCATCATCTAAATTTTGTCCTTTTAAAAATTGCTCTTTGATTCTGAGCTATTTCCAAATTTATTGTTTTAATTTCAAAATTCTTACTCAGTTACTCTTAACATGGGGTGTTAGCTGCAAGATTCGGGCTCTTCCTCTAGGCTACAAGGTGTCAATTTTTAAAAGGGACAAGGGAACTTTTGGATGGAAGACCATAAGCCAATTTTCTTTATATTTGTGAAATTTGGTTCCTTGTTTATTTCGAAATGTACTTTTTTGTACTATCCAAAAATAATGTAATCAAACTTATTTTTTAATATAAACAGAACTTATTGTTGTTAAACTCACTTTTAATTAAACAGGTTACCAAGAATATGAGTTTGATATGCTATATTAATTTCTTGATTTTTATTGCATTATACAATTAATGGTTCTTCGCTTGTATAGATTTTATGTTTGCGTGAATAAATTTCTGATTGGTGAAAACAATTTACAAGTTAATTGATTTTTTATTTTATTGTTATAGACCGGAAGGATTCTAATACCAACTCATACTCAGCAATTTCAACATATAATCTCACATTTAATAAAAAAATATTGACGAGGTAATTTTATAATTTTGTTAGTCTCATGCATTCTCTTTTGAGAAAAGAGAGAACCTTTTCGATATTTTTGATATTTTTCGCTTTTAGGCACGGATTTTGGATTCGAGTCAATTGGAGCTCCGATTCCGACCCGAGGACCCATACTTCACTCCTCCCTCACATTCATAATACTTTTCCGCCATGCTCCCCAAACCCACCACCAACCACCCTCTCCTCTCTATCCTCTCAAATCAAACAAACCCATGCTCTAGTTCCTATTAGGGATCAAAATCCGAGCTCCATTGGATTTGGCCACTGAGGAAAATTAGGGTTGAGAGATTGGAGAATTGGCGAAGAACTGAATGGGTTTCTTGATTAATTTCTTGATTGAATGTACAGACTCCATCCCGCTCTTTATATGAGCTGAGATTACATAATGTGCATGTAGTGCTACACTAATAACAGTCCAACGATTCATATAGATTGAACTAGTACCTGGCCCGCTTACAAGACCCAACCCGAAGTTACCATTCAGAATGAACAGTGTTTTTTTCACTAATAGCATGTATCAGTTCTCAACTGATACATATACAGACCTATGTCGTCTTCATACGTTCTCCATCTACAATTGTAGCTATTACACCTCGTAACAACTCCTCCCCACTTAGTTTGAGCTTGTCCCAAGATCAAAATCAGGGAAACTGCACCGAATATCATCTGCATCCTCCCACGTGGTTGCAGGAACAGGTTGAGAAGTCCATTTGATCAATAACTTGACACCAGCACCTACCCCTTTCTTGTAGACTCTCATATCAAGCACAAATTCAGGCATAACATTCTTGAACATACATTCGGACATCTTTCACGATGAAGATCAGATCAAATCTAGACAGAATTTTGGTATGCAAATCAATATTCATCTGTAGTCTTAAGATCATCATATTGTCCAGATGGAAGGTTAGCAGCTGCAAATACAGATGTTCTTGAATTGATTATTGTAGTGATTCCTGTTGTAACAATAGATATAGTCTGCTGCTCCATTGCTTCATGAATGATAACTCTATTCTCATGCCTTATTTTATCAACTTCATCAATACAGACGACTCTGCCTTTAGCTAAAACCAGTCCTCCCAGAAAAAATTCGCGTAAACTATTGTCACGAATAACAGAAGCTGTAATACAAGTAGCAAATGAACCTTTTCCGGAAGTATAGACAGCAGTGGGAGCTGTCTTTTCCACAAACTTGAGGAACTGTGATTTGGCAAGTACCAAAACATGGATATATCCTCTTAATCGCACACCATCAGGTAATCTCTTTTTTGATCCTCCAAATAACAAACATGCTATGGCTTTTTGGACATCATCATGGTCATATATTGACTGACCAATCATGGAACATATCTTATGTAACACCCCTCAAAATAAAATGATTTATTTTGCATTATTAAATAGTATTAAATTGGTAAAGTTGACTATTTTGACTATTTTCTTGAAATTGCAATTTTGTACGTGCAACACATGTGCAAAGTTAGGAATTTAGAATTCTTAAGATTTTATGGTTAATGATTGATTTTCCTCATTTATTTATGATATTTTAATTTTCAGATTTTATTTGAATTAATTTGACTATTTTATGAATTTGTCGTTTACACGTGCAAATCTCCAATTTTAAATTAATGAATAAATTATCCTACTTATAATGGAGTATATCCTAAATTTTGGGATTTTTCTGAATAAAGAAACTATTTTTATAAATACTTCGAAAGGGAGGGGCTTTTATATAAAAAACCAATTGGATCTCAAACAAATAATGAAAATTCGTTTTTACTGATTTTTGGGCTGGCCATGGTCATCATTGAAAATAAAATATATTTAAATTTTATTTAGATTTGATTTGGTAAAGATTTAAACAAATATGGTATTTTTGCAAATATGAAATTTAGGTTGGATCTTGTGCAAATATTATTCTTGGAAAGTAAAAGTAAAAAAAAGTCTAATATTTATTAATAGATATTATTTTTGGATTTTCTAGATTTTTACAAATATTTTATGATACATCTGCAAATATTGCAAAGAAAGGGATTTTTGTGCAAAATTACCACTCTGGGTACAAATCCAAATTTTTTTAATCTCTGGGCTATGCTGGATGGCTAGATAACTCAGTAGTAAAAGAATTTTGTTTTTATTTTTATTTATTTAACTTATTTTACTACTTTATTAAAGAAAGATCTATATATGTAAAAAAATATTTGTCAATGGATGTTTCCATATAACTTGTAAAACCCTAAAAACCTAGATTTTGGCCTAAATAATGGCCACTACAGTCGTCCCTTCCTCTGCAAAAACAAAATATTATTTTACTATTGGTTTTCTTGGAGTTTCAAAACAAGGATCTTGGATTTTTGCGAAAGAAGGGCTTTTTCTTATTCTCTTTATTATTTCGGTTGATTCTTCAGTAAGGTGAGTGGCATATGTTTATTTTCTTTTGTTTTATGCATGTCGTATGTGATGATTTTTTTGTTTTGATGGAAAAGTCTTGGCTCGAACCAGGGACGCTGGATTCGAGCCGCCACTCAATTACCCTCCCCACCCAATACCAATCAGGACATTGCCTGTTGGTGTCGTATGTGATTATTTGTTTATTAGAAAGCATGCTAGAGGATTATATGATGATATAATGAATTGTTGATAGATGGATGAATTAAAGATTGAATCTTTTCTTGAAAACTATGCTTTTGATAATTAAAACTACATATAGATGACTTGAGATTGTTAAAGAACCTAATAGAAATCATGAGTAGAATGTTTTCTTCCATGTTCTTGCTGATTTGAACATAACCCATGAGATTGTATGATGTTGTGCATAAGGGGAATGGAAATTCAGTTCTTTACTGTGAATGAGTATAAGTATACTCTGGTTTGATAATTTGATAAAGTAAACTTGATTCATACATGTTATAATTGCTTGTATTCATGGATAAACTGATGTAAGTGTTTGGATATGTGTTCAATAAATTTTAAAGAGGGGTTGTGAATCGAAGAGATCAAGTTTTGAATGTTGTAAAGAGGGGTATATTTCGGGTCTGACTAGGTTCAGCTGAAATTGGTATTTTGTGAAGTTTTCAAATTGATTCTTGATGGTTTCGATACTTAGATTAAATTTAACCCTACACTACTCCTATATACTGTTTCTAAATGCTTAAACACTTATATATGTAGACAATATATACACATCTATATAATAAAACACAAAGAAAGCTATCAAGTGGCTCTCATTAAATAGGGTTGAAATCAGTAGTCCAGATCTAACTTAACAAAACATATTTTCCCGCCCAAAAGTCCAAACCCCCAAAACAACTTCTTTATTTATTTATTTATCTCTCTCTCATTCTCTCTCTATTTACTCAGAAATTTCTTATTTTCAGATTTCAGGTTTGTAAATTTTCAAATTTTTATGCATTTTTTTATTGCTCATGTTACATTGAAAATAGCAAATATCTCATCAACAGTTAAATTTCATCATTTTCCATACTCAAAGTTCTAAGAAGTTGGATTTTACACCCCCATTTATAATTATTTTTCAACATATACTAATGGTAACATGAACTTTTATTTACAACTAATTATTGTTGTACTATTCAAACTTGACCTACATAATTGTTGTTTTACACTTTTACTGTTTACAAGACTTTCATAAGATGTATCGTTCCGAAGACGTGCCGTAGGCACGTGCCCACGGGAAAATCTAGTATATATACAAAGATCTAAATGTTTCTGTTTTGAAGACTGCCGAAATTGATCTGATGATTTTTATCAAGTTTTGATTGAGATATGATTTGTTTTAGTGCTGATAATGAATCCAAACATTATACTACTCCTAATTGATGTATTTTGATGTTTAAACTGATGCTTAATTACCCTATGCATATATATATACTACTTTGCTGATTTTGAAGAAATTTTATGAAAATCTATTCTTTTATGGATTTGATGAGATTTTGATATGTTTTATAAATCCTTATATGTTATACAAGTCGTATTTGATCATCTCAGGAATTTTGTTTTGCAAAATTTACGAGTTTATGAAGTTTAATCGATGTATCAATAAAACATGCACAGAATTTCAAAACTGCAACCTGTTGGAATTGATAGTCGACCGCTTCGTTTGAACTGAAGTCGACAGTCGACTATCAGTTCTTGAATTTCAGATTTTTTTTGCATGACAGTCGACCACTTCGTTTTTGAACTGAAGTCGACTGTCGACTATTAGTTCTTGAGCTTCGAATTTTCGCATGATAGTCGACCGCTTCGTTTTTGAACTGAAGTCGACAGTCGACTGTCGGTTCTTGAGTTTTGGATTTTCGCATGACAGCCGACCGGCCATTTTTGAACTGGCTTCGACAGCCGACTGACAGTGTTGGCTGATGGGTTTTTTTGTTAGTGAGTTTTCTATTGTTTCTCTTGAACGATTGTTTCTTCGATATTACGGATTATTGGATTATTGTTTTAGATGGTGTTTTTACTATAGATTACAGTATTTTTCAGAGAGTTATATTTTGTTTATAATAGAATTTAAAATGTACTTCTATGACTTTAGAAAGTGAAATATAGATGGTTTTTGAATAAATAGATGTTTTGCGATATTCTACAACTTCAAAATATGATTCTCAGTTATTTAATGGATTTAATACTTTATTTCAATTCTGAAATTTATGAGTACAGTAAATGAATCCGGATTTGTTGATTTTGGAAAGTTTTTCTTAATATAAGAATATTGATAATAGAAGTATGAGTTTTAATGAAAGTTTTGGTGTTGATGGTTCAGTTGTGAGTCTCTAGAGGGTGTGTGAGACCCTAGATACCAGCAGTTGAGGTTTTGTGTTTTGGCCAGTTGTGGCTTTGTTGTTGATCAGTTGAGTTAAATCTGGTAGGGTACACCAACTCTAAGAAATTTGGAATTAATTAATTAACTTAATAAGATAAGGACAAACACTAGATGATGATATGATGAAATGGGTACAAACATGGGTTATGGATCTCAGTATGGCTTGCGGTGTGAGACAATCCCCGAAATTATCCAGGTGTGAGTGAAATGGTCTCCGGAATTACCTGCAGTGTGAGATTGATCTCCGGAATTATTGGGGTCGAGGCGACGCTCATGGGGGTATTCGTGTGATGAGGCACCATAGCTTGCGGTGTGGGGTATTCTCGGAGATTCCCAGGTGTGAGTGAAATAGTCTCCGGAATTATCTGTAGATAGAGATTGTCCTCCAAAAATATCGGGGCATGGGCTAATACTCACAGTTTATCTAAATCTCGTAGTAGTCATAGTAGTAGGATTAGTTGCATAACGAGGAATTCAACCCTACAAAGTGGAGTACGATAAGGGCTTGCACCGGACCTATGTAGAGTGGGATGCATAGAATCCGACAAGTATGCATTAGAGAGTCATCATATTGCCTTTGTGTTTTTCTTGACTTGGTATTATGTATATTGTTTTCTGTTTTCCTACACTTGACACTTAGTCTAGTTTCACTTGATGTTTTCATGCCTTATTTATTGTTATTTTATATTCCATTTGTTACTACTGCTAGTATGTGTTGTTTATAACTTTCTCCTTCATATTTTATTTATGATGTATTCCTTTTGATGTCACTCACACCGTTATGGTTGACCCCTATAGCTTTAGGGGTTAGGGTTATCTTTAGCCTCATATTTTACAGGTAGGTACCTATAGCATTGGGATTTGGATGCATGTGGTAAAATGATGTTGTGGCTTATGTAAATTGTAAAAGAATGTGTTGTAAAAGAAAGAAAATGTAATTCAAGGTGTTTAAATTTCGCTGTGCTTTGTAAAAGAGTTGATGTAATAAAAAAAAATTTAAATTTTTCCTGTATTTGGTTTCTGTGTTTATGATTACAATTGAATTCGATTCTGGAATTCTTGCCAAGTATTTCTAATTTTAATTATTGGAAATTCGGGGCACTACATCTTATCATAAGCATCAGGTTGCTGAGAAAATTCTTTAAATTCCATCTCTTCATCTAGAGTGAAGGAGGAAGGTGCACAAGAAATTTGTTCTCGGTTTTGTTCCAATCCTACAACTCTAATATATGGTTGTTTAACTTCTCCTTCTCCTTTCTGCGATGCAGAAGCTTAGAAAACACTATTTATCCCTATAACCGTCAGCTTTGTGCCTGGAACAATTGTTTGAACCCAGTGGTGATCCACCGACAAAAGCATATTCCAAGGTAACTCCCCAGTTGGAACATCCTTTGGATTTTCCAGGAACGTAAGAGTATGGAGATACAACATACTTGCTCTTATCAGGAACCACAATCCAAGGATCCAATGGGCATGCCTCTTCCCCAGGCTGTGCAAGATGATCAGAAGATCTCGGCACAATTGCACCACCAAGCTTAGGCCGGCAAGCTACAGTCTTTATACTCTTACAATTCTTGCACATTAAATTCACATACGTCGCCTTCGCCCTTGAAGAAGCAATAGTAATTCCAACAATCATCACAAGCTTCGACATGTACTCTGCTCCAATCGACCGAATCAAAACGGAACTCTCCTTTGACGAAAGAAAAATCCGAACATCCTCATTTTCATATTGAAGCATAGATATGAAAGCTTGAGATTTCTTGTACTCTTCAATATATATTCTCTGTAAAATTCAAAATGTTTCAACTGAGAAGATAACTTCACAAGTGCTTTACTGTAGACTTCAAGCTTGACAACAACATCCATGTAGGCCGATTCTTTGATCCCCAACTGTACAAGCTTTGATGTTGGTTCGATGATTTTGTCATGATTACCAATTGGATACACTGATTCCATTCCATTAACTTCTTGCTCCGATTTTGAGGCTTTAGCATCAACTCTCATAATATTACCATTTTGTTTCAAACTCGAGACTGTACCATGGGCAAACTAAAGTAGTTCTTCAAGTTTTACCAATACTTCATCTAGGTATCTTAAGAATAACTTTATCTTATATATATCTTCAGAAAGCTGGTGAAAGATTGGGCTACTTTGAAGCTTGCCCAGTAGTAAGAAGGTTTCCTTACCATTTGCCAAATATTGTATGCTACTTATAATTGCATTATGAACTTCTTTCCTTCCTGTAAAACAAAGTCCAAGGACTTCCAGTAAGACAAGAACCTTTTCCTCAGTTGGTATTTCTAAAATCTTGGACAGTATAATGCCTTCTAAGGCTTGACTATGTAGAAATACGACTTCAAAATACACTGCGTAAAAGGCCATAGTAAGACCAGTAAAGAGGCCAGCTCCCCCAATGTACAACTTAGTTTTTTTCAAGCTTTTCAATGTGTCCATTGGTGTCATCATCGCCATAGAGCCCTCAAGGAAACCAAATGAACTTTTTGACACCAAGATACAACTTCAGTTCATTCTCTATTTCTTCCTTTTCTCGGTCATGCAATTCATCAAGTACCTTGGAGGTCTTCTCACCACTATTTTCCTCAACTTCAAGATTAAACAAATTATCTCCAACTACTCCATCTCTGTTCTTTCCAATGGTAACAACATCACTCAAACTCACTTCATCTACAAAAATCGATTTGTTAGCTCTCCATGATCCTCTATAAAGATGAAATCTAGTGGAGTTAAACCCACTTCAAATGTATTGTTAGCAAAACAATTGAAACACAAATCGTAATCAAATAATTTGTTGCAATGGTATCTTTTACAAGAACAAGAACTCCAACACCAATTGCAATGGTACTCATCATCACCCTCACTGCCTTCATTTCCATCTTCCACTTCCAGATTATTAAGCTTTTGAACTTTCTCCACCTTCTCACTTCTTCGAATTTCCATGTCACTCTCTACTCTAGAAGTGAAAGGAGTGAAGTTAGGGTTTGATACCTCAATTACAAGATTCGGATGAGGAGTCGATTGAGAAATCGATTGTTTTTTTATTTTATAATAGGGATAGAATCTGCAGATTCTAGCCAATATATTCACAAACAAAAAGGTCATACAGCCAACAGTTTAGGTTCAAGTACAACATCAGAACTAAAAGAAAAAATATACCAGACTACTCTCCCAACATGAAAGGAGAGAAATACAAAAGATGAGAAATCGATTGTTGAATCCATGATTGATTGCTCTTCATTTCTTTCATTTGCCCTAGGATGTAATCAAGCTGCTTTGACACCGATTTCAGCAGCAAAGTCATCGATCGGATCTCCTCCTTCATCGTCGACGTGCCTCCAACGTCTCGCTCGTCGTCGTTGATGAAGGCCGCTTTGATACCAAGTTGTTAGGGATCAAAGTCTGAGCTCCATTGGATTTGGCCATTGAGGAGAATTAGGGTTGAGAGATTGGAGAATTGGAGAAGAACATTGGATTTGGCCATTGAAGAGAATTAGGGTTGAGAGATTGGAGAATTGGGGAAGAACTAAATGGGTTTCTTGATTAATTTCTTGATTGAATGTACAGACTCCATCTCGCTCTTTATATGAACTGAGACTACATAATGTGCTTGTAGTGCTACAGTAATAACCGTATAATGACTCATAGACTGAACTAGTCTCTGGCCCACTTACAAGACCCGACCCGAAGTCACCATTCAGAATTAACAATGTTTTATTACAACTAATAGCATGTATCAGTTCTCAACTTATACATATATAGACCTATGCCATCTTCATATGTTCTCCATCTACAATTACAGCTATTACACCCCGTAATAGTTCCTCACCCCTCCTTCCAAACTCCTGTCCCTTCTCGTATCCATCACATACTTGCTCTCGGCTAATGGGCTGGGCATTAAGGAGGTGGGGCAGGTGAGTGGGCAGGTCTTGAAGGCCAGGGGTTTAAGGGGAACCATTTTGTGGGGAATGTGTTGGTGAGGGTGTATGCTGGGGATGCAAGGAAGGTGTTTGAGGAAATGGCAGAGAAGGATTTGTATTGTACTTGTTGAATTCAATTGTGGCGGGCGGAGGTGTTTGATCGGATGGCAGAGAGGGATGTGGTGTCGTGGTGGAGTACTATGACTTCTGGGTATGCTCAGGTATGAATTGAGTGATGTGCTTATTTTGAAATGAATAGTAGACTGTTAGCATGTTAGAATTTGTAATGCACAAGTTCTTTTTCTTCTTTACGTAGCAAGAAATTGCTTCAAATGCTTGTCTTATTTGTCAGCAATTTCTGTATGACGGACATAGATTAAATTTTATTTGCAGTCTTCAATTGTTATCATGTAAATTTCATCATAATCACATAAAAGTTTCACCACCTTAACATTTATCTCACGTTTATCTAACATTTATTTTTGTACAATATTCAGAATGATCATAAATACATCATGATTAGTGTCATTTTCATTTATATTTTTCTAGATAATATATATGTGTTCCCCTAAACAATACTTTATAATGAAGATTTTTGGGTCTAAATGTTGTATCCTATTCTGCTGCGTATAACCATGCTAAGGATCTTTTATCTGTTGAACTAATGCCAACCATTTACTTTTGAAATGGTCCAACCTAGTTTTACCATTCGCTGCAGGACTATACTCCTTACCACTATTCTTGATTGGTTCTTCATGTAGTGCCCCGAATTTCCAATATGATATCTCCAAAACACGTGGCACAATTCCCAGCATTAACTTCAATTGCAATAGTAAACATAGCCAAAAACACAGATAATTTTTATTTCAACTTTTATTACAACACTTGTTTACAAAACACAGCGGAATACAAAACACCTTGAATTTCAAACTTTCTTTACAACACTTTCTTTTACAATTTTTACATAGGCCATAACATCAATTTAGCACAAGCATCCAAAACCCAAGCTATAAGCACCTACCTGTAAAACATGAGGCTAGAGATAACCCTAACCCCCAAAACTACAGGGGTCAGCAATAACAGTGTGAGTGACATAAAAAGAAAACAACATAATTAAAACATAAAGCATAGAGTCATAAACAACATGTATTAACAGCAAGAATAAATAAAATGAAAAATAACAATAAGTAAAGCATGAAAACATCAAGGAATATAAGATAGTAAATAATAGAGCATGAAAACAACAAGTAAAACTAGACTAGGTGTCAAGTGTAGGAAAACAGAAAACAAACATGCATAAAACCAAGTCAAAAAAACACAATCGCTATATGCTGACTCTCTAATGCATACTTGTCCAATTCTATGCATTTCATACTACATAGGTCCGGTGCAAGCCCTTAACGTTCTCCACTTTATAGAATTAAATATCTCGTTATGCAACTAATCCTACTACGGTGATGGAAACAAGATCCAAAATATTCCGCGAATAGGCACCATAGCTCTCGACGCGCAAGCATCATATAAGAATAGCTCAACAACCGGAGAATCACCTTCCCGTCGTGTACCCTACGAATAGGCTTGCGAGGCCCTCGATGTGCAGATACACCAGGTACATTCCGTGAATAGGCCCGCCGACCATCGACACGCGAATGCACCCTGTATGCTCCGTGAATAGGCCTGCAGACCCTCGACATGCGAACATACAAATATCCTCTCGAGACAGAACAACAAACAGTCCTGGAACGCATCCATTGGACTAACAAAACCAAGAGCATATACTTACGTTTCCCAAGTTCTATTACAATTTCACTAGTGCATGTCCTTAAATTGGTTATTATTAAAATACAAAAATTCCTCCTCTCTAGAGTTAGTGTATTCTGACGGACTTAATTCCACAAAACAAACCCAAGACCCCTCTGGTCTATATCCACAAAATCTCATCTGCCGGTTCACAGGACCCCCACTCAACTCCTAGAGATTCACAACTCAACCATCAACAGAAATTAAATCTTTCTTTATAATCTCTTCATCTTATTTCATTGTTAACTCCTCACAGTGAGAAATAAAGTCATTCATTCATATTGATTGTATAAGAATATATATACATATATATAGAAGATCCTCTTTAAATAAAGTATGCACAATGTGTATATAATCCCCTTTTTCTAAAATGCAGCTCTTGACTATATGCAGATATATAGGGAAAATGAAGCATCTGTATATATATATATATATAATATATATAGAAAACTCTTTGTACTGAAATGAAGTGTATGTATGTTTATATCTATGATATATATAGAAGATTCTCTCTTTACGGAGGTGAAACATATGCAGGTTAGAGAAGTTGATCAATGCAAGTTATTGTAGAAGTAAAACATATGCAGATTTTAGGAAAACTCCTCTTTACTGATTTGGGGTGAGAGTATGCAGGTGTAGAAGTGAAAGCAATTGCAGGTTATAGTAGTAGTGGACTATAAGCAGGATATAGTAGAACCCTTTTGAGTGAAGTAAGTATATGTATATATATATGATATATATATAGAATCCCCTTGTGGTTGATATGCAGTATATATAAATTGGTCCTATGTGGGTATATAGAAAAATGATCCTCTATGCAGGTAGTGTAGAAGATGAACATATGCAGGTTATAGGAGAGGAGATGAACTATGCAGGTTATAGGAATAGCTCATATGCAGGTTGTATAGAAAATGACATATGCAGGTACAAAGGAATAGATCATATGCAGATATATGTAGAAAGAAAGCTCTTTTTGAAAAGAAGCATATGCAGGTAATATAGAAAACCCCTCTTCTCTGATTGAGTATATGAGTATGTATTTGATATAGAAGAAATTCCCTTTTACTGATGTGAAGTGGAAAAGTATGCAGTTTATGAAGAAGTAAATCCTTTAGTGAAAAGAAGTATGCATATGCATATAAATGATATATCTATAGTATAGAAAATTCCCCCCTTCACTGATATAAGGTATGTATGCAGACAAGTGAAGATGCACTTTATTTAATTGAAACCTATGTATACCCTTATATAACTGATATATATAGGAAACGCCCTTATACTGAATTGGAATACATATATATATATAATGGCTCTTGTACTGAAAATATGCATATATGCAGATATGTATATATATATAAGAAAACTTCCCTTTACTGAGATAAAGTATAAATCTGTGCATATAGAAATTTCTTAACTGATATGAGGTATAGGTAGGTTTGTGGGAAATGAACCATTATGTATATATAGGAGATATATATAACCTGTTATTGATTTTGAGTGTATATATAAATGTATACCCTTATATAACTGATATATATAGGAAACTCCCTTATACTGAATTGGAATACATATATATATATATATAATGGCTCTTGTACTGAAAATATGCATATATGCAGATATGTATATATATAAGAAAACTTCCCTTTACTGAGATAAAGTATAAATCTGTGCATATAGAAATTTCTTAACTGATATGAGGTATAGGTAGGTTTGTGGGAAATGAACCATTATGTATATATAGGAGATATATATAACCTGTTATTGATTTTGAGTATATATATATATATATATATATATATATATATATATATATATATATATATGGAATCCCCTTGCACTGATACGAAATTTATATATATAAATGATGTGTCAAAAGGACTTTCGATGAAGTGAAACATATGCAGATGTTAAAGAAAACCCCCTTATCTGGTTTTGAAAGGATCACATGGAGATTTCGCATATAACTGATACATAAAAGGAAAACCTTTTACTGATGGAGTAGGTGTGCAAGTATAGGTATATATGATATAAGTAGGGGTCTTCTTTACTGATTTGAAGTGAAATCCTGCAGGTGTAGAAACTGCCTTCACTGCATACCCCAAAAAAAACTATCAAACACTATATTTATGGCTACAATTACTTAGACAAGATGCAGGTGGGGGTAAATGTGGATTGTTCATGTGTGCACCTGCACAGAGGGCAGCAACAGTCTGCAGTTGCACCCTGCAGCGGAGTATTTTGGTACTCAGACCAAAATTAATCCCTTCACTGGTTGACTAAAAGTTTAAGATTGATTCCTCTTGATAGTAATTGAGGTGTATTAGGACATTCATAAAGCATCAGTAAACTCCCAGGATTCAATATATATATGTGCAGTAATAAGTTTAAGGTTGCGTTTGGCCTAGCTTTTTTTGGGCTTTAAAGCTACTTCATAAGAAGAAGCCAGAAAGTAGAGCTGTGAAAGTAAAAGTTGAAGTTGTTTGGATAGTCAGCTTTTTTTTAACTTTACAGCTACTTTTAAGCTAGAAGTTGTTTGGCATAAGATATCAATTGTAAGCTACTTTTATACTCAATTTCTTCAAATTACTTGTGCTATATGTTACTAATTTTTGTTATGTGTATAGCTGGAAGCCTGCAGCATTTTAGATACACATACATTTATACTGGGTGTTCGTGTTCTCATTCATCAAATAAGTTTTCGATATATTTCCAGAAACAAGAATAGCCCATGCCCATGACAGACTTGTGCAAATTTAAGGCCCATTCTGTATGAAATTTCTGAAAATTGGTAGCGTCGAGTGATCATGTGATCAGTTTCAGTCTCATTTCCAGATTCCTCCACATCCACCATTTGGGCATTGTATAGATCAATACATTTACCTGATATGGAACCAAACCTTGTTCGTTTTACTAACCAAAGTAGTCCACACTCTCATCCTTACCATTGTTCTGCATCCTCGACAATATGTACTTTCCATTGTTGACAGTGAATAAACAGGCATGATATCTGATACCCATCTCTTCCTTCATTTCCCAGCATAATGGGCAATTTACAATATCAGTTGGAGTGTGATTCCGTCGCTGCAGCCACCCCTCAATGGCAACAATTCATTTGCAATTTTTCAAATGAACCACAAAATGTACTCAAATCCTTATTAGCAGTAAAGACTCTGGTTGAGGAAGAGTGTCACTGAAAGTGATCATTGAACTGATAACAAACTATCAAGCAAATATATGCTAGTGCAGTAGTGCGCACTCTAATGGTTGGCTGCAGTCTCAACTGCATGTCCTTCAATACGTCGAACATATACAAATCTATATACCGCAACTAGTAATCAGGACGGACCTCACAAAGCATCGATGAACACCTCCTGTAGATGTAGATGAACACCTCCTGTAGATGTATATACACTTGAAAACAATGGTAACATCAATCCGGTCTCTCTATATAAGGTTCCAATGTAAACAAATGACAATAACAATTACTTGATATATATATAATATACTAAACACAACGGTATTTCATTTATATACCGATCAGACAATCATACAAAATGATACTTCACTGTTTCCGAAATTAAGAAGAATCGACAAAACAATCAAAACAGTAATCATACAAAATGATACTTCACTGTTTCCGAAATTAAGAAGAATCGACAAAACAATCAAAACAGTCGCAGCAAAACCCATCCAAGCCTTTGTAACCGTTGTTGAGAAATACAAACAAAAGCCTGGAGTGCAACTCTCAAAACGAGTAATCAGTCTTTAAAGTAGTAGTAGGCATGTTCCCTCCTATTTTCACCTTGGGCTTCTCCTTTATCATCTCTGCTTCCATTAATACTCCCTCTCCCTCATCTTCATCCTCATCCTCAAACGCTGGGTGCATCAAATTTCATATTGGATCTAGATCATTTGAAGATGAGAAACCATACCTGGTGAGCGTGCGACTCTTCGACGGCGTTCGACGGTGTGGTTCCCCGGTCGCGAGTGTTCGGCGAGGAAGGGGAAGGGGAAAGGGAAGGGGGAAAATTTTTGTTGTTAGGGTTTGATATGTGTAAAGGACCAAAAAAAAGAAAAGGAGAAGCCAGAAGTTGCTCTTGAGGGCTTTTTTTTTAAGCTCTTTTTCTTCATTAAAAATAAGCTACTTCTACTTCTCCTTCTGTAGAGCTTTTCAAAATATGCATTTGGCCCAGCTTCTCATTCTAAAGGAGAAGAGAAGCAAATTTTAAGCTGGGCCAAACGCTACCAAAGCCTACTCAACTCACACCCAGTTAAAGCTTTGGATTTTTGTGCATGTTTCCACTGGTATACACTTAGACCTTGTAAACTCCAAATCTATTCTCCTAAGACGATCCATCACCTCCAATCATAACATATAGGGGTTGTTTAAAAGCACCCCAAACTTATCAGGTTCCCAATTTGAGATCTTCCTCAAAGTTTCTTCAAAAGTCAGCAAGTAGGGAAAATTAGGTATATACATAGTGTGATTAAACATCAGTGTTTGTTCTAATTTGACAACTCTATGAATATATATGTATATATATTGAATCAAAAAAAAAATTGCAATTGGACAAATCATACTCAGTCCTCAGATTGCCAAAATCAACAAAGACATATACACACACACAGAGATCCGAAGTGCATATCACTTCCTTCGCTCAAAGCTTGTTTCTTTTAATTCAAAACTTATTATACACATACCCAAATCATTTACAACAGTCTACTCCATGATTATAAACAATTATAATGACATTTCAACCAATTTTAGGCATCAACAGTGAGTATGCTTATATCAACATAAGCAGATCCCCTTTGTTCACTTGTTTGTTTTTCTTTTTATGCAATACATCACACAACCATTATATACATTCAAATAGCAACAAAATAACTGCAACCATCCTATTCATGATCTCTATTGGCTTCTTCAACAATCACAAGTCATTAAAATTAGGGTTTTAATCCTCAAGCATAGGTTTCATGAAAGAATCAATTTTTAAGTCATCTACATATCAAAATTCATCATCTCAACATACAATCCCCTAACATACTTTCTAATCAACAAATCACCACATACAACATGCTTAGAACAAAAAGAAAACAAAAACATGTCACTCACCTTATGAAGAAATCAAACGAAGTTAATAAAGAACAAGAAAAATCCCTCCTTCGCAAGAAATCCAAGATTTTCTTTTTAAAACTCCAAGAAATGATAATAATAAAATCCTTTGTGTTGTGCACCAAAAGACGGATGCACTCCACCTTTTAAATAGGCCGGAATATAGGTTTTTAAGGTTTGTAAGCAAATTTGTAAAATACCTCTTTTAAATAAATCTTTACATATATAAATCCTTATACTTGGAAACTTAATAAAACCAACTTAATTGAGTTTTAAAAATCAAAATAGTCCCCCTGGTATCAGCCGGCACTGTTTGAGAAACCCAGAAAACGATTTTGCATTTTTGTCTTTCTAAATGGAAATTTTGCAAAAAGATTCTTTTTTTTTTTATCAAAACTTGCAAAATAAACCAAATTCAACTAAACAAAAGGTAAAAAATTTAACCCGAGTTAACTAGGCATCAAGCCCAGCCCAAAAATCCAAAAATCTGGAGTTTTTACTCCAAGTGGTAATTTTGCACAAAAGTCCTTCTTTTTGTAATATTTGAAAATAGGTCCAATAAATGTCAAAAAAATCCAGAAAATTCAAAAATAATATCTAATAATAATTAATGAGTTTCCCCAAAATAATTTTTGATTTTGAACTTTCCAAGAAAACATTTGCACATGTAAAAAGATAAATTTTCAGAAAATATTTATTAAATCCCAAAAATCATATTAATTCATTTATAAACCTTAAAAACATTATTTAAAAATCTGGGGTATTACACTTCATTTGTCTACCCTAGAAGTTATTAAATGATCTCAATATTCCCGTTCATCTTAACATTGATTGCATTTATCTTTATGAGGCTTTCATTCCTTACCTTAATCCTAAATCAGTTTTGCTACACATATAGTTCATTCCCTCAGTTTCAACTACGTACAAAATTGGCATTTATAAAATGGTAAATGATATAAAGGTGAATGTTAAAATTTATAAATGTTTCATTTAGTTCTTTGCAGGCTGGGTGCTTCATCGATGTCCCATGAGATGCAATGGAGCTCTCCCATGATATGCAACTCACTAGTCCTCGGCCTAATGCTTTCACCCCCATGACTGTTCTTGCTGCCTGTGCCAATCTAGTAGCTTTGATGGGTACATACCTATATAGATGAAGCCAATATCTAAATGAACGACACATTTCTTGCTAGTCTCATCGATATGTATTCTTAATTGTGGTGACCTAGAACTGGCTTTTCATTTATTTAACGACAGAAACATCCCTAAAA
The DNA here is from genome assembly GCA_017893485.1 of Hemerocallis citrina. Classification (NCBI taxonomy): domain Eukaryota; kingdom Viridiplantae; phylum Streptophyta; class Magnoliopsida; order Asparagales; family Asphodelaceae; genus Hemerocallis; species Hemerocallis citrina. The sequence continues at coordinate 177,611,026 of CM030367.1, forward strand.
ATCATTGTTCACCCTTGGAATGCAATGCTTGCAGGCTTTGCCATCCATGGTGAGTCTGAGAAAGCAATCCAACTTTTTGAAAGAATGAAGAACGAGAGCATTGCTCCTGATAAAGTAACATTCGTATTTTGTTTAGTGCTTGTGGCCATGGCAGATTAGTTCAACAGGGTGAATTTTATTTTGATTCCATGAAAAAAGAACATGGCAGTGATCTGAGCTTGAACATTATAAATGTCTGGTGGATCTTCTGGGTCAAGCTGGGCTCCTGATGGAAGCTGAGGAAATCAAATTGACAATGCCTATGGATCCAAACATTGCCATATGGAGTTCATTGTTAAGCACTTGTCGAATTCATAGAGATATAGAATGGGGAGCGATGATTCGAAAGCTCTTGGATCCTAAGAACATAGGGTGTCAAGTACTACTAGAAAATTTGTATTCAAAATCTGGAAGATTCGATGCAAAGTATGCGAGGAACGGTATTGAAGCGAGTCTGGTTGCAGTTCAAATAAAGGTGTTCATCAGTTCCTTTTAGAGACCAATCTCACCCTCAAATAAAAGATATATATTCGTTCTTGGATGATATGGCGATTAGACTAAAAGAAGGCAAGTTATGTTCCAGAAATAGAGGCGGCCTTGCTTGATATCGATAAAGAAGTTAGAGAGACTGATCTTTCCAGACATACTGAGAAGTTGGCATTTGCATTTGGGGTTATGCACACTGCACCGGAGATAGTTAGCTGGATTGCGAAGAATTTGCAAGTTTGTTTGGGCTCTCAGAATGCGTCGAAATCTATTTAAAGAGTTTATGATCAGGGGATTTTGGTCTTAAGCTGACTTGTATCTTGAAAATATCCTAAAATTTCTTTCCATTTAAGTTTTAGTTTATACTTAAACTAAAACTTAGCTTTGTTGGCCATTTAAGGCTCCCCTCTTGTCCAGTTGGCCATTTTCCTGCTGTCTTCAGAGATTTCTGATTTTTTCCTGGCTTCGTTGCTTTGTCTTTAGCTTTGTTGATGTCGCAAATGTCTCATTATGTTTCGGTGTATCGGCTTCTGTTGTATGTATGAGTTATGGTTTTTTTACTGCTTCTAAATGCTATCCTGGTACCGTACTTTGCTTATTTATGAAGATTGCGTATTTTTTGCTGGCTAGAGTTTTCGGACTCCATCCTGGGTTATCAAAAAAAAAGTTTTAGTTTTTACTATAAATTGGATGTATGTTTAAGTATTTTGTCTTTTATTAAATTTTCCTTATGTCACAATGCACACGCAACTTAGGACTTTTGATTTCAAAGCAACACAGGTTTAAATTTAAATCCAATAGGGCACGTATCAGTTGCAAATTGAAAAAAGACCACCTATACTAAAACAACGTAGGGATTACACCCCAAAAAGGGCTCTCAACATGATGCGGGAGAATATTAGAATTTAAATAAAATACACAACCCTTGCCCCCAACTTCTGAGACTACACCAGGGTTGCGTCACACTTGTAAGCTGGAAAGATGGAAGCGACAACAAATAAGCATTACCCGATCAACGTGTAATATAACTTCAAGGTTTCATGTAGGAGGCAAGAACATTTAATAGTTGCGAGTTTAAATTAAATTTTTTCATGATATTACAACTAAAATGTTTAAATTAAATTTGTTTACAATATTACAACTAAAATGATATGTTTTTTTTTTTTGAGGTAAAAGGTGGACTAACTAAAATGATATGTTTATGTACATCTGAAAATAGTTGAAAATTTTGAGTTTTATACTTTGTGCACATCATACTACTTGACCCCTCAAACCCATTATGTATAGTTGTACCACATCCGGTGATCTAAAACGGAAAAAAGAAAGGAGACCTCAGCCGTTGGATCTGATCCAGCCGTTGGATCTGATCCACAAATCAATCGACTGACTCTTACTCCAAATTCAAAATTCAACAGCCTTATTATATTCCCCAATAAATCCCAGATGGCCGTTGTAGCTCCTCTCTCGCTCCCTCTCACTCTCTCTCGTTCTTGATCAATCTCTTCAATCCCAAAAAAAAAATTAAAAAAATCAAGAGATTGATACGAGAACGAACCATGGGTAAGGAAGCCAAAGAACTATCGGCCCTTGAAGAGATCACCCAAGAATTCCAACCTCAGGTATATATCTCTTCATCTTTCCTTCAATCTTTTAGATTCGAATTTGATTCTTTTTTTTGTTGATTGTTTTGAAATGGGTTTTCTTTTCTGATTCTAATTGTATGATAAAGCGCGGAACTTAATGTTTCTTGTTTGTTTGTTGTGAATCAGAAGATGGAGAGATCTTGCCCCGAGAATGGATCATGTCAAGAAATTGGTATAGATTCGATCTTTAGTTGAATTAATGTCTACTCTGTTCGATTTTATTGATTTTTTTTTATTATTACGTTTTTTTGGGTTGGAGTTTTCAATATGAGGATTCGGTCAATTCAGAAGAGATGGATGATAAACAAGGCAACATTCAGGTGATCAAGCTCTCTCTTTCTCTCTCTATATATATCTCTGTTTTTCTTGATGGAAATTAAAATTTGAGAAATTTGTTAATTTTTTCAATTTGTTTAGGAAATCAAAGATGGCTGTATCATACCATCTCCCGCACTTGAAAGTGAGCCGATGGTTTCCTTCTTTGATCGCGATCTTTCTTCTGCCCTTCAGCTTCTTCGTATGCATCATCCTACTGTTTTTCCTTATTTGAATTCTAGAAGAGATGTGTGTGTGTGTTTTTTTTTTTTTTTTTGTCTTGTTGTAGGGATCAAGTACAACAACTTACAAAAGAAATGCCCAGACCAGACTTTTGAATCTGCAAATTTGTGAGGAGTTGAGCAACAAATGCATTCAAGAGTGTCAGCGGAAATACGAGGCACTGACGAAGAAGTTTACTCTGGAATGCTTGCACAGATATAATTGAACTGAAAGGAAACATAAGGGGGTTTTGCAAATGCTGCCGGACTTTAAGTTCAGAAGAGATGTTGAAGGTATATACTTCGGTGGTTGAATTCGATCAGTCTCATGGTTCGAAGTGGTCACTAGTTTGCTCTGATAATTCAGGTTTGATCATGCTTTACCCAAAACATAGTTACGGTACAAACACAAAGTTTATGTTATAGAGGGTTGCAAATTCTTAGTTTTGCCTACCTGAAGATAGTTTTTTGGTTACCTAAGTCTGATGCCTTTTTACCATTAATATATATCAATTTATAGATCCAAATGGTGTAGATCATATGCTGAATTAACTAGCTATTCTGCAACACAGAGCTATATTATTCGGTTGCATTTATGTGTATCTGATATAGACACTTAGTGTTATTTAATGTTTCCACATTCTTATAAAGTTTACTTTACTCGTGTGTAATTAACAAGATGTGTGCTTATGTTTCAACTAGAGAATCTCCTTACAGTATTTTACATTAAGTATGTTTCAATTGGAGAGTTCTCTATTTCTTCAATTAAGTTATTAATGTATAAATGTGTTTAATATAATATGATCGGAATATACATCCCTCAATGGATCAACCCTCATGACAACTTAGTAGTTTTAGTTTAGTCACGACCCACGAGGGCACTACGTACGGTATTAGAGTCACTCAGATTCTAAGTAGCACAGACATGGGGGAGATTTGAAAGAACTATCCTAAAATATTTCGTGTCATGTCAGATTTGTGTCTGACATGGCATTGTTACCAAATTGGGGTGTCCGTGCTTCATAGCTCAGGTTGCCATATTACCAAATTGAGGTGTCCGTGCTTCATAGCTCAGGTTTGGCTCCGTTTATAATGGAAAATCTTAATAAATATACCTTGTTTCAGCCCACAAAACAGGCTCTCAACCTGCATTTGCATGCTAGAATGTAAATCTAAATTGCTCAACCATCACTACTACTACAATGTTTTGGTGTAGTGACATAGACATTCAACAGTAAACACTCACAATAAGAAAGAAATTGTCTCCCTTATGAAGTGAGGAAACAGCATACTGAAGTGAGGAAACAGTTATTGGTGAGGAAACAGTTATTGGTGTAGAAGTGCTCATGTTGAAACTTGTCCATGTTGAAACTTATGGCTCATGGAGAAGTGGTAGTTTGTTCTTTCTTACCAGTATTTAATTAGTTCATTATTGTTCTCGCAGTATAGAGGTGCTGGAATATGTAATTCCACTTATTGACATTTTTGTGTTAGAAAGCTTTCTTCCCCCCTCTTAATGTCTGTAGGCTCTTCATCTGTAAATTTGGGAGGCCAGTTTCCATCACTTTGGAAATGTTCAATGCAATTCAATTCGTCTCCTCGAGAAATAGTAAGCCATCCAATTGAATGCAGTTCTCCGATGTCTGTTGCACTCAATCAAGAAGAAACTTTTGTGAGCAAAACCAATTTTGCATTTGATGGAGCTACCGGTGGGGAATCTGAAGTATCAGAAAGTTTATGTACAGATGGGGATACCAGAAAGAGTGAAGATAAGCCCAGTATTTCTTCCATTGATATTCTAGATAAGAGAGATGAAGCTGAATCCCAAATTCTATCATCAAAGCAAAGAGGAGGTTATCAAGGCAGAAGGAGAGGTAGGCCCAAAACTATCAGGAGAAACTCCATTGATGCTGAAGCCATAGTTGGAGAGAATGAGAATCGAGAAGACAGGGGACAGCAAGCAGATGAGACATCAGAAGATTCTATCGCTTTTACTGAAACAATCAAAAATTGTAAGAGGAAGCAAACTTCTCCTGGGACACCGACTTCTGAGCAAAAGCGTTACAATTTCAGAATCTCCACAAGCTAAGTAATTTTACTTCAATTATATAGACTGCATCCTAGTATGAGAAAACCTGAAATATATATATATATATATATATATATATATATATATATATATATATTGGCATGGGGAGGAATAAACTGATTGGTTTTGGTTGCATTTTTGAATTATAAGCTATGATGTATATGCCCGACCTGATTTCAGTCATTTTTGTTACTTACACCCATAGTAATTTGAGAACCCGTTGGTCCAAATTTGATCACCAAACTTCTCTACCCATCTATACTAATCCAAATATATAATGGGAGAAGGGTGTGGGTGATTCTACCCTTTGATCTAATGCACATTCCATTTTCTGCAATATCGAATACCTGTCACAATTTTCATGTCTTGAGACAGTAACAAGGCCATAGTGCTAATGATCTAGTTCATTTGATTAAAAACAAAACTATATCAACTAAATGCTGATATTTATTCAACTAAAGCTACATGCTAAATATTAAAGATGATATTTCCTGACCTCAAGCATTAGTACCATTAGCAATTACTAGTGAGACATTTTTGTGGAAACTGAGAACGATAATGTAAGAAAGGACCCCTTAGGTTTCATGAGTTCAGAGGCAAATATATAAATACCTGAGATAAGAATTAAGGAAATATGTTAATAGAATTTCAAAATTCTTATGAAGTAAACCTATTGGCTATGATGACAACTGATAAATAATATGCAGAAACATAATTTAGAGAGGTTCACAACCTGAAAGAGAAGCAACTAAATTACTAAGGCCCAAACAAATATAGAGCACAAACTTGTAATTGAATTTCACCTCAAAGTCATCTGCAAGGTGTGCAGCTGAGCTCTTTGATCTCCGTTGGTAGAAACTAAACACTTTCTACCAGAATATAATTTGTCTTTTGAAATTTGTGTAGTATGCTGTTTCCTCACTTCATTATGTTAACTATTCTTGGTTATGTCTATGTCACTACACCAATAACTGTTCTTGCATAGTATGCTGTTTCCTCACTTCATTATGTTAACTGTTTTTAGTAAACATCTGCTTTGTTTGAATAAGGAGCCAATTCCGAAGACTGGGTTCCTCTCTTAAGTAATTGATATCTCAACTGAAAAATAGATATGACTTATTTGTTGTCTTGCATAACTGTCATAAAAAGTGTCGTCATGAAAATATGACTATAGATTTTCAGAGGAATCGAGTATGGCCCCTGCTAAAAAATCCAACTGAAAGTTACAAGCTTATTTTGCCCCTCTCTCTCTCTATATTGTATATATGTGGGGGGAGTGATCATGTGACGCCCGCCCTCCCTCTTATATATACATACCCTCCCTCTTATATATACATACATACACACACCATACTAAGTGATACATTGGATAAGTAAAAATAAGTGAACCTTATTTTGCTCATCTTCACTTTTCAAATGTATGATGCATGCAGTAACTTTTTCTTTTCAAATTAATATACAAAAAACTCTTCTAATGAAAAAATAAACAAATTTATATGTTTCAACCCAATTTTCCAAAACAAACAGCCCCCCCCCCCCCCCCCCCCCCCCTACCTAGTTAGTGTTCCAAATTTGTGAAAACACCATTTTTTGTCTTAGAATTTTTAGGACAAAAGTCAAATCAAATTTCTATGTAATAAAAAAAAAACCTCTACCAGGTGATCTCATACTATACAAGTTAGAAACATATTAAGAAAAAAAAAGTTTAAACAAAAGATAAAAATGAGAGAACTTTGAAGCCTTTATGAATAAATTGCATTGTTTTGAAACAAGGGTACAATATAACATTTTCCAATGATAAAAGTTCGATGGATAACTAACTGTAAACTAAACTTTGTTGTTTATTGGGACTTTAAGTGCCACAATAACTTTATTGATGTCGTTATTGACTTATTGTTGATTGTGATTCTAAAGCAAATAATAAATTAATTAGATGCTATAAAGATCGGCCTAAAATCTATTTGGTAACGTCATTCAAATTGCAATGAGTTAGGCATGAGATGTGTTACACATAATATGTAAAGTATTATAATGATAATATTCTATAAACAATACAATTTTAAGAAGAAGATTATTTTAAACAACACCGTTGTGCACAAATGAATGCCACAAATTGTTGAAATCTTTAACTTTGGGTTGAGGTTGTTAGGATTTTGGAATTTACAATGATGCGTAATATAGGGTGCCTATAATGGTATTTCCTTAACAATCCTAATAGTTATTTTGTATATGTTTGGTTCTTTTACTTTTTTTTGGTAAAATTCACATAATGTCATGTTTTTTATTGTTGGTGTAATTTTATTATTTGAAGTTCAAATATGTAAAGTTGTTAGGTTTTTTTTTTCTTCTTTTTGTGCTATTGTCTTTTGTTATTTACAATTAACACTTAGATGGAAATTTAAGGATTCAATATCCATATACTTTGTTTCCATGCAACTTTAATCTTCATATTTAAGAAATAATTAAGCTTTTTCTCATATGGACAGGTGTTGCGATGGCAAACAATAAAGGAAGGATTAACTCAAAGGTGGAGATAGGAGGGAGAGGTATCGAGGAGTAAGCTTTAAAATTTGTGAACATCAGTAGAAAGGACCAATTATATTGGATGGGTAATCACTAAGAAACTTTGTTCGGTCTTTAGTTTTGTTGTTGCTGCTGCGCGACTATGTTTTTGATAATGTCGTTTACTCATTTTTGTGGGGTATCGACGGTCGCTTTTTGATTCTATGCATTGTGGCTAGCGGCTGATGACTGTTGGCTGACTAGCCTATCGCATGATGTCTTCTTTGGATGTGGCTGCATTGTTCTGGGGGCTCTTTTGATTGGGCAGCAACATGTTATTAACTAAGTTGGGTGCTTTTCTGCCAGTTTTGCTTCAGTGTTGCTACTAGCTTGTGTTCTTTTGCTACTTTTACTTGGTGGAGTATAACCAGTTCTGTATTTTGCTTCAGTTCTGTATTTTGCTTTCTCTGTTTTATGAATTGTAATATTACTTCTTCAGTTCTTGTATTGCTTCTTCTCTTTGTTAGGTCCGCATCTTGTACATCGGACGAAAATGGTCACTGTTATTTTTCTTGCTACTTAAGAATGAATTTCCGATGGCTTTTACTATATATATATATATATATATATATATATATATATATATAAAAGGCCTTCTTCCATTGCAATGCAAACATGCAAACCACTTAACTCGTCATTGGCAATAACAGGTTAAAAGTTGCACGCATCTGCACAACATTTATGTTTGCAATGGAAGATAGCTCTCTCTCTCCCTCTCCCTCTCTCTCTATATATAGGGAGCCCTACGGTTTAGATGCGGTCGGCCCTGCTGCTGTCCTTAAAAAGGAGTAAACAAGTGTCAGCTATATTATTTTGAGTTCAATGCTTGTTTGTTACACTGAACTTATGCAAGCAAATGTATAGCCCTACTAGGTGGACATCAAATACCTGAGGTGTATAACCTTAAATCTCTGATGTCGGTGTCTAATGCAGCAATTAAAGAAACACATAATTAAAAGTGGTATCCACCAAACGGCATTGCGAAGCTAGAACATGTGGAGTTACTTCGACTAGCAGCAATCAAAATAATAACCCATAATCCTCAATGGACAAAGCATAAAACTGTTTTCAGAATCAAATGTATTGTCCATTTGTCTGACTTGCCGAACACAAGTTACAACAAAAATAGAGTTACAGGTCCAGATGATTTATTCCAGTAATTTATGAGAAATAAAACATGAGACGATATTTTTTATTTTTTTATTTTGTAATCAGCAAAGGTAGAAGGAGCACATCATAGCAAACTGCAACCAGCACAAAAGAGCTCATCCAGCCTGCGAAACAAAAATTAAGGAATACTGAAATAATTGCCTTGAAATCGTTAACAGATTAGTTACACTATCCATCTATGCTACTGTATTGAGTGAGAAGAGGGTGTGTGATTTTACCTTGACTCTCATATATAATGCACAACAGCACCAACACTTTTAACAAACATTGAAAAATAAGGAAAATATTATGCCTTGGGTTTAAATGAGAAACACGCTCAGTGCAAAGAAGATTTTTTTTTTTTGGTTAGAACACACAGAAATAACATATTGACGGTCACCTCCTTCATCAAATTAACACTCAGGAAACAAAAATGCTTTGATATTGTTTTACACGACAGTAGATAATGTAAACATGCTCATGTCATGATCCAGGCTGTCAAGAGCCATGAAAATTTAACAAGATTAAATCTCTCATATTGAGGAACACCTCCTTCGGCAAATTAACGTCCACACAGTAAATAACATAAGGTCCATGGGAACTGAACAAAGATTAAATAACATATCGAGGGCACCTCCCTCGTCAAATCAACACTTGGCACAATAAGAAACATATTGAGGGCACCTCCTTCGTCATAATAACACTTTGGGATAAAGGCTTTGATATTTGTTGTACACACAGTAGATAACATAAACATGCTCATGTCAGATCTAAAATAGTCAAGGTCCACAAAAATTTGACAAGCTAAAACTGAAGAAGAAAAAAAACCCTCACCTATGTGTTTCTGAAAAATCACTGCTAGCCATTTTTTTCCTTAAAAAATCCTTAAAACTTTTTTAAAAACAACTCTCAACCATAGTTGTCGAATCCGTGTATCGTTTTCTTGTATATTGTATTGTGTATCGTGAGTTTTTTGTCACATACTCTAAAAGGTCATTTCAGTGACCTTAAGACTATATACTTTAAAAATATGAATAAATTTAGAACATGGATTGCATGGACAACAAAAAATAAGTATTAATGACTTTCTGTGCATTCGTAAAGCTTGCAAAACCCGTAAAGTAATAACTGTTTCAGAAATTTGAGGCAGTGCAAGTTTGCAACCTTTACTTTCTACTATAATAATAATTCTTCTCTAGTAACTAACTATGCAAGTATACAATACAAGGTAGCAAGTATTATGCAATCAATTCAGTACAAGACAAATAGACAATCAAGTAAACATCAACAAAAAATTAATCAACGAGACCATTGAATATCAACCAATAATTAATCAACTAGACAACTATCATAAACTATTGATCAACTACACCTAATGGTAGTCTATACAACTAATGCTAGTCTACTGTTACTAATTATTATCAATCAGATGGAAAGAAACATATGGAGGGTGTGGCTATGTGGGGTTTTGGTGAGTGGTCCACATATAATGATGAAAGTCTTGTGTTCTGCATTCGATCTTTTGTAAAACCTTAATATTTTCAGTCCCAAAACTTTTTTTCCTGCCGCACAGAAAAAACCCAAAAAAACAAAAAAAACAAAAACGTCTGGCGAGAGGAAAGAGGAAACAACAATCGCAATTGTTCATTTTTTTAATCCCATCAAACGTATCGTATCGGCTTGTGTCGTGAATGAGCCAATACGTGTCAATACGAACGATACATTCACTATATCGAACGATACTTACCACCCTCTAATGCATGCCATCGATACATATCAGTTACCCCTTGAATCGTCTCGCATCGCGTATCGTACGATACTAACAACACTGCTCTCAACTTCTTTGAGTCGAATGGACCAAAGTGATTTTACGGATTTTTTTAAAGATAAAAATTGGTGAGGTGTGTTCTCATAAATGCATATAGTTGAGACAGGTTTTTCAAATTTAGCCAATTAAAAACTGGTCTTAAAATATTAGAGCATCCACAGTTGTTTTGTATATTTGCCAATTTGCCATTTTTTGGCAAATGGGCTACAGTCGATTCTCAAAAATGAGAAACAAAATAGCGATTCTCAAATTATAGAGAACGGTACAACATATACCGTCCCTTTTTTTTTAATTTTTTTTAATCGAGTCGGACGGTATAACATATACCCAAAAATTATTTTTTTTTTAAAAATAGGGGTCGGACGGTATAACATATACCGTCCCATTTTTTATTTTATTTTTTATTTTTTTAAAAATCCAACGGCCAGATTTCATTTTAAAAAAATAAAATAAAATAAAAAATCCCACAATTCTCGGACGGTACAACATGTACCATCCTTGAATTGTGGCTTTATTAGTGGGTAGGTTAGGTTTAGTTAATTAGGTTTAGTTAGTTTTAAATTAGGTTTAGTTATTATTATATTATTTAATTTATTTAATTAACATATTTTAATAGTTAATAAGTAATTAAATTTTTTTAATTATTTTTTTAAACAAATGAGACGGTACAACATGTACCGTCGCTCGCTTTTTTCAAAAAAAAATGCGCGATGGTAAATGTTGTACCGTCCCACACAAAAAAAAAATTAAAATGAGAAACATATAGCAAACAACCACTGCAGCAACTATCGCTATTTGCTACTACTGTAGCTGCCATTTTTTACAAAATGAGAAACACCATTGTGGATGCTCTTAGCGGCTAAATTAGTTTGAATTTCTAGTTCAAAGGGGCTACAGGCACGTGAGGTGTTTGTCAAAAAAAATTCAGTAACCAGATAGATAAAATATATGGAAATAGAAACTACAGTAACATGAATACTGCCAATGGTGTTATCCATATTTTAAGTGGAATGATAATCATGCGGTACTAACCAAAAACAAATTACCACTCTGAAAATTTCAGATTCTATAATAGTTTAACTACTTTCATAGCCCATGTGGCTTTCCCAGAAACTGCAGTAACATGTGGGGTCATCCATATTTTAACTGGAATGATAATCATGCGGAACTAACCAAAGAACAAAATTTAGAAGATCCAACTCAAGATCCAACTCCTTATGGTTTATATCTTTTGAAACTACTTTGAAAATTTCAGATTCTAACTACCTTCATAGTCCATGTGGTTTTCCCAGTACTGTTTCATCACAGGAAGAATCTTGATTACTGAATAAACAACAATAATATCCCGATTCCATTAGAAAAGGTGAATGTTTTTTAATACTTTGCATGTTTATTATTTCAACTAATTCTCACACAACCACCCTATGACGCGCACAAGAAATCATCCTCGCTATCTCTCACTGACAAGTTAAAACAAACAGGTACAACATAACCAACAAAGTAATCATCCCAAATCGTTGGATACAGCCACTTGGTTTCTTTTCTCAATTAACGATCATCTCCTCAATTAAATCAGTATCAATCATGGCTTTCTTAATTGCCTAGTCCACATTCATATGCCTCAAATCAAATCCATTTAAGGTCTACCCTAATGACCTAATCCACTTTGCCATACATAAACTACTATTACTTTCACTTGTCTCATTGTACATGAAGAAACAATATCAATTGGTTGTCAATAAAATTATCCTCAAATGCACTGATTAGTTACCTAATCTTTTAGAGTTTCTCTCAGCCACCTCATCATTCTCTCACGAAACATCCTACACGCATGGAACGGGAAAAGTTTCACTAAAATTAGGAGTTCTAGTATTTGGAGTGAATAGGAAATCAAATCTAAAATAAATAGCTTTAAGAGCACGTCTGTGTGATTCTAGAACCTAATTGAGAGATAATTACTCAAGGATGAAATGTTTTATTCAAACAAAAGATGTTTAACAAGCTTAGCAAGCTGCAAGTCTAAAGACTCTAAACAAAGGTTAAGAATAGAGACCTGTAATTTTACCAATGTCACCTCCACTAAGCTATAGGTAAAAACGTAGAGTTACTTTCTACAAATAAAGAATGAAAAGTTTAGTAAGCAAAGGTGAGAGTTAAAGATAGTCTTGTATAATTAGCAATAATAAGTGGGAATACGTAATCACATTCTACCAATTCTACAATGTTTCATGATTACTATGGGTCCCTTTTTATTGTCCTGTTGTCCATACTCTTATTGGCTAGTAAACATTAACTATCCAATATTTCAAGTACTTCACCTACAACACGAATTCAAAGAGGGGCTCCAATTTGTGTCAGCTCAGACAATATTTACACAAGGTGATTGGTTGAGAGAGTTGATCCTTATTATTACCTCTCTGCAGTACAATAAACAAAAGATGGAATTTCCAATAATTTGATAGGAGACAGTCAGATGAGATTTATGCAATTTACCATGCTCATTCTTTGCAAAAAGTCTGGATTAGAATAATTGCTATCTTAAGAGTATTTTAAGAATATAGATATTTTGTCCTAATACATGGAAACGCTCGAAGTGGAATCTAACAGATTTTTTTGTTAAACCAACTCTCCTCTTCAGGTAGATATACCTCATCTCTGGCATAAAAGTCTTTGATAAATTACATTTCTCAGATAAAACATGGGCAACTCTTACCCTTTTACAGCAGTTGAAGAGAAGAAAAAAATATTCAAGCTTTTAATTGGACTATGAGGACGAACCACATGCACATAACGTCAACCAAGATAATGTGTGTGTGAATGGAATATGCATATTGGCAGAAGCAGATAGACAAGTGAAACTGTGGAAGCAAAGTGTTTTTGTTTGTTTCAAGTGCAGCTGTGATGAACTAGTTGTTCCTCAATCCTCATCAAACTGTCTTTTGATCATAACCGCATCAAACTGTTAGTATACTTACATTTTATGTTTCACTAAATGAAACGGTTTAACTTCATGATAAACCCCAGAGACTTCATATCACAGAGATATAAGGTCATGGTAGTTTCAAAAATATTAATTCAAAATCAAACATCTCTGCAGCAACATTTAACATTATATACTAAATGGATGACTGCATAAGACAAAGAATACCATTAAGCTTGTCCATGTGGCGAGTATTAAATTTATGAATGGAAGTCAACAAATTCAACTAGTATTGGACCGTAACTAAACTAAGGATTCCATAATTGAAAAAAATGCAACTGCACAATTTGAAGGTAACACATTGCTTATACTATAACATTGTCCTCACTATCTACAGGTTTTATCCAACATATGTCAGCATACAAGTAAATAAACTCAAAGATGCACAACATAATTGTTTCATATGGTAATCCAAAGGCATATTTTCTATTCAATTTGAACTTTGTAGTAAAGTAAACTAAAGGATAAATTAGTGAAAATACCCTCCCTATTCCAATACCAAATATCTTGACCTGTTGTTTATTTTACAAATACACCTTAACCTTTTGTTTCAAGCGTTGATTTTAATACCATCCTTATTTATGACATCCAGAATTTAACAAATTCACCCATGTATTGTGTGCATTAACTATTTTGTACTAGTTTTACTCCAATTATAGAATTAAACAACTGAGATATTCTTCTAGCATATTAAAAAAAAACTCTAAATTTCCTATAATTAGACTTACTGGACTCTCTTACAATCAATCAATCTCTTTAGAACATCGGCTCTCCACCTTTGCCACCTTCGCAACAATCCCCGACTCACTCACCCCTAATTCGTGCACAGAATCTTTTCTTCTTTTTTCCTTTTTATTTCGCAGCTTAACATAGGAAGAAATAACCGAGTCTATTTTAGTCATTTCTCTTGTTTAAGTTGGTAAAATTTACACAAAAGTTTTTAGCTATAATTTGAAAAACCAAAACATCTTTATGAATTCACTGCTAGAACAGGTGTGAACTGCAGCATATCCTTCACCAAAATTAGCCTAATGGCCCTAATCCAATAACCACCAGATTCTACCAACCAATTCACATAGGAAATAAACAACAACAACAACAATAACGAATCCTATTTTCCATATAGCTCTCTGTTATCATCAATCTCAACATCTAATCACTTATACTTTCCACAACAATTTGATGAAAATCAAATACCTGCAAATTAATCCAATTAATTCATCCAGTACCATTTCATTCCCAGACATCAAATTCCAAGATCAAGATCTAAGATCAACATTTCAGAAAGAAAAGAAAAAAAAAAGAATCTTTCAATTTCAGATCGGAAATTTCACCTATTGACGTGGCGAGCTAGTGGCCGCCGTGTTGCTGCTGGTGCTCGAGGTGGCGGCGCTCCTCGGGGAGGGCGATGAGGTAAGAGAGGATCATCCCTCCGATGCAGACGTGGAACAGCGGCTCGACGGAGCTGGTCTCGATGTACTTCTCGATGTAGCGATCAGTGGCTTGATCGGCCGACTTCTTGATGTTGGTCCACGTCAGCCTCGGCTTGATGTGGCTCGGAAGCTCGCGGACCTTGAGGCCCTTGATCTCGTTGTAGAACGCGCGCAACGCCATTGGAGACTTGGCGGATTGGGGATCGACAAGGGGCTGAGATTTGGGTTTTGGGAACCGAAGCTAACCCTAGTTTTTTTTTAAATTATTATTTTCTATTTATTTTCGTTGAGTTTTTCTTTTTCTGGCTGCTTCGATCAGTTTTTTTTTTTTTGCCGTACTGGGCCACTTTTTGGAAATATTTACGATTATGCTGGAGTTTCGAAAGTATTTTAGCGTTCGTGGGCTATTTGACGTCACGTCAGCAACGGCTACTATTCTCATTAGCGTCGTATTCACTTTGAAAATTTTTTACAGTGAATAGCGGTCTATATTTTAAAATATTTTAAAAAAATTTGTTTGTTGTCTCTATTCTCACTAACAACCGAAGTATATATGAGGTCGCTAATGGGATTAACGAACTCAAATGAATGTATTGAGACACTTAGCAATTTTGAGTGAACTTTTGTTCTTTTAGGAGAAAAAAAAAATGAGGTCACTAGTCCGAATAGCAACCTCAATAGATGACTAAATCTCCTTGCTTTCTGTAAGATTTGCAAAATAATCATTCAACTAAGGTCGCTATTAGGAATAGCGACCTTAGTATACTTTAATCGCTATTCACAATAGCGACCTCAATAAAAAACTCAATCTCCTTACTCTTTGTAAAATTTGCAAAATAGTCACATAACTAAGGCCTCTATTCGGAATAGCGACCTTAGTACAATAAAGGTCTCTATTCCGAATAGTGGCCTTTTGTACAACTAAGATCGCTATTCCGAATAGCGACCTCAGTTTTGAAAATAAATTGATTGTTTTTTTTTTTTCAAATAGCAAAAACTCTCTATAGTTTACTAAGTGTCGGAATACAATTCATTACTAATCTCATTAGCGACTTCACATATGCTTTGGTCGCTAATAGGAATAGAACTGTAAACAAAATTTTTAATTTTTTTAAAAATAGAGGCCGTTACTTTCATTAGCAACTTTTAAATGGAACATGCCGCTAATGAGAATAGCGGCCGCTACTGACGTGGCACCTAGTAGTCTATGAGCGTTAATAGTTTCGAAACTGGCCCATAATCACAAATATTTTTTTGTATTTTCAAAAAAGTGGTCTAGTACGGCAAAAAATTTGTTTTGGATAGGGGGTTTTGGTTGGGATGGATTGGATGATGAAGTGTTGCATAGCAATTGTGCGTGGGTTGTGTGCATTTTTGTGTTTCAAAATTGGAAATGACAATCGTATAAGAACATCTTTGTTAAATTTGGAGGAAAAAAATGTCTCGCAATCGTTGCCCAAATACCAAATTTTGAGCTTAAGAGAAACACTAGTCGACTATATTTATGAGAAATAGCAATTTGCAAAATATAGCCAACGAAACATTATCTTTCGTCCATTCAACTTTTCATCTAAAAAAAAATATCGAACAAGAGATAATCTTTCGCCTCTACATTTTTTTAATTAAAAATCTATCGGGCGGAAAATGATTTCCTGTCTGATCATTTTTATAAAAAAATTTGAACGGACGGGAAATCATTTCCCATTCGTGAATTTTTAATCCAAATGAGTTTTTTTCTATAGAATTATACTTATAGTAATTGTTATACGTACATATTAGGTTTCAATAGAGATTTAATTAAGATTTAATTAATATTAAAGTAAGAATTAATTAGAAATGCTTAATTAAAAAAAACTCTCGGACGGAAAATGATTCTTCGTCTGATGTTTTTTTAAAAAAATATATATATAAAAAAAGTTAATCAAACGGTAAATGATTTTCCGTCCGATACTTTTTAAATTTTAAGAAAAATATTTTCTACGGGACAAAATAACATTTACCATTCGTCACTTTTTAAAAATCAAAACTCATATTTTGGGTTCAAACGACTACATCTATTACCAAACTTTCCAATATACTCCAATGCTCCAAGAAAGCTCATTCAGACCCATAATTAATTAAGTTCAATAGGCCTAGTTTTTTTTTTTTTTTTCGCGGGGGGGGGGGGGGGGGGGGGGGGGGGGGGGGGGGGGGGAAGAAAGAAACCTTATAACATTTGTATTTTAAATCAAAAAACCCTTTAGAGCATCCACAGTCGTTTTTCTCATTTGCAGAAAGCTCATTCAGACCCATAATTAATTAAGTTCAATAGGCCTAGTTTTTTTTTTTTTTTTCGCGGGGGGGGGGGGGGGGGGGGGGGGGGGGGGGGGGGGGGGGGGGGGAAGAAAGAAACCTTATAACATTTGTATTTTAAATCAAAAAACCCTTTAGAGCATCCACAGTCGTTTTTCTCATTTGCTATAAAATGGCAGCTACAATAATAGCAAATGCCATCGATCGCTGCAGTCGTCATTTGCTATATTGTTTCTCATTTTTTAGAAAAAAGCGAGCGACGGGGTATCATATACCGTCCCATCGTTTACAATAAATTAAAAAAAAATTAATTACTTATTAACTATTAAACTATATTAATTAACTAAATTAAATATTATAATATTTACTAAACCTAATTAATTAACTAATTAAACCTAAAAACTACTCTAAACCTACCCATCTGTATTAATTAACCCATGAAGCATTAAATGCATTCTTTGAAGCATTAAATGCATTCCTCCCTCACGGACGGGGTTTGATACCCCGGACGGGGTATCATTCCCCGTCTGAGGGTAAACTTAAAAAAAAAAAAAAAATTTAAGGTGCGCGACGGGGTATCATACCCCGTCCGAGGTATGTATCCCCGTCCGACCATTTAAAAAAAAAAAAATTTAAAATTATTGAGACGGTATATGTTGTTCCGTCCGAATCGATTAATTAATTATTAAATCAGAGAGACGGGGAATCATACCCCGTCTTTTATAATTTGAGAAAGCACATTTCGTTTCTCATATTTGAGAAATGAGAATAGAACGTTTGCTAAAAAATGGATAAATGAGAAACGACTGTAGAGGTGGTTTGCTATTTCGTTTGCTATAATATGCCAAAATGGCATATATAGGCATATATAGCAAACGACTGTGGATGCTCTTACTATTATTTTCTACGTGAACACCCTGTTCTATCAACTTTTTTTTTTGTTTAGCCTAACTTGAGAAATTACACAATTGCCATATTCTCTAATCAATAAACCCACTAACATTTGAATTTTTAACCAAGAAACCTCTTAACATTTGCACTCTTAATCAATAAAGCACATGTTGTTAACGGGAGTAGGTGGTTTCTTGATCAGAAAATAACGGTGGATTTTTTTTAAATTAAAATGCAAACGGTTGTGGGGTTTATTGATTTCCCCCCTTAAAAAGAAAACTCAAACCTTCACAACTCGATCTTAAAAAGTGGTAGTAAGGGTGGGTGCGAAAAAAGTTTTATGCATGCACCATATTTCTTATTTTGTGCCAAGCAAAGGAATGGACTGTTATTTAATCTCCCTCCCCAAAATCTGTTTGAATATTCAAAAATATCATGCAGAAATTTGAAAACTACAAAATTCAATTAGTTTTTTTGACGCTTAGAAGAAATTTAACCTTCTACCAACCTGCCGCCACAGGAGCGACAGGAAGGGTTGCCAGATTCTTCCAGGTGGAGGATTTTGATGATTAGGAGGTAGAGTTTGGGCCGACACTGGACTGAGGAGCGGAGCCGTCTCACTAGCTGCAATCTATGCTAGTTTGGTCTTGACTTACTGTACTTTTGGTTTTTGTTTGGAGGTTTCGACCCACCCCAGAGTTTTGTTGGGGGTTTATGTTTTATTTCCTGCACTGTTTTGTATTTCCTGTTTTATACTTTTGTATCTTTCTCGATATACCGGAGTTGTTTTATTAACGACTTATTAATGAAACAGGGTGGCTTTATTCCACCCTTTATTTCAACAAAACAAAAAAAAAAAAAAAAAAAAAAAGACCTTCTACCAACCTCCATTGTAGGTAAGAGGTTGGCCTGTAATAAGTTATAACATTTCGATTTTTTTCCCCAAAATGATCCTTTTTTGAAAGTTTTTTCCAAACTGACCCACTTTATTAAAAATTTTCCAAACTGACCTACTCGTTATCTCAGATAACGAGTTTAGGCAAAACACACTCGCTATCTAGGATAGCGAGTGTTAGGTTTGTGTTTTTTTTATTTCTCCTTGGCCAAGACTCGCTGTCTCAAAAGACAATGTGGTTTTTACCAAACTCGCTTTTTGAGACAGCGAGTGTCGATTGGGAGTTTTTAATAATTAAACTCGTTGTTTCGACCTTACTCTCTCTTTCAACTCTCTTTCTCCCTCTTCCTCTTCTAACCCCGAAACCCGAATCCATTTTTTTGATCACCTCTCGTCGATTAACCCAGAAATCCTCTCCCGCGCTGTTTCGATCTTCCACATCTCTCACCTACCATCTCTCCTCACACTCCCAAACCCCTCTCTTCACACTCTGAAAACCCTAAACCCCAATATCCAAGAAAATCGTTAAATAGGAATTTTGGGGGGAAAGAGTGCGGGTGAATGAGCTATATCGACATCGTATTCACTATCTACCTCTTCAATCACCCAACTTTAACGTTATATTTTCCATACATTTGCATTTTTAATTTCGGGTTAATTTTGAGATATGGTGAGAAATTGTTAACGGTATATTTAGAAATTGTTAGCGATTTTGAATAAAAATGTTGAGAAATTTGGAATATGAATTGTAACCCATATTTTCCATTTTTATGTATTTTGAGTGTATTTTACTTTTTCCTTGTATTTGTTTCAGCTTGTGTCTTTGAACCGTATATTGGATTTTGTTTTCAATATATTCTTTTTTTTTTTGCATCGTCTTTTATGTGGGTTCTTGATTCTATTTTCAGTCTTTTACTTCGTCTCCATTTGTTCGAGTTTCATATTTTATTTTATTTTTTCTTTTCGATCCCCATTTATTTTGATCCTTTTTCTTTCATGACTTGTTATATTTATTCATCTTGATCCCTATTTTAATCAACCTATGCCCAACCCATTAAGTAATACCCTATAGCAACTACCCATACCCGTTAGCCACATTTACCCAACCCGGTTACCCCCCTACTCCTATTTAGCCGCCTCCACTATCTCCCCCAAACCCTATATATATATATATATATATATATATATATATATATATATATATATATATATATATATATATATATATATATATATATATATATATATATTACCCATTATATAACTCATGCATCCTGTAGCCGACCACCATCCCGCTAAACCCTAGCTTTCCATTCCCCTCTCCTTGTCCCCGTGCACCCTCGGCTGACCTCCCCGCACCTCTCCGACCACCTGAACCCACTCCAGAGACCCCCCGACCTTCAGCCTGCACCTGTCCCTGGTCTCCTTTTCCCCCGCTCATCCTCTCTCCCTGTGCTGCTCGACCCCACGGCCAGTCCCCCTTCGTTGCGCGCCTGTGCCCTGCTGGCCTGCCCTGTGTGCATCCCTTCCTCAACGCAAGGCAGCAACAACACCTCGCTGGTGTCGTGCTCCGTCGACCCTACCTCCCTCCGGCACTCAGTAGCAGCAACAGCACTGTACCGTGTTGTTCTCTTCGGTAGCCTAGGCCGTCGTCTCCCGCTCGCTATCTCTTGGTGAGCGTGCTTGTGTTGGTTGTTCGTGGGTTCGTTAGTTGTTCGTGGGTTTTTCTCATTTTGGTTCGTGTGTTCGTTGAGTTCGTGTTCTGGGGATTCGTTCCCGTTATTCTTACTTTGCACCGTTTTGCACCGTTTTTGTCGTCGGTTATAAGGCAAGTAATTTGTATTCTTTTCTTTGTGTAATACAAGTACTAAATATCGCCTGTAGTGTAGTTGGATTCTATAGACAATTTCTGTGTGAATTCCCTTTGTTTATATTGTCTCTGTAGTGATGATTTGACCATAGTTGCCTCACGACATACATGACATGAAATAACCTAGGGTTGACCACTTCTTGTTATATATATGTGTTTTGTTCATGTGACATCATGTACTCGTTCGTGTTATTCGTGGTAGACTTGTTGTGGACTTGTGATATACCCTATATAATTGATGCGGTTTGTTTCTGGGAGACGTGTGGATGCACCAGGTGTGAGTTCGGACTCGATTTGTATTGAAGGAGAAAGCTGCTCGTCTGACGACCCTTGGCTGACCGGGCGGAACCTGCGAGAGGCTCGGAATGAGGTGGATGTCTGGGCTCGGATCAGAGGGTTCGGATCCGAGGTCTCGTGTACCTGCAGACGGTCCTGAAACACCGGGGTTTATCCCGGTGGCGGACCCTCCGACGATCTAGTCAGTCTCTGTGAAAGAGTAGCAATAACTAGGTAAATTTTAGTGGCAAAAGATTGATTACCTCAAAAGGTGGGTGAGGGTCTAGTATTTATAGAGAGTTCCAACCGGGTTTGGATCCACTTGGGGGCCGGGTCTGAACCTGAAAACCCATGGGCCTGACGTGGCAGAAGGCCCAGGGGGTTTAGGGCTGACGTGGCGGTACCAGGAGTGGTATAGGGCTGACGTGGCAAGGCCCGTGATGGTATTTGGAGCTGACATGGCAGATCATGGGGCTCCTGTGCTCCTAGGAGAATCTGAGGGCCTAGGCTGTGCCAGGTCATCTTCTTTCCGCACCAGGATGGGACGACGGCACGGAGGGCTGTCGTGGATCGGAGGCCGAAGGCCATCGATGCTCGTTGGATACGAGGAGACCAGTTCTGCGGGGGAAAACATGAGGTTCGGCGCCGACCCAGTAGCGGCTCGAAGCCGAGCCAGATTGTTGTTTTTGAGTGAGAGCTGTACTGGTCCCAGGTGGGGTCCCAAGCCATTTTTACCCTACCACACAAGCCCCCCACTCCTGCGGGGGTGTAGCCGTGAAGGAGTGTTTATGGTTGTAGAAATGGGATAGCGAATCGCTGGGCCTTCATGAGGGGGTTGCCCTGAGGTTAGAGTGATCCTCGAGCCGGCGAGGGTCTATGGATCGGCAAGGGAGGCGGCGAGCCGTTGACATTTTCTGAGAGGATTACCCTGGGGTTAGACTTGACCTTGAGCTAGCGAGGAATTATGGGTCGACAAGGGTGATTGGCGAGCCGTGGGGCCTTCCTGAGAAGACCACCCTGGTGCTAGACCTGACCTCGAGCTGGCGAGGGATTACGGGTCAACAAGGGTGATGGCGAGCCGTTGGGCCTTCCTGAAAAGACCACCCTGGTGCCAGACCTGACCTCGAGTTTGGCGAGGGATTACGGGTCGGCAAGGGCGATGGCGAGCCGTGGAGCCTTCCTGAGAAGACTACCCTGGTGCTAGACCTGACCTCGAGCTGGCGAGGGATTACGGGTTAACAAGGGTGGTGGCGAGCCGTTGGGCCTTCCTGAGAAGACCACCCTAGTGCCAGACCTAACCTCAAGCTTGGCGAGGGATTACGAGTCGGCAAGGGTGATGGCGAGCCGTGAAGCCTTCCTGAGAAGACTACCCTGGTGCTAGACCTGACCTCGAGCAGGCGAGGGATTACGGGTTAACAAGGGTGGTGGCGAGCCGTTGGGCCTTCCTGAGAAGACCACCCTGGTGCCATACTTGACCTCGAGCTTGGCGAGGGATTACGAGTCGGTAAGGGCGATGGCGAGCCGTGGAGACTTCCTGAGAAGACTACCCTAGTGCTAGACCTGACCTCGAGCTGGCGAGGGATTACGGGTTAACAAGGGTGGTAGCGAGCCGTTGGACCTTCCGGAGAAGACCACCCTGGTGCCAGGCCTGACCTCGAGCTTGGCGAGGGATTACGAGTCGGCAAGGGCGATGGTGAGCCGTGGAGCCTTCTTGAGAAGACTACCCTGGTGCTAGACCTGACCTCGAGCTGGCGAGGGATTACGGGTCGGCAAGGGTGAGGGCAAACCGTTGTGCCTTAGAATGTTTGAGCGGGGTAGCTCGTTGTTTTCGCGGAGCATTGAAGGCGCTCCGGGATCTGTGCGATGTTCCAATTTCCCAGGGGCCTTAAATGCGCCGCCTAATAAATGCATGGCGCATGGGTTTTTGTCGTTTGGCCTTCCCCATGTCATAAAGGCCGGCCTATGGGGGAGGCTATAAGTACCCCTCCCTCCGTAGCGGGTTTGATCACAGCAAGGGTGGTCCATTGGCCATCAGAGGTGTCTGCTCCGGCGGACGTCCGTCTCTTGCAAAATTTTACCCCCGGTCGTGTCGGAGAGGTGGTCACTCTGCCGCCCGGATCTTCTCTTGGATCTGATGGCTCTGATACGGTAGCCAGATCCAGGGGAGATCAGGGCGATAGGGGTAACGACCGAAATCCGGACTGGTGGATAAGGAGCTTCAGATTGGTGGTGGCTCTGCCGTCTGGATCCTTTTTCGGGTCAGACGACCCTGACACGGTTGTTTGGCCCGAGAGAGATCCGGACGGGAGGGGCACTGACCGTATTCCGGACTTGGGGCTGAAGAGCCTCAGATAGAGGGGCCGTCTCCGATTGGAGGTTTGGCCAATCTGTCTTTCGATAGGGCTCCAGGGGATGGTGGTTTCTGTCCCACCCTCGAACAGTTCGGGGTTTCGGCTGCCGAAGCTGTAAGCCCCGAGCTGCTCGTGGGTGAGAGGGGAACCGACCGAGCGCTGGAGCCCGGGGCGTCTGTCGAAGGACGGCACCTTAAATCTTAAGTAAAATGTTTTCTTTGCTGAATACTCCATCTGAACCGACCCTGCGTCTGGTTGCCAGCCTGGCACCTGAAGACGTCAGCAGCGCACGTCTCGAGGTCGTGGCGTGATTTTCCAGATCGCAGTTGCACGTCAATCAGTGAACAGTAATTGCGGAAGTCGAGGAGTCGTTTTTATCCCCTATAAGTATTCCCCCCTCTCCCCCTCTCGCCCACTTCTTTCTCGCTACTTTCTTTCTCAAAAAATCTTCCAACCCTTCAGCGCTTGTCTCTGCAGTTTGCTGTGCTAGGCTCGTCCTTCCGACGCGACCCCAGGTTAGTTGGTAAGTCTGTTCAGTTTAGGCACAGATGGATATGGCTCATTCTGGTTCGTCAGCATCGACGTCTGGGGGGGAAGGGAAACCTGCCTCCAAATCGACGTCGTGGGAGGAGCCCGTTCTTGAGGAGTCAGTACACGCTGCGGAGCCTTCCGATTCAGTTTCGTGGGAGGAACCAGTAGGTGAGGGGGAGGAGGTACACAAGGCGAGGCCGTTATGCTCCCGACATCCCTTCGTGGTGGAGAGTAGCAAGTCGGAGGAAGCAAGTGATGGTTCGGAGGGTGTCCGTGTTCTGGAGTTGTCTTCCGAGGAGGAGGGAGGTGAGGGCGGCTCAGTAAGGAGAGCCACGGTTCAGGGTGCGGGTTCGAGTTCCAGGCTGACCGACCTGGGGCCATTATCTAAGCCCTCGTCGGCGCGAGCCAAGAAGAGGAAGAGGGCTCCGAGGAAGGCAGGGTCGAGGACTGGTGGTTCGAGCCAAGCGCCTGTTTTCTGCAATTTGATGACAGGTTCGCCCGTTCAGCCGAAGCCTTTCCGT
Organism: Hemerocallis citrina; assembly: GCA_017893485.1. NCBI lineage: Eukaryota > Viridiplantae > Streptophyta > Magnoliopsida > Asparagales > Asphodelaceae > Hemerocallis > Hemerocallis citrina. The sequence continues at coordinate 177,635,398 of CM030367.1, forward strand.
CAATATCCCGACGATCTCTCTGACGAGGAGCTCTTCGGCGTGCAGCCTTCTTCGCCGAGTCGGAAGAGGGTGATGATGGACACGATCCCGACCGTCTTGGAGGGCGGGGACTTGGAGGTTTTGCAGCTGGCGTAACACATAGGGCCTGGCTACGAATTGTTGTTGCCGAGCTCTACTCTGCGCCCCACTGATCCCCTTTCTGCTTGGTATTGCGTCTTCCCCGTGGACGCCTTCATCTCCGGACTGAGGCTGCCAGTCCACCCGTTTGTTCGGGATGTGTTGAACTGGGTCTCCTTGGCGCCGATGCAGTACGGGCCGAACTCTTGGAAGCAGATTATCTGCTTTGTACTGATGTATGAGGAACAGAAGGTGCCCCTGCGGCTGAATGTGTTCCGAGCGATGTTGATGATCAGCTCGGCGGCTGAGGGTGTTTACTACATCTCGCCCCGCAGTAAGGGGAAGGTCGTTCACAGCCACCCGGACTCCATCAAGGATTGGAAGAAAAAATATCTGGTGATCCGGAGTGAAGAGCCCTGGGACATTCCTACTCGATGGAACCACTCCAAGCCGAGTTATCAACCGCCGAGGCCGAGGGATCTGACGGCCGAGGAGTGGGGGTTTGTCGAGCGCCTCCGTCTGTCACCTAGTATCGATTGGACTACGGTGACGGAGGCCCACCTGGCGAGTGCTGGATTGAGCCCAGTCGTCCTGTGTATGTAGTTGTTTCTTTTCTTTCGAACTTTTCGTACTTTCTCGCTCATTGCTCTTAATGGATTTTTCTGCAGATATGGATGAAGCATCGATCAAGGCAAAGAGGCTCGCCCTGAGGAAGGAGAAGGCCGAGAAGAAGGGGGAGGCGACGAAGAGGCCGAGTGAGTCGTCCCTAGTCATCTCGGAGGCCCAGCTCGAGACGAGGGCCACGAGGATTCGCTCGGAGACGAGCAAGGGGGTGGCTACTTCGATGGGCCAGGGCCAAGTGAGGGCCTCCGTTCTTGACAAGGGGAAAGGTCCCTTGGTCGAGGTCGAGGAAGAGGACCCGGTGGTGGAGATGTTGTGGCAGCGGTGGACACCGGACTGGTCGGTTCGGATGGGGGACTGTCTGACCGAGGAGGCCCAGGCCGTTGAGGTGGTGGAGAAGTTGGCAACCCCTCGCGACCGTAAGGCGATGGAGAGCGAGCCCGTGGAGGTGGCGTTTACGCGCCTGGCGCAGGCTACCGTGCTGGCAAGCTCGACGACCCTATCCCCTTTGTTTTTTCTGCGGAAGTCTTTTCCTTATCTGCGCTTGTCGGTCGCAGGCTTGCGTCCAGGGGGCTAATATAAAGAACCTTTACGAGGCATCCTTGGCACAAGAGCGAGCTCGGGCGGATAAGAGCGAGCTGGAGATGAAGGAGATGCGGATCGAGCTCGAGGGCTCGCACAAGAGGGAGCAGCAGATGAAGCTCGAGCTCGAGGCCAAGGAGGCAGAGTGGGGGAAGAAGGTGGCCTCCTTGAAGAAGAAGTTCGCCAAGGAGAGGGAGGAGTTGACGAAAACGGGTCAGATGATGGTGATCAAGGCCCAGGACGAATGTTATGCAAAGGCCCTCAGTCATGTGAGGCACTTCTACCCGACCGTCGATCTGTCCGATTTCGAGTACGACATGGAGATCGAGGGGACGTCGAAGACTCCTGGCGAAGAAGGGCCCACTCTCGACCCGCCTGCCGACCCTCCTGTGGACCCGTCTGTCGACGCTAAGGTGGGAAAATAAGCTGTATAATTTTGTCTTTCTTTTTCCCTCTCTCGATTGTATTTGCCTTCCGCGGACTGGCCACCGCCCCTCTTTTTTGTAAGAAGCAACTGAATTTATAGAAAAAGATTTTTGACCGGCCAAGTGTTTTGACCTCGGATATTTCCGAACCTTTTTGTGTATGTATGTTGAGTTGGCTGGTTCTCTTGTAGGTTGCGGCTCCCCTTCCCGAGGTGGACCCCCGTCGTTCCGACGTGGAGTGGCTCTGGAGCAAAGTTGAGGCCCTGGAGGCCTCCTTGGTTTGCTACCGAAGGGGGGCTCGTGATGTTGATGCGGCTTTTAACTATTATCGAAATAAGTCTGAAGCCTTGAGCGTGGAGGCGAGCCGACTGAGGAGGGTGATGGTGGATTGGGAACTCGGTGGTGCAAGTCTTGGACAGGCCATGTCAAGTGCCTCGGTGCAGAGGTCCTCTTCTGAGAGGTTACTTCGCGATGTCATTGTGGAGAAGGAGATGGAGATACACCGTTACAAGACGATGCTGGGTGTCTCGTCATCTTCCTCCGTGGGTCGGCAAGCGGAGGGGGTTCCCTCTGCGTTGCTGTTGTTGCAGCGCACGCGACCGGATGACGCCCAGAGTTCCGCGGCTGGGGTGTCGACCGTGGCTGAGCCTAAGGACCTCCATAACGAGGAGAGGGCTCCTAGTCGCTCGGTCGGAGTAATCCCGCCTTTCGTCGGACCCGAGGGGCCCTAAGAAGGCGTCTTTCTCTAGTTTGAGATGAGTGGTTCTGTAACGGTCTTTGTTTGTTTTCTTAGAACAAAATAACAGGGTATGAATAAAGAATTCTTTTCCTTCTTCGCTTCGGCTAGCAGTGTAGCGAATGTTGGTGGAGGCAAGGTTCGGCTCCGCCGATCCGCGAGGGATCGAAGTGGGGCTTTAGGAAGAGTCCCTAGTCTGGATTCGGGTTGAGCCTTCCGAGGTGTGGGGGACGATACTGGAGTGAGGACTCAGGTGCCGATCCTATTTTCTGGCGTTAGGTCGGATCTGCCGTGACGTTTGGGTTTTGACAAAAAGAGATCTTTTTCGTATAAGATAGGGAGGGCCGCTAAGACGGCCCTTTACACATGAGTGCTTACACAAAAACATATTTACATTTAGCCAGTCCGGAACCTATGTTAGTCCCTCAAGGAGCTTCATTTGGTTCTCGGCATTGGCTGGGACCTCCTCCAGCTCGATGATCAGTTTGGGAGCAGGGTCGTCGACCTCAGGTTTTGAATTCGACGACGTCGAGGGGGAACACACCTCCCCCGACGGTGGTCATGTAGCACGAGCGCGCTGCTTCTTGGCTGCCTCGGACGATGCCGACTCCTTGCGGGGTGGGAAATTTAAGTTTCAGATGGTAAGCTGAAGGCACCGCTTGGAGGGAGCATAGACCGGGTCGGCCGAGTATGGCGTTGTAAGCTGCCTTGACGTTGACTACCATGAAGTCCATGGATTCGGTCCTCTTGATAGGAGTCGATCCTGCGGTAACGTCGAGGGTCACAATCCCTTCTATCACGACAGGGACGCCGGAGAACCCATGCAAGGTGTATCCGGCCGGCTTGAGTTTGCCTCTAGGCAACTTGAGATTTTCGAAGGCTTCGAGGAAAAGAATGTTAACGGAGCTGCAATTGTCGACGAGGATTCGGTGAACTTCACAATTAGCCATGTGGAGACTAACGACGAGGGCATCGCAGTGGGGTAGGCGAATGCCTTCGAGGTCCGCTCCTGAGAAGGAGACCGGCATCGGTTGTAGCTTGGGCGAGGGGTTGTCTTGGACAGCATTCACCTCTCTGATGAAGGCTTTTCGGGAAGTATTTGATTCTCCTCCCATTGGCCCTCCGTGGACACAGTGCAAGATGAATGGCATATCTGCGGCTCCTTCGGACTCGGGATCCCGACCCTGGATGCGGTTCGGAATGGGGTTCGGAGGCGAGAGCCTCCGGTTCTTAGTATCTCGCCGATCTCGTGGGCCTTCGCAGGTAAATTCTCGGAGGTACCCTCTTGAGATGAGTTCCTCAATTTCGTCTTTCAGGGCCCGGCATTGGTCGGTTTCGTGCCCGTGATCTCTGTGGAAGCGACAGTAGAAGCGCTGATCTCGATTCTTGTTGTTGTTGGATCGGGGAGGTAGTCGGACGATGCCTTTGTCCTCGATTTCTAAGAGGATGGCGGATACGTTATGCGTCAAGGGAGTGTACCTCTCGAAGCGGGGGACCGGCGGGACCTTCTTCATGGCCCCCGCGTCCCTCGGAGCTTTCCTGGATGGTTCGACTTCTTCGGCCTTTCGCTTTCCCTTCCCGGTGGCCTCCCTGGCATCCTCGGGGTTGAGGGCCTCTTCTACCCTAATGTATTTCTCGACCCTGTCGAGGAGGTCGGGAAAGCCGACGGGGGGTTTCTTCGCCAGCGAAGCCTTCAGCTGTCCATGACGGACGTTGTGCCGGAATGCCGCGGAGGCGACGCCAGGATCAAGGGAGGAGACCGACCTTGCCTCTGCGGTAAACCTCCGGACGAACACTCTGAGTGACTCCCCCTCTATCTGTCTGAGCCCAAGTAGAGAGGTGCTGGTTCTTTCGGCCTTCCGGCTGGTGACAAAGTGGGCGAGAAAATTGCCCTCTAGCTGGTCGAAGGAGTAAATGGAGCCGGGGGTGAGCTTCGAGAACCATTCACGAGCCGGACCCCGAAGGGTGGCTGGGAAGGCTCGGCACAGCAGGGGATCCGAGGCGCTGTGAATCATCATGAGGGTTTTGAAACCCTCCATGTGATCAGCAGGATCTCCCTCGCCGTCGTAGGTCTCGAATTGAGGTGGTCGGAAATTTCTGGGTATTTCCGCTTGGAGGATGGGGGCGGAGAAGGGAGGACGGACAGGTCTGTACCCCTGAGCCGCTCGGCGGTCGCCGTCTCCTATGTGATCGAGGCGATCCTCCATTTCTTGGAGGCATCTTAGGAGTACGCCATCGTCCTCTGGCTGGATTGTTGATTGGCGGGACACGCTAGCCTCGGCGTCCGACCTGGTTTGGGAATGGAGGGTTTCTTCCCTGGGGGCCCGTCGGAGAGCCCCAAGAATTTCTCTTCGGAAGTCCTGGAACTCCTTATGAGTGACGGGGGCCCCCTCGACCCTGTTTGGTCGGTCCGAAGGTTGTCTTCCGACGCGGCTGAGTGCTGGCCTCCGTCCCTCGGACTGTTGTCTTGAATGGTTCGGGGCCGGGTTGGAAGCGGCCCTTCCCCTACTGCGGCTAACCTGTCGGTTGACGATTATCCCCCGTAGGTCAGGCTGGACTCGACGGGTGACACTTTTTGGGACCCCTGATGGGGAGCCCCGTGTTTGGAATTGCGTGGCCCAGCGTTAGCAGTTGGTGGGGGTGAGTCCCGTCGGTTGACGGAGGAAGCAGCCCCCTTGCCTTTGGAGGCCATGAGAGTTCGGCTGTCGAGGTCCCTTGATGGTCGGCTCGAGTCGGCTTCTGAAGCAGTGGTTTCCCACAGACGGCGCCAACCTGATGCGGTTTGTTTCTGGAAGACGTGTGGATGCACCAGGTGTGAGTTCAGACTCGATTTGTATTGAAGGAGAAAGCTGCTCGTCTGACGACCCTTGGCTGACCGGGCGGAACCTGCGAGAGGCTCGGAATGAGGTGGATGTCTGGGCTCGGATCAGAGGGTTCGGATCCGAGGTCTCGTGTACCTGCAGACGGTCCTAAAACACTGGGGTTTATCCCGGTGGCGGACCCTCCGACGATCTAGTCAGCCTCTGTGAGAGAGTAGCAATAACTAGGTAAATTTTAGTGGCAAAAGATTGATTACCTCAAAAGGTGGGTGAGGGTCTAGTATTTATAGAGAGTTCCAACCGAGTTTGGATCCACTTGGGGGCCGGGTCTGAACCTGAAAGCCCATGGGCCTGACGTGGCAGAAGGCCCAGGGGGTTTAGGGCTGACGTGGCGGTACCAGGAGTGGTATAGGGCTGACATGGCAAGGCCCTTGGTGGTATTTGGAGCTGACATGGCAGATCATGGGGCTCCTGTGCTCCTAGGAGAATCTGAGGGCCTAGGCTGTGCCAGGTCATCTTCTTTCCGCACCAGGATGGGACGACGGCACGGAGGGCTGTCGTGGATCGGAGGCCGAGGGCCATCGATGCTCGTTGGATACGAGGAGACCAGTTCTGCGGGGGAAAACTTGAGGTTCGGCGCCGACCCAGTAGCGGCTCGAAGCCGAGCCAGATTGTTGTTTTTGAGTGAGAGCTGTACTGGGCCCAGGTGGGGTCCCAAGCCATTTTTACCCTACCACAATAATGTTGCTTGAACATTTACTACACTATATTTCATGTTTGGTTATGACTTGGATGAGCTTTATGCGAACTAATTGATTTTGTGCATGAGAGATATTTTCAGTTTTGCTGGCTTTTCAGTTTTGATCAGTATTTTAGACCCTATTAAGATCAGTATTTGAAAAATATTTTGTGAACATGATTTTTAGAGAATTCTGTCTATTTTCTAAAACTTTTGACGGATCTCAGTTTCGATTTACGAGTCGTGAGTTATGTCTATTTTACTACAGTGGTGTCGAGAGTTTTTAGATTTTTGTTTTCTATGAATTCTGAAGAGTAATATATTCCTAGCATGACGTTAAAAGTATTATTTTGATCCAATATTTTGCACAGTATAACTAGACCTGATTGGGATTAACCTTGAATTTTTGTGGATTTATTTGATGAGTTTTACAAACAATTCTATACTTGTAAACAATTACTATACTAGCAGATTTTTCATATTGTTCAGTAAAAAACCTGATTTTCGACCTAATTCTACTTACTGTTTGTAAAATATATATGAATATGAAAGTTAGCCTACTGTATCTATTTTATCATCCTTTTGGCGGATTTGGATTTCGATTTATGGTTTGTGAGATATTGTTGTTTTCGTAGTGCAGTGTTTGTGATTTTATATTTACAAAACTACTGTATCATGATGTTTTCTAATTTTACTTGAATACTCTATTTATATTGAAAAATTATGAAACTTAATTTTCTGTTACTATACATATAGGGGAATAACCCATATTTTTCGTAGATTTAATTAATGAGTTTCACCGCTGTTTTCCTGACTTTGAATACGATCTTCTGATTTCTAGCTGAATATGTTTTCTAGTTTCAATTCAATTTTGAGTTATGTTTTTGTGAAATACTATATGACATATATATTTACTGGATTCGGCCGGGAGTCTATTTTCCAGATTCTTTGACGGATTCAGATTTTCATGTTTGTAGCAACAGGAATCCCTATTTTAGTGCAGTACTGTCTTGCTGTCCTGAACTAAAAATTCTCATTGTTCTAATCCCTTATGTGCTGCATTTCACCTATACATGCTTATCTTGAAACCTGAACTTGTTACTTGATTATACCATGTTATTCTTGCCATGTTTTGTACTCGCACATACTTGTTTGATGATAATAATAAATAACCAAGTCGGGGTTTTAAGGGAAAGATCTAATAGTGGATAATACAGAAACGTGTACTCGGAAGGGGATCCATAGATCCTACATGATGACTTGATACATGATACTTGACACGTGATTACTTGACACTTGCACGCTTGACACATGATTACTTGCCACTTGCACAACTTGACACGTGATACACGATACATGATACATGATACTTGGAGCTTGGAGCTCGATTACTTGATACTTGTTCCTGAGTACACTGCCCTCTATGGTCCACTATGAAATCTAAAGCGAAACTGTTTGAATGTAGCAACCATGTGATAAAACCTGGGGCGCATGAAGTGCTATCTAGATAGTAATAACCATAAGACTTGACCATGACACTTGAACATGATTAGGGCTGCAAACGAATCGAGCTATTCGCGAGCTATTCAGCTCGAGCTCCGTCAAAGCTCGGCTCGAACCGAGCTCGAGCTCAAAACTGAGCTCGTTTTGTAAACGAGCCGAGCTCGAGCTTGGGTTTTTTTTTAGGCTAAGATCGCAAGCTATTCGGCTCGAATACGGTCAAAGCTCGGCTCGAATCGAGCTCAAGCTCAAAACTGAGCTCGTTTCGTAAACGAGCTGAGCTCGAGCCTAAAGGTATTCGACTCGGCTCGGCTCGATTGCAGCCCTAAACATGATACATGATTACATGATACATGATACTTTATACATGACACTTGCTACATGTTTACATTATACTGGATACTTGTTACTTGTTTACATAATGCTTGTTTACTTGACACTTGTTACATACTAATTACACATGTTCACCTTGTCATGCTAGTTATTATATTTTATTATCATGCCTATTCCATGTTATTAATTATCTTTTCCCACGTACTTGTATCATGCACTGCAAGCGGTCCGTAACTTGCACTGACGGGAGTTTGTTTACTTTTTCCTATTCCTACAATTTATTTAATTGCAGACCAGGATGATCAGCTTCCAGATGGAGTTGGTGATAGGAGATACTAGCTGCTTGTAGCGTCCCGAATTTCCAAAATTATATCTCAGAAATACGTGGCACAATTCCCAGCATTAACTTCAATTGCAATAGTAAATATTGCCAAAAACACAGATAATTTTTATTTCAACTTTTATTACATCACTTATTTACAAAACACACTGGAATACAAAACACCTTGAATTACAATTTTACATAAGCTCTATTATCATTCTAGCACAAGCATCCCAATCCCAGCTACAAGCACCTACCCGTAAAACATGAGGCTAGAGATAACCCTAATCCCCAAAACTACAGGGGTCAGCCATAACGGCATGAGTGACATTAAACGAAAACAACATAAATAAAACATAAAGCATAGTGTCATCAACAACATGTATTAACAGCAAGAATAAATGAAATGAGGAATAACAATAAGTAAAATATGAAAACATCAAGGAATATAAGATAGTAAATAGTAGAGCATGAAAACAACAAGTGAAACTAGACTAAGGGTCGGGTGTAGAAAACAACAAAAAACAACATGCATAAAACCAAGTCAAGAAAACACAAGTACTATATGCTGACTCTCTAATGCATACTTGTCAGATTGTATGCATCCCATACTACATAGGTCCGGTGCAAGCCCTTAACGATCTCCACTTTATAGGGTTAGATCCCTCGTTATACAACTAATCCTACTACGGTGATGAAACAAGATCCAGAATACTCTGCAAATAGGCACCACAACCTTTGACGCGCAAGCCTCATGTAAGAATAGCTCTAAAACTGGAGAATCACCTCCCAACCGTGTACCCCACGAATAGGCTTGCGAGGCCCTCGACGTGCAGATACATCGAGTACATCCCGTGAATAGATCCACCGACCCTCGACACCCGAATGCACCCTGCATGCTCTGTGAATAGGCTGCACACCCTCGACATGCGAACATACAAATGTCCTCTCGAGACAGAACACAAACAGTCCTGGAACGCATCCGTTGGACTAAACAGACCAAGAGCATATACTAACGTTTCCCAAGTTCCATCACATCTCCACTAGTGCCTGTCCTTAAGTTGGTTATTATTAAAACACAAAAATCCCCATCTCTAAAGTTAGTGTACCTTTCCGGACTTAATTCCACAAAACACACCCAAGACCTCGCAGGTCTAAATCAACAAATCTCATCTTCCGGTTCACAGGACTCCCACTCAACTCCTAGAGATATCATCATGACCAAAACTCACAAATCCATCGTCAAAACGATTATATGAAGAAACTTACGGAGATGAATATTGATCCCAATGTAGCACGCTAGAACATCAAGTTAACAATTCACATTAAAATACATCATTCTATGGAAATCTGAACTGTACATATTTTATTTTGATATACCAGTCGACTGCTCATCCGACCGGTCGACTGTACAGGTCATTTCCAATTCTCTAATTATTATAGTCCTTTTTCATTCGTTCATATTTCTACACTATATACAGCATGGAAGATATCAATTTAGCAATCATTCTATTACTACTACATTTCTTCTTTTTCGACATTTCTTAACAAATTAACATCACTAATCTCTTTATTAGCGATCTTCATATTATTTCTCTGTTTTTAATCATTTCCCAAACATACAATCTATATCTTAATTCATCCATCACAACATTATCACAAAAGTCCATTTAAGCACATAAAGTAGTATTGTCAATCTACTAACTCTTGCATATAATTCTTGGTGTTAATAGTGAAGTTTTCTTCACATAATCCATGATTATATTCAATTCGCACACAACTTGAATTTTAATAATAGAACCCCATACATTTGCACATCAACATTTCAATCAATTATGGATCATCTTTCCAATTAAATGTGCATTCTTATTAATCATTTTCATGCATCATTCATTCAATTCAATCTAGCATGCATTCCTAATTAGAAATATAGAAAATTTACCCACCTTAAATGGAGAGAAAAATACAACTAGCCACCTCCTAGACGAATGTCCTTGCAATGAGAGTGCTCCTCCTCCTAGTCGACGCGCACACAAGTCTCCAAGCACACCACACCGAGAGCTCCCCTTCTTGAATGCCGGCCTCTCCTTCTCTTCTTGTCGCAAGCACAAACCCACACAATCTCTCAATCTTTTACTCACTTACTAACTACTAGATAATGTAATTGAACTATAGGTTTGGAAGAATTAGTTTGCACAAGAATACTAACCATGGGAGGGGGTATTTATACTAAAATATGGGAGAATGGATGGCTAAGATTGAAGTAGGAGTTAGGAACAACTGGCTAGGATTTAAGGAGGAGTTATACTAACCACCCATAATCAAGTAACCACCACACCATGATCCCACTCAAATTTTTGGTTTCCCTCCAAACTCACAACTGGCCATGCATAGGAAGTGCACTTTGCACGTGTACGTGCAATGCACGTGCAAGCATTTGCCTCTAAAAATTTGAACATTATATTTTATAAAAATAATCTTTAAATTGTATCCTACATGACAAGTTGTATTTAAAAATAAATTAACTTATGGGCTTTAGTTTATGGGCCAAAATAATAATTTTAAAATAAAATACATGAATTAAATTTTGTGCTTTAAGAAAAAGGGCTTTATGTCTAATTTGAAAGAAGGCTTTATAAAAATTATTAAAAAGCACATATTTAAATATCTATACTCATCACAATGAAAATAATTATAAGACTTAATTCAACCAAAAATATTGCACGTGCACGCTACGTGCAAAAATAAATAATTTTTCATTAAATGAAAAATCGGGGCATTACACTCCAGGACTTCGAAGACCATCTCCATCTGTCTAATCCAATCATCAGCCCTATCTGGATCAGACTGCCCCTCAAACACAGGCGGCTTCATCCGCTTGAAGGACTCGACTTGCTTGATCGGATTAATATTAACAAACACTGGTCCAGCCCCCTGATTCTGATTATGATTCTGATTATGATTCTGCGCCATATTAGTTGCCATGAATGTGTTTAAGGTCTGATACACCCTGGCAATTTCAGTCTCGATATCAAGTCCTGCCTCATGGGAACCTTCAGCCCCATCATAATTACCACCATTCCTGGTCCTGGGTCCTGCCATTCTACTGAATACTGCAAAATGAGGGTAAAGTTAGAGTATCACAACACAATCCATATCCACATCAATACCCTATGACAAAACCTAAACCATACCCCAAACCAAAACATCATGTTCTAACTCCATGTGATACTCATACTTTAATGTCCACACCTAGGTACTCACGCTCTAGTGTCCACACCTAGGTTTATTTTCATACCATGTTTATTATTACTATTGAAGCATGCTCTGATACCAATCTCTGTAGCGCCTAGGGGTGGGCTCAGTATGGTACCAGACTTTTTGACATTGTACCATTACCATACCAAACTAGTTCGGTTTGAAAATATGCAAACCGTTACCAACCAAAAAGTTCGGTATACCGAAACTTCGGTATACTGACTACTTCGGTTGGTACAGTTCGGTATTGGTGTTATACCAAATATGACCCAACAAATACCTTAGCAAATATCAGTACCAATAAAAATAACAAGTTAACAATACCACACAAGCCTTTTATTGTGAGGCCTATAAAAAAACTGAGTATAATTATTAACTTATTGGTGCAAACGGTGATAAGCCAAAAGAGCACCCTACATAAAATTTCCAAGGAATTCAATTCCTAGCTAGATCCAAAGCACATCAAATTTTGTTTGCAGTATAACCAAGCAACTAATTTCAACTAAAAATTAGAATTCAATTCTTGCTATAAGAACACCTACTAATAAAGAGTTAAGGCATAAAATATACGCACCAAGAAACACAATTCCATCTAATTTATAGTTCACTTGTAAAATCCGGGTCAAAATAAACAAATAACAATCAAAATGACTTCAATATTCGATTGAACATAGTGAAAATTCTAAACAAGTAAAAACGAAACTTTTCGCTCTATTCTCACTGGTCACCAGGGAGAATTTTGATGATGTCTGAATCACATGCAAAAGAAGAGACATGAATGTGAGGATATAGGGTAGGGCAGAAAACGGGAAGTAAAGACAGATGAAAACCAATGGGAATATGAACAAACCTGGATCGATAATGCTGAGGCAGCACACTCGGTAGTATTTGCCACAAGTTGTTCCAAGATCAACATTATCTGTGTTCAGGTAAAAAAAAGTTAAACAAAAAACCAATACAAACAGTTAAACAAGTGGGACAGAGCTAGTTGAAATTTTGAATATTTTCAGAAATCTTGGAACTTTATGGGTTTAGAAATCACAGGTTAACAGTACAGAGCAACACCAAGAAAGCCTTCAAACTGTTTGATGTCCACCATAAGAATTCTTCATCAGTCAATCAAGTTAGAACCATATTCAGTACGGTACTGTAAAATACCGACTGGACCATATTCATACCGAAATCGAACCGGATTTTAGAACTTGGTACGGTTGTACCGTACCATACTTTTGGTAACCGAATTTTTCGGTACCGAATCGATTGGTTCGGTTGGAAAACCGATCGGTTGACACATTTCGGTATGATCGGCCACCCCTAGTAGCGCCCCGAATTTTCAATATGATATCTCAAAAATACGTGGCACAATTCTCAGCATCAACTTCGATTACAATAGTAAATATAGCCAAAAACACAGATAATTTTTATTTCAACTTTTATTACATCACTTATTTACAAAACACAGCGGAATACAAAACACCTTGAATTACAAACTTTCTTTTACAATTTTACATAAGCTCTATTATCAATCAGCACAAGCATCCCAATCCCAGCTACAAGCACCTACCTGTAAAACATGATGCTAGAGATAACCCTAACCCCCCAAACTACCGGGCTCAGCCATAACGGTGTGAGTGACTTTAAAAAAAACAACATAAAAAGACAATGTTAAAACCTTGTCTTTTAGTGAGAAGTGGGCCTTAATGCATTTATAATGTATGTTTGGGGTATTGTATTAGCACTAGTTTTGCCCGTGGGCACGTGCCTACGGCACGTCTTCGGAACGATACAACACACAAAAAGCCATGTAAACAGTAAAACAACAATTATGTAGCTCAAGTTTGAATAGTATGACAATAATTAGTTGTAAATAAAAGTTCATGTTTCTATTAGTATATGTTGAAAAATAATTATAAATGGGGGTGTAAAATTCAATTTTAAGGGTGGAAAATGATGAAATTTAACTGTTGAAGAGATATTTGCTATTTTCCATATAATATGTGATAAAAAAAAAGGATAAAAATTCTAAAAATTTTATAACCCTGAAATTTTTAAATCTAAATTTCTAAGTAAATAAAAAAAGAATGGGAGAGAGCGGGAGAGAGAGAAAGAGAGAAATATGAAAAAGTGAAGAGAGAAGAGAGAGGAGTAATAAAGTAATGAGTTTTTAGTTTTGAGGAGAAAAATTGATTTTAGGGTTTGAAATTTTTGGAAAAAAATGTGTTTTGTGAGGTTGAATCTGAATCTTTAATTTTGAGGAAATTGAAAGCGAGCCACTTGATAGTTTTTTTTTTGTATTTTATTATATAGATCTGTTCCTTCTGTCCGAAATCCTACTGTTTTAATGAAAAAGTTGAAGAAATCCCGACCATGGTTCATTAGACTAAAATTTAGGTAAACATTCTCTCCATAACCCTTCTTAAATTTCGTGCTTTGGCCCAACATGGTGGTGGGTTCCACAAGCTCCTTCTTGAGCGTACGAAGACACGGCCAGGCAGCAACAAATCGCTTCAGCGACGTACTAGGGAGGCCAATATTATGGAAATACGGATGGTGCTGCCAACCCATTTGGCTCTAGGGATCCGTTTGCAATGTCCAATGGCATCGCTCCTCCCGCCAATGTTCAAATGGCTCAAATGGAACAACAACAGTATCAAAATTACTTTCAGCAGCAGAATTACTATCAACAGCAGTATTATCTGCAACAGCAACCACAACAACAACAGAATATGATGATGGTGGCTTTCTATAATCAGCAAGTACGAAATCCTTCTCCTCAACAATTCGGATCTAATTTTATGGTGTACAACCCTTTTACAGGAGATTCCTTTTCTCTATTGACTGGATTACCTCAAAATGCTTCTCGTCAAGGGAAATGAAGTTACGGTATGCGTCGGTCGGACTAACTTATTCTACATCTCCTGTTTGAGAAAGAATGGGCATTGCATTCTTTTATACCATTTTGATGCTTCAGTTTTCCTTCCTGGGAAAGGAAGTTAGGAGTTGATACTGAAAGAAGGATTGAGGGAGATGACATGTAAGAAGTTTCTATATAGTTTTGATTTTTTTGGCCCCCTTCATAAAATATTGATTGTAAGGGGAATTTTCTTTTGTAATGGATAGATACTGTTATCGTCTCATATACAAATTGATTCTTTATTCTTTTCGAACCCTCTTGTGTTGTGTAACTTGTGTTTAGCCTTTTTTTCTTTCTTTTTTTTGAGTCTTTGTATTAAAAAATTTCATAGTTTTAGTGTTAATTAACGAAACACCGCTATAAATTGTTTTGAAAATTCTTTCTTCTTGTATTTAAGGGTACATATATCCATCAACTTGTATGATACGAGTACAAGCAGATGTACAGGTTCCTGAACACAGGTTGACACAGATATCTTTCTACTACGAATATGTAAGTATAGTGTCAACAGTCCAGTGGCGTAGTCAGGATTTCCATCTAGTGGGCGCGACATTTTGTATTAAAAAAATTTATAATAAACACATTTGTAAGCCTCAAAATATCATATATTACTATCAAATGTCACAAACTATTACAATCACTAAATAGCATTTTTCTTTAGCAATAAAACCCTTCAAGGTTTCATATTCTGAAAATATTGAATGATATCTTCATTGTCAATGGCATCCAATATATCTCTTTCAATATATGCAACCAAACAATATATGCATCCAATACATCTCTTTCAATACATACAACCAAACAATCATTCATCATCTCATCTCCCAATCAATTTCGTAATGAAGTCTTGATGATTTTCATTGCAGAAAATACTATCTGTACTGTTGCGGTTGCAACGGGTAATAGCAATGCCATTAAAATAAACTAGTAGTTAAACCTTCTCTATTTCCAACTTCAATCATCAGCCTACCTCAAAGTAATTAAGTGCATCAAGCATTAGATGTTCATCTCATAAGTATATGAATAGAAAGAGTAAAAACTAATGGTTAGAATTAGTTACCCACTTTGTATTTGTTGTTTGATCTATTTCTTACTCCTCTCGAACGCCTCTCAGGTCTCCTTTAAATTTGCGATGAGATTTGTAAGTTGAATTCAAAAGAGGAAAAGAGAAAGAGAATGAGGGTGAATCATAATAGTATATGTTTGTACAAATAACCAGATTGGGCAATGAACAATGTGAAGTACAAATTTAATGTAGCGCCTTGAACCTGGGTTTTCTCCAAATATCATGAAAATTTGTAGAAATGTTGCTCACATATATAAGATACGCATATAAAAAATTCAATTCTAAACTCCATGTGTTTAAATATGAAAAATTTCGAAAATTAGCTCAAAATTGAGACAAAAATTAACACTATAATCTGTATCCATTTGGGTTCTAATTTGATTACATATCATATTAATTCAGTCCATTCTCAAACAAATCAGTAACACTGAAACAGAAATTAGCAATCTAATTATCCTATCATATATGAATTCACGAAATTTCAGAATATGAACCGTAATTATCAAAATGTACAAAAAAATTTACTTACAATAGGGTTTGGAATCGACCGACTCCTCGCTCTCTCTCTCTCTCTTTTGACCTCCTCTACAAACCCAACTAATCACTTGTAGATTTTAATCCCTCTTACAAATTCATTATGAAGTGAGTTTGGGTTCAGTAGAGTGGAAACAAAAGAGTAGAAGAAGAAAGAGTAAAGTAAATCGGTAAATGACTAAATGGGTTGGGAATTTTACACATAAATCCTTATTAAATTTCTTTTTACTAAATATATATTTTTTTTTTAAAAAAAATTTAAATCCCAGGGGGCGCAGCTGCACCCCCTGGGCATAGGGCAGCTACGCCCCTACAACAGTCACATGAGAAAAGTGATTTTGCCTTCTCTTCAATACTTTGCGTGTTGTGTGTGACTGCTTTCAAGTTCTCTTGGTTTTGGTCTTTCGCAAACCAGTGCTCAAGCCGTTTTTTGAAACTGTTTTCCAAACTAAGCTATTTTTCAAACTATTTTCTTGAGTGAGCCACCCTCGACAGGGAACTGCAGCCTCATTTCTTGTATTTTTTATATGCTATTATTTCCAACTGCGGTCTCAGTTCATTTTATAAAAGAAAGACAAGATGCCAATACTTCGAAGAATTGGAGCAAAAAATCACAAGTAAAAATATTATAAAGTGAGGCCACAGTCTCATCTACACCTAGACTGTAGTTGGCAACTAAAGCTTACGTATAGATGAGGCAGCAGTTGGGAAAACGACATTAAAAAAAAGGTTACAGATGAGCGGTATCATTTTGAAGAGGCAGCAAATCCAAACTGCATGCGGCCTCATCTGACTTGGACGAAGGATGACTCACTCAGAAAAATAGTTTGGAAAGTGGCTTAGTACGGGAGAAAACTCCCTATTGTTGTATGATCAAATTGATCATGTCTAGTAACTCATGGTAAAAGGGTGAAATATGTAAAGGGAGGTTCCTGATTCCTAATTGGGTAATGCTACACCTACTTTCAATTTTACAACTTTTTTATCTACAACCTTAGGTGACACATTGTTATTGGACATTTTTATCACGAGTAATGCTAGAGCCACTACCAATTTCACTACATTTCTCTTCACTACCTTAAGTGGCATACTCTAATAGGTAGAGGATTATAGAGTAGGTGGGAGAACTCTCCAATAGGAGTATGCCACCTAAGGTAGTGAAGGAAATAGTAGTGAAATTGGTAGTGGCTAAAGCATTACTCTTTTATCACCTACTGTACACCTACTTTACAAAAAACCTCCACTACCAATGTGCCACCTAAGATTGTAGATAAAAAAGTTGTAAAATTGGTAGTAAGTGTCGCATTACCCTTCCAAATTAGGCTACATCAGTGCCAATTTATTCACACAAAAGTTATATTTCCTTGAAACTATCACCTTCTGTCACTGAAACGATAATGCGAACTAAGTTATCAACATGTCCTCGTAGTGCAGTGCGAAGGAGCACCCCCTCTAACCTATGGCACATATCGGAAATGCGTTTTAAATATAGTTTTTAGTAGAACAAAAATACTTAAGTTACAAAAACAACGACACAAAATAACGAATATAGCAGAAAAGCCATTACACTTCAGAGAAAACACCCAAAAGTATATATTCATGTTGCTACTGATTTCGATGTGGGAGCAAAGAGATGATTTGTGAATTCTTACGGAAACAGTAGAAGCGGACCTGTTGGATCTTACCGGTGCTTGACTGTTTCTCGCCACTGCCGTTGACCCTATCTCTATGTCCCGATGTTTTTGGATAAGGAAGAGAGTTTAACTCGTTTCATGATAAGAGAGGCGGTTTAAACAATCTCTTATGAATAATATGAATTTGAATCACTCTTTAAATATCTGGGCTAATCTGTAATGGGCTGTCACCCTTACCCAGCAGGACAGATCCGTTTTTGGGTTATTGGGTTTGGAAAGAGACCCAGTTCCCATTTCAGACTCGTTTGTGATGGAAATTACCGTTTTACCCCTAAGGGCTTCATGATTTGTGCCCAATTTGAACGGTCCCGATTGAATCATATTTTTTACCATATCAATTCCATATGAAAGTACACTTGGGGTATTTTCCTCCAAAAAAGTAAAATAAAATGACACGAGAAAAGGAGTTTGGAAAAATATTTTGCATAATGTAGTCTTTTAATGGAAAGTATGTTTTATTTTTTTATTTTTATATTGTTAGAACATCCACAATCGTTCCTTAAAAAATATGGCAATATGGCAAATAGTAATAACAAATATGGAGATTGTCTGCAACGGTTGATTGCTATAAATTGTTAAAATTTAAAGCAGACGATACATGTTTTCGCGTCCCTGCAAATTTATTTTTTTTTTTTTGGCGTGGGACGGAAGGTAAAATTTTTAAAATGTTTAATTATCAATTAGTCATTACTTACTTAATTATTGATTAAAATAATATTAAAATAATACTAAGACTTAATTAATATGAGATTAGTGCCTAATTAATGGGTTAATTAGCCTTGAAAATGACATTTCTATACAAACGTGTTGTCCTGTTTGATGAGTTTTGGGATCGGACGCCCGTCCCGTTCCATTTCTTTCAAAAAAAAAATTATTTATTTATTTATATATTATTTTAGACGGAACAACATGTTTCGTCTGATATTTTTTTAAAAAAAAATTATAAAAAATTCGGGATGTAACAACATGTTCCATCCGATGACATGTTCTGTCCCCTATAATTTGAGAATCTTCATTTCGTTTGTCAAATCTGAGAAGCGACTGTAGCGATTTTGAATAGCAAACGACTGCAGACGTCCAATTCTTATAAAATGACAAATTGGAAAAAATGGCAAACGACTGTGGATGCTCTTAGAGCATCCACGGTCGTTTGCTTTATTTGTCATTTTCTCAAAATTTGAGAAACGATGGCCTGGAGTCATTTTCTATTTTGCCATATTTTGGCATAATCGCTACAGTCGCTTATCATATTTGTGAAATGAATTGACGATTCTCAAATTATAGGCATCCTGTTGGTTTTTTTTATAATGGGATCAGACGAAACATGTTGTTTCGTCCGACCCTTTTTTTTATAATGATTTGACGGTACAACATGTACCGTCTGAACAAAAAATAAAATAAAAATGGATCAGACGGGACATGTTGTCCCGTTCGATCTAAAAAATCGACAAACAGTACAACATGTCCTGTTTGACATTGAAGATGTCATTTTCACCCTAATTAACCCATTAATTAACAACTAATATCACTTTAGGAAGCAATTAATAAATATTTAATATTATTTTAATCAATAATTAATTAACTAATTACTATTTAGTTACTAATTATTATTTAATAAATGATTACTATTTAATAATTTTTTTAAAAATTAAGAGAGACGAGATAACATGTCCCGTCACTTCCGATATTAAATATTTTTTTTTACTGAACATGCTAGATGATACATGTTGTACCGTCATTCTATTTTTTGAGAAAGTTTTAGCAAATGACCATTGCACACATACGCTCTATTTCCTATTTCTATATCTACCATTTTCTCAAATATGAGAAACACCATTATGGATGCACTTAGCATTTTACTCATTATGTCACGCCTCGCTTCCCAAAAGATAATACGGAATACAGATACGTGACTAAGCCCAGCGAATGATTTTCATCATCCATAAGCTGTTCAGAATCTTTACAACATCTCACAGAAATAATCAGTGTCGGAAGCAAAAGAATCAACCAAGCATGTATATATGAATCAAAATACCAATAGGATTACTTGAAACAAAATATATTATTCTCAAATAAACCAGATCTGAACAAGTCAAATATCCTGGGTCACATTGCCCAAATACAAATAAGTCCAAGTAATCAAGTACAAATTGTTCAAATAAGCAGCAGAAATAATAATAAAAACTCCAGCACTAATATCTCATGTCACCAACACCATCTGGTACCTGTTCTTTAAAGTCTGCAATTTAACAATTGCAGGAATAGGAAAAAGAAAACAAACTCCCTTCAATACAAGTTACAGGCCGCTTGTAGTGCAAGATACCACTACATGGGATAAATAACAAATATAGAATAACAACAGAACAAACATAGCATGGTATAGGCATATCAACAGAATATAATGTCTAACATGAATCAGGGAAATAAATCAGATAGCATGGTATACTAACAGATACAGATAACATTGCCAAGTGTCAAGTATCAGATGGTATGTAGACAGATATACAGATGATAGTCAGACAGATAACAGATAATCAGATAACAGATGTCAGATAAATAGATACAGATAAACAAATAACAGATGTCATATTCTTATCAGTCATGTGTGATTACTATCTAGGTAGCACTTCATGCGCCCCAATTTTTTATCACATGGTTGCTACATTCAAACAGTTACATTTAGATTTCGTAGTGAAGTCCATGTACTCAGGGATCAGATAGACAGATATCAGATACAGATCAGACAGATAGAACCTATGCCTATACCATGTCATATATCACACAGATCAGACAGATGTCATATTCTGAGTACACCTTCCTATAGGGAAGTAATGTAGTCAGGGTTCAGATAAACAGATTCATGTATCATGTAGTCATGAACACATAACAGATAGAAAACACAGGCCCTCTTCTCAGTACACATTTCTATATTTTCCACTACTTAGATCTTTCCCTTAACCCCGGCTTGATTATTTTGTTATTATTAGCAAACAGGCATATATGTGCCACAAACAGAGCAAGAATAGCATGATATAAATAATTAACAAGTTTAGGATGAAGAATAAACCTGTTCAGGTGAAAGATAACACATAACAGGATAATACAACGAAAACTCCAGTTCGGGACAACAAGACAGTACTGCACTAAAACTGAGATTTCCGTTGCTACAAAAATGTAAATATAAATCCATCAAAGAATTTGAAAAATAGACTCCTGGCCGAATCCAGCGAACATATATAAGTCATATAGTATTTTGCAAAAACATAACTCAAAACTGAATTGAAACCAGAAAACGTGTTAAGTCAGAAATCAGTATTTTGTATTCACAGTCAGGAAAACAGCATGAAAACTCGTGAATTAAATCCACAAAAAATCTGGGACATTTCCCTATATGTGTAGCATCAAAATATAAAGTATCATAATTTTCCAATATAAATAGTTTAGTCAACAAAAATCAAAAAACATCAAGATGCAGTGGTTTTGTAAATCTGGAGTTATAAACACTGCAGTACGAAAACAGCAATATCTCACAAAACGAATCAAAATCCAAATCCGTCAAATGGGTGATAAAATAGACACAGTAGGCTAACTTTCATATTCACAAAGATTTTAGAAACAGCAAGTAGAATTAGGTCGAAAATCAGGTTCTTTACTGAACAGTAGTAAAATTCTGCATGTAAAATCTTTATTTGCAAGCATGAAAAGGTTTGTAAAACTCTTCAAATAAATCCACCAAAATTCTGAGTAAACCTCAATCAAGTCTAGAAGTACTGAGCAAAATTTCAGATCAAAATAATAATTTTAACACCAGAATAAAAATGCATTACTCTTCAGAATTCATAGAAAATGCAGTCTGGAAATCTTTATACAGCTCAGTAGTAAAATAGTCATAACTCTCAAACCGTAAATCGAAACTGAGATCCGTCAAAAGGGTTGAAAAATAGACAGGATTCTATACAGTTCATGTTCACAAAATATTTTCAAATACTGACCTTAATAGGGTCTAAAATACTGATCAACATCAGGAAAACAGATTAATACAGATTTGTTCTTCACATACAAAACAACATAGATCTCACGAAATTCATCCGAATCAACCCAAACATGAAATATAGTGTACTAGATGTCCAAACAACATGGTAAAGGATATTTCACAAGTATTTGACAAGTATATCACGCATAACACATCAAGCACAAATATCTCATAGTAGCATGAACATATACATCAAAAGTGGTCAATCCTAGGTTAATTCATGTCATGTATGTCGTGAGCCAACTATGGTCAAATCATCACTATAGAGACAATAGATAACGGAGAATTCACACACATATTGTCTCTAGAACCCAACTACACTACAGGCGGTATTTAGTACTTGTATTAGACAAAGAAAGAATACAAGTTACTTACCTGATAGACGACGAAAATGACGATGATCAAGAATAACGGGAATAGATTCCCAGGACACGAACTCTGAACACGGCACACGAATGAACCCAAAAGAATCACATGAATCAAAAGTGGCAAAGCTACGAACACAACCCAATGAACACGACTATGAACCAAACACTCCAAGAACGAACGGACGAACCCCACGAGCACACGAACTCAACTGAACAACCACGCACCAAGAGCACCTCGAACAACACGCACGACAGCGGCACAATGAGTGGTTGTTGCTGTTGCTACGGGCTACTGCTGTCGGACGACATGGAGGGGGACCAACGGTGCATGGCGCGTCGGAAGGAGGCAGGAACATGCTGGCCTGCTGTTGAGTTCGACGCAGGGGAGACGGGGTGCAAGGCGGGGCGGAGTAGGGGAATGGGTTCACAGGGAGCACGGGGAAGGAATAAGGTGCAAGAGGGTGCTGCGAGGTGGTCGCGAGCAGAAGGAGGCACATCGGGAGAGGGACAGAGGTGAAGGTCGAGAGGGTTAGGGTTAAGGAGCGGCTGCAGAGAGGATGGGGAAACGATTGAGCATGGGTTTATATATAGGTCGGAGCACCTAGGGTTAGGGAGAGAGATGGCAGAATAACACAGGGGTGATAACGGGTCGGAGTAGGCACAACGGGTTCGGGTTTGGGCATCACAGAGAAGTGGGTCTGCATGGGTTTAGTTAAAACAGGGTAGGTAGGTTATAGGGTTTGGTTAAGTGGATATTAGAGAGTTTAAATGGGTGTTGGGTTTATAGGATAGTTGGGTGCTAACTGGTTTATAAAAAACAATGGGTTATTGGGTTTTATATAATGGGTAATGGGTTTAAAATAAAAATCCAATAAGGAAAATAGGGTATTATATCCAATAGAAAATAAAATAATCAATAAAATGTAGGTTTATATAACAAACTAAAATTGTACTACAATATGGAATTTATTTGAAATAATTACAAATACAATTAGTAAATAGAAGTGGATTTTTAATAACCAGTCAAAAATATCAATAATAACAATAATACTAATAACAATGATAATAATAAGAAAATGATAAAATAATAATGGTAATAATAATAATAAGAGTAATAATAACAAAAATACGAATTATGTTACAATATAAAAATCATAGAAATAGTTACAAATAAAGTTATTGGTCGAAAACAGATTTTAATAGGAGATCCAACAGTACATTTTGAAAAAAGAATTTGAAAGCCGAAAAAATAATTTACAAAAATTTTAAATACAGAAAATACACGGAAAATACATATATATGTGAAACAGGGGTTACACATTATCTCTAATCTCTAATACTATAATGGGAGAAGGCCTTAGTGTCATTTGTAAATCTACCAATGCGTGCATTGTACGTGCATAACTAATATGAAGGAGGTCTCAACTTCGAGTCATCAGTACGTCAGATTTTTTACTTTAATTTTTTTAATATATTAAATGTGCTTCACCCGTGTAAATTATTATCTATCTATCTATCCATCTACCTATAATATAATATATATAATAACTATTATAATTGAAGAGTTAGAGTTGTAAATCTACCTACTTATGTGCAATCCACGTGCAACTCCAACTCTCCCATTATAGTCTTCAAATTTACTTTTAAAAATATATAATCATATTTATTAAGACATGCATTGCACGTGTAAATCAGAATTTTACTTTAATTTTAAAAAATAATAATAATACGTGCATCGCACTTGTATATTACTAGTACTATTGTAATGGAAGAGTTTGTCACCAAACAAACACGTACATTGTAACCTAACAAACACGTGCAATGCAATGCATAACAATACAAAGGAGGTGTTAGGTTCGATGTCAGACAACGTTAGAATTTTTTTTAATATATATATATATATATATATATATATATATATATATATATATATATATATATATATATATATATATATATATATATATATATTTATAAAGACGTGCATCCCACGTGTAAATTACTAGTAGGTCTTAATGGAAAAATAGGAACAACTCAGGGGGTTCAGACTAAATTCTAGATTTTTTCCCCAAAATAGGCCACCTTTTCAAACTAATTCCCAAAATAGATCACTTTCGAAACTAATTTCCAAAATAGAGCACTCGCAGTTCCCAACTGCGTCCTATTCTATTTTTTTGAAGCAGTTGGCAACTGCGGTCTATGTATATGCCACAATAATCTAACTCCAACACTTGTGTCAAAATAGTGTTAAGTAGAAAACTATGTTTACCTTAGAACGCAGTTGGCAACTGCGTTCTTGATTGCACTAAGCTTGCAGTTCCCAACTGCATTCCCAATTCAATCGTTAATAGGGTCTAGTTATTAAACCCCCCATCTCCTCTTCACTCCACTTTATCTCATCTCCCAACTGCGCTCCCCTCTCAACTTAGGAAACCTATACCGTCCAGCCTTCGAAATCTCATTACTCTCTTTCTACTATCTAGAATCTCTCTCAAATCCAATTAGCAACCTCACTTCATCTTCCTCTCTCAATCCCCATTCGAAATTGGAAATCCCCAAACCCTAGTTCTTGACAATTTTGTTGAAATCAGCCCAACTGCGACCACCCAGCTTCAACCGATCTCTAGCTTCGAAATCGAGATTATTTTCGCCGTCACCTGAAGTTATTGAAGGTATGTGTCCTTTCTCTCATTAAATGGTATGATTTGTTAGTAGATATAATGGATTGTTATTGTTTGTTGAATTGTCTTACATAATTGCTATGAATTGTTAACTGGTATGAATTGATTATGAATTGTTAGTGAATTGTTAGTGAAATGTTAGTGAATTGTCAGTGGTTTTGGAGCAAACTGTTAATCAGTTTTTGATTTGTTTTGAAAGTATTGGAGAACAAGTTTTTCGAAAGTTAACTCATATTGTCAACTGAACTATGCTCAGTTCATTTCTACTCTATTTAGCGTTCTCTCTTTTGTCTTCAGTTCAAAGTAGCCAGTTTACTTAAGGCCAAAACTGAGTAGAAAGAGGATAAAAACCGTTGATATATTGATTTTGTGATGAATTGTGTTCATGTTGATGTTTTGACATGAAAATTGACGTCACCTATTATGCAATATGGCCCTCTTTTTACATGTTATCTTGTTTCATGGCAAATGATGCCACACTTTGTTCAATTTAAGATAAAGCAGCATTGAAGATCCAACATGGTTGTTAGAACAAATCATTACCTGCACATTATAATCATTATTTACCTGCTCATTATGTGAACATCCATCAACTTGTATTGTTCTTTTTGATCAAGTCTTTGGTAATGGTTTTGGTTTGTTTTAGTAAGGGAAAAAAAACCCAATATCTGTCATTGAAAACTTTTAACAATAATGGAGCTAGTAACATTTTTCCTCCTTGCTTCGTCTGTATAAAAGCTTACAACTCAAAGCCAATCAAGATCCTCCCAAATTAAGCATGAAATCGCTGTATGTGGCCAAAGGTCATCTTCTTCACTGCAGTTGCAGGTGCAGTTCTTGTTGTCATCCTCCTAGCATGTCTCCGCCTCCCATAACAATCTACTGGAAATCGTTCACTTTCCACCTCCCTCTATGTTCAACCTTCCCCCCCGTTAAACCTGCATCCTGCACAAGCAACCCTTCTTTCATCCCCCGACCAACATTCCGAACTAACTTGAATTGTTAGTGAAATGTTAGTGGTTATATGTTAATCGATTTTAGACCTTATCTTCAAAATAGTAGAAATTTTGCTGTTCGATGAATGGTTAAATTCTTTAATGGCTCACTCCATCATGTGTTGTAATCATTAAATGTTTCGTATCTTTTACTATTTTCGTTATATTATAACATTATCTACTATTGATAACTATTTTCTATAGTGATCGTCTAATATTAGAAATGGCACGAACAAGGGCTGTAAATGATCGAGGTCAGGGACCAAGAAACCACGGTGGAAGATCCTCGAGTAGTAATGAAGTCCGAGAGCAAGTTCCCCCTACTACACAGGTAAGAAGTGTTTTTTAACTTTTTAATTTGTATATGTTGTTTTTGAAATAAATTTGTTACTAAAACATTGATTATTTCATGAACTTGTAGGTTCCCTCATCATCCGGTGCGGCTGAGCCTAGTTCCTCCTCCATTGCACGTGGAGGTCCAGGTCCTTTGGACCCGAAACTGTTGACCTTGCAGAACGAACACCGCTCTCAGTTTGTTTAGAACGGTGTATTGAAGGAGTGCACGTTCCGTAGGTGTCCTCCACAGTTACCGATGCACCCACGCATACACGAACTTCTGGCTGCAGCTGGGTTATATGGGATTAGCTTGATGGGGAGCATCAAGTTCGATTGAGGCCTACTTATAAATCTCCTGGAGAGATGGCGACGGAGACCCATACTTTCCATTTACCCGTAGGGAAATGACGGTCACGTTACAAGATATTGCGATGATATCAGGTATGCATGTTAACGGGGTAGCCGTGACTGGGAGTATGGGCTTTGATAAAGAAGGATTAGTTCAAGAATATCTAGGTGTTGAGCCAAGCGAGAAAACATTCGTTGGTCAATCTATGAGGTTGTCTTGGTTGGAGGAGATGTTTGGAGACGGAATGGGCGATAAATCGACTGAGTTCCAAGTGGAGTGTTGCACCCGAGCTTATATAATGACAATTTTGGTGGTGTGATTTTTCCGAATGCGTCAGGTGATTTGGTGCCAATAATGTATCTACTGTTGATCGCGGATACTAGAAAAGCCGGGGAATATGCATGGGGTAGTGCTACATTGGCCGCACTGTCTAGGAGTTTGTGTTCATGTTCCTTAAATACAGTTCAAATGACTGGACCAATGGTAATACTGCAAGTATGGAACTGGTAACATCTACACATCGGTCGACCTCGCATAACCCGGCAATCAGAGGGGTGGATGGCCCATGCAGGGAATCAAGCATTGTTGGCACCTATCGGGGTATATTGGACTGGGTCACACACGTGGAAGGATAACCCGCGTGGTGTATTGACGTATTATAGAGATGAGCTTGATCAATTGTGAGATGAGTTCATGAATTGGATGCCTTACAATGAATAGAGGGTTCAAAGATTGCCACCTGCATGTAGGGCAACCCCACAGTTATGGTTGACGAGATAACCACTCGTCAACTTCAGTATTGTTGATTTTTTTTTGCCGATCGAGTTCTTCGGCAGTTTGGACTGCACCAACACATCCCGGCAACCCGAACTAATGAAAAAAAGTTGCACGGAACGAAGGGTATGGGTAGGCTGCCGGATCACAATTGGGCAACTTACCATGAAATACACGTCAAGCGCTGGAATGATGATCGCTTCGACGCCGTTGTAGACCCGTCTCCTCCATTTGACTCAGTCTTGCATCAGTCATATATGAACTGGTATCGCACATATACACGATTGTATGTTGCACCTCCCCGATCTATACCAGCTGGTGTTCAATTGCCAATTCAAAGGAGAAATACCAAGTCGGCACCCGGGTATTCTACGCTGCAGCCAATGTATCAACCATGGGCACTGACTTACCGATCCATAGTAAGATTGTATATTTAGTTATAATTGCATAATTATTTTTAATCTAACGCACCTAGTTATTATTATTTATATCATATGTGAATCATGTTCCATTGTGAAATATGTTTGATAGATCGAGGACGCATGAGATATTGCCAAGCAATGTGCTCGTGCACTTTCGAGCAATGTGCCCGATGCAGTGAAGACATTTGCAAGAGGCATTCTGAAGTGTGCAGGTCGCAACTCAAACATGTTGGTGAAGGAGCCCGACTTGATGCACTTTTGAATGCCCCGGTGCCCAACGCAGGGAAACGAAGAAAAAAGGTTACAACTAAAAATTATCGGGGCACACACGTATACCGGATCCAGTACAACAACAGAGTGGGCAAATGCAAGAGGAAGATGTGCCTACACATGAAGAACAAGAGCACGATGACCCGGAAGATCATGTTCCCATTTCCCAAGTTACTCAACTATCTCCGAACACACGCCTGAAAAGGAATAGGAAGAAAACAAAATTATATACCCCTGCTTGATCCTCGATCATCGGTTCTATTTCTTGTTTATATTTCTAAATGTGTAAATGTTGCTTCGCATTAAATGTCTGCATATGTTTGGACTACTCTTGGAGATGTTTTGTAATGATGAAAAAACAAAATGCAAATTAGTGGCGCTTTAGTATGCATGTGTGTTTGTTTTGTTTGATTGTTTTGATTGATTGTTTTGAGAGTTGTTGGAACTTATTTGGTTGGAGGATGTTGAAAATTGGAGGTTTTGTTGGAAGATGTTGGGATGGTTGGAAGTCCTCTATTTGTTGAATCTGCATAAGTATGAAGAATATGATGTTGGGATGGTGGTCAGATGTTGGGAAATAAGTCTGCATATGTATGAAGTGGTCAATTGTATGTAATGAGGGAAACATCTTGCCATATAAATTGGTCTGGAACTTGGTAATAACTAGGACGCAGTTGGCAACTGCTCTAAAGTTAATACCAGGAGCGCAGATGGCAACTGCGACTGTCAACTCTCCAAACTTCCAGAGAGTTGGCAACACTCTGGAAAAGTTGGCTTTAACTACGAGCGTAGTTGCCAACTGCGCTAAATTAATACTAGGAGCGTAGTTGGCAACTGCGACTGTCAACTATGCAAACTTCTAGAGAGTTGCCAATTCTCTGGAAAAGTGGTAATAACTAGGAGCGCAGTTGGCAACTGCGCTAAAGTTAATACCAGGAGCGCAGTTGCGAACTGCGACTGTCAACTCTCCAAACTTCCAGAGAGTCGGCAACTGTCTGGAAATTTGTTATTAACTTCAAGCGCAGTTGGCAACTGTACTAACGTTAATACGAGTAGTGCAGTTGCCAACTGCGACTGTCAACTCTCTAAACTTCCAGAGAGTTGGCAACTCTCTGGAAAAGTGGTATTAACTTCGAATGCAGTTGGCAACAGTGTGCTAAAGTTAATACGGGGAGCGCAATTGCCAACTGCGACTGTCAACTCTCCAAACTTCCAGAGAGTTGGTAACTCTCTGGAAATTTGGTATTAACATCGAGCACAGTTGGCAACTGCACTCCTTGTATTAACTTTAGCACAATTCCCAACTGCGCTCAACGTTAATACCAAATATCCAGAGTTGTCAACTCTCTGGAAGTATGGAAAGTTGACAGTCGCAGTTGGCAACTGCGCTCCTGGTATTAACTTTAGCGCAATTGCCAACTGCGAATGTACTTAGTTCATAACCACCTAGCTGTCGGTCATGCAACTGTTTCCCTGATTACAGTACTCATTATCACATCACAATGGATGAAAACATGCAGTTGCCAACAACATCCGATCATCCAAGCTAAACAATAACAACATCCAAGAGAAACACTGTATTCCAAACACAAATGCCGAACAAGGAAAACATGCAATACAATCAAAACAAGCAGCTACATCCGATCATCACTATCTTACAACTTGACAAAGATTCCCAAATACAAAATATTGCAAACACAAATGCCAAACAAGGAAAACAAGCGATACAAGCTAAAGATTGTTTTATATATTACAACATTAAAACAAAAATAGAAGGCATATTGACAACTACAACCATCCGTGCATGTATTGATGACAATGGTTAATTCAAGGAATCCCTGTCGTCACCCTGGGGGGTCATCTAGTTCGAACTCGTGCTCGACTACGTGCGGGACTAGTTACAGAAACACCACTAGATTCACCCTGGACAAATGCATAAATGGTTAAAATAAATTCACATATAAATGCAATAAAAAATGAGTAATAGAAAAAAGTTTAGATGCCTTACCCGTGACCCACTAGTAGTAGTACCAGATGGCATATCAATATTACAACTGCGCATATCGTGTCCTCTTTGATGACATTTACTGCAGGAAAGACTACTCCTGGAGCTTGTTCCCACATCCATGTCATTGCGAATACGTGTACTTCTTGGGTGTCCTTTCCGACATCTTCTGAGTCTCGCATTAGCAATTAGTTTGGGACCAATTTGAATAGGCCAGTACGTTTGGTCTTGCATAGGATGAAAGTTGGGCGTCCATGTAGATGCTAAGGATGCCAAAGAAGTAGAATAGATCAATATATAGATGATAATCAAGGACCTGAGAAGCACAAGTAGTCAATACATGTGAACAAGGTAGATGATAAAGCTGAAATTTTTGACATGTACATGTACGCGCACCCAAATCAACAATCTGGCTTTTTCCACCCTTCCTTTTTGTGCCAACAACTCGAACACCTATTTTGACTTGAAATACGCCCGGATTATGATGGAACATTATAGCTTCATGCAAGTTGGCTCTATCACTGTAACACATCGAATTTGTGAAATACCGAAAATGTCTGTTTTTATATATTTTGAGTGGTGAAAATTATTTTTGATGTATTTTATTTAAATATTGATATTGGTATGGATATTTGTGGTAGATTGGTATTAATGATATATTGGAGTTATGGGTCGAGTTTTATGTAAGGAAATATTATTTCCCTTATTTTCTACTTTTGAAAAATTTTTATGAGACAATTTTATGCATTGATGTTGTTAGTATTTTTTTTTAAAGTGAGAGAGTTGGGGTTATTTGAAATACTTTGGAGGTCCGAGGGCTTATTTGTAATTAACCCTTTATAAATATTTATTTTATAATTTTTTTTTAATAAAACCCTCTAACTCTCTTTCCCCTCTCCTCCTCTTTCCCTTTTTCTTTTTTTTCCCGATCAAAGCTTGCGGCCGAACCCATTCGGCTGATCTTCCCCCGCCCAAATCCGATCAATTCCTCCATGATTTTCAAATTAGTTCTAGGGGATGACTAATTGAAGGGTCCTCTACGTCGTGGCGGTGTCCGTTTTTCGAAAGGATTTCGAGAAGGATATGTTAGCAAATTTGGATGTGGAACGGCGTGCTGGCGCTTCGAGTCTTCACGGGATGCTATGTGAGTATGAATGTATTTATGTATTTGTTATTTTAAGAAAATTTTAGTACAATCTGAATGATTGATATGAATCCCGGAATAAGGTGTATGTGTAAAGGGAAATTCGTGTTCGGTGTTGGTATGCGATATGACGATTAAATACTCGTCTCGTGTATTGATATAAATTTATAGATGATGGATTAGTTATATATATAGGGGGATGAGTTATATGTATATAAGGATGTCGGTATATTCGTGATGTGTGAGGTAATGATCAAATAAATAATACAGTACCGCTGTGATGTGCAATATTATGATGTGATGATTTTATATATTAATTACAGTGATAATTTGACGGAATTGGAGGTATACTTTACCCTCAATAATATTGTTTAGTCTTAAATTAAGAAATTAGGGTGGTGATACTTTGGGGAGATTAATGATTTTGAGAATATGAGAAATGAAGTATAGGTAGTATGATGTGTATGTTTAAAGGGCGATATGAGCTTTACATCCCAGTGAATAATTTTGAATGACTACTATAACTGATATATGGCCTATTTATAGGTTGGTATGGTATACTAAGGTGTTGTAGCACTTAAAATAGGTGGAATGTATTGTGGATGCTCTATATTGGCTATATGTATGTGATATGTCAAGTATATAAGGAATGGTGGTTCATGTATTGATTGAATTGGAAATTTTGGGTTTACAACCGAATGGAAATGACGTATAAGGGTGAGATTGAGTGTTGGTATAGAATGATGTGACGATATAAGATATGGCAGGGATATATGAATATAATTACCGATATGAGATATGAAAGGAAATATGAAATGATGTGTTTACTGATATGAGATATGAAAGGTATATGATGTTGATATGACTTTAGTTTGCAGTTACAGGTGATTTATGGCATTAAGTACTATTAGTGATGAATCTGACAGTATATGAGTATATTATACCCCCAGTTATACTGGGAATCTGTTGTCATGACTAAGCTATCGGCTTTAGTCCTGGTACTAGTAGAAGGAATATGTTAATTATAGTGATATTTCTTATATGTGATACATTGAAAGGGTGATGATAATATGAAAAGAAAATGTTAATAGCAATAATTTCAGTTGACTTGAGTTGATTCCCCAGGATGGACCTGGGAGAGCAGATACCTCCGGATAGACCGGAGAGAGATATGATACCTCAGGGTAAACCTGAGAGAGAGTTGATACCCCAGGATAGACCTGGGAGAGCAGATACCTCCGGATAGACCGGAGAGAGAGTTGATACCTCAGGGTAGACCTGAGAGAGAATTGATACTCCAGGATAGACCTGGGGTAAAATGAATATGATATGAAATGTGAATGAGAAAGAGAAGGAAGTATTTGGTGTAAGCTGAAATGAAATAGTGAAGTAAGTGTATTATGAGTTAAGAATAAAGGATAAATAAGTAATTACGAGATGAGATTCAGAAAATACGAAAAACGTATTAATATGGAGTAAATGAAGAAATTGTGTTATGATAATGAATACGGGAAGTAGAGAGAATATTTATGTATCTTATAAATGAAAGTGAAATACAGTATGATATGGGTTGTACCTTGGAATTGTGTCAAGGAACTACTTGCCCGCTATTTCTGTGGAAATGGTGGAAACTACCTGCCTTGGCATAATTCGCAGGGTGAGTTGGCATGATAGTGGTAATGATTAATGGAAATGAAGAATAAATTAAGTGAAGATGAATAGTAATTGAAGTAAATTAATAACCAAGCTATCGGCTGGAGATGTGATGTGATACTACCCAGACTACGTGTTTGGAGTGCGGTGATTATTACCCAAGCTATCGGCTTTGGGGTGTGATATATTATTGCCCAAACTACGTTTGGGATATGGAGTATAAATTGATGAGAATGAAAGTGAGATCAATGATAACTTGAGTTATGAGTGAACATGAAAGTAAGTTAATTATCAATTAGATTGAATAGTGACTAAGCGATATAACGGGATGAGAATGAATTATAAAACATGCTTTGGATGCGATAAGAATGAGTATTCAGTAAAGTGATAGGTTAATGATGTGATGAAATGTGAGTTACTTACAATGTGTAATGAGATTTTATATTGTGTCACAAGACATGAATGAATGTGGTATTACGAGAATAGAGGTATATGGTTATGGGGTGGAGCGTGATACAATATAAGTAAATGAAGTGTGTGGCTAATAAAGATGAAGAAAAGATGTAGTAACCTCATGTGTGTATACAAATATATAAAGAGAATGAGAAATAAAGATAGTGCTTTTGTGTGTTACTTATGTGATACATTATTATGTGAATAATAAATGAGTAAAGTATATGCATGGTTAGTGGGATATATATATATATATATATATATATATATATATATATATATATATATATATATATATATATATATATAGTTGGATGTAGATTCGAAGAATGCTTGATGTAAAGCAATAATGGTGATGTTTTATATCCAGAGTCCAGGTTGATATTTCTTATCTCATTAATTGTAAGATCAATTTATTTTCTTTATACAAGTAAGTTATTTGTTAGATTTCTAAATTATACTCACACCAGAAATGGCTAACCCCTTAGTATTTGGGGGGTTAGGGAGTCCTTAGACTACCCTAGATCCCCTACTGTTACAGGTCCTCAGCAGTGCAGAGGTGAGGTGTAGATTCTGTGGAGTGGAGCGTTTATTTTAAAATTGTTGTTTAAGTTTAATTATGTGAGTAGTGGAAATTTATGATTTAAATTGTATTTTAGATGTATAAGCATGTATATGATGATGATGAGTATAGTGTGGTGTAGTATGTGGTGGTTGTGACCCGTACCCACCTTGTTGTGGTGTACCGGGCTCTGTGGTAGATTTTACAAAGGTTTTTCTAAAAACTTTACCTCGTTTTCCAAGGAATTTATGATTTTTATTTGATATTTGATATTCCATTATGAGTTTGGCCCCTAGAGCATATATATTAATTGCCTGTATGTTTTTGCTCATTTTGGCCTGGGGAGGCCGTGAAATTATTGTATGTATTGTGAGCTACGGAATTTTGAGCAGAATTCTGTAAGCTATTTGTGTTTCGGGGCAAAATTTACAGGGGAGACTCTGCCAAAATTTTTATTGAAATATAATTTTCTTAGTTTATGTTTAAAGTGGTATAGAAATTGAAAGAATTGATTTTGGAGTAAAAAAAAAAAAATTTTGGGGCGTTACAATCACGACGTTCATCGATTAGTTCTTGAACTCTTGGAGCCCTAACCGTTCCTTCACTTATCAGTTTTTGTGCCTCTTGACGACGTTCAGTGAAGTACGAATTGAGACGATAAAATATCATCTCGACAATCGCCGTTACGGGCAAACTACGAACACCTTTTAAAACTGAATTGAATATTTCTGATGCATTTGTGGTCATTACACCATATCGACACCATATCGACACCCTCCATCTGCAGCGAGTGCCCACTTCTCGACCGGTTTTGCCTTTTCCCAATCGGCAGCCTCGAGTTTAACTTTTTCAATCTCTCCCAATTGTGTGTCAAACTTTTTGGTTGATTCTGACATGCAACAACTTTTAACTTTTTCATCAAAGTCATGCTACCGAATTTGGTGTAGAAATTTGTTGCAAAATGTCGCATACAATATCTATGATATGCA
This sequence comes from Hemerocallis citrina, assembly GCA_017893485.1. Taxonomy (NCBI): domain Eukaryota; kingdom Viridiplantae; phylum Streptophyta; class Magnoliopsida; order Asparagales; family Asphodelaceae; genus Hemerocallis; species Hemerocallis citrina. The sequence goes on from CM030367.1 coordinate 177,670,092, forward strand.
TGTGGCTCATTCCATGATCCATTTTGATGCTCCATCGCCAATAAGATACCCGCATGACGATCAGAAATAACACACAATCCTTGGCGATCGGTCACATAATATCGAATACAGCTCATGAACCAAGTCCAGCTCTCTATACTCTCTCCATCTACTATTGCAAAAGCAAATGAAAATGACATGTTATTTGCATCAATTGCAACCACAATCAACAAACATCCCTTGTATTTTCCATACAAAAGGGTTCCATCTATACTAATCACCGGTCGGCATGACTTAAAACCTTCAATCGAAGCGGCAAATACCCAGAATACTCCTTTAAATGTTTCTTCACCGGGACCGGAAGGAATCTTATCCCAATGCACGTATGTTCCAGGATTAGAGGCTTGTATGGATGCTAAAAGGGCAGGCAACTTCGTATATGCCTCATCGAACCCTCCAAACAATTTCTCAATAGCTCTCTGTTTTGCAATCCAAGCTTTCTTGTAAGAAATCTTATAATTACATTTCAGTAATTCAATCTCAATTATGGCTCTGGGTGTTGTTGCTAATTGTGCCTTAACAACATTCAAGATTATATTAGAAACTAACTTCGAATCAACTTTGGTGTGATCCTGACTTAATGTCGGATTGATATATATATGTGCCCCTCCTAACTTCTTCACAATGAAGTACGTCTGTCCTTTTGGGATACACGCACGTAGTCTCCATGGACAAACTGCCTCGGCTCCGTCATCGGGATTTTGTGACGTACCATCATTTGGATTTACCTTTGTATGGAATTTACATTGAACAACATAACTCTTTTTGTTCGATTTCACAACTAAAAGTTCTTGATGTTCCTTAATGGAGAACATCTTCACCACATGTTGAATATGATCTTTGCTTTCAAACTTCTTCTTAATGTACAACAATTCGATCTCTGATGATCCACTTGATTCTTCAGGATTTTGATGAACCTGAGCATTATCACTCCCTTCAGTAGATTCAAATTCAGAAACAGTTGGCCACATGAATTTAGGAGGAGGGGGCGGGGGTGGAACATTGGCTCCGGTTTCCACACCATCACCATCATTAACATTATCTTCAAAATGATCATCTTCTTCATATTCCTCCTCATCTACATGTATATTCTCCTATTCAATTTCTTCATCATCTATCAACTCATTGATAACCGTAGCATTATTGAAGTTTTGAAGATTGTTTTCCTTATCAACAAGATTGCAGATAAAAGTTTGAATTCAACCCTTGCAAGTCGTGTAAGGGTAAATTTCTAGAAACTGGACTTGTGAAAACTGGATTATCTTCTATAGGCGACACTCTTTCATGTAGTGAAGGACTCAGATGGGGACTCATTTCATGGGTAGGCACTTCATGTAATGGGCTTGGTATACGATTAACATATGGCGGACTACTGCGATTCCTTACTTTGTCAATGTATAACTCTAATGCAGTCCAACTGTAGTTCAGATCAACTGTTCTTGCAACCATAGAAGCAATAGTGTCATCATTGACTATAGGCACCACCATGAAATATTGTGACTCTCCTTTTCTAGCTGCATATCGAGCTCGTATTTTAACAGTACATTCAACTCTATCCCAGTTAGTAATTTCATACACCTTATCTACGAGTTCGTGCTTTGTAATATTACGCGGAGCCCAAACTACTTCCGGTTCAACATCACTATAACATGCTCCTAATTTAGGGTCTCGAATTATTTCTCCCCCATAATATAACCAAATAGGAATTTTCTGATCGATACCTATATGTTAATGGACGAATATGCAAGTAATTACCTAAGCAGACAATAATAAAAATAAAAAAATAAAGTTTCCACGATTGTACAAATACCTTACAAAAAAACCCAGGTGTTTGACACTTCAATGACGCCACGGATGATGTCGCAATTTCACAAAGATGGTGCTAATTGTTGGAAGTGTTGTCGCCGAAAAATGTGGGTAGTTAGATTTTGAGAATTGGTTGAGAAATAGGGAAATTAGGGTTTGGGGGACTTGGAGATTTGGGGATTGAAGGTTGAATAGTTAATTAGGAAGAGATTTTAGAGAAGGGGATGAGATAGATTATGGTAATATGGTTTTTAAAGAGTTTGGGTTTCGATGGGTTTCGGAGTAGATGCAGTGAATTGGGGAAAATGATGAAGTTATTTTCCATAGATTATGATTATGGAAAATGATGGAGTTTGGGTTTCGATGGGCTTCGTTTGTTGAATTTTTGGCCGTACTAACCCACTTTTTGAAAATATTTGGCGCTCTGACTCCCTTCCGAAAACAATTAGCGATTTAACCCAGTTTTGGACACGTCAGCAAAAAACGTTATTGGGAACAATGACATAGGTTATTTACATGCTGTTGTTCACAATAACGACATCTATTTTAAAAAAAAAATCATGCCGTTTTTTGGAGTAACGGTATAGGTTATTTTTATTTTCAACCGCTTGTAGTCTCAATTTTGAGAAATAATTGCAAGTGTGAAAATCCTATAACAGATGCCCCTATTTGCAAAAACGGCATTCTCATAACTGATGCCGTTATTTTGAATAACGGCATCAGTTATGCAAACAAACTAATGGCCTCCTTGATGTGAAAGATCGTATGGTTTTCCACAAGGAGATGCATTCATCTCTTAGGCACAAGATAACCCAAAGGACTAAAATGAAAAAGTTTCACAGAAAGATTCCTTATCTCTTGCATACATAGAGACAAAGTTGAATTGAATTTTGCTCGTTTGTGTATTCCAAATATGAATTCCAATAATTTTGCTTGTTTGTGCATACACAGGAGATGCATTCCAAATATGAATTTATTTTTTTCCAAATTGGAAAGCCACTGTGTATTAAATTTAATTTCCAAATATGAATTGAATTTAATTGTTCATTCATAACCAAATAGGTGTATTGAAATTTTTCCAAATATGAATTGAATTTAATTGTTTCGTTCATAACCAAATTAGAAAAAATTAAATTCATATTTGGAATGAAACTAATAAATTCATATTTGGAAAGCCAATGTGTATATGCAAAGAAACTAATAACTGATGCCGTTATTTAAAATAACGGCATTAATTATGAGAATGCCATTTTTGGAAAGAACGTCATATGATATTCGAATTTTCAGACTTGCAATTTTTTTCTCATAATTGAGACTATATGCTTCTTCAAATAAAAATAACCTATGTCGTTACTCCAAAAAACGGCATAGGAGTTTTTTTTAAATAGATACCGTTATTGGAAAAAACGGCATGGAAATTACCTATGCCGTTGTTCCCAATAACGTTTTCTGCTGACGTGTTCAAAATTAGATCAGTTCACTAATTATTTTTGGAAGTGGGTCAGAGCGTAAATATTTTCAAAAAATGGGTCAGTACGGCCAAAAATTCAACAAACGAAGCCACCCACGCTGTCCAAATATCAAAAAACAAAAAAAAAACCTACCAACACGTGCGCTGCACGTGTTGACTAACATACAAAAAACAATAAAAAATTGTTTATTTGTTTGGAACCCCATCTCTCCCATTATAATAGTTATAGATTATAGATATTAATATCAATATTAATATTGATAACATCAATATTATTAATATTGATATTGATTCAATATCAACGAATTTTTTGCGGTTTGGTCCAAAATTTGCGACGATTCGCCATGATATGAAGGAGGCGTGGTACATTGCTATAGCGGCTACAACATGTGTGTTATGGCTAGACAGAAATAATTTTTATTTTCGTACTTCATGTAATAGTATTTCTGGTAACCTGACTCACATTATGCATCTAATCTCTTTTTGGGCTACAGCTGCGGCCACCGGGACAAGAGGGAGGATAGCCAAAGTGTTCCAGGCAAAGGAGTTCGACGATGAGGAGGTAGAGTTCGGGCCAACGTTGGATTGAGGGACTGGCTGCACCAGTCATGACAGTGTTGGGGCCAGATGGGATGGTGTTTCTCCCTACTGTACGCTCTGGAGGTTGAGTAGTTAGACCCACCCCCCAGGGTTTGTTGGGGGTATGTTTGTTTTGTGTTTTTGTATTTTTCCTGCATTGTATCTTTGTTTGTACTGTTCTCCCAGTACGCCGGGGTTGTTTTATTAACATCTTATTAATGAAACAGGGTGGCATTATTCCACCTTTTCCCAAAAAAAAAAAACGAATTTTTTGCGGTACTCGGCCACTTTTTGAAACTATTTGTGATTTTAGACCAGTTCACAACCTATTTGCCTAAATCCGCTCTTCATTCCCCAAATCAATCTGTTCACAATCTATTAGTTTCAAAAAGTGGCCTAGTACGGCAAAAATTCAATATCAACATCAATCCGCTCTTTATTCCCCAAATCAATCTGTCCCAATTCCCCCAATTCCCCTCATTCTCTCTCAAATCTTCTTTTACCCATGGCTCGAATCTTATCCCGAACCCTAATCCCCAATTCCCAAACCCAGAAATCCCCATCCCTCTCTCTCTACCGCTTCAAATCCAAGCGCCCCGAAAAGGCCCAGCTCCTCGAAGTGGATCTCGGACCCTCCTCCGACGAACCCGGATCCGACATCGACCAGGTCCTCGGCATGCGGAGGCTCCAGGATGCCATCCACGGCATCATCATCCGGCGATCCGCGCCCGACTGGCTCCCCTTCATACCCGGATCCTCCTACTGGGTCCCACCCAGGAAGAAGCCGTTTACTGTTGTTGATTTGGGCGGCGGGGGTGGTGGGAGGGTGAGTAACAACCGTCTGGTGGTGATGGCGGCGGAGGACGATGAGGTGATCTCGTTCGCCTCGGTGAATGGGCATGGATGGCCGTCCTCTTCGTACTTTGTTAAAGGTAAAGATATTTGTGATAAGAGATAAGAGCATCCACAGTCGTTTGCTATATTTGCCAAATTCTCATTTTTTGAGAAAGAAGACGCTGCAGTCGTTTGCTATTTTGCCATATTTTGGCAAAATCGCTACAGTCGCTTCTCATTTTTGAGAAACGAAATTGCGATTCTCAGATTGTAAGAGACGATACAAGTTGTCTCGTCCCAATTATTTTTATTTTTTAATCACGTCGGACGAGACAACTTGTCGCGTCCCAATTATTATTATTTTTTTAATCACGTCGGACAATACAACATGTATCGTCCCAAATTTTTTTTTTGATTGGATGGTCTGGATGAAGAGAAAAAAAATCAAAAATACCCTCGGACGAGACAAGTTGTCCCGTCTCAAGCAAAAATGCTTGGGACGGGACAACATGTCCCGTCCCCAATATCAGGGCAATTAGGATTAGGGTCAAATAGTTAGTTTAGGTAGTTAAATATAGGTTTAAGTTATATTTTATTATATAATTTATTTAATTAAACTATTTTAATCTCTAATCACTAATTAATTAACTGTAAAAAAAAATCACTGACGAAACAACATGTCTCGTTCTCAAAATTTAGCAAAATTATAGAAAACAACGACTCCAGACGATTTCGGTATTTGCTATTACTGTAGCTGCCGTATTCTCAAAAATGAGAAACACCATTGTGGATGCTCTAAGGGAGTCTTATACTTGTTGTAGGCTGAAAACTCCGTTGTTGTTGTACTCGTATGATGTGACTTTCTATGTATGTATGATCCATACCGTTCATTTAAAATAACATCATGAAATGCGCGCGTATACAAAAAATCATGCCATTTGGAGGTTTCTTTCTCATGCATCGCATGATGTCAATATTGAAAAACCGATCATTTTGCGACAAATTTAAATGTGGATAAACGATCTCCAAACAACTTGAAATTTTATTGGCACATATTTTGACATAAATATCAAAGTGAACGGTGTGGACCATCTATAGGGAACTCCAACAAGTAGTTATAAATACTTTGTAGGAGGAAATCACCTCCTACAATTATGAGGCTCCCTTTTTTCTTGTGAAAATTGGTTGGTGAAGTTTGTAACTCAGGTAAATTTTTGGGTTAAGGAATTGCATAGATTTCTTGTTTTGTTGTTGGCTTGTAGTTGTAATTGTGTTGTTTGGTTTTTAGTTGTAATTGTGTTGTTTTATCGAACTGAGTACCTAAGGATTAGGTCAGATGCACCCAAGGGTTAGGAAAGATGTGATAGGGAGGGACGATTTTAACTTTGTTATTATGAAGGTTGGATGATTGTAGGTAATTTTTATAGGTTGTGTATCTATATGTCCATTTTCACTAACCTTTGTATCCAAACTGGGCATAAAAAGGATGATATTTAGTGAGCATTGTAGTTGTAATTGTGTTGTTTTGTTTAATGAGTTTTGGGTGTCAAATGATTATGAAAGATACAATCGGAAAATGGGCAATTGTAGCTTTGTTCTTACTAATGTTATAAATTGGAAATGCAAAAGATGATTGCTTCAATTAAAATTCCTATTTGAGGACATGTTTGGTTGATAAAATAGGATAATTGTATGTAATTTTATGGTTTTCATGCTTGTGCATTCGTTTTTGGGTTGAATGTAAATTTGGTTGGATTGAAGTTTAGTTATATCTAGACTTATCTTAACTTCAAGAGCAGATAATTGGAGGTAACTCAACTCTATAATATGATTCTAAACGCATAGCAGTTTATGTAACTATAGTCGATAGGTATACAGGCCGCCACAACTAACCTCTATTATTTTACCTAACCTCCATATCCGAACAGGGCATCAGTTGATAACAAAGCATTATGGGCTGTGTTGTGAAGAACCTTGTGGTTATTGAACAATAGGGATGCATCTTCGGTGTTAAAGTTAGGGATCCAAGTTGGTGTCTGCTCTTTAGTAGTAGTTGTTTGAATGGCATGGGTAATTTTTATGTTCCTTTGTCTTAGTAGAGGCACTGGTAATAAGTTGAAAGAAAATAAGCTACGTGGAGGTTTTGTCTTGCATTAGTCAACGATATTTTAACACCACCTTTATCCCAATTCTTAGGTTTAGTATTTCTTGCATGATACTCATTATGGTGGATGTGGTTTATGCATACATAAAGGCCTTTTTATACAATATTGAGAAAATTGTTCGAAGGATTAACAAGATTTTGTAGGGATCATACAAGTTTGATATACATGAAATGTTTATGATGAAGTAAAGCTATATCTATCATGATCTAAAAGAAGAAATTATATTGTGTTTCTACTTTTGTACGAGAAAATGATATTGTTGATCTTTAACAAAGATTGAGAAAATTTCTCCTTTTAAGAAAATGATATTGTCGATCTATAATAAAGATTGAGAAAATTTCTCCTTTTAATTGGCGACTATCAAATATATCAGAAAAGGCTACGAGATTCATATTAACCGAATTTAGTATAAGCTCGAGACACATAAGTGCCCTAACCATGTTTCGACTTGTGATCAATCCGTAGATACTGCCGGAAAATAAATAGACACTGACACTGACACTGTTAACATTTTGACGATCAGCTACGTTATTAAGAATTTTTGTACATAGTGAATATGTTGTATACATGCTGCTAATTGGCATGTTGTATACATGCTGCTAATTAGTCCTAATATATAGGAATAGTTGTTATTGTTAGAATATAAATATTAAAACTCTCACCCTTACCACAACGTCGGAGTTTTGGTCCATCGGTAGGGTCATTAATATGGTATCTGAGCAACTCAGGTTCGAATCTCAATGGCTGCGCAATTTAAATGCGGATTGGAAAAAAAAATACCACTTCGTATAGTCCAGGTCTTGCCCAAAATGATGGCCCTCAACCTGCGGGAGCGTGTTAGAATATAAACATTAAAACCCTCACCCTTACCACAATTTCGGAGTTTTGGTCTATCGGTAGGGTCATTAATAGTTATCTGTGAGGGCTTGTATTGTTGTATTGGTTCCGTATCGTGAAAAGTAAAAGTAAAAGAAGACTTAACACTGAAGTCTAAAAGATGGTTTTTCAGGCTCGAAGACTCTCTTTTGGCCTCAGCCTGATTTGCTCTTTCATGACGGACACTCTACTTCCAATTGTAGCATATCTTTTGAGTAAAATATGATATAGATGTCGTGTGTTGAATTTTGTTTATATTATATCTGGAATGATTGAGTTTAAAGGGTTTGCATCATCCACCCATGTTGGGAACAACTTTCAAAAGAATTAAAAAGGTGAACTAAACCTCAATTGAGTATTGAATGTACAAGAGTTATATGTGCAATCTCATGTGTTTTTTTTACCGTATAAATGTTATTTGTCACACTTATATCTGTGTTTTCCTGCAACTACCAATTCATATTAGTGTAATATTACATGACATGTACAGACACAAGTTATCACATAATTAATATTGAGTTAATAGGCAAGACTCAATAAAATATTATTATTTAATCTACTTTTCACACTTTATGAGCACCCTCCAACTCTATTTTTCAATGTCAATACGGGAGAATTGCTATTATGTACGAACCACTAATTCACATTAGCAACCTTGAAGTAAAGCTCTACTTTAGATGCAAATCACCACAGGTAGAAGTACTTGAAGAATATTCCAAGTTTCATCATGGAAACAAACTGATCATGGTTTTGTTTTCTGTGGCTAATTGTAGTTTTGAGTTTCATAGATCGTTGAAATTCGATCCTTTTTTGGCCTCATATCACCCATTTCATTTATGTTTTTCCTTGATTAGCAGGTGTGTTGCCAACATATTCGATCAATAATGGCCCAGGAAATATTTCCCCTAACTCTGGTGACGATTCGACCCAGGAAAATGTTGTCCCCAAGTCAGATGGTGAAGATTAGAGAGAGAATCTCTGACGATGAACAAGGCGGACTCCGAGTTACTGACATATCCATATGTGAGTATTTCAATTGTCACCCTTTCAAGTGCCTTTGATGAACATCGCTGAGTAATTTCATCTTCATGTACTTGAACTATCTTATTCATGACCATGCGGGTAAAAAATATAATACATATTTTGCACGAGAAAATTATAAACTGCATCATCATGTCAACTTCATGGTTTATATTGGAGAACTTCACCAATGAACCTCATGTTTGATGGTTTAGCAAATCTAAGCTTTTCCCATCTGGGTAATATACTGTTGTCATCCTAATTTCAAGTTGTTGCCGTCCTGTTCTTGGATTATAATTCAGCCTGATCTTATCAGCATATGAAGGGGGAAATCATATTATTTTCTTTATTTATGACCTGTACTTGTTTTTCATATAATTTCATTGAGTAAATTGCACTAATACACCCCAACGTTTCACTAACATTCCAATTTGCCGCTTTATTATTTTCTCAGCATTTGGAAGAAACCTAAAAAGAGTTATATATTTATTTGCAATTTAATACCTCCTTGCAGTTTGATGTCAAAATGTTCTCCCAAATATATTCAAGTGACAGAATGCAGTATTTTCTTGGATTTTTTCTTCTCTTTTTATTTTATTATTTATTGACACTATTTGTGGATTGTCTTAATCAAGGACATCATGCAAGTTGTCTTTCCCACTAGTTCCTGGTAATGTTAAATGCAAGATGAAACTTCTGTAGTAATATTTAAACTGTTAAAGAGAGATTTTTTCTTTAGTCTTTTGATTTTGTTATGACTATTTGTGGATTGTCTGAATCTTGGACGTCAAGCATGTTGTCTTTCCCACTGGTTCCTAGTAATGTTGAGTGCAAAATGAAACTTCTGTTGTATTTATGCTGTTAAAGAGAAACAGTAGGTATTAGGTAATACATGCTCAGTATGAGTCACACATCAAGGTAATTTGGTGCAATTTAGCCAAGTTGTGCATTTCTCGTACCTGTATAAATAAAATAACAACACTAATAATTGGTTATTTGTGAGTTCTACTCTGTTTTTTGATTATTAAACTCTTATTTATACTCAGGTCCCAGACACTGTATATATCCATGATGTTCCAGGTCAGATTGCACACAGGGGGGGGGGGGGGGGGGGGGGGGGGGGCGAAGTGCTGCTGATAGGCCATAATGATGATTGTCAATGTAAATTTAACTATTTAAAGTCCTTTTAACTCCCCCATGTAGTTCTATAGCATATTTATTGCTTTCTCTGTGAACAATCTAAGAAGGTTCAATATGAGATAGTTGATGTTGTTGATGCATGTGATTATTTCGGAAAACCCGTGGATATTAGCGGTTGTTTTTATCGAAGTGATAAATAAACTGAAGACAATATAGATATGTTATTCTTTCTGTGCGGTCTTAAGCAGCATCATGCCTGTGGTTATTTCTTATGCCTTTGTGTTGTACTTCTTGTTCCGTTCCAGCATTGGTAAGATAGTAAACAAGTGTTATAAAAGCATTTCCAGATTCATATAATGAAATAAAGAAGAGTCTCGGATACATTGATGAACACTTAATTAGCTGTTCACAAAAATACTTCAAATTGCAACCTCTCCAATTGCAGTTAGAATTGATTATGGTACAATCTTTTCTAACATCCTACATCTAGTATCTCATGTCCAAATGATACACTTTAAGCTCACCACAGCGAGTAGAGATGCTCTTGTTGGACAAAACCAGAGCTGAGCAGGAAATTCTATCATGCCTTGAACCAAAGCAGAATCTCTATCAATCATCACGCTACGTCACTTTAGTTATAAAAGAGGACTCCCATGGGACAACTATAATGTTCCTCCTGAAAGAGGATGATTTTGCAATCAAATTCGAACTTTTCCCAAACTGACCCACTTTTTGAAAGTTTTTCCCAAATCAACCCACTTTTAAGAATAAATTTCAAACTGACCTGCTCGCTATCTTAGATAGCGAGTTTACGCAAAATGCAATCGCTATCTGAGATAGCGAGTCTATGTTGAGAGGATTTGTTGACTGAACAAGTGTAGACTCGCTATCTAAGATAGCGAGTGTATTTGCATTAGACTCGCTATCAAAACAAAAAAAACCGAACAAGTGTAGACTCGCTATCTGGGAAAAAAAATTCGAAATTTTTTGGTCGAGTTTACGCAAAATGCACTCGCTATCTGAGATAGCGAGTCTATGTTGAGAGGATTTGTTGACAAAACAAAAAAACTGAACAAGTGTAGACTCGCTATCTAAGATAGCGATTGTGTTTGCACTAGACTCGCTATCAAAACAAAAAAAACTGAACAAGTGTAGACTCGCTATTTAAGATAGCGAGTGTGTTTGCACTAGACTCGCTATCAAAACAAAAAAAACTGAACAAGTGTAGACTCGCTATCTGGGAAAAAAAATTCAAAATTTTTTGGCCGAGTTTACGCAAAATGCACTCGCTATCTGAGATAGCGAGTCTATGTTGAGAGGATTTGTTGACAAAACAAAAAAACTGAACAAGTGTTGTAGACTCGCTATCTAAGATAGCGATTGTGTTTGCACTAGACTCGCTATCAAAACAAAAAAAACTGAACAAGTGTAGACTCGCTATCTGGGAAAAAAAATTCGAAATTTTTTTGGCCGTCACTAGAAAAAAACTTTGGGTTTGAACGCGGGGGGGGGGGGGGGGGGGGGGGGTTCAAGTCAGCTCGGCATTCGTGTCCGCACAAACCGCAAGTAATCCAGTCCAGTCCAAGATCTGCGCCCCTACGGGTGCAAGAGAGAGCCTCTTGACTTGCTATCTTACAATGCTAAGAAAGAGTTTAATATATATACCCTTCTAAATCTTTTGATTTTTCTCATGTGGGACTAAAAGTCCTTCAACCAATTTTCAAACATCAAGTGTCTCACTTTGGGAGACAATATGTCAATCACCCGATAACCGTTTTGAGCAAATAAATATACGATCTTGATCTACTCACAAAGGAGAACACAAACCCATCAAGATCTCTCACTAATTCATAGAGGTTCTTACTCAAAAACTTGCTCAAAAATTGGTTCGTGAATTGGATTACTTGATAGATTTGTGTACTTGTTAGACAATGAGTTACTGAACCTCATTTTCTCAAAAGGAAATAGTCATTACAAAACAAGCTCGATCTTTGAGACAGTGAGTCTTGGCCAAGGAAGAAACCAAAAAACCCAAACATACTCGCTATCTCAAGAAATCCTCTCAATATAGACTCGCTATCTAAGATAACGAATGCATTTCAGATAGCGAGTTTAGGCAAAACACACTCGCTATCTCAGATAGCGAGTCTACACTTGTTCAGTTTTTTTTGTTTTGTCAACAGATTCTCTCAACATAGACTCGCTATCTGAGATAGCGAGTACATTTTGCCTAACTCGTTATCTGAGATAGCGAGTACATTTTGCCTAAACTCGCTATCTAAGATAGCGAGTAGGCCAGTTTGGAAATTTTTCTTTAAAGTGGGTCGGTTTGGAAAAAACTTTCAAAAAGTGGGTTAGTTTGGAAAAAAATTAATCAAATTCAGGATAACTAGCCAGAAATCTTGCCGGAAGTAGAACCATTGATACTACCTCCGACTAGCTCAAGGATTTGTGTCCTCCACTTTGGCTTGCACTGCCTGCCTCACTGAAAACTATGAAGTGCCCCCCAAATACAGCACAAAACCCAATCTTTTCATAGCAAAGATAACCAAACCAGCAATGAACTGATCAATTGTGCAGTAAATCTAACATTCGTCACTTCCATGTCAATATGTATCGATATCTCTAGTGTGTTTCCTGTGATGTCACTTGTCAGGTTCAGAAATTATGGCCGACAAACAATATGAGCTGCAAATTGCATTCTTCAAATTTATAGACTTGGTGTACATTGTACAAATTATTACCCATACCTAGTGAACACCCATGCTCTAATCCACCTTGACTTTCTTTTTTTAACAGAGATCGATGAGAATTTTTTGCCGTACTGACCCACTTTTTAAAATATTTGGCACTCTGACCTACTTTCGAAAATAATTAGCGAACTGATCCAGTTTTGAACACGTCAGCAACAAACGTTCTTGGGGAAAACAGCATAGGTTATTACCAAGCCGTTTTTTCCAATAACGATATCTATTTTACAAAAAACTTTCATGCCGTTTTTTGGAGTAACAGCATCTGTTAATTTTAATTGAAGAAGCATATAGTCTCAATTGTGAGATAAAAGTCAAGTGTGAAAATACAATAAGCAATGCCGTTCTTTGAGAGAACGATATTCTTTATACTGATGCCGTTATTTTGAATAACGGCATCAGTTATTGTATTTTCACACTTGCCTTTAATCAGTAGCCTCCTCTTCTCCTTCCCCTTTATCAATCGATCTCCTTTCTCTCTCTTTTCACTTCCGCAACCCACGAACCCTAGATCAAAAAATCCCAACTACTGGAGTGCTCTCAAACTTTCAAAACAAAACAGTTAAACACCCATATATAAACCATAATTGTGATTCGCTCATTTCCTTTTCCACTTCTGAAATTTGAAATTGTGGTAAGTATTCGAAATCCCTAATTTTTTTTACAATGTTCATTTTGATGAATGAGAGCTATGTATATTGGTAGCATAGTACAAGAGATGTAGATTAGATTCATCTAAATAGTAGATATGTAAAATGTACTTAAGGATTGTTGTTGATGATGTGTGAAATGTTCATTTTGATGAATGAGAGCTATATTAATAGTATAATATAATAGATGTAGATTAGATTCATCTTAGTATTAAATATGTGAAATGAGATTCATCTATGTGAGATGTGGATAAGCTATATTGCTATCTAAGAATTCTCGTCGTTGATGTAGTATAAAAATCACAATGTAGTATATTAGACATTGATGGATAAATGGTCATACATTAGAATTGCTATATTTCTAATCATTATATTCATAGTTTGGTTGTATGAATGGATATTGCTATGAGATTTGTTTATATACATAGTGGAGAGGTTGTGGTGGTGATTGTTGTGAGTAGTATTTCGATATGAGTATTGAGAAGTTGTTGTTTTCTTCAAACATCGATTATTAATTCTGTTGAAGAAACATGGCTTACAAATTTGATTATCTCCATACATCATCATTTATTAATATTGTTCTTGACACATTATTTTTGATGTTCACAGATAAATGGATCCCACACAACCATCTTCTTTCCATGATGTTGGTGCTTCATCTTCTTCGCACGCACAACAAGGAGGTCCGGGTCCTTTAGACCCGTCTGTACTCTATTTGCAAAAAGATCATAGGTCGCAGGCGGTGTGGAATGGAGATATCGAGAAAATGAGTTTTCGAATGCACACCATATTGCCGATGCACCCTTGCATACAAAATTATTTGATAAATTGCGGGTTCTATGGAATGTCCATGTTGGCCAAAGTGAAATACGACCATTCATTACTTACCGCTCTTGTGGAGCAATGGAGGCGGGAGACACACACGTTCCACCTACCCGTTGATGAGATGACGGTCACGTTTCAAGATATAGCCATCATATCGGGTCTTCCAATCGATGGGGTGGCGGTGACTAGGAACCTTATGTTTAATAAAGTAATGTTGGTTAGAGATTACCTTGGGAGGGAGGTTGAAGAGGACAACAAAAGTGTATTTGTCGGGGAATCAATCCGACATTCATGGCTCTTTACAAAATTCAACAATAGTTTGGGAGATGAACCGACCGACTTCGAAATTCAATGTTACACGCGAACTTATCTTTTGTCGATGATCGGAGGTATTCTCTTTCTTAATTCTTCCGGTGATGTAGTCCATTTAATGTACCTTCCTTTGATTGTGGACATACATAGAGCCGGGGGATATAGTTGGGGAAGTGCGGCTTTAGCCTCTCTTTACCGTGCCTTGTGCAATTGTTCCTTGGGGTCATTATAGATGATGGGGCCGATGAGGTTATTGCAAATATGGTGTTGAGAACGAGTACACCTTGGCCAGCCCCGAGTAACTGTTTTGTCAGATAATTGGAGTGTGCTTAATGAGAATCCAGTGTTTAGGGCTCCTTTAGGTGTATATTGGATGGGTAAACTCACGTGGATAGATAACCCACGTAGTGTTTTAACGTATTATAGAGATGGACTTGATCAGCTTAGGAAAGAGTACGTCAATTGGACACCGTACATGGCCGAAAGGCTACAACGTCTACCCCCACCATGCAACTTTGGTTGACACGAGCTCCACTTATAAATTTCTTTGTCGTGGAAATCTATTATGCCGACCGGGTTCTCCGACAATTCAATGCACAACATCCCATCCCAGAAAAGACAATGTACGGCCAAAGACTTCACAATATTACTGGTCAAGGTCGATTGCCAAGTATGGATTGGGCCGATCATCACCGCATTCATGTTGCATGCTGGAATGAGAGGAAATATGATTTGGTGGTAGAAGGGATTGCACCATACGACGGGTCGATTCAGACAACTTACATGGCGTGGTACCGGCGTATTACACGGTTATATATTGCTCCAAGATCGGATATCACCGTGGGTATCCAAATGCCGGTTTCTAGGCACCAAGTAGAACCACCACTGGCACATTCCACGTCGCAACCAATGTATCAGCCCAAAGGTTCCTTGTACCGACTAATGGTAAAATTTTGTTATGAGTAACAAATATAAATTTATATTTATTTTACACATTTTGCTTTTATTTGTTGAATAAAGTTTGATTTACTACTAATTTATTTGGTTGATATTATTAATTGAAAATACATGGGATATTGTGAGGAAATGTGCCCGTGTGTTGAAGAGCAACGCTTCAAAGGCTTGCAAGGAGTTAGTGACAGAAATCCTCCATCCATGTCGTACCTCACTTGAAGAGGTCGGAGACGGTCCGCGCTTCGCTGCTTTTTTACCCGCATCCAAACTTCCCACTCAATCGCCCCGAGTAAGTGTTACTCAAGGTCAACCTCCACCGCCACGAACAAGACAAGTTGAACTTCCCGCACAAACAGAGAGACAAGCTCAATCTCCATCTCGGTCATCTACACATTCGAGAGCTTTTCCTTCACAACGGCCACAACGGAGTAAGAGTGTTCGTTTTCCTCCTCCGGAAAGTCATTTAGCATCTAGAGATATTGAAGAAGTACAAGCGGGGCATAAAGAAGATGTTGGGCCAAGTGTACCTGCGACACAAGAAATTGCCGAACGTAGGAGGAAAGTTCCAGCTCGGAGAAGGAGGGAGCCCCAACACTATATGCCGAGTTAGTGTTGATTGTTCAAATGCGTAATTTTGTAGGCTTTGAATAGCTCAATCACATAAGATACATTTTGAATGTGTAAATTTATTAGATTTTATTGGCTTATGAAGAACTTGATGAATCCGAGTATTTGGGCTTTTAACATATGAAGCAAACTTGAAACAATTGATACAGTTCGATTGTTGTACTGTTATATTATATATATTATCTGGGGTTTATTATTGTATTTGTTGTTAAATGTAAAATTGAAGTTTGAAAGTATTCAATATTGATTTTGTATACACCTGTGCATGTTTGTGCATTTTTTACTTGTAATATATTAGTAACAGATGCCATTATTGAAAATAACGACATCTGTTACCTATAACGTTACTACAGTAACGACATAGGTACAAAACATGCTCCTCTTGTTTTGTATATTAATTTAACTTGATGTCGTTTTTCAGAAAAACAACATCAGTGGAAATGATGTCGTTCTTCTCAAAAACGGCATCAGTTGAGTTATTTATTTCGAGGGAAATTAACATCTGCCAATACCTTTTGTCTTCACAGTCGTTTTTAGAATAACAGCTTCTCCTAAGAATGTCGTTATTCTGAATAACGACATCTCTTAAAGATGCCATTGTTCAGAATAACGACAATAGTTGAGTGTCTAATTTCCATGGAAATGAACCTCTGCTAATACCTTCTGTCTTCACAGTCATTTTTCAGAATAACGACATCTCCTAAGAATATCGTTATTCGAAATAACAACATCTCCTAAGGATGCCGTTATTCAGAATAACGACAATAGTTGAGTGTCTAATTTCCATGGAAATGAATCTCTGCCATAGTATCTGCCTTCACAGTCGTTTTTCAGAAGAATGACATCTCCTAAGTATGCTGTTATTGTAAATAACAACATCTCTTTAGCATGCCGTTATTGTAAATAATGGCATCTCTTTAGCATGTCGTTATTCTAGAAAACGACATTAGTTGAGTTAATTATTTGAACAGAATTGAATCTCTGCCAAACCATCTACATTCACAGTCATTTCTCTGAATACCGACATCTCTTGAAGATGCCGTTTTTCAGAATAACGGCATATCTTAAGGCGACAGTTGTGCATGTTTTTGTGTATGTTTTGTGGAGGTGCGTTCATCAAATTCATTCACATTCAACAAATGTTCATCACAAACTTGTATCTCATACTCAACTAATGACATTACAATATATTACATGAGAGGTTCATCAAATTCAAATTCTCTAATTCGTAATAACCTACGGATAGATTTTACAACATAAAGCCAACATTTGGATACAACTTCAAATATTGGTAGATTGAGATGTGCCCACACTGTGTACGTTCTTACATCTCCACCTATTGTGTCCACTTAACCGCATTTTGAACAAATTTTGCCGGTGCTCCCACCCTCTCGAGCATCCACATCATTGTGAATACGAGTACTCCTAGGTCGTCCTTTCAACTGACGAATGCTCGCATCGGCTATGAGTATCGATCCACTTTGTGTCGGCCAATAAGATTCGTCTGAAATAGGATTAAAAGTTGGTGCCCAAGTTGGTGCTAATAAACTTGTAAAATAAAAGGCATTAATGTAAGGTTGATAATCAATTGCATGGGAGGCACATGCGGCTAATACATGAGAACATGGAATGTGATATAATTGGAATTTTTCACAAGTACAAGTACGCCTCCTGATGTCTAATGTCCACCCTTTTGATGTCCATTATCCATTCTAATGCCCGTTTTAACCCCCAAAACACCAGCTAATTATTAAACATTATTGCTTCATGTAAATTGGATTTCTCACGACGTAAATCAATAATCTCCTGAACACGTGGTGCCCATAATTTTCCTTCGCTGATAAGAGTCTGCACGACTTCACGGCGGTCATTCAAAAACATGTATAGTTGCACTTATGGGCTGATTTGGCAACACCACATTGTTATCCGGCACATCAATGCTGACATCATCAACCGGAGCTTCATCAGCATCCTCCTTCTCATCAACTTGAAGACCGTGATCCTCAACCTCTTCCTCTTCTACCAAATCGTTATTTACCATAGCATTGTCAAAGTCTTGCATTGTCATGTCGGTGCGGACAATATTTTCTGACAAGGTCAACGGATGTACCTACTCATATTCGGTGGTAATAGGTTTTCCACTGGAGTTGTGCTAATATCTTCTTCTGTATTTGGTATTCTTGCATGTGACTCGGCAGATGGTCTCAAACTCGGTGCGGGCCTTGGACTTTCAATAATAACTTGCCTAGTATTTGAAAGCCTCATTTGGTCAATATATAACTTCAATGCATTCCAACTACAATTTGGATCAAGTGTCCTACCAATCATGGACCTCAGAGAATTATCATTATCTACGGGAACCACCATGAAATACTGCCCTTCCCCTTTACCGGCAGCATAACGGGCTTTGATTTTGACACTCATTCCACCTCTATCCCAATTAGTGACTTCAAATATCTTATCTATTAGTTATGAGTACATAAAGTTGCGGAAGCCCAAATAATGACTGGTTCAACATCGGTATAACAATATCTAATCTTCGGATATTTAATTATTTCACCCCCAAAATATAACCAAATAGGGATATCATATTCCATACCTAAACATAAAGATTCAAACATATTCAAGTCATTAACTACTCATAAGCATAACATGAGAATACATATCAAACATATGGTTATAATAATACCTTCAAATTAGACCGTAGTGTGGATAGCTTGAAAATACGTCGTGGATGAGGAATGAGATGAGAGTGAGAGTGAGAAGGTAGGATATACGAAGTTTTAGAACACTCCAATAGTTGGGATTTTTTGATTTAGGGATCTAGGGTTTGTGGGTTGCGAAAGTGAAGAGAGAGAGAAGGGAGATCGGTTGATAGGGGAAGGAGAAGAGGGGGCTACTGATTAAAGGCAAGTGTGAAAATACAATAACTGATGTCGTTATTTAAAATAACGACATCAGTATATAGAATGTCGTTCTCTCAAAGAACGACATCTCTTATTCTATTTTCACACTTAATTTTTATCTCACAATTGAGACTACATGTTTCTTCAACTAAAATTAACAGATGCTGTTACTCCAAAAATTGGCATGAAAGTTTTTTGTAAAATAGATGCCGTTATTGGAAAAAATGACTTGGTAATAATCTATGATGTTTTTCCCAAAAACGTTTGTTGCTGACGTGTCCAAAATTGGGTCAGTTCGCTAATTGTTTTCGAAAGTGGGTCAGAGTGCCAAATATTTTCAAAAAGTGAGTCAGCACGGCAAAAAATTCGATCGAGAATTTTTTGTCGTACTGACCCACCTTTTGAAAATATTTAGGGGTTTGACCCACTCTCGAAAACAATTAGCGTTCTGATCCAGTTTTGGACACGTCAGCATAAGCCGTTATTGAAAATAACGACATAGGTTATTTATATGCCGTTATTTTCAATAATGGCATCATTTTAGATTTTTTTTTGCATGCCGTTATTTAGAGTAACAGCATCAGTATATTTTCCATACGAGCGTAAATTTTTTGACTTGGAAAAAATTCTAAGTATTGAAACAGCTTATAAATAATGCCGTTATCCCAAAGAACGTTATTCGAATTACTGATACCGTTATTAAAAATAACGGCATCAGTTATAATAAAAGAACTGTTGCATTTATTTGGAACAGCGGTAACAGTCCATTTTATACCTTATTCCTTGTTGTCACCTCTAACTGTTTGGAACAGGGTCAGTACAGCAAATCTGAAGTGAGAGGGTTACAGCTTATTCCTTCAATTTTTGTCACCTGTAACTGTTACTTGCTATATGTTTGCTTCAGTAAACTTTCTTTTATAAACTGTGGAAATCAGCATAAATACTGCGTTGGGCAGGTCGAGGATTGTCACTGCAATAGCAAAATGCCTTTGTATTGAGCATGGACTACTTCTTTCGTTCTGAGAATCTGACACCTTAGTTATAGCCTTGTTTTTCTGTGAACTTATTGTGGGTGTTTCTTTGGGCTGCAAGTCTATGGCTTGTCCCAATCCTCGATCTGTTTTGTTCGGTTGGCTAAAACTTGTTGAATTTAGCCTTTTAATCCAAAAGGAGGTTTGTTGCCCAACTGAAGCGAGCTGTTTCACCGTGTATGGTTACCATGTCCCAATCCAAACAAACAAGAAATTTGAAGGTGGAAGCTTCAAAGATGAAAAAATAAAATGCAAGATCCTATTTTTTTCTGTGCAAGATTTGCTTATTGTTTTATTCCACCTTTTACCTCAAAAAAAATAAAAGATTTGCTTATTGAATTGAAAGCTATGCTACTCTAGTATACTTGTTTATAGATGTTTATTTAGGGGTGTAAAATGAACAGGACGGTCCGTCGTCCATCCGAGTCCGGCTCGAGAAATGACATGACCGTGGACTGTCCGAACAGTTATACGAACCGAACATGAACAAATTATTAAGACCGATGTTTTACCGAACTCAAGCCGGACATAAGTCCGTCTGAGTATTATTGCGGTCTGATGTTTTACCGAACCGAATTCAGACTATAAAAATATTGTACGACCTGGACCGAACCGATATAAGCCCGTCTGAAAAGAATTTCGGTCCGAGCTTGTGTTGGATATATTAGTATATTCTCTCTATATAAATATAGCACGTGCATATGTGTAACACGTGTAATGAACGTACAATTGATTGGATATTGGAACGCGGGTTTGTGGGCTTATAACCCGATACCCAAACCAGTATTTAGGAATAAATACTGGCTTGTGATAGCAGTCTAGGTATTTCCAATTTTGATACCTAGGGTGAATATCTCAAGCAACTTAGATCTAGAGATAAACCCTAATTTCCCACTTGTTAATTTCTCACAAAATCTAACAATCTTGAGATATTATAATCAATTTTGTGAGATTAATAACGAACCTTTGTTGGATCTCGTCGGATACAATCGCAGCCCGCACCGTCGCTGACCATCGACGACCCCCCCCCCCCCCCCCCGCCCCGTCTGTTTCGATCGCAGCCCGCACCGTCGCTGACCATCGACGACCCCCCCGTCGGTTCGATCGCAGCCCGTCCCTTCCTCCTCTGTCGACTCGCCACCTGCTGTCGACCACGGTCGAGGTGTCGACCTGAGTTTCCAGTGAGATTCGAAGTCGCCAGCGACCAGCGAACCTCTCATCCCCTCCTTTTCCTATCGCAGTGGACGGCGATCGCATCTCAGGCACCGACTACGAGATCCTCCCTCTTCTTCACCATTCAACAGATTGGGTCTTGTGTGGAACCCTAATTGAAGAAGACATTGAAGAGAAATTTTGTATCTCATAAAGATCTGATTGGGTCTGTGTGGAACCCTAATTTGAAGAAGACAGTGAAGGGATTTTGTATCTCATTATCAGATCTGTTGAGACGCACACAAGGTGTTTGATGCTGGGTCTCTTTGGCGCAGAATAGTTTGTTGTTTGGATTTGTTCCCAACAGACATGAGTCTAATCAATTGAAGGGGAAGAGATGGCGAAAGATAAGTTCTTTAATTTCCTCGTATTAAATTCCTGTTAAATATTTTGCTATGTGCTGGAAGTTCAAAACACTCGTTCTAAAATTATGTTTTGAATTATAGAATTACTATGATGCTAAGTGGTTAAGTTCAAGACTGTATTAATCACTTGTTTAAATTAAATACAAGTTGAACAGTTATTGTGGCTATGTGCTAAAACACAATATCTATTTTGATAAGTTAAACTGTATGTTGACTAAAAAATTCGGATCTCCAATTAAATTGTTGCTAGAATTTGATTGTGCTAATAATTTGTTTAATTGGCTAATCTTTAACAATTTGATGAATGTAGGAACTTTAATGTTACCTACAAATTGTGTATGTTGGAGACGATGGATTTGCATCATGGTATGATAAGTCTGCACTACGCAGGCTTCTCCATCGAATTTGGAAAAACACTTCTAACTTGAAGTGTCGGTATGATCTACTTTAATTTTCTCAGTATTTTTCATGTGATGAATGTGTTAACGTTTTGTGCGTTTAATCATATGATTGAGAGTTTTAGATCATAGTTATTCTCGCTCTGGAAAACTAGCATGTTTAGGGTTGTTAAGTGTTTTATCATACTATGTGTATAGATATTTTGATAAATCCATTGTTTGCAGTTTGTGTGAGATTACATATTTGCTTCTCTAAAATTTAAAATAAAATAAAATTGTATAAGATGTATAACAAATGTTTGTAACTTAGGAGAGAGCATCTCTTAATGTAGAATATGAATCTACTAGTTACGTTTTGTTCCTTCTCGTTCATTGTACTGTGTGTGCAAAGTTGAATTATAATATGTTAATTATTATCTCATTTAGCGTTATGAAGATGATGAAGAACGAATAAAAGAAAGAACTCTTTGCTCAATGTGTTTGAGCTAGTGGACATTGTTAGAACCATTAGAGAAAGCAAATAATTTTTGGAAAATGTGATAGAGTAATTTTGTATTAACTCTTATAAAGTGCATATATTGTCAATCGTATGTATAAGTTGAGTTTAACAAATGAAACAATTAATAATAATAGTTCTAATTGTGTTCTTGAACATAGCATAATTGGCTAAGATTTGAGAACTATATATTCAGTTGTTTGTAAGGAAATGTGATCTAATTATCAAAACTGTGGGAAAATGGAGTTAAAAGCTATTAAGTCAAAGCTTTAACATTCAAGTTGTTTTGAAATTTAGAATCACTATGAACTATATATTAAATTGTTTGTCCTTGTTAAAACTCATAACTCTACTCAATGATACTCCATTAAACTATGACAAATATGAAAGTTGTGCTCAGATTATGATCACTAGAAAATCATTTAGTATGGTCTCTAGGAGCACACAACTTCTTGAGTCAATACATTCTGATATTTGTGATCTCAGTAGCTTTGTGACTAAATGAGACGATTGTTGGTCAGAAGTATTTAATCGCTTTTGTAGATGATTAATATAAGTCTGTCATATATATGAAGAATGAAGCACTTGTTATTCTTAATGAATTAAAAATCATAGTTAAATGCTAAAAATCAAGGGTTCAGATTTAATAGAGGTGGTGAATATGTTTTAACAACTTTAGAGAAGTTTGCATTGGGCATAATCTCTAGAGCACTCTACTTACAACAGTCAAACGGTATTGATAAAAGTTAGAATCAAACACTTAGTGAAATGTTGAATTCTATATTATTGACTGTTGTTTGTCTTGTGTAATTATCAGTGATGTTGTATTGTTAATCATATCTCTAATGTGTTACTACACTCTAAATTGAATACACCTTGTAAATCATGGTATGAAAACACAAATAATTTTGTTAAAGTGAAAATTTGTATTGTGATACATTTGTTAGAGTACATGATCCTAGAAGGCCTAAAGTAGGACCTACAACAAATATTTGTGTGCTTAGAAAGTGCAGAATGTAGCTCTGTGGACAGATGTTGGATCTATCTAATTTGTGTTAGAAGAATCTAGACTTGCAAAGTTCTTTGAAGATATGTTCATCAAAGATAAATGTATGAAATAATCTAGTCCTACAGACATGTTCAATGATTCACAGTTGGAATCAAGAACCAGCCTTACTGACACTTGAAAACTTGAATAACAAATGAGCTAAGAAGAGTCTTTAGAAGACAATGAGATGATTCTGTGTCATACAATAATACTTTAATTTAGTTGATCTGCCGAAAAGGGCTAAAACTATAGTAAGTAAGTGGGGTTTTGTAGAAGAAACTTAATTTTGATTGTTCAGTAGCAATTTTAATGCTTTTTAGTAGCTAACAGATTGACTGAGAAAAATGGGGTAGATTTATTTGATGTCTACTCACATGTTTGTCATGTTGCTACAATAAGTATTCTTCTTACCCTTACATCTATTGAAAATTTCGTCATTCATAAAGGATAATTAAAAGGCTTTGTACTTGATGTTTTGTACTGAACAGTTTTGTACTGGAAAATTTTGAACTAATATGTTTAGTGAACAAGATTTACAATATAGTAAAATCATTGTATGTTCTTAAAATATGTATAGCCAACAAATAAATAATTTGACAATTTTTTGAAAGAGCCTAGTATAAGAATCAAGTAATTCAGATCAGTGCCTTCAACTATGGTGTGTCAAATATAGTGGCTATTATTTGCTTGTTCTGTTGACATGCAAGTTCTTGGAAGTGACATCTCTATTATAAATGAAGTTAAAATTATGCTATCCAAAGAATTCAACACGAAAACCTAGGTACTGTGGATACCATAGGTATAAGGGTGAGTTTTCAGTTGGCAAGGGATAACTCTTAGCCAAACTCATCAAATCAAAATGCGTTTCAAAAGTGGGGATATAGTGATTGAAAGTGTGTTTTGAAACATCTTATGATTATGATAAAAGGTTGACACCTAATGCTGGTGCAACTATGAGACAGGTAGATCATTCTAAAGAAATTGACAGTCTCATGTATACAGAGATCTGCACTAGAATAGACATAGCCTTTGAGCTAGGTATGATCTGCAGATTCACTAATAATCCCATACACATTTGAGTGCCCTTAAGAGGCAAATTAGATACCTGAGTGGTATTCAAGAGTTTGCTTTGTGCTACTCTAGTCATTCTTCGAATGAATGACTGACCTGATGCATTATGATGCTCAGAATTTAGTGAAAGTCGATAACTAGTAGATATGTGTTTACACTAGGAGGAACAGAAATGTTATGGAAACAAAAAGCAAACAGGCACTGTGCTATCATCCATGAAATCAGACCTCTATGTGTAATCCTCTGCAGGGGAAAATGCTGAGTAGATTGAAGAAATTGTTGCTAGTTATCCATTAAGAAGTTTAAGTAACTCTCTAATTTTGTTATGCGACTATCAAGCTACAATGCACTGTAGCTCATAACTCACTCTATAATAGTAAGAGGAGTATATTAAGGCTGAAAGAAGCCTAGTTGAACTTTCTCATAGATAAAGTGCAATTGCGACAAGTATGGCTAATGTTCTTGCTAAGAGACTTGAAAGTGATCTAATTATCAAAACTGTGGGCGAAAGTGGAGTTAAAAGCTATTGAGTAAAAAGCTTTAACATCCAAGTTGTTTTGAAATTTAGAATCTAATTGGAGCCATAGAGAAATTCAAACTTAAGCATCAATTTTAGGCAGTTGACATGTTTTAGATAATTTTGATGATTCGACATAAATTCCACAAATATATAATGTCATTCCAATTTTGATGGTATTATATATCTAGGAATTTACTTAGAATAATCATATTATTCCAATACGAAACATGAAAACTTGTCGATGTGTTTCCGATGATTAAATTGTCCTAAATATCATTCCAATTTTGATGATATGTCTTTTATGGTTACATGTTTCATTCCAATTTTGATGATTCAATGTTAAACCATGATTGAAACGGCAGTCTTTTCATTCCAATATGAAACATGGTATGGTTCTTGTGTAGAAACTGTAAAGTTCATGTACTTTACTTATTAAAGATACTTGATTGTGATGTTTGCGTTACATTTTTGCTAAGCTAATTATGAATTGTACTAAGTTCTTTTGTGGAACTAGATACTTTGTGAAATATGTTGGAATTCTTAGAGATGTGTCTCTTGATATTCTTGTTTTCAATAAGCTAGCAAAGATGGAGGAGTTGAATCTGTCAACATAGATTTCAAAAATAATGATTTGCTCAAAATGGAGGAGTAAACATAAAGCAGTGTGCAAGGATAGAATTTCAATTTATTTCTTTTGAGAATAAATTAGTCACTTGCTTGGTAAAACTTCTGTTGAGTTTAAGACTCTTGTGTTCATGAGCTTAAAACTCATATTTTGTTCTTGAAGTTTATTTGCTTTGTTTGATTTTGAAACTATGACAGATTATTCCAGTTGGTTTAGACTTTGTGAACTATTCTGAATTGGATATGGTTTGAAACTATTTAATTATATTGGTTTAGTCTTAATTGAACTATTCAGTTTATAATTCTGTTGGTTCTCATGAAACCATACTTTTATGATGCTTTTCCTTTTATGGACTGCTATCAGCCAGTCAGTTGTATACTGATCTGATGAGATAATCCTGTACTTTATATATTGAGAATATAGGAGAAGATTGTTGGATATATTAGTATATTCTCTCTTTATAAATATAGCACGTGCATATGTGTAACACGTGTAATGAACGTACAATTGATTGGATATTGGAACGCGGGTTTGTGGGCTTATAACCCGATACCCAAACCAGTATTTAGGAATAAATACTGGCTTGTGATAGCAGTCTAGGTATTTCCAATTTTGATACCTAGGGTGAATATCTCAAGCAACTTAGATCTAGAGATAAACCCTAATTTCTCACTTGTTAATTTCTCACAAAATCTAACCGCTTGAACATATAGTTGTCCGTTTCCGTTAGGTCCCGGTCCCGTCTGGTCCGATTTACAACTCAATGGTTATTGAATGCAAAAAAAATGTTGAAAGGCCAACACTAGCATAATAACTAAGTTCAAAGGGTAAAATCTTACCAACCACATCTAAAATAGCGATAAGTTTCTTATAAAGCATATACATTCACTGAACACAAAACAAAACAAAAATTACTCGTAAATCTTACTAAACACATGTAATACAATATATAAGAAAAAATATCTTACACTTACATAGGCAACCAAAATATGACTCCCATATAAGACCAATTGTTATTTTAAGTATGACAGTAATCATCAAATAAACAAGGAAATCAAGAAAAATGTGAAAGCTTTAACAAGAAGTAAAGACAAATGAATATATAAATAAATAAATAAATAAATAAAGAGAAATGATAGCAATTTAAATATCACTCTATTTGTTATAAGGAAGAATGACCTAATGACACCTGAAGTTTATAGAGATTACTTATACACACCTAAAGTTTCTATAATACCACAATAGTACCCAGACTTCTATTATTTGGATTTAAAAACCCCCACCGTTAATTTTTCAATTAATTTAGTAGAATATTCCTGAAATATAGTCCTTAACGGGTTTAAACCCGTTAAGAGGAACGTGAAAAGAACAAAATACCTTCTAATATAATTTTAATCCCTCTTCACCCAACCCTCTGTCTCCCTCTCTCTCTCTCTCTCATTTCTCCCCTCCCAATTCCGTCGAAATCTACCCTCGCCGTCCCCCCCGACCAGCCCCGCTATCCTCACACCACCCACACCCCTCCTTCCTCCACCTCTCCAACTCCTCCGCCCTATCTGGTAGGTGGAAGCAGTGGTAGTTTGGGACCGAAATGGGAGGAGGTTTCGGTGGAAATGGGGAAGCTGGCCTGGGATACGAGAAGAGCGCGCACAGAGGCAGAGGTGCAAGGCCAAGTGGTAGAACATGAACCAAGTATTACAGTGTTTGGGACAGGGAGGGAGTGCAATAAGGATGCTCGGTTTAGGTATTTTCGGCAGCTGGGTGATTTGGACAATGGTGTGGTTGAGCCTGCCTGGGCCTCATTTGGATGTCAGCGTGAATTCGGAGGCTGACTCAGTTGGCCATGTTTGCAGCAGTGGTTGGTTGCGCTGGTAGAGCCTGAGCCTAAGCAGCAGCCGTACAGGAGGAAGCTGGAGAGCAGGAGATGGAATAGGTGACAGGTGATTAGTGGTAATGGTGTGGACGTCCAGGAGGGAGGGTAGTGGAGATGAATCTTGGTGATTTTTGGGAGGCTACCAGGTGACTCTGTATGTAAAGAAAGCTATTTTGCGCATGAAATGCAATTGCGCTCGGGAATTGACAAATTTCATTGGTGCCTGCAGAGGTGTTAGAAGTGCTAGTAGATCGCAAACAAACTGTGAGATAGTGGTGTAGGATGATATATGATGATATAGGGTGTGATTTTATAATGTGCTCATCGCTTATATCTCTATGTGATGGTTGTTTGGTATGTTCTATGTTCTTTAGCTAGGCTTGGTGAAAGTATAGTTTGGGTTGAAGATGGCAGCAGAAGTTTGCGGTTGCAGGAATTAAGCATTTGTTTAGGTTTTCTGTTTTGTATTTTGGGGTGTATATCTGGTGGTTAAACTATAAATCTAACTTTATGTTAGGATCGGAGGAGGAGATGAATCTTGATGATTTCGGGAAGCTACGCTACATGAAGAAGATGTGTGTATTTGTTTTGCTGCTGAGATGCGATTGCTCGGGGAATTGACAGGTTTCAGTTGGTGTTAAGAACTACTGACAGTTTACAAACTATGAGCTAGTAGTATGAATGAATGATATATGAAATAAGACAGAATGCTAGAAATATTTTGTAATCCACTGTAAATGGATTGTACAGGGTTCCTTATTATCTGTTATTAGGCAGATTATAGATTGTGCTCAGATGCTAATAGTTTACGGTTGCAGGAAGTAGGGGTGGACAACTATTATCCGAACCGATCAATCCGAACCAATCCAACCCGAACCGATCGGTTTTTAACCGAAACAATTGGGGGTTTGGGTTGGTTCGGTTCTTGATCTTCAATAACCAATTGGACCGGATCGGTTGTTGGATGGAGCTTTCAAATAACCGATAAAAACGAACCGATCGTACCTCTATGCATTAGTCCATAAAAATTATAGTTCTCCTTTGATTTCTTGAATATACAAACAATCATTTCTCATTTTCTTGGAGATACAAACTCTCCTTTAATTTCTTTAATACAAACTGGGCAGTTGTTCTACCTCTGTTTTGATTCTCTATAATCATGTGTGTTATGTTGTTGACAAATGCTTGATTTACAGTGTGGCTCAGCTTAATAGAATAATGAAGTTGATGTAATATTTAGTAGTTACTTTAATCAAGCCAAGCATAAATTATTTTCTAAATCTTTTTTATTGTACCTGAAATTCAATTAGCTATGGTTATTGATATTTCTTTTATGAGAATAAACTAAGATTGCAGAAGTATGCAAGTGCAAAAGCAATGTTTCTCACCCATTTAAACGTCATCATCTCAAACAGTTAATGTAAAATTCATTAGTAACTTGTGGTTTTATGAATCTTCATTTTAAATTCATTTCTAAACAACAAATAGCAGGTTATTTCTTAAGTTTGATTGAAGTTGATCTTTTAAATTTCAACAAAATTGTGAATGATGTTGGAGGTGAAAAGTAGCATGCCAAACCGACCATCCAATTTAATCCAAACCGAGCTTAATCGGCTTGGATGGAAACTGTTGCCGCTAAATTTGGTATGGGAGCAAACAGATGAATTTGTGGATTCTTAGGAAAATTGAATAGTAAACCTGTATACCTGTTCCGTCGAGGTTTGACCGTCGCTCCCGCCGTACACCTGCAAAAAGTGCGAGACACCGGGGTTGTTCCCGGCGACGCACCCTCCGACGCTCAAGTCAGTAATCTAGGAAGACTATGAATGAGCGCAAAAACTGGTGAAAGAATGATTACCTCTTAATGGGGATGGGCGGGGGGTATTTATAGGCATCTTAGGGAACAGATTAGGCATGTAATTCCTGTGTGCAGATAAGAAATGTAATCCCTAATCCCCAGTGGGAGGATAGATATGAATCAGGGCCGTTGATTAATGTTAATCAGAAACCCTAATTCTATCCTGTTGGACCGGGTTTGTTGCGGGTTGAAACCCGCACCCAGTTGAAGTGGATCCGTTCGAGGGTTATTGGGTCTGTGAGAAGGAGACCCAGTACCCGCTTCTGGCCCGTTTGTAAGTGAAATTACTGTCTTACCCCCGGACTTCAGGATTCGTGCCCGATTTGGGCGGTCTCGATTAAACCCCTATTTTTAGCCATATCACGAGCCCCCCACTCCTAAAGGCTGAGAGCAGTCAGTCTTTGAGGAGTAGTTTGACTGTTTTAGTGGCTAGTGGGGTTGTATCGGAGTCCGAATGGGTGTTTTTGAATCCCGAAGTAGGTGGTAAGGTAACTTCTTCTTCTTTTTTGAAGCCATATGGTGAATTGAGTTTTTATCTATTTTTTTGGGGCTATTTATTTAATTTTGCGATGTGTTGACTAATCGTTCGGGGGTCTTGGCTGTATATTCTAGGCAATAATTGTTCGTTCGGAGGCTCAAAAATATCCCCCGAATTTTTAATTATTTCCTAGAATTTTTAGCTAATTTTCCCGAATTTTTAGCAATTTTTCGCAATTTTTAAATAAATAAAATGATTTAAATAAATAAGAATCGATTTTTTAATACTTATTTATGACGTGGCGTCATCTGAACCCTCGATCAGGGCGGAGCGCGAACTTCAGAACGATCAGACGGTCCCTGCTCCTCGGTAAGCTTTTTTGCCGTATACGAGGGTCGGTACCTCGGCGCCTCGGCTCGGAGGGCCAGCGCTTCGGCTCGGAGGATCCGAGATGCGTGGCATCATCTGGGCCGTCCATCTCAGCGCGGACCTCCAAAAAATGCTATCTTGTCGTTTAGCGGACGTGGCCAAATCTGGGCCGTCCATCATGACGAGCGCGCTTTTTCACAAGATCCAACGGCTGATATGGGTCGGTGTGATTTTTTGCCATATACGAGGGTCGGTACCTCGGCACCTCGGCTCGGAGGACCAGCGCTTCGGTTCGGAGGGTCAGCGCTTCGGCTCGGAGGATCCGAGGTGCGTGGCATCATCTGGGCCGTCCATCTCAGCGCGGATCTCCATAAAACGCTATCTTGTCGTTTAGTGGACGTGGCCAAATCTGAACCGTCCAACAGATTCTGTCGCGAATTTTGGAGAGATCCGACGGTGACTTCGCCTCGGGTTGATTTTTCTTCATATACGAGGGTCGGTACCTCGTCATCTCGGCTCGGCGGATCAGGGCTGGTGGCCGAGGTGCTGAGTTGGCTGTTTTAGGGGAAGCGTTTCTTGAAGGTTTCACTCTTCCGCACCCAATAGCTCGGCTGCTCGGCTAAGCTGTTCGGTAGCTCGGCTGAGCGGGCCGATGGCAGGCAGCTCGGAAGGTACGCGTGGCTGGATCTGGGCCGTTCATCATGGCGCGCATCACGAGGATGGGGTTCAGATCACGAGAAAATGTTATCTTGTCGTTTCGTGGGCGTGGCGCAATCTGAACCGTCCATCAGATTTTGTCGCGAATTTTGGAGAGATCCGACGGTGACTTCGCCTCGGGATGATTTTTCGCCATATACGAGGGTCGGTACCTCGTCATCTCGGCTCGGCGCATCAGGGCAGTTTGGCCGAGGTGCTGAGTTGGCTGTTTTGAAGGAAATGTCTTGAGGGTTCCACCCTTCCGTGCCTAGTAGCTCGGCTGCTCGGCTAAGCTGTTCGGTAGCTCGGCTGAGCGGGCCGATGGCAGGCAGCTCGGAAGGTACGCGTGGCTGGATCTGGGCCGTTCATTATGGCGCGCATCACGAGGATGGGGTTCAGATCACGAGAAAACGTTATCTTGTCGTTTTGTGGGCGTAGCGCAATTTGAACCGTCCATCAGATTTTGTCGCGAATTTTGGAGAGATCCGATGGTGACTTCGCCTCGGGATGATTTTTCGCCATATACGAGGGTCGGTACCTCGTCATCTCGGCTCGGCGCATCAGGGCTGTTTGGCCGAGGTGCTGAGTTGGCTGTTTTGAAGGAAATGTCTTGAGGGTTCCACCCTTCCGTGCCTAGTAGCTCGGCTGCTCGGCTAAGCTGTTCGGTAGCTCGGCTGAGCGGGCCGATGGCAGGCAGCTCGGAAGGTACGCGTGGCTGGATCTGGGCCGTTCATTATGGCGCGCATCACGAGGATGGGGTTCAGATCACGAGAAAACGTTATCTTGTTGTTTTGTGGGCGTGGCGCAATCTGAACCGTCCATCAGATTTTGTCGCGGATTTTGGAGAGATCCGATGGTGACTTCGCCTCGGGATGATTTTTCGCCATATACGAGGGTCGGTACCTCGTCATCTCGGCTCGGCGCATCAGGGCTGTTTGGCCGAGGTGCTGAGTTGGCTATTTTGAAGGAAATGTCTTGAGGGTTCCACCCTTTCGTGCCTAGTAGCTCGGCTGCTCGGCTAAGCTGTTCGGTAGCTCGGCTGAGCGGGCCGATGGCAGGCAGCTCGGAAGGTACGCGTGGCTGGATCTGGGCCGTTCATTATGGCGCGCATCACGAGGATGGGGTTCAGATCACGAGAAAACGTTATCTTGTCGTTTTGTGGGCGTGGCGCAATCTGAACCGTCCATCAGATTTTGTCGCGGATTTTGGAGAGATCCGATGGTGACTTCGCCTCGGGATGATTTTTTGCCATATACGAGGGTCGGTACCTCGTCATCTCGGCTCGGCGGATCAGGGCTGGTGGCCGAGGCGCTGAGTTGGCTGTTTTGGGGGAAGCGTTTCTTGAAGGTTCCACTCTTCCGCACCCAATAGCTCGGCTGCTCGGCTAAGCTGTTCGGTAGCTCGGCTGAGCGGGCCGATGGCAGGCAGCTCGGAAGGTACGCGTGGCTGGATCTGGGCCGTTCATCATGGCGCGCATCACGAGGATGGGGTTCAGATCACGAGAAAACGTTATCTTGTCGTTTTGTGGGCGTGGCACAATCTGAACCATCCATCAGATTTTGTCGCGAATTTTGGAGAGATCCGACGGTGACTTCGCCTCGGGATGATTTTTGGCCATATACGAGGGTCGGTACCTCGTCATCTCGGCTCGGCGCATCAGGGCTGTTTGGCCGAGGTGCTGAGTTGGCTGTTTTGAAGGAAGCGTTTCTTGAAGGTTCCACTCTTCCGCACCCAATAGCTCGGCTGCTCGGCTAAGCTGTTCGGTAGCTCGGCTGAGCGGGCCGATGGCAGGCAGCTCGGAAGGTACGCGTGGCTGGATCTGGGCCGTTCATCATGGCGCGCATCACGAGGATGGGGTTCAGATCACGAGAAAACGTTATCTTGTCGTTTTGTGGGCGTGGCGCAATCTGAACCATCCATCAGATTTTGTCGCGAATTTTGGAGAGATCCGACGGTGACTTCGCCTCGGGATGATTTTTCACCATATACGAGGGTCGGTACCTCGTCATCTCGGCTCGGCGCATCAGGGCTGTTTGGCCGAGGTGCTGAGTTGGCTGTTTTGAGGAGGCGCAGTGGCTCGGTTGCTCAGCTAGGCTGCTCGATAGCTCGGCTTGGCAGACCGGTGGCCGAGTCGTTTACTTGGTGATTTGGGGAGCCCTTCAGTTCATCGAAACGTCGCAATTCTCCGCTTGGCGCTTTGAGCTTCATGGGCTTTTTACGTTTCCCAAGGAGGCCCAACATTTTAGGGGTTATAAGTTTTCACCCCCCCCACTCTCAAGCTCATTTCTTACTCTTTACTCTCAAGTCTTCACTTTTGTTCTCTAAGTTCTCTGCTAGCGGCGACTTTCGCTCCAAGGCGTTGCTGTTAGCTGTCGCGTGGGCCAGGCAATTTCCGGCGAACGCATTCCGACCGTGAACGTCACTTCAAAGGTCAGTTTACTTAGTCTAAGCCTTTTTTCTAGAGATGTCACGAGTGAACTCGGGGAGTGGGGCCTCGTCTTCGGGCGATGATGGCGCCGAGGAGAGGAGAAGGGCGAAAGTCCGGAGGAAGGGGAAGCAAGTCGCCGAACCGTCTGCAGCCGAGGCGAGGCAGGGGAAGAAGAAGAGGAGGGTGGAGACCCAGTCCCCCGTGGTTGAGGTGGTGGTGCAAAACCCGAAGCAAGCTCCCGAGATGGGACGATATCCTTCTGTCCTGTCCGGGCATTCGGGGGTTCGACAGTACGAGGGCGATCTTTTGGAGAAGGCGATCTATGGGAAGTCGAAGATCGTCGAGGAACCTAACCCGGCCCTTCCCACCGAAGCCGAAGAGCTCATCTCGGTGTTGTCCGAGAAGGATCTACTTCGGATAAGAAAGGCCTTCGTCATCCCTCCGGAGTACAAACTGATACTCCCCGGTCCCGGGATGCGAGCGAATTCCAAGCTGTCTTCGTCGGATATGTGCATGTTCGACATCGACTCCTTGAATGCCGGGCTACGTTTCCCGCTGCATCCTTTCATCCTTCAGCTCCTCGGCTGGTTCTGCCTCGCGCCGACCCAGTTCATGCCGAACACATGGCGTCATGTGAACGCCTTCTTGCTCCAGTGCTACCGAGCCGAAGTAGAGCCGGATCTAACGGTCTTCCGAGGAATGTATCGGATAAACAGACAGCACAGGATGGAGTATTGGTACTATTTGGGGCCGAGGAAGGGTGTTAGGATTATAGAAAACCCCGACTCGATTAAGGGTTGGAAAGAGAAGTATTTTATAATAAGGGGCGAGGTGATTCGGCATATTCCGACCCGGTGGAAGGTGGAGGTGCCGAAATTTGCGCGGGCCGACCCTGTATTATCCGAGGCCGAGGAGGAGGTGGCAAGGAAGATAATAGCACTTCCGCTGTTGAGTTGGAGGGAGTTGACGGAGGAGGTGTTGTTCGGGTCCGGCCTAAGCCCCATCGACCCGAGTATGCTCCTGACATCTCATTTATTTTTGTTTTTCAAGTCTTTAGTTCGTCTTGTTGATTTGTTTTTGTTGTCCGATGCAGAAGCGATGAAGATTGATTTCAACGCTATGATGGCCGATAGGTCCAAGTTG
Organism: Hemerocallis citrina; assembly: GCA_017893485.1. Taxonomy (NCBI): domain Eukaryota; kingdom Viridiplantae; phylum Streptophyta; class Magnoliopsida; order Asparagales; family Asphodelaceae; genus Hemerocallis; species Hemerocallis citrina. The sequence continues at coordinate 177,704,657 of CM030367.1, forward strand.
GCTGGGGGCAGGAAGAGGAAGAGGGCGACCGAGGCTGCTTCGTCGACTCCGCAGCCCACTGTCGCCTCTACCACCACCCCGCCTCCTCCGGCCACCGAGGTGCCTTCGGAGGTGGTTGTTGTCGAGGAGGCTTCGATCCCTGTCGCCCCGACCGTGATTGAGGGGGCCTTTGACGTTAACGCGGCGCTGGCGCTCGAGGCTCCTCCGTTGACTAAGGCGGCCGAGGAAATCCTGACCGAACAGCACAAACAGTTGTTTGTGCCGAACTGACGGGTGAGGAATCATGACGGATTCCTCGGCAACTCGCAGATGTCAGTGCAGGTCGTCAAGCACTTGGCGACCCCGAAGGACAGAGCCGCGCTGAAGGCGGGGACAGTCGGCGACGACACCTATGAAGTCGCTCGGTCGCTCGTTTCGGTAAGTGTCTTCTTGCGAATTTCTTAAGTTTTTTGTTCGGCTTGCGCATAATTCTGATTGCTGTCTTTGTAGGCCACCTGCCACTTCGGCCACCTTCTCGAGACATTCGCCGAGCAGGAGAAGGAGCTGAGGGCCGCCAGCGACATAGACAGGTCGGCAAAGGTTAGGGCGGTCAAGGAGCTCGAGGCCGAGCAGAGGAGAGCCGAGGCCTTGGAAGTCCGGGTGGCCGACCTTGTTGCCGACCTGGAGAAAGCCAAGGGGCGCTTCGAGGCAGAGTCTGCCAAGGTCGCCAAGGCCACCGAGGAGCTGGCTGCGGCGATGAAGTCCTTGGCCGATGAGAAGGCGGAGAAGGAGGCCTTGGCGACGAAGATCAGGGCCGAGGTGGAGAAGGAGGTCGAGGCCGAGGCGAAGAAGCACATGGCCGAGAACATGGAGCAGTCTTATCAAACGGCGCTCGATCATGTCCAAGAACGGATCCCTGGCTTCGAGCGGGTCGGCTACCGACTGTGGCCAAGGTCGTCTTCAGGTGACGAGGGGGAGGAAGGTGAAGGCGACGAGACCGAAGGTGAAGACGAGGAGGAGGAGACCGACCGACCGGTGGCGGACGGCCAGGTCGAGGGGAGGATCGAGGGGCCATCTGTCAATGCGCCCGTGGTCGAAGCGGCGACGCAGGTGGACCCCTGATCCCCTCGTTAAATTTTGTGTAGTTTTCGTTGTGGTTTTTCTTTCGAGCATTGTAATGCCTTTTGCGGACTGGCCACCGCTTTTAATGAATGAAAAATATTTTGACTTCGAAATTTTTGTCTAAGTGTTTGGTTCGGCAATATAGTACTTCAACGCTATCCCTTTCTCATTTCAGATTGCCGAGCAGACTCTTATCACCTCGGCTAATCGGCGCCGAGCCGAGTTGTTTAAGCGATCTCTGGAGGATCGTCTCGAGGGTGAGGTTCACCTGACGAGGAGGATACTTCACAACTTAGAGATTAGGCATAGCGAGGCGTTGGCTGAACTGCACCATCTACGGATAGTTGAGGCCGAACTATCTGCTAAGGAGGAGGAACTGGCGCGAGTTTCGGCCGAACGAGATGACTTTGCGAAGAAGGTTGAACAGCTGCAAAGGGTAACGGTCGACAAGAGCATCGAGGTGACCCACTTGCGCCGTGTCATATCCGACAGCGCCGAGTACCCCGGTTCGGCGAAACTTCCTCGGTTTAAAGTGATAGTAAAGGATGACACACTGAAGGATCGGATCGTCGAACTGGAGGAAGAGGTCGCTCGGCTCAAGCCTCAGCCGGTGAGGGCTAACGTCCGGAGCACCTCGTGCACTTGCGAAGAGATCGAGCGAGGGATCACGTTCTACCAAGCGGCGAGCCGGACTCCTATCGTAGGCAGGTCAGCAGTCGACGCCCAAAGCGGTGTAGCGGTGTCTTCAAGCGGTGCTTCGGTTGGAGCAACTGTCAGGGTCAGCGGCGAGGAGGCGTCTCGGTTCGTTGGACTGGAGACGAGCTCGGAGGTCAGGAAGCGCCGACCCAAAGTGTCACTGAACCGGAGCATACCCCTTCCTCGGAGGCAGTAAACGGGTCGTGCCTTGTTGTTGTAACCCATTTGCAAGCTTTTGTTGTTGTAATCCATTTTGTAATTTTATCCAAGTTATTAATAGTATTGGAGTTGTTTTATCCGAACTGTTCTCTGCTGTCTTTTTATTTGTGACCTAGTCGCGCTAACTAGGGTAGGCTCGAAATGAACCGCGAGGCAGGTGTTTGCATCGTCGAGCACCTTAGCCTCGAAACTCTCTTTTGCTGCATTTCTGAATCTTGCCCGGTCCCTTCAGATGCGGCTCGGTTCGGCTGCTAAGGCGCAGTTGTTTCTCAGCTGTGCCCACGTGGCCTGATCGTAGCTTGAAGACCGGAGTGACTTCTGCCGGGCGAAGTGAAGCGATCAGAGCCGTCTGATGATTGCACGAATCTTGAGGCGGGTCCAGTTCCCAAGAAAATGCTATCTTGTCGTTTTGTGGACACGTGGCTGAATTAGATCCGCTCATCACGCCCTAGCACACTTTCTGAGATGATCTGACGGTGGTTTCGTCTCGGGAGGTTTTTTCGCCATATACGAGGGTCGGTACCTCGTCCGTTCGGCTCGACAGTCGCGAGGCAAGTTGGGATGGCCATCTATCCCCGGCCCGTTTGAGGACGAGCCGGTGAGATAAAGTCGAGCCATAGGAGAGATCTGATCGTTAGATTAGTTTAAGGGTTGTGGGAGCAGTTCCGAATGGCGAGCTACTTCTAGTTAGCTTAGGAGCGAACTGGCGAAGTAGAATCGAGCCAAGTGTTGGACTCCGAATCATTCAACGGCTGCGGGAGCAATTTCGAACGACGATCTACTTCTGGCTCGTCTATGGGCGAGCCGAGAAAGAAGAGTCGAGCCGAGTGCTGGACTCCGAACCATCGTGAGGTTAGTTTAAGGGTTGCAGGAGCAGTTCCGAATGGCGAGCTACTTCTAGTTCGCTTAGGAGCGAACCGGCAAAGTAGAATCGAGCCAAGTGTTGGACTCCGAACCATTCAACGGCTGTGGGAGCAATTTCGAACGGCGATCTTCTCCTGGCTCGTCTATGGGCGAGCCGAGGAAGAAGAGTCGAGCCGAGTGCTGGACTCCGAACCATCGTGAGGTTAGTTTAAGGGTTGCAGGAGCAGTTCCGAATGGCGAGCTACTTCTAGTTCGCTTAGGAGCGAACATGCGAAGTAGAATCGAGCCAAGTGTTGGACTCCGAACCATTCAACGGCTGCGGGAGCAATTTCGAACGGCGATCTTCTCCTGGCTCGTCTATGGGCGAGCCGAGGAAGAAGAGTCGAGCCGAGTGCTGGACTCCGAACCATCGTGAGGTTAGTTTAAGGGTTGCAGGAGCAGTTCCGAATGGCGAGCTACTTCTAGTTCGCTTAGGAGCGAACATGCGAAGTAGAATCGAGCCAAGTGTTGGACTCCGAACCATTCAACGGCTGCGGGAGCAATTTCGAACGATGATCTTCTCCTGGCTCGTCTATGGGCGAGCCGAGGAAGAAGAGTCGAGCCGAGTGCTGGACTCCGAACCATCGTGAGATTGAGGAATTAAAAGCAGAGAGAGATAACAGTATCGAAAATATGGAAAACTTTATTTATTAATATCCAATGGTCGGCTGCTTCTAAAGTTGCTAGCCGTTATTTCAATGAAAAAATAAAGGAAAAATCACTACTAGTAACAGGAAGGGAATGGTTCAACATCTCGAGTTACTTAGAGAGGCGTAGTTGCTTTCACTCGGTATTTCAAAAGATGGTCGGCATTCCAAGTCCTGGGAATTTCTCTGCCTTCGAGATCTTCTAGCTTGTATGCACCGGGGCGGATCACTTTTGAGATCTTGTATGGTCCCTCCCAATTCGGGGCCAGTTTGCTTTTCTGTCCGGGGAATGAGATGGCCAATTTTCGGAGGACTAGGTCCCCTTCTTTGAGGTCCGTTGGGCGGACTCTTTTGTTGTATGCTAGCTCAATTCTTCTTCGGTAACTTTGTTGCCGTATAGCAGCTCTTTCCCGGATTTCGTCTATCAAGTCTAGGCTTGCTCTGAGCTCTCTGGCATTCTGCTCTTCTTCAAAAGCTATCAAACGAGGAGAGGGTATCCCAACTTCTAGGGGAATGAGGGCCTCGGACCCATAGGTGAGATTAAACGGGCTCTCGCCTGTTGGGGTTCGCTTCGTGGTGCGGTAGTTCCATAGCACGTTGGGCAGCTGATCGACCCACAAGCCCTTGGAGCACCTGTCTAGTCTCTTCTTGATGCCTGAGAGGATCTGTCGGTTGGCATTCTCGGCCTGGCCATTTGACTGGGGATGAGAGACGGAGGAGAAGCGGTGTTGTATGGCGAGGTCCTCACATAAGGCTCGGAAGGAAGCCCCAGTGAACTGCGTTCCGTTATCCGTAACTATGACCCGGGGAACGCCGAATCGGCAGATCACATTTTTCCAGAGGAATTGAACAACCCTATGCTCGGTGATTGTAGCCAGGGGCTCGGCCTCTATCCATTTCGAGAAATAGTCGACTGCCACGACTAGGAACTTTAACTGTCCGGGAGCTGGCGAAAATGGCCCCAGTAAATCCATCCCCCACATTGCGAAGGGGATCTGACTTGATAGGGAGGTGAGTGGTGCTTGTGGAAGGCGTCGGATGTCGGAGTACTTCTGGCAGGAGCTGCATTGCCGAACGTGTCGTTCAGCGTCCCGTAGGAGAGTGGGCCAGTAATACCCGTAGTTTAGCACTTTGCACGCTAGGGCTCTGGAGCCGGAATGGGCTCCGCCGATGCCCTCATGAAGTTCTTGCAGGGCGTAGTCGGCTTGCCTGGGGGAGAGGCACCTTAGGTAAGGCCGACCATCTACCTGGGTGAAGGAGCGTTTATATAGAATGCCTTCGATTAACATATAATGCTCGGCTCGGGTTCTTATCCTTCGTGCTTCCTTCGGATCCTGGGGGAGGAGTCCGTCTCTTAGAAATTCGATGAGGGGTTTCATCCAATTGTCTTCGAGGAGGACAGGCAATGTTTCGACGGAGTCGAGTTCATCGTCCTCTATGCTCGGCTTCAGGAGGACTTCTATCAAAACAGTCTGTTCAAGGCCTTGTAGGGAAGAGGAGGCTAATTTGGATAGGGCATCGGCCTGAGCATTTTCTTCTCTGGGGATCCTTTGGATGAGGGCCTCCTCGAACAGTGCCATGAGACTTTTGACTTTAGCCAAGTATTTGACCATCCTGTCATCGCGGGCTTCATATTCGCCGAGGACCTGATTGACGACCAACTGAGAGTCGCTGAAGATCCGTAGGCGTTGTGCCCCTGCATTTCGGGCCATCCCAAGGCTGGCTATGAGCGCCTCGTATTCAGCTTCGTTGTTCGAGGCTTTGAAGTTTATTCGGAGGGAGTATTGGAGGATAAAGTCATCTGGGCCTGCCAGAATGACCCCTGCCCCGCTTCCCTCGTTGCAAGAGGATCCGTCAACATAGACTGACCAGACGGGTGGCCCCTTCACTGTCTGGCTGGACTCGGGAATAGTAATTTCAACTATGAATTCGGCCAGTGCCTGCGCCTTAATCGCAGTCCGAGGCTGATAAGTTATATCATGTTGGCTCAGCTCGATTGACCACTTCATAAGGCGACCGGAAGTTTCGGGCTTGTGAAGAACCTGTTTCAGCGGCTGGTCGGTAAGAACGACCACCGAATGGGACTGAAAGTAGGGTCGAAGCTTTCTCGCGGCCATTACCAGGGCATAGGCTATTTTCTCAATCTTCGGGTACCGGAGCTCGGCGTCCCGAAGCACCTTGCTGACGTAGTAAATGGGCTTCTGAGCCCTTTCTTCTTCTCTGACTAAGACCGCACTAAGCGTCTGTTCGGAAGCTGCCAGGTAGAGGTAGAGTGGTTCGCCAGGTATTGGTTTGCTGAGAAGAGGTGGATTGACGAGGTAGCTTTTAAGCTGGTCGAAGGAGTCTTGTTGCTGCTGCCCCTACTCAAATCCTTTAGCCCCCCTGAGGGCTTTGAAGAACGGGAGGCACTTCTCCCCGGACTTCGACAGAAAGTGCCCTATGGCGGCTAGGCGACCAGTCAACCTCTGAACTTCTTTGACATTTCTAGGAGGGGCCATGTCCAATATGGCCTTGATCTTCTCCGGATTTGCTTCAATTCCTCGTTGGCTAACCATGAAGCCGAGGAACTTCCCCGACGAGATGCCAAACACACATTTGTTCGGGTTGAGTCTCATATTGTGCTTCCTCAAAACATCGAATGCTTCTTGGAGGTCAGCCACATGATCAACGCCTCGGATGCTTTTCACAAGCATGTCATCGACGTACACTTCCATGTTCCGGCCGATCTGGGCTTGGAAAACCTTGTTGACGAGGCGTTGGTATGTCGCCCCTGCATTCTTTAGGCCGAATGGCATGACTCTGTAGCAATAAAGGCCTTGGTCGGTCACAAAAGATGTCTTCGGGATATCCGGGGGGAACATTCTTATCTGATTGTAACCCGAGAAAGCGTCCATGAAGCTGAGGAGCTCATGTCCCGAGGTTGCGTCAATTAGAGTGTCGATGCTCGGCAGAGGGAAGGGAACTTTGGGGCAGGCCTTGTTGAGGTCGGTGAAATCAATACAAATTCTCCAAGTCCCATTGGGCTTCTTCACCATTATTACGTTTGCCAACCACTCAGGGTAGTTTACCTCCTGTATGAATCGGGCCTTCAGCAGCTTGTCTACCTCCTCCTTTATAGCGAGCTGTCGCTCGGGGGCGAACTTGCGCCTCTTCTGCTGAACCGGTTTGGACCCCGGATCAACGCTCAGGCAGTGGACCAAGAGTTCTTCGGAGATACCGGGCATGTCTACAGCTGACCATGCGAAGAGGTCTTGATTGCTTCGGATGCATTTTACGATATCTGAGTATAGGGCGGACGGCAGGGTCTTGCTAACAAAGAACTTGTGGGTCGGCTCTTGCTCAGAGAAGAGCACCTCCTCCAATTCGTCCACCGGCTCGGAAGTCGGCCGAGCGGCATCTTGGGGGATTTCCAGTGTTTCTAAGGAGAGGACGGGTCCGAGGGTAGAGGTCATATAACACTTGCGGGCCTGCTCCTGATTGCCCCTTACTTCTCCTACTCCGGCCCGAGTGGGGAATTTCATCTTGAGATGATAGGCAGAAAGGATGGCTTCGAGGGCGGCCAGACCGGGCCGACCCAAAATGACATTGTAGGCTGCTGGGACATCTACGACCATGAAGTCCATCGACTCCGTTCGGGTAGTAGGAGTTTTGCCAGCGGTTACGTTGAGGGTAATCACCCCTTCAATAGTCACTGGCACTCCCGTGAACCCGTGGAGTGTGTAACCGGCGGGTTTGAGTCTGTCCCGCGAGAGCTTCAGGCCTTTAAAAGCGTCGAGGAAGAGGATGTTGACGGAGCTGCCGTTGTCTACTAAGATCCTCTCCACTTTGAAGTTGGCCATGTGAAGACTGATGACGAGTGCGTCACAATGAGGGGTGCGGACACCCTCGAGATCTTCGTCAGAGAAGGTGACGGGCACTCCGAGGCCTTTGGGAGGAGGGGTGGTTCGGACTGAGTTGACTTCTCTGATAAATGCTTTCCGAGAGGAGTTCGAGGAGCCCCCTATTGGACCCCCATGGATGAGGTGGAGGACTCGCTCTTTCTCAAAGTCTGGCGTCTCTTCTCGTTCCGGACGCTTGTTAGCCCCCCGAGGCTGGGGAGGAAGTTCGGCTCGGTCCTTTCTTACAAACTTCGTCAGCTGCCCCCTCTGGATAAGGACTTCGATCTCATTTCTCAGAGCACGGCAATCGTTGGTATCATGCCCATGGTCCCGGTGATAGCGGCACCATTTCTCTCTATCTCTTCTCTTGGCGGGGGTGTTCATCCTCGGAGCAGGAGGCAAGACCCCTTCTTTTTCGACTTCCATGAAAATGGCGGAGATGTAAGTGGTGAGGGGAGTGAACTTCTCAAATCTAGGGGGAGGTCGGCGCTGGCCGGCATTATCCTTCTGGAGCTTCTTGGCTCCTTCTTCTTCCGTTCCCTTCCTCTTAAACCCGGAGGTAGACCCCTCCCAGTTGGGTTGTTGCTCGGCCTCTTCGGCCCGGATGTACTTTTCACTGCGAAGGAGGAGGTCCGAAAAGTTCTGTGGTGGCTTCTTGGCGAGGGAGGAGCGGAGGTTGGAATTGAGGACATTAGATTGAAATGCTGCCGTAGCGACCGACTGGTCGAGGGATGCTATGGACCTGGCTTCAGCTGTGAACCTCTTCACATAATCTCTAAGTTTTTCCCCCTTCTTCTGGTGGAGGTGCAATAGGGAGATGCTGGTCTTCTCAGCCCTTCGGCTGCTTACAAAATGGGTGACGAAAAGGGTTTCGAACTGCTCGAAGGAGAATATTGAGGCAGGGGCAAGGCGTGAGTACCATTCTCGAGCTGGACCCTTGAGAGTTGCGGGAAAGGTCTTGCAGAGGAGAGCGTCGGAAGCTTGATGGAGGAGCATCAGGGTCTTAAAGCTTTCGACGTGATCGACTGGGTCGGTCTCCCCGGTGTAGGTCTCAAATTGGGGAGGCTTGAAGCCGAACGGCACTGGTGCATCCACAATGGTTCGGGAGAATGGGGGTCGGCTAGGACGTAGGGTCCTCCCCCTAAGCTCCTCTTCTCGGTTTATCTGACCCAGGCGCCTTTCTACTTCGTGAAGACGGCGGTTCATGGTGTCATCTCTCCGACGGTAATCTGCCGAGCCTCGAGACTCGTCTTCGTATGAGGGAGAGCGAGGGCTGCGGCGATGGTAACTTCAGGAGCGACGAGGACTTGGGATACGCCGGGAGTTGGTAGGAGCAGGACGAGGAGATGGGGACCGTCGGCGAGGGCTTCGGACTGGAGGAGGGGACGGGACCTTTGGCTCATTAGGGTTTTGACGGAGGTTGAGAGCCTGCAGGACGGTCGCTTGGAACTGCTGGAATTCGGCACGGGTGATTGGTGCCTCATTGTTCCTGGGCTGTTGCCGACCTGCGGGGAAGTGCCTTCTTCGGTAGTGATCGGGGGACTCTTTCCTCCCTCTGCGGATGGGGGACCTGTAGTATCGGTGGCGAGGAGACCGCTCGCCCGGATGGTGTTGGCAGGAGGTTCCCTCTCGGGCCCGCTTTTCATCCAGATGGCGGCGGAGGTCATCATCTTTCTGGTGGTTGAGGGCGGTATTGTGATGACCAGAGGCTCGGGGATGATGGGAGGCCATGGAGTCTGTGGAGGCATTGTGGATGGAGAGGTGTTCTTGATGAAGAGGCTGTTTCTGAGGGTTAGGACCCTTTGGAGGCTGCTGATTAGGAGGGGGAAGGTCCTGTTGAAGCGGGTCTTCCGCTGTAGGGGGAGTTGCCCTTGCTGCTGAGCGGGATTATGGGGAACTTCTTGCTGCTGATCAGGATTGGGTCCTCGGTTGGACCCCCTTGACCTGACTTTCCGAGGTGGCATGGCTGGAGAAGATCTGTTCACCGGGAGGAGGAGAGGTCTCTATTCGTTAGTTTCCCACAGACGGCGCCAATCTATTGCTGCTAAATTTGGTGTGGGGGCAAACAGATGAATTTGTGGATTCTTAGAGAAACTGAATAGTAAACATGTATACCTGTTCCGTCGAGGTTTGACCGTCGCTCCCGCCGTACTCCTGCAAAAAGTGCGAGACACCGGGGTTGTTCCCGACGACGCACCCTCCGACGCTCAAGTCAGTAATCTAGGAAGACTATGAATGAGCGCAAAAACTGGTGAAAGATTGATTACCTCTTAATGGGGATGGGCCGGGGGTATTTATAGGCGTCTTAGGGAACAGATTAGGCATGTAATTCCTGTATGCAGATAAGGAATGTAATCCCTAATTCCCAGTGGGAGGATAGATATGAATCAGGGCCGTTGATTAATGTTAATCAGAAACCCTAATTCTATCCTGTTGGACCGGGTTTGTTGCGGGTTGAAACCCGCACCCAGTTGAAGTGGATCCGTTCGCGGGTTATTGGGTCTGTGAGAAGGAGACCCAGTACCCGCTTCTGGCCCGTTTGTAAGTGAAATTACTGTCTTACCCCCGGACTTCAGGATTCGTGCCCGATTTGGGCGGTCTCGATTAAACCCCTATTTTTAGCCATATCAGAAACCAATCCAATTAAGGCTCGAATTGGTTGCGGATGAGAAAACTAAAAAACGGATATTCTTTGGATCGGTGGTGGATGATCCATATTAGGTCGGAAACCGACCGATGCCCACCCCTAGCAGGAAAGCATTTGTACATGTAGGTTCTTTGTTCTTTGCTATTTGTTTGAGTGTATGCGTTGGTGAAACTATAAGTCGAACTTTCTCATTTCATTATATACTCATTGTTTGTTTGCATCACGGAAGTTCGTCCTTGCATCTTGGTTTTGATGACCATAGAGGGTTCTCCCGTTAGCGATTGAGGTTTTCTCGGAATATCTGAATTTGGTCTCTTCAATCCGTATCGTCTAAAGAATATAAGATTTGGAAAGAAAATAAGCATTTTTCAAAATATAGGGAATATAAAACAACTCCCTCATATTGATTTCAGTTGTATAAAGAATTTTCAAAATTTAATGAAATTTAAAGGAATTTAAAAATTAATTTTAAAGAAAATCATAAGAAATTTGAAAGGAATTTTTAAAAAATGTTATGGAATTTAAAAGAAAATTTTAAGGAAACTTTAAGGGAATTTTAGGAATTTTAAAGATTTTTTTCGAAATTTTTAGGAATTTTATATAATTTTTTATGAATTTTTAAGGCATGGGGTAAAAAAGTAATTTCACCTCCTAATTGTTAAAAAACTAACGGAATTGGACGCCAGGTGCCTATAGGTCCAATTTTGACGAGTTCAGGTGTGTTTAGGGTATTACCGTAACTTCAAGTGTAACTTCAGGTGTGTTTAGGGTATTAACACAAACTTTAGGTGCCGCTTGGTCCTTCTCCCTTGTTATAATTGATACATACATAATTTTTAATGGAAAAATAGAAGTGTGACTAATTGAAAATACTAAATTTTAAATAAAAAAATAGAAGTGTAACTAAATGGGGGCCACTAAGTGGGATGGCAGAGAGATTCGAATTCTCGGTGGGCCAACCCCCACACGTCTTAATCACTCGGCCAAACCTAAAATGATGGCTATTCTTTATATGTTTAGAGCATCTATAATCGTCCGATGCTAAATTTTGGGTATTTAAAAAATAGAAATAGAAAATATGAGCTGTTGCTGTAGTCGTGTAAAGTCAAAATTTTCGTTTGTTTTTTAATCTCAGACGAAAGATTATTTATCGTCCTAGCGCCGCCTACACGTAAATCACCTTGGACGGAGGATTATTTATCGTCCGTTAAATTCGAAAAAAAAATTAAAAATCAAATGGGACGGGTAATGATATCTCGTCGGAGAAATTTATTTATTTTTTTAAACAAAATTTTCGATCGGATGGGAGATAATTTCCCGTCCGAAGAAAAAAGTGGGTTTGTTTATTTGTTTTGGCATGGACGGCACATAATATTTAGTCCCTACCCTTTTTTAATAATAATAAAAAAAAAACAGACGGAGGATAATCCCTCGTCCGTGAATCGCGTTGCAAAAGTTGATCACAGGACGTGCTTTATTCCTTTGTCTCATGTGAAAAAGTTAATAAAAAAATTCTAAAGTAAAATGAAGGTGCTGGTTGAATAAATGAAGGTGCTAGTTGAATAAGTTTTTATGGACAAAATTACCTTCAATTGGGTGTGGGTTTCTCCTTATATATGGAGTTGGGGTTTTGAGAAAAATTTAAAGTTGAAACAACCGATTGCATTAAATTGTTTCTGTCTCAACCAATTTTCCTTATTTCTTCTTCATTCTACCTCAAATCCAAAAGAAATAAATGTCGATTCGACGTTTTATTGGTAGGCTCAAATTGAAGGGCGGATCTAGTTCTGATCATGGTAACAGAGGCAAACAACCGGAATCGGTTACTGAAAAAGTGGATTTAAGCGATCCATTAATGTGGACACTGGTAGTCAACAACCGCACTCATATCTGTAAGAATATTATTGAAAATTCTTTTGGTGGGTACTGTAACTTTAGGGGTAGTTGGAATGATCCAATCAAAGCTTACAAGATATGTTCGCGTATCCCAGTAGTGAAAGAAATAATAGATAATACTGGCTGGCAATGTTTTTTCACGATTGATACGGGAAAACCATCCCATAAGATTGTCAAGTCTTTGGTTGAGAGATGGTGGGACACTACCCACACATTTCATCTCCTGTGTTGTGAGTTCGGATTTACCTCGTTGGATTGGGCAATGTTAACGGGAATATCCATTGGGATCAGCGATCAACCACCATGTAACAACGACGAATATCCATTCGAAACAGTACAGTCCCGCTTCTTTCCTGAACTTACTTCCGATGATTGGAAGTCTCAGGGAATACGTTGTTCGTTCCTGAAGAAATATTTTTCGCAGTAGTGTGATTGAGACAGCAAAAACTGACAACGATATGGCTGCGAGGGTTGCTAGGTCATTCTTTTTTTCTTCTTGGGTGAATTCCTTTTCGCTAATGGTGCTTCCGTTATTAGGTGTGGATGGCTTGCAGCTCTTGAAGATCTGACTAAAATTGGCACATTTGATTGGGGTAGTCAAACTTTGACACTATTATACATGTCTCTGGATGCTTATTCCAGGCATAACGTTAAAACATTCAACGGCCCATTGCAAGTACTGGAGGTAATTTTATTAATTACAGTACTAATTTAAATTTTATATACTCATATATTCCATATTAATACATCTTTATATTGTCAGTACTGGCATATGGATACACACATGTATGTGTTTCAATCACTGCAAATACGAGAAATGTTGCTGACACATTGCGAGCCGCTGACAAAAGGCCAAAAATAATACATTGGAACAAAAGTGAAATTGAGTACCGAAGAAAAGATCATGTTAGGTACAATATACTTATTGCTAGGTACCAATTGGAGATGCGAATTTCTGCATCAATTATATGGCAACCGTATTTGGGGTCTTCACATGAGGGTGAGCATGATATTATGCTCGCTAATATCATGTCTCGTCACCGAGTTATTTTCCAGTTTTGCGAGCAGGTAATAGTTCATATTTGTCACTTTATGATATGTTATATTTACCGAGTTATTTAGGAAATGTTTAATTTTTGTAAGGTTACATAATTATGTTGTAGGGTGTTTGGTATCTTGGTGATCGGTGTTACCGTCAATGGAGTAATACCAAGAGAACCACCGGTTGTTATGTTTAGAATACCAGCACAAGATATATGTCCACCTATTGACGCTTCTCAATTGGTCCAGCCAGTAACTGAACGTATATATGATAAGTATTGGGCCAAAGCATCAATAGGTACTATTATGAAGAAAGTCTCGCATGCGACAAATATTGATTTTATTGGACCAGCTAGCATTAGTGATCCGACAACACAGTTACCATTTCCTGCTCCACCATTTTGGGCCCCTTCAGAGTACGTAACACAACCATTTGAGGAACAGCCTGTGAACTATGGGGAGTGTGCAGTGAAAATGCCATTGTATTCTGGGAGTACAGTTACGAGAAGTTATCCACGTGAACCTATTCATTTAGAACACCGCGGTTCAAAATCTTATGTAAGTTTATTTACAAAATTCATACTTTACAAAAAAGTTCTAATTGACTATATTTATATCTGAAATATAACAGGAGGAACTGTACCTAGGGCTGCAATCAAGCCGAGCCGAGCTGAATACCTTCAGGCTCGAGCTCTGCTCGTTTACGAAACGAGCTCAGTTTTGAGCTCGAGCTTGGCTTGAGCTAGGTTCGAGCCGAGCTTTGACCGAGCTTTGACCGTATTCGAGCTGAATAGCTCGCGAGCTTAGCCTAAAAAAAACCGAAGCTCGAGCTCGGCTCGTTTACGAAACGAGCTCAGTTTTGAGCTCGAGCTCGGTTCGAGCCGAGCTTTGACCGAGCTTTGACCGAGCTCGAGCCGAATAGCTTGTGAATAGCTTGATTCGTTTGCAGCCCTAACTGTACCATGAACATGCTCAAGCAACTAATACGGAGGCACAATTACGAAAGCTCATTCTAACTGAAACAATATTAAGGTCCTCTATTCCAACTCAAGTTATCGATCGTTGGAGATCAATATCAGGAGATCGGCCATCGCACTCGGGTCGGCAGACCATGCATAGGAATCTTGAGTACAGTAACACTTTTTATAATTCATCTAATCGATCACCGAAATTCGTGCCAGAAACACAACCTGGGTATGATGATTAGATATGGTGTATTTCTATTGTCACTAGCCATTGAAAAAAAATGATCAATGTTGTAATATGAATTTACATTAAGTTGTGTTTTACCAAGTGAAAGTCTAATTTACAATTTTAATGCCAATTTTGCTAATAAGGGTATTTTAGTAATTTGGTTGAACATAGGATTCTACTAAAGCATTAACGTGAAAAAGACCATGAACATGAATGAAACATGCCAAATTTGATGTCACATCTTGTCATTTCACATATTTTCAAACTTTAATCATTTTGTCCATACTCTGTTGTTTGTATGTTTTGATTCTTTTCTACCTTCGTATCCCGATAGTTTTATTTAAGGACCATGAACATGAATGACGATGCATACCCACACAAAATCACCAAGAAAGAAATGGCTTGTACAAGCTACGCTTCCGACTCTTCTTCATCCGACGAGAAAAATGATATGCTTGCGGTGATTATGAATCAACGTATGAATGTATTGTCGTTAGTTGTTCAAGACAATCAACATACAAACCACCACCGATATATTTGTCGGGAAAGAGAAGATGGTGATAGATGTCTTCACAGGGATTATTTTGCCGATAATCCTATTTACGGCGACACTCTATTTCGACTTTGTTTTCGTATGCGCCGGGATTTATTTATTCGGATACTCCAAGCAACTGTAAGTTATGATCAATATTTTCTTCAACGTCAAGATGCAACAAAAGCATTTGGCTTATCCCCACATCAAAAAAAAACTGCTGCAATACGCTGTTTGGCATATGGAACTTCTGCCAATGCAAATGACGAATACGTACGTATAGGCGAATGTACGGTACTGAAGACATTGCGACGATTTTGTGTGGCAATTGTTAACGTGTTCGGACCAGAAAACATGAGACATCCAACGGCAAATAATGTGGAGAGGCTATTGGCAGGAAATTCTTCTAGGGGTTTTCCAGGAATGTTATGAAGTATTGATTGCATGCATTGGGCATGGAAAAATTGCTCGATAGCCTGGCATGGTCAATACACGGGTCACGTACGTGAACCCACTATCGTTCTCGAAGTAGTGGCATCTTACAATCTTTGGTTTTGGCATTCATTCTTTGGGATGCCAGGGAACAATAATGATCTTAACGTACTTAACCGTTCTCCACTATTCAACAACATTCTCGATGGTTGTGCACCACCTGCTGAATTTGTAATCAACAATTGTGCATACAACATGGGGTACTATTTAGCTGATGGTATATACCACCCATTGGCGACTATAGTGAAGACTTACTTAGCCCCAGATACACCGAAAAAGAAAAAAATTTCCCAGATGCAAAAGGCTGCATGAAAGGACGTTGAGCGCGCCTTCGGGGTATTACAGGCACGATTTGCTATAGTTAGAGGTCCAGCCAGACTTTGGGATGCTGACAGCCTATCATATATTATGAAAATGTGTATCATATTACACGATATGATTGTTAAGGATGAAAGGGAAGATGAGATTAGTGAATATGTATACGACCAACGTGCTAACTTGACCTTCGTCGTTTGGGGGGGGGGGGGCGTCGACCCAACCATACCTAATAGGTCTGGTCCAACTGAGCGTGCAGCTCGAATAACACGTACTGTACAACTGCATGATAGACAAATGCATCATGTACTTCGTCTTGATTTAGTTGAACATATTTGGAACGCATATGGAGAGGATGAAGAGGACGAAGATTAAGTAAAGATGTGGGATTGGTGAAGATGTGGAATGTGTAACTTGAGTTGTATTATTTTCATAAATGTAGCACTGTTAATGTTTATGTTATGCTTTTCAAATCTTTATATTAATGTAATATTATTTCAATTGTGGCAATCGTTTACTTTAGTTTGAAAGTTTTTCCTTCTTCATATTACAACATAATAATAGATAACAACAGTACTAATAATCATCATTTCATTAATCCCGGTGAACAACATTAATAATAACCTTGATAACAACATTACAACATTACTAATAACAATAACAGATAACCAATAAAAATTTAGTACTACTTTAACCCCGATGGTAGCCCCTTTTATGCATGATTTCATTCTGTCGACACAGAAAATAATAACGTTGGCTTTCAGGTAAGCTACTCAAATCCATACACATTATACGATCTTCTTCCGCTCTTTCTCTCAAATCGAAATCTCGTTGTTTCATCTCTAGCCTTTTTTCCTGCGTACTAATATAAAAAGAGTTAAAATTTTGCGTCTCTTCGACCATTACAGAAACATCGGTGGCTTCGGCAGTGCCCTTCCTTTTTCTTTGCTGCTTTCCTACCAGGTGGTCGAGAAAGTGGCGAAGGTGCATTGAGATCAATTGGTATATCTGAATCCCACTGTACGTTTGTGGGTGAACAAGTTGAACTACCACCTTCGTCATATTGAGTATTTGGGATTGGTTCGAAAACCTGAGTTGGACGTGTGGAGAATTTTGGTTGATCTTTCAAAATTTCATAACACTCTTCAAATTTAAAGGGCCTGCCAGCTAATTGCATATATTCTAGTCGCGCGTCGCATACCTATCATAAAAAAATGTTAATGAAGATTAAGTAAACGGAATTTATTTTTATAAACGATACATATTAAATTAATGAAATTCATTAAAACAAAACACACCTTATCCACGTCCGTAGTACCGCTTGCCGCTCTACTGGTCACACTGCTCAGCTTCACAATGTACCATGCTACTTCCTTTGACATAGTAGAGAATTGACTGGAAAGAGAGCCGGCTATTTTATCTGTTGTACTTTCAAACATATTGACAAATGTAAGATAAATCCTATCCCAAAATGAGTCCCAGTTTGATCGCTACCGATCAATGGACGATATTATCTTTCGTCCAACGATATTTCAGCTGCGATTGTGTAGGGACGGTGTTTCATTTTTTGTCTGACGTCTTCGACGAAAGATAATCTTGTGTCGCATCAAACAGATGAAAGATTATCCCTCGTTTGCTATATTTTGGTGAAAGCCATTTCGTCTCCCATATTTGGCCGAGCACTGTTCA
The DNA here is from genome assembly GCA_017893485.1 of Hemerocallis citrina. Lineage (NCBI taxonomy): Eukaryota > Viridiplantae > Streptophyta > Magnoliopsida > Asparagales > Asphodelaceae > Hemerocallis > Hemerocallis citrina. The sequence continues at coordinate 177,721,907 of CM030367.1, forward strand.
TGTCAGTGCCATTTTGTGGGTAAATGGCCAACGACTAGAGCGTTTTCCCCCTATATTTTCCAAAAAATGGGTAAATGGCAAACGACTACAGATGCTCTTATGAGTAATGCTTTATCCACTACCAATTTTATTATTATTCTTTTCATTATCTTAGGTGACACACTCCTATTAGAGAGTTCCCCTACCTATTGGAGTGTGTCATCTAAGGTAGTTTTAAAAAATGTAATGAAATTGGTAGTGGGTATAATATTACTCTATGTTTATGTACCGAGTCCACATCAAATAATATGCTTGACACCTGGCCAAATATTATGAGTAATGCTTCATCCACTACCAATTTCACTACCATTTTGTTCACTACCTTAGGTGGTATACTCCTATTGGAGAGTTCTCCCACCTACTCTATCTCCCCCTACCTATTGGAGCGTGTCACCTAAAGTAATGAAGAGAAATGTAGTGAAATTGGTAGTGGATGTAGCATTACTCAAATATTATTGGTATTCACGTCGGTCCACGTCATCGGACAGACCCCACCATTCAGCTGCTCATCAATATTCGTGCCCGTAGAATCGGCATTATCCTTCTCCGTCTTTATATTTATCATCGCAATATTTCCATTATGGCCTGTTTGGATGGAGGGGAATGGAGGGGATGGATTTTTTAAAACATTTCTTGTTTGGTTTATTTTTTAGGAGGGGAGGGGAGGGGAGGGATTTTTTAAAAACATTTCTTGTTTGGTTCATTTTTTAGGAGGGGAATGGAGGGGAGCAAAATCCCTCCTGAGCCAATTTTGGCTCCCCTCCAATTTAGGGTGATTTGGAGGGGAGGAAAAGTGGGTCTAATTTTTTTAAAAGTAACTGGACTAAAATATCCTGGATAATATTGTGAAATACAAAATTGCTCTTTTAGATCTATAAATCTTAAACTAAAACTAAACCCTAATATCAAATGCCATTACAAACACGCGCCTCTATCTCCCCCAAAAACGGACACCCTCTTCGTTTCAACTAGGGTTCAAGTTTTTTTTTTAAAAATCAGGTAAGCATTCTCCTTCTCTGATTTTGTTATCATGGTGGTTACCTGTAATCATGGAGTTTTCTTAATCATCGTAATTTTTCTCATCCAAAATTTTCTTAATCACGTAATCACGTAATTCTACAGTTCGAAATGAGTGTTATCCTCAAACTATCTTATTCATGAGTAGCATCTCTGTAATCATGATTTTTAAAATTATATTATATTGTTTGAACATGAGTGCTATCCTGCAATTATCTTATTCATTCATTCATGAGTGCTATAAGGTAATCATATAATTCATGAGTGCTATATTGACCTTCATTATTTTGTTAAGCTTGAATATTTTGTTGAGCTTGGTTTATATATTGGCCTTCATTATTTTGTTAAGAATTTTTATTGGAACTAATTGTATCTGCTTATAGTCTTGCATGTATTATTTTGCTAAGTTAGGTTAACAAGAAGTACAATAAAGAATACCAAGTTAGAATTAAAAACAGTAATACATATGCTCTCCTAAAATGTAAAAGGTATAAAAGTAATTTAATTATAAAGTCTCTTCACTCTCCTTGCGAACCAAACAACAAGATAATTATTTTTCTCTCCTTCCCTACCTTTCTCTCCTGTAACGAACAGAAAATATGATTAAAATTCCTCTCCTTCCCTCTCCTCATTTAAACAGAGCCTTAAATTTCCGATCGAGTTCGTAATTATTTTATTTTAAAAAGCGTAATTTAAATAACTTTAACTCCAATTTTGATTCATGGCGGAAGAAGCCCCCACCAAATTCGTCGCCTCCGACGATCTTAGGCGATTCCTCGGCCAAATCTCAGGTACCGCTACCTAATTGATTCTTGAAGTTGGGTTATTAGGATTAGATGTGATTCGTGATTTAGGAATTTTGAATTTTACCTTTGTTTCTACATTCGAATTGGTCTGGGTGTGTGCAGAAATTGGGAAAAAGTCTGAGATTTATGGGTTTATAATTGCCTATTGTTGAGAGTATGGGTGCCACTAAATTAAAACTTTGAAGTTATGCGATTTTTTCCCGAACTGATCCACTTTTTGAAACAAATTCCTAAGATAGATCAGTTTTGAAACTAGTTCCAAGGGATAGACTAGTTGTCATAGGCCGCAGTTGTGAACTCCAAACTGCGTCGTCAATTCATTTCATATTTGGGCTAGAGAGACTTCGAGACTTAGACAAAATTTTCTCAATAAAAATGTGCTAAATACAGGTCATAGTTCCCAACTACGGCCTAAATATAACAGAGGCCGCAGTCGGGAACTGCGGCCTTGTTATAATAAAAGACAATATATTCTTTAAAAAAAATTATGACAGAGGCCGCAGTTTAGCATATTTTAACTTAGAAAAATTTGTCGAAGTCTCGAAGTCTCTTTAGCCCAAATATGAAATGAACTAAGGCCCCAACTACGGCCTCGAAAAAGACATGTTTGAAGAGGCCGCAGCTGGGAATTGCTGTCTCACAATCAAACAGGCCACAGTTCGCAACTGCAGCCTATGAGAACTGGTCTATCATCAGAATTAGTTTTGAAACTGGTCTATCTTGGAAATTAGTTTCAAAAAGTGGGTCAACTCGAGAAAAAGTTAAGTTATGCTAAGGGTTGAGTGTTTTATGCTTATACTCTGACACGCTCCCACAGTTGATTGCGTAGAACTTGTGTTGCTTTGGTACCATTGTAAAGACCCTATCACTAGACCAAAACTTTAAAGTTATGGTAAGGGTTGAGACCCAAGTGTTTAAGACTTTTATTCTAACATTTAAAATGCAAGGCGAAACTATGAAACTTGCTGGAGTTTTGTAGAGAGGGTTTAGTATTTGTTTTCATGAAACCTGGGTTCACTGAGTTTCAGAATTTGGTGGGTCTCATGATTATGCATTGGATGCTTTCCTGAGATGTGTTGCACTTTTTTTCTTGTGAAATCCCTTGAAACCTCTCTTTGATTATTATTTAAATGGCCTAATAGCCTCTAAATCCATTTAGTGAAATAATAAAACTAATATTTTGATTAAATTTAGAAGGGTTTCACCTATCAAGGTTATGGAACTCCGGATAAGATCTACATCCCAAAAAATGGGTTTCATGAGGTTATGTGAAGCCATATGAAACCAGATATTATAGTTTCAAGATGTTTGAATGGATTTTATGTAGCCAAAAACACTCTAAGAGCATCCACTATCGTTTTCTAAAAACCTAAAAAATAGCAATGAATTTAGAAAAGTAGCTCACACCCGTTTGCTAAAAAACTCAAATATTAGAATAGGAATAAACAGTGCTTTGCTAAATTTAGGAGTGGCTTTGGACAATTGCTAAATATAGGAGACGGATGAAGATCATCCGTTTGAGAAAATAATTCGAACGGACGGATGAAAAAGCTTCGTCTCTCTTTTTTTTTCGTTTTTAATTTTAAAAAAACCCAAAAAAACGTCGGACAGATGATCTAGCACCGTCCAAAAAAAAATTCGAAAAAAATTTACGAAAATGCCACCCATTTAATTATGAAACTACCATTTAAAAATTTTAAAATAACAAAAAAACCAAAAAATGATGGGACGGATCATCTTCACCCGTCCCACAAATTTTTTCAACAAATATTTACCAAAACGCCATCCAATAAATTATGAAACTGCCATTATACAAAAAAAAAAGGGGAACAAAAGATTAGACAGAAGATGTTCTTCCGTCTCTTCTAAAATTTGGCATTTAAAGACTGCAGCGCTCAACTTCAATTGCTATTTCCTAAATCCTATATATGCAAAATTTAGAATGAACTATAGTGGATGCTCTAACAACTATTTCTTAGCAACTGTACTTAGTAAATGACTGCACTATTGGAATAAGTGGAACCGACTTAGAAATTGGTTCATTATATCAGATTCTTTTGGCTGTTGTTGCACCATGCGGTCCATGCCACCATTTTTATATAAGTTTGTGCTAATTCCCAGGATTGTTTCTTGTCTCTTTATGCTTAGGAGTTTTTCAACTAAATACTATATATTGTTTCGTTGCTAGTTGTGCTTGCCATCAGTTACTGATTGGACACATGATTGGCTAAATCTTTGTGCTTATCCCATGTTGTTGGATAACTGCTGAGAATTACTACTGTGATGATCCAGGCAATGGGCACATCTGGTCTTCATAGATCCTCACATGCAGCTCCCCATATGTTTTCGTCTTCAGTGGAGGCACCTTCTCAAAATCAAGAACAAAATAATCATGGTCAAGGACTTTATGCAGTTCAATTTTCTCCATTTATGGGGATGATGCCTGAACTTTCTCAGAACATATTGATCCCTCTTACGTACCTATAAGATACCCACATAAGCATCAATGCGTGGGCTTCTCCCATATGTAATTAGGTTTCTTTTTTAATCCATTTTAAGTTAATTCTTTGTTCATGGTAACAGAGTTTTGCATCTTTTCTACTAAGCAAACAAGTTGATGTTCAATCTTAGTAAATAAGAATTGTAGGTATATGCCTAAGCTATATTACATTGTGTATTAGCCATCTCCTCATTTTGCAACATGCCATAATGGTGGCTACATTATTAGAATTCACAACAAGAACACCGACAAGCAAGCGTTTTCAATATTCATTTGAAACTAGTTGATTTTTCAAACATGGCATTATGTTATATAATTTTCTTGGGAAAGGCAAGTTCAGCTTATCTATTTATATATGATACCAAGGATAACAATTTTTTTAAAATGATAATACACTTGTGCTTTTCAGGATTTAGTAATTTTCTACAAGGCCATTATATATGCTATATATGATTAGTTAGATTTTTGTTACTTTCATATTTCTGCTGGCCAGCATTATTTATGCTGGTGATTCATTGAACTGATCAATGAACTAGACAATCAAATGTATACAATAATACAAATTGTTTATTACATAATTGCATCTCAGTCAAACTATTTCTGTTACAAGATACTCCTTATCAGCTTTGATTTTGATCATTCTTGATTTGTATGTAAGTGTTGTACAACATTGATATGGCATTTTCATGTCCGTCTTGTTATTTATTTTTTCTGATCTCCCCCTTTGATTTAAAAATCCACTTTTATTTACCCTAAAAAGAAATGTTTCAGTTGACCCGATGGTTTGTCTGTGTAATAAGTTCGTTGTGTATATTTCTTGTGATTTGTATTATGTCATGAACTTTTCCATGATGTATATACTATATATATACTATTTGCAAGGAATTGAGATAAATTGTTGGCCCTTGCAATTTAACTTTTAGATAATCATTATATAGATGGTATACTCCTGGAATGCCAGCAGAGGTTTTAGAAATGACATCAAATCTGTATGCATGCTTATACTCTACATGTTTATTAGAGGTTAATTTACCCACCGCAGTCTTTTTCTGCGTTCATAGACAATCCTCTTAATTGATAAGTCTAATAATAAGTTTCACATTTCTCATGGTTTTCCATTATTGTCTACTACATGTGCGTACATACTGTACATCAATATGAGTGCTACACTTACTCTTCTATTTAAGCTAAACAGATGAGATTTACAGGTATAATGCCATTGTAACTTTAACATTGCATAACATGGATTTGTAATGAACTTGTGTGTTTTTGATAACTTTATGTATGTTGAAAATTAAGTTCAACATGTGAGCATGCTTGCATTTGTCCTTTTAGCTTATCTTGTTTGTTGGGACTCCTATAAATAAATATATTTTTTCCATATATATTATCATCACTATCCTAATTCTAGACTTTTCTATATTAACATTAGAGAAGCATTTATTAGTTCTTATATGGTTGATGGTTATGTTCACTAAATTCTATTAGTTTTTATTTGTAATATCTGCCTGGGCTTTGTGACTGGTACCTTTGCTTTCATTTTCGAATGCCTTGCAGGTTAGAATAATTCACCTAGCCGTGTGTTTTTATTTATTATTGTTGTGCATCATATTGTGAAAGTCCATGTCACTAAGCTAAAACTTCGAAGTTGTAGAAGGATTTAGGAAAATTACACTTGTATTCTAACACATCAAAAAAGTTTTCCTCCTGTTTAAATGGAGTAGTATTTCGGTTAGCTATATTAATTTTGTGGACCATTGTAGGAGGACAAATTCTACAGGTGGTGAGGGGCAGGAGCAGGGCCAGGATGCAGTTAGACAGCAGCATGGACCCCAGCGCAAAGTTGTTGTCAGGAGATTTCAGTTTGCGTTTCACCTTGACCTGGCTCTCCTCATTAAAGCTAGCATTTGCGGTCATTCCTTTTGGCCAAGAAGGATCAAGACAGAGATTCTTTGTTCTCGTGTTTTTCGCTTCACTTATTTATCTGTGAGAATATTTTGAGCTTGTGCTATGTTCACTTCTGAACGATTTAAAAAAATTCTATGTTATTCTTTATCTTTGAATATAAAATTTACCCTTCTTTTGTTGCTTTATAATGTATTAGATGTTAGGTTTTGTGAGAAATTAACAATTGGAAATTAGGGTTAATATTTAGATGTAAGTTGCTTGAGATATTCACCCTAGGTATCAAGATTGGAATACCTAGACTGCTATCACAAGCCAGTATTTATCTCTAAATACTGGTTTGAGTATCGGATTATAAGCCCACAAACCCGCGTTCCAATATCCAATCAGTTGTACGTTTAATACACGTGTTACTCATATGCACATGTATTATTTATATAGAGAGAATATACCAATATATCCAACAATCTCCTCCTATATTCTCAATATATAAAGTACAGGATTATCTCATCAGTTCAGTATAAAACTGACTGGCTGATAGCAGTCCATAAAAGAAAAGCATCATAAAGGTATAGTTTCATAAGAATCAATAGAATTATAAAACTGGATAGTTCAATCAAGACTAAACCAATATAATTAAATAGTTCCAAACCATATCCAATTCAGAATAGTTCACATAGACTAAACCAATTGGAATAATCTGTCATAGTTTCAAAATCAAACGAAGCAAATAAACTTCAAGAACAAAATATGAGTTTTAAGCTCAGGAACACAAGAGTCTTAAACTGAACAGAAGTTTTACCAAGCAAGTGATTAATTTATTCTTGAAAGAAATAAACTGGAACTTTATCCTTGCACACTGCTTTATGTTTACTCCTCCATTTTGAGCAAATCATTATTTTTTGAAATCTATGTTGACAAATTCAACTCCTCCATCTTTGCTAGCTTATAGAAAACAAGAATATCAAAAGACTTATCTCTAAGATTTCTAACGAATTTCACAAAGTATCTAGTTCCACAAAAGAACTCAGTACAATTCATAATTAGCTTAGCAAAAATGTAACGCAAGCATCACAATCAAGTATCTTTAATAAATAAAGTACATGAACTTTATAGTTTCTACACAATAACCATACTATGTTTCATATTGAAATGAAAAGACTGCCGTTTCAATCATGGTTTAACATTGAATCATCAAAATTGGAATGAAACATGTATCCATAAAAGACATATCATCAAAATTGGAATGATATTTAGGACAATTTAATCATCGGAAACACATCGACAAGTTTTCATGTTTCGTATTGGAATAATATGATTATTCTAAGTAAATTTCCTAGATATATAATACCATCAAAATTGGAATGACATTATATATTTGTGGAATTTATGTGGAATCATTAAAATTATCTAAAACATGTCAATTGCCTAAAATTGATGCTTAAGTTTGAACTTCTCTATGGCTCCAATTGGATTCTAAATTTCAAAACAATTAGGATGTGAAAGCTTTTTTACTCAATAGCTTTCAACTCCATTTTCCCCACAGTTTTGATAATTAGATCACTTTCAAGTCTCTTAGCAAGAACATTAGCCATACTTGTCGCAATTGTACTTTATCTATGAGAAAGTTCAACTAGGCTTCTTTCAGCCTTAATATACTCCTCTTACTATTATAGAGTGAGTTATGAGCCACAGTGCATTGTAGCTTGATAGTCGCATAACAGAATTAGAGAGTTACTTAAACTTCTTAATGGATAACTAGCAACAATTTTTTCAATCCACTCAGCCTTTTTTCCTGCAGAGGATTACACATAGAGGTCTGATTTCATGGATGATAGCACAGTGTATGTTTGCTTTTTATTTCCATAACAGTTTTGTTTCTCCTAGTGTAAACACATATCTACTAGTTATCAACTTTCACTAAATTCCGAGCATCATAATGCATCGGATCATCCATTCATTCGAAGAATGCTGGAGTAGCACAAAGCAAACTCTTGAATACCACTCAGGTATCTCAATAGCCTCCTAAGGGCACTCAAATGTGTATGTGATTATTAGTAAATCTGTAGATCATACCTACCCCAAAGGCTATGTCTATTCTAGTACAGATCTTTGTATACATGAGACTGTCAATTCCTTTAGAATGATCTACCTGTCTCATAGTTGCACCATCATTAGGTGTCAACCTTTTATCATAATCATAAGGTATTTCAAAACACACTTTCAATCACTATATCCCCACTTTTGAAACACATTTTGATTGGATGAGTTTGACTAAGAGTTATCCATTGCCAACTGAAAACTCACCCTTATACCTATGGTGCCCACAGTACCTAGGTTTTCATATTGAATTCTTTGGATAGCATAATTTTAACTTCATTTGTAATAGAGAGGTCACTTCCAAGAACTTGCATGTCAACAGAACAAGTAAATAATAGCCACTATATTTGACACACCACAAAGTTGAAGGCACTGATCTGAATTCTTTGATTCATATACTAGGCTCTTTCAAAAATTTGGTAAATTATTTATTCGTTGGCTATACATGTTTTAAGAATATACAATGATTTTACTAAATTGTAAATCTTGTTCACTAAACATATTAGTTCAAAACTTTACAGTACAAAACTGTTAAATATCCTTTATGAATGACAAAATTTTCAATAAATGTAAGGGTAAGAAGAATACTTATTGTAACAATATAATAAACATGTGAGTAGACATCAAATAAATCTATCCCATTTTTCTTATTCAATCTGTTAGCTACTAAAAAGCATTAAAATTGTTACTGAACAATCAAAATTAAGTTTCTTCTACAAAATCCCACTTACTTACTATAGTTTTGGCCCCTTTCGACATATCAACTAAATTAAAGTATTATTGTATGACACAAAATCATCTCATTTCTACTAAAGACTCTTCTTAGCTCATTTGTCATTCAGGTTTTCAAGTGTCAGTAAGGCTGGTTCTTGATTCCAACTGTGAATCATTGAACATGTCTGTAGGACTAGATTATTTCATACATTTATCTCTGATGAACATATCTTCAAAGCACTTTGCAAGTTAGATTCTTCTAACACAAATTAGATAGATCCAACATCTATCCATAGAGCTACATTTTGCACTTTCTAAACACACAAATATTTGTTGTAGGTCCTACTTTAGGCCTTCTAGGATCATGTACTCTAACAAATGTATCACAACACAAATTTTCACTTTAACAAAATTATTTGTGTTTTCATGCCATGATTTACAAGGTATATTCAATTTAGAGTGTAGTAACACATTAGAGATATGATTAACAATACAACATCACTCATAATTACACAAGACAAACAACAGTCAATAATATAGAATTCAACATTTCACTAAGTGTTTGATTCTAACTTTTATCAATACCGTTTGACTGTTGTAAGTAGAGTGCACTAGAGATTATGCCCAATGCAAACTTCTCTAAAGTTGTTAAAACATATTCACCACCTCTATCAAATCTGAACCCTTGATTTTTAGCATTTAACTATAATTTTTAATTCATTAAGAAAAACAAGTGATTCATTCTTCATATATATGACAAACTTATATTAATCATCTACAAAAGCGATTAAATACTTCTGACCAATAATCGTCTCATCTAGTCACAAAACTACTGAGATCACAAATATCAGAATGTATTGACTCAAAAAGTTGTGTGCTCCTAGAAACCATACTAAATGATTTTCTAGTGATTATAATCTGAGCACAATTTTCATATTTGTCATATTTAATGGAGTGTCATTTAGTAGAGTTATGAGTTTTAACAAGAACAAACAATTTAATATATAGTTCATAGTGATTCTAAATTTCAAAACAACTTGGATGTTAAAGCTTTAACTCAATAGCTTTTAACTCCATTTTCCCACAGTTTTGATAATTAGATCACATTTCTTCACAAACAATTGAATATATAGTTCTCAAATTCTAGCAAATTATGCTATGTTCAAGAACACAATTAGAACTATTATTATTAATTGTCTTATTTGTTAAACTCAACTTATACATACGATTGACAATATATGCACTTTATAAGAGTTAATATAAAATTACTCTATCACAGTTTACAAGAATTATTTGCTTTCTCTAATGGTTCTAACAATGTCCACTTGCTCAAACACATTGAGCGAAGAGTTTTTTCCTTTATTCGTTCATCATCATCTTCATAACGCTAAATGAAATAATGACTAACATATTATAATTCAACTTTGCACACACAGTACAATGAACGAGAAGGAACAAAACGTAACTAGTAGAGTCATATTCCACATTAAGAGATGCTCTCCTAAGTTACATACATTTGTTATACATCTTATACAATTTTTATTTTATTTCTAAAATTTTAGAGAAGAAAATATGTAATCTCACACAAACTGCAAACAATGGATTTGTCAAAACATCTATATACATAGTATGATAAAACACTTAACAACCCTAAACATGCTAGTTTTCCAAAGCGAGAATAACTATGATCTAAAACTCTCAATCATATGATTGAACACACAAAATGTTAACACATTCATCACATGAAAAATACTAAGAAAATTAGAGTAGATCATACTGACACTTCTACTTAGAAGTGTTTTCCAAATTCGATGGAGAAGCCTGCGTAGTGCAGACTTATCATGCCGTAATGCAAATCCATCGTCTCCAATACACACAGTTTGTAAGTAACTTTGAAGTTCCTACATTCATCAAATCGTTAAAGATTAGCCAATTAAACAAATTATTAGCACTATCTAATTCACAACAATTTAATTGGAGATTCAATTTTATAGTCAAAGCCTATAATTTATCAAAATGAGTATTTGATCCTTAGCACGTAGCCAACACAGTTATTCAAATTTGTATTTAATAAACAATGCATAATACAGTTTTGAACTTTAGCACTTAGCAACAAAATTCAAACAAATAATTAAATAACAATTTAAATTTGGTAAAAAACTTATCTTTAATTTATATCTGCAGTAAATCCAGTCTTCTCCCCAAACACGGAATACAAAACAATATCCAATGGATTGTCTCCACTGGTTAGATCCAGATTTGATTCCTTTTGACTAGATCTGGATCTGATCCAACAGTCCAAACACCAAACAACAAATATCCAACCAATAGAGTAGTCGTTGGACTGGATCTGAATCTAGATCTGCTCCAACAGTCCAAACACCAAACACAGTCTTCCACCCAATGAAAATTGGGATCTGATCCAAAAGTGTGCAGCAGCAATCCGCTCCTGTTCCCAAACATGAAACACCAAGATCTCCCAATGAACAAATCGGATCTGGGATGATCCATACCCGATCACTCACACAGATCGGAAGAGAAGGAGGAGACTAGCTGGGGCATCCTTGCGCCTGGCGATGGCGAAGCCATGGCTAGCAGCGACGCCGAAGTCAGGAGCGGCGGCGGATCGCTGGAGGGACTGCGGCAACGTCAATTAGGGAGAAGGATGGCTCGCTCGCTCGTTCGCGTCACTCGATCTGAGATGAGTTCTCTGGATCCCGTCAACGACGGGGTGCACTTCGGCTCGCTCGCGAGGGGTTCGCGGTGGCGTGCGATTCCGACGGTGGGATATCGACGGTCAACGACGGCGACCCCGAGGGCTTCAACAAGATCCGACGGCTTCGACAAGGTCCGGCGAGATCCAACAAAACTCCGATTTCCCTCTTAATTAATCTCACAAATTGATTAATAATATCTCAAGATTGTTAGGTTTTGTGAGAAATTAACATTTGGGATTTAGGGTTAATATCTAGATCTAAGTTGCTTGAGATATTCGCCCTAGGTATCAAGATTGGAATACCTAGACTACTATCACAAGCCAGTATTTATCTCTAAATACTGGTTTGGGTATCGGGTTATAAGCCCACAAACTCGCGTTCCAATATCCAATCAATTGTACGTTCAATACACGTGTTACTCATATGCACATGTATTATTTATATAGAGAGAATATACCAATATATCCAACATCAGATACCAGACAGGTGTTATGACCCCCTTTATCCGATACCTTCAACGATGTTTAATCCCACCTCGACCTGCTCCTCGCCAACCAAATGCTCTTGCCCAACAGAATGGTCCTCGTCAACATAATGCTCCTGGTGCACAAAATGATGGAAATGATCGCCAACCTGGTATTCCTGGTATTCTTTTTAACTCCTAGATGTTTTGTTTATATTAACATTGGAATCAATAATATCAAGATAACTTTTGTGTATAGCACCCTGTTTCATTCTGAACTTCAAATGTGTTTTAACATATATCAAGATCTTTGCCCTGCCATACCAGGATTTGGCATAATCCTTTAATAACATTGGTGAGTTGCAAAAAGTATTAGCCGTAAGTTCAATAGTAAAACATTCCCGCAAATTATCGTACTCACAACAATCATTTAAAATAACATTTAAAAGATGTGACTAGTATGATGTCTCTGGAATCATATTGCTTACTAATATTTTCTTATGGCAACTAAAATCTATACTATTATTAAGCAAAGTCCTATTTTGACGGACTTTTTACTATCATGCCCCCATATACATAAAAAGCTAAAAAAAATATATAAGGTTAATTATGTAATTTTCACTTCACATTTAAAGTCTCCATAAAATTATGTTTCCTCAAAATCGAAACTAATTTATGGAGACTAATTTATGGGTCCATTTAGAGTCTCCATAAAGTCTCCTGTATAAAAATAATTTTGGAGACCAACCGTTTATTTCCAGTCTCCATAAAGTCTCCTGTATAAAAATAATTTTGGAGACCAACCGTTTATTTCCAAAATGAGACGGTTTTGATTTTTTGGAAAGTTTTAAAATCAAACATAGTTTTATTAGCTGGTTGCATACAATTATGTTTCCTCCAAAATTATGTCTCCATAAAATTATGTTCTCTCCAAAATTATAAAGATAATTTTTATACATTTAAAGTCTCCATAAAATTATGTTACCATAATACCCTAAAAGTTTAAATTTCTTTACGACATTATTATTTATAAAAGTGCAATTTATATAAAATAAAAGTTGGTGCCGCTAGGGGTAATTTTAAAAGAGTATGTGATGCGTAAAGGGAGGCCTCAGGTTTGAGGCCAGATTACGTCTTAGTATTTACTTAAATAAAAAATAAAAATAAAACGTGCATTGCACGTGCGGATTACTAGTATTTATTAAATGTTGAAGAGGATAGATTTCTTTTTAAAAAGTTGAAAGTAAAAAAGGAATTTAATGAAGATACTAGAGATGATGAGATGAAAGGTTAGAAGAAATAGTTTTGAAATTTTTTGGGAAGGAACTTCTCCAAAAGTGCTCTAGCTCGACCTCTGATAGCGTGTGTGGACGCCATGGATCGTCTTCTCACCATCGACCTGCAAACCCTAGGTTGAGCTCAAGATGGAAGAAGGAGAGCTTGACGAACAGAAGACTAAGTGTCTGAATTTCTATTCATATCTCAAATGGATTTTCCCCTTTGGTTTTATACAATCAACAAGACACGTGCATAGCATGAAAATGAAAGACACCTCACTCACGCCTAACAGAATCGGTTGGAGGTGGGTCCCATCTGAACCGTCACCCACCAACCAAGCGCTTACAACTGTCATATTTACAAAGGCTTTTTACAAGTTTACTCAGCATTTTACAATCTATTCTCACACAACATACGAATTACACTTTATCTGATATCTCTGATGTGCAACCCATTCTCTTCAGCTCCAGCTTCAACCTGTGCTTGGATTTCTTCTTCTGATGAGCTTCGCAGTACCCTGAGCCAAGTTTAAATATTTGGATCAATCCTTCCTCCATTTGAAGGAGGTTCCAAGGAGTCTCGAAACGCAGGTGTTACCGCTGATTTCGGTGTGGGGGTAAACAGATGAGATTTGTGAGTTCGTAGGAAACCTGAATAGCTGGTCCAAGCCTTCTTGCTTCTGCCGCTACCTGCAAGGAAGTGCGATACACCGGGTTTGATTCCGGCGATGCACCCTTCGACGCTCTTGTCAGTAATCAGAAGTGATTAAGAAAGAGTTTTAAGGTGGAAAAAGAGTGATTACCTGGTCACAGTGGTAGGGGGGAGGTATTTATAGTCGCCATGGGAGTGATTTGGGGCTTGATTTCCTGTATGACTGTCAGGAGAAAAATTCTCACAATCTGTTTAGGAAACTAACCCCTGATTCCCGGCGAGAGCAAATCAGGCCCGTTGATTCAGCCAAATCAGTGACCCTGATTTGTCTCTTGTTGGTTTGGGTTTGCCTTGGGTCGGGACCCGTACCCAATCGGAGTGGATTCGTTTGCGGGTTATTGGATCTGTGAGAAGGAGACCCAGTATCCGTTTCGAACCCATTTGTATGTGAAATTACCGTTTTACCCCCGAGCTTCAAGATTCGTGCCCAATCTGGACGGTTCCGTTTAACCCCATTTTTAGCCATATCACGAGCCCCCCACTCCTAAAGACTGAGTGTGATCAACCTTTGAGGAGTAGTTTAACTGTTTTAGTGGCTGGTGGAGTTGTATCGGAGTCCGAATGGTGGGTTTTGAACCTCAAAGGGGGTAGTGAGGTGATTTTTGAAGCAGTAAGCTGTTCTGAAGCCTTGTTGAATATTCGACCATTTTTATCTATTTTTTCAGATTATTTATTTAATTTTGCGATGTGTTAACTAATCGTCCGGGGGCTTTAACAGTACAATCTAGGCAATAATTGTTTGTTCAGGGGCTCAAAAATATTCCCCCGAATTTTAAATTATTTTCTAGAATTTTTAGTTAATTTTCCCGAATTTTTAGCGATTTTTCGCAATTTTTAAATAAATAAAACAATTTAAATAAATAAAAATCGATTTTTAAATACCGATTTATGATGTGGCTTGATCTGGGCCGTCGATCGTGGACGAGCGCGATTTTCTGAGAGATCTGGCGATCGTTATCGCTAGGCAGCTTTTTCCTTCGTTTGCGAGCTCGGAATGACACTTGCTCGGCAGCCGACCGGAGGCATGGGAGTTCGGCAGTCCGAGCGACGTGGCGCAACCTGGGCGGTCGGATGTTGGCGCATTTCCCAAGAAAATGCTATCTTGTCTTTTAGTGCACGTGGCGCGATCTGGACCGTTCATCACCAAGAGCGCGAATTTCTGAGAGATCCAACGGTCGTAGTTGCTCGGTAGCTTTTTTCTCCGTTTGCGAGCTCGGAATGGTACTTGCTCGGCAGTCCGACCGGAGGCATGGGGGTTCGGCAGTTTCCTTCTCCGTTTGCGAGCTCGGAATGGCACCTGCTCGGCAGCCGACCGGAGGCATGGGGGTTCGGCAGTTCGAGCGACGTAGCGCAATCTGAGCCGTCGGATGTTGTCATGCATCTCGAGGCGAGCGCGTTTCCCAAGAAAATACTATCTTGTCGTTTAGTGTCTTCGGCAAGATCTGGGCCGTCTGATCGAGATCTTACACGAAAGTTGAGGAGAAAGTGAGTTTTCTCCGTTTGCAGGCTCAGAATGGCACTTGCTCGGCATCCGACCGGAGATGTAGGGAGTCGGCAGACCGAGCAACATGGCGCCATATGAGCTGTTGAATGGGGGGAACGAGTCTCGATACGACTCAATTTTCAAGGGCATTAATGACGTCCTAGGATTCGTGTGGCGTTCCAACTTCTCGGGGTCATTAAGAAATGGCGCCCCCCAATTAATGCGTGGCGTTTCAACTTCCGAGGGCAATAATGGCTGGTTCTTGGTGGGTGGTTATAAATACTTCACTCCTCTTGTAGTTTTAGTCACAAAAAGGTGGAGTTTCAGCCTTCGGAGGCGTCTGCCTTGGGTGGTTGCTCTTCGGCTATGGTCTTCTCCTGGTTGTGATGGCCCCGATGCGGATGTCAGGGCCGGAGGAGATCATAGCAGAAGAAGTGATGACCGGAGTCAAGGCGGACGCCTGTCTTGTGAAATTTTAATCTCGAGAGGTTCGGAGGGGTGGTCACTCTTTTGCCTTGTTCTTCTCCCGTTCCTGACGGCCCCGATGTGGGTGTCAGGGGCGGGGGAGACCAGGGCAGAAGTGGTGACGACCGTAGTTCGGACCCGAGGGACGAGTTGCTTCCGAAGGACAGGTGGTCGTTCTTCTACCATGATCTTCTCCTGACTTTGACGGCCCTGATGCGGGTGTCAGGGTCAGAGGAGATCATGGTGGAAGAGGTGATGACCAAAGTCCGGATCCAGGGGATAATGTGCTTCGGAAGGATGGGTCTCTTCCGATCTCTGTCTTCCTTCCGGGCTGACGGCCTCCGATGGATGTCAGCCCGAAGGAGCTAGAGATGGGAGGTGTGCCGATCCGCTTTCTGGCCGGGCTCCGCGAGGTGGTGGTTTTCCTCGAACCCTTGGACGTTCCGGGGCTTCGGCTCCAAGACCGTTCTCGGGAGAGAGGGGGACCGACCGCGACCTAGGGCCCGGGGGCTCGCCGAGGGCGATGCCTTAAAACTTTCAATCTAAATTTTCTTCTTTGGCCTCTTCAGACAGAGGCGGAGCGTCTGAGGGCACGGTTGTCCGAGCCACATTCTGGGCCGTCGGGTAGGCATCTGCTCGGATAGCCGATCGGGTCCTTTGGCGCTGGGTTCGGATTGCACGTAACTCGGATTTAGATCCTGTTGTGCCGAGTTACTTAGTGAAAAGACAAAGTCATTTTGGGCCTTCGCGACGTTTCGAGGGCAGCCCAAGAGTCGCACCCTTACGTTGGGAAGCCCAAGAGACTTCTCTTTTCACTATAAATCTTCACTCCCCCACCCCAAACCTCATTCTTTACTTTTACTTCTCTCTCTTAAGTTTTTACCTTTACCGTCGAAGTTTTTAGCTCTTGGGTGTCGCTGCTAGCTGTTGCGGCAAGGCGTTCCCTAGCTCCGGTGAACTTTTTCCGACCGTAGCTGTCACTTCAAGGTCAGTCCCTCTCCTTTCTCTTTAGAAAATGGTTAAGATTACTTCCTCGAATGAGACCCCCGTCTCGGACCAAGCCGTAGGCCGAGCGGGCAAAGGAAAGGAGGTGGTGGAGCCGACCGACCAGAGCGTTGTTCGGCCGGACAAGGAGGGTGAAGTAGCCGAGCCGCCGCAGGAGGTCGCGGCGAAGTCTCAGAAGGGTAAAGGAGTGGTCACTATCGTCGAGAAGCCGAAGACGGTGGGGGAGTTCGGTCGGCAACCTATTGTTCTGTCGAGCGTGGGAGGCGTCCAGGACTACTCCGAGGAGATGTTAGAGAAGGTAACCCAGGGCACGGCCAAGTCGGTGGAGGAGAATGAACCGAGGGAGTTGTCCGAGGTAGACCATACTATCTCGTCTCTTACGGAGGCCGATCTGCATCGGATCCGAAGGGGATTCCAGATCCCTGCCGAGTACGGGCTACTCCTCCCCGGTCTGGGTTTCCGAGCGAACACAAAGTCTTCGACAGACGTGTGCGTCTTCCCCCTCGACTCCCTGGCCGCCGGGCTCCACTTTCCCCTTCATCCGTTTATAGTCGATGTCTTGAATTGGTACGGTTTGAGCCCTGCCCAGATGATGCCGAACACCTGGAGGCATGTCTTGGTGTTTGTTCTCCGGTGCCGAGAGGTTGGTGCCAAACCGAGCATGTTTCTCTTCCGGAGCCTCTACCGCCCTTGCCAGCCAAACCGAAATGAACAGAGGTTCTATCTTTCGCTGCGGACGGGTGTGAAGTTGATCGAGAATCCGAACTCGATCAAGCATTGGAAGGAGAAGTATTTCATCATCCGAGCTCCCGCGCCGTGGGCGATTCCGATAGTTTGGGCGAAGGATGGCCTGCCCAAGCGAGCCAAGAAGGAGCCTGTGCTGAGCGACGAGGAAGCAGAGGTCCTCAAGAAGCTCCTTGCCTTGCCAATGCTGAGTTAGAAAGATATTACCGAGGAAGCTTTGTTCCGAGGGGGTCTCAGTCCGATCGATCCTAGTATGCTTCTGGTATTTTTACTCTTTGCTTGAAGTTGTTGAAAAATTTATCTAAGTTTTTTCATTCGGCTTGTGCAGAGACTCCTAGGATGGATTACAGGGCTTTGATGGCGAAGGCCAAGGTGAAAGAACAGGAGTCGAGGAAGAAGAGGCCCTCGGCAGGACCTCAGGGGAGCCGAGCCCCAAAGATACCTTCGGTCGCGAAGACCGTCGACCTGCAGAAGGTCATTGTGCCGGAGACCGGTCCCGAGCAGGAGAAGGCCGCGGTCCCCGATCCTCCCGTTTCAGATGCGCCGATACCAATGGCGAAGGGGGATGCTCCCGGCTCGTCGAGCGGTGCGTTCGGCGTGAAAGAGGTGCTGTCCCTCCAGGTTCCGCCCCTCACTGCTGATGCGGAGAAGATCTTGACCGAGAGGCACAAGTAGATCTTCGTCCCTGACTGGCAGGTGATGAATGTCGACGGTTTTTTGGGCGATGGCAACATTTGTATGGAAGCGGTGAAGCACCTACCGACCCCAAAGGATCGAGCGACTCTTAAGGCCGGGTTGGTTAGGGACGCCACTATGCAGATCGCTCGGAACACGATGTCGGTAAGTGGACTGAACACTTTTGAATTGAAACTTTTTGCTGAAATTTTCTAAGTTCTTGGATTCGGACTCTAACAGTTTGTCTTCTTTTTAGACCCTCTGCCACTTCAACTTCTTGTTCGAGGAGTTTGCGAGCAAGGAACAGGAGCTGACGGTGCAGTATGACCGGGAGAGGACAGAGCGCATCAAAGCTACGAAGCTGCTCGATGCTGAGCAATTCCTCTCGGCAAAACGGGCTGCCGAAGTGGCAGGGTTGTAGACGAAGTGGGCCGAGGCCGTTCAGCAGTCGAAGGACGTGGCCGCCAAGCTGGAAACCTCGGAGAAGGAGAATGCCGAGCTGAGGGAGGAATTGGCCAATGCTCGGTCGGAGGCAGAGAGGGCTCGGAAGAGGGCCGAGAAGATAATGGCCAAGCACCGGTCTAAGGTGGCAAAGGCGAAGAAGGCCGTGCAGGATGAAGCCGAGCATCACATGTTCAAGAACATGGAGGATGCGTATGGCCGAGCCCTTCTTCACATCGCCGCCCGGAATTTGGGGTTCGACACGTCTTCCTACCGCTTCTACGATCCTGTGGAAGGGGAGGAGGAGGTTCCCCAGGCATTGCTCGGCCCTGAGGGACAGACCGGGGGTGTAGAAGGCCCGGGCGAGACTGAGGCCGAGGGCGAGGACGAGGTTGACTCCGAGGAGGAGAGCGGGAGCGAAGATGAGGAAGAGGACGAGGATGAGGGTGAGGACGAGGCCGAGGGGTCGACAGACCCGAACGACAAAAAGGTCGACCCCTGACTTGGTTGCGTCTTTCAGTCTTTTGTTCTTTTTTTTTTGTAAGCCGAACTGCGGACTGACCACCGCTCTTATAACACTTTTCTTGAGTTTTGAATGAAAACATTTTCAGTTTGGCCAATATTTATCCAAGTGTTTGTCTCCGAATTTTGTGTCTGCTTTTCAGGTGAAGTTCGGTCCGATCATGGAGGTTTTGTACCTTCGTAAGGAGCTGACCAGAACGAAGCGAGAGCTTTCGCTTAGCCGAGATAGGCATTTCTATATGCTCTTGAAGCTGGAGGAGATCAAGGCAGCTGCGAGGGGATACTGCCGCGAGTTGGCCCAACTGCGGAAGCAGCCCCGAGCTCCTTATCCCGAGGGTAAGACTGAGCGGCTCCGTAGGGAGCTCTCCGCCGCCGAGCAGAAGAACGACGAGCTCTTGGCCGAGGTTCGTCAGTTGGAGTTAGCGGAGAAAGAGCATTCGGTGGAAGAAGAGAAGCTTGCTTCCGAGCTGGAGAAGGTGTCGACCGAGCGCAACAAGTTGTTGGCCGAGGTCGACAAGTTTAGGAGAATCACGATAGAAAGGGGAATCGAGGTTACCCACTACCGACGGCTCGCGACCGATAGTGCCCATGCCTCGGGCTCGTCGAGGCCTCCTCGTTTGACGAAGTCGGCGAAGGACGATGCTTTGAGAGACAGAATCATTGAGCTGGAGGAAGAGGTCGCGTCGCTCAAACCTTTGCCCGAGAGGGCCAACGTTCGCAGTACGTCGTGTATTCGCGAAGAGAGCGAGAGAGGGATTACCTTCTACGAACTTGCGACTCGTTTGCCTGTGGCTAGGCGGAGTCCCGCAGACGCTCAGAGTGGCGTGGCCGTCTCGTCGAGCGGTGCCTCGGTCGGCGCCACAGTTAGGGTCAGCGGCGAAGGGGGATCACGCTTCGTTTGTTTGGAATTGAGCTCGGAGGTCAGGCCTCGTCGTCCTCGCGTTTCCTTGAACCGAAGCGTACCCTTACCGAAGAGGCCCTGAACATGTCGTTTTATGTTTCTTCTGGCTGTTGTAAAACTCTATTGTAGGGTCAGTCTTGTTGTTTGTAGAGCCACTATATCTGAATACGAATCTGAAAGTTTGTTTGGAAAATTCTTCAAGTGTTGGACTTCGGCAATGTATTGAAATTTTGTTATTCGTTTTTCTCGTCTTTTCAGCTCGTGGCGGCAGTCCAAGGCACTGATTCCAATCGCTCGGACGACAACGCTGAAACCGAGGCAGCCTCAGGGGTGACGAAGTCGCGCTCGGCGAAGTGTCGAGAGCGACTCTATGACGTCGAGCTGGAGCTACGCCGAGCTGAGAGCGAGCGGGCCTACCTTCAGTTCGTCCTCGGCCAACGAGACGCTGAGATCCAACGTTTGGAGAGCAGGATCGCCGGGACGACCCCTGTAGGAGAGGACGAAGATTCGCAGATTGCTTTTAGCAATGCTCTTCGTGTCCAGTATATTCGGCACAACCAGTCGAAAATAATAGCCGAGAGGGACGATTTGCTCTCTGAGATCCATCACTTGCAGACCGTGGAGGCAAAGCTTCGGAAGGAGGCGGAGCAGCTAGCAGCCGAAGTGGCCGGACTGGCGACCGAACGGGTCAGTGAAGACATTTCCGTTAAAGACCAAGTGTAGTTGGTCGACGGTGTATTTTTTGCTTTCTAATGCCTTGTAACCATGGAAGGATTGCTCCGTATTATGTCCCGATTATTAATAAATTTTTTTTTCAAGAACTAGCATGTCTTTTGTTGCTCTGCGTATTTGTCTCGCTTGTAAGTGTGTTGGTCGTGCCGAGGTCTCTGAGCCGAGTGCATAGTGCCGTCGGCAAGAATCTCGAGGCGAACCAGTTCCTAAGGGAACGCCATCTTGTCGTTTAGCGACGCTGATAAGATCTGGGCCGTTGGATTTTGGCACGAATCTCGAGACGGCTCTGTTCCCGAGAAAATGCTATCTTGTCGTTTAGCGTCGCTGGCAAGATCCTGGCCGTCTGATAGAGATCCTATGCGAAAGTTGAGGAAAAAGTGAGTTTTCTCCGTTTGCAGGCTCGGAATGGCACTTGCTTGGCATCCGACCGGAGACAGCATGGTCTGGCCCTTCTTCTTGTTTGCTTTCGTCTCCGTGACAAGAGTGCTCGGATTGTGGTGCCGAACGCTTCGGTCTCCCTCTTCTTGCGAAGTCGAGGGGTGAGCCGAGCTTTTTTCCATGGTGAGGGTCGCCGATTATAGCGAGTGTTCGACGGTTGTGGGGGCAATTCCGAATGGTGATCCACTCCTAGCTTGCCGAGAAGCAAGCTTGGGGAGTAGAATTGAACCAAGTGTTGGACTCCGGGACCATCGTGTAGTTCAACGGTTGTGGGAGCAGTTCCGAACGGCGATCTACTTCTGGCTCGCCCGGGGGCGAGCCGAGGAAGTAAAGTCGAGCCGAGTGTTGGACTCCGGAACCATCGTGTAGTTCAACGGTTGTGGGAGCAGTTCCGAACGGTGGTCTACCTCTGGCTCGTCCGGAGGCGAGCCGAGGAGGTAAAGTCGAGCCGAGTGTTAGACTCCGAACCATCGGTGTAGTTCGACGGATGTGGGAGCAGTTCCGAACAGCGATCTACCTCTGGCTCGTCCGGAGGCGATCCGAGGAGGTAAAGTCGAGCCGAGTGTTGGACTCCGAACCATCGGTGTAGTTCAACGGTTGTGGGAGCAGTTCCGAATGGCGATCTACCTCTGGCTCGTTCGGAGGCGAGCCGAGGAGGTAAAGTCGAGCCGAGTGTTGGACTCCGAACCATCGGTGTAGTTCGACGGATGTGGGAGCAGTTCCGAACGGCGATCTACCTCTGGCTCGTCCGGAGGCGATCCGAGGAGGTAAAGTCGAGCAGAGTGTTGGACTCTGAACCATCGGTGTAGTTCAACGGTTGTGGGAGCAGTTCCGAACGGCGATCTACCTTTGGCTCGTCCGGAGGCGAGCCGAGGAGGTAAAGTCGAGCCGGACATTGGACTCCGAACCATTGGTTGAAATCAAATTAAAAAACAAAAGATAAAGGCAGAGCGATGCAAGCAAATTTATAAGTATGAAAGAGCATTCTTCATTGATAATTGACGGCGAACCATTTTTACATATCACAATTCATGAGATAGATTACAAGTTAGAGGAGAGGAATGGTTCGACACCTCGTGATACTCAGAGAGGCGCCGGGGCGCTTTCTTGGTATTTTAGGAGGTGGTCGGCATTCCAGGTCCTCGAAATCTCTCTGCCCTCTAGATCTTCCAGACGGTAAGCTCCGGGCCGAACAACCTTTGTGATCTTGTAGGGTCCTTCCCAGTTCGGAGCCAATTTGCTCTTCTGATTGGGGAAGGATATAGCCAGTTTTCTCAAGACCAAGTCCCCTTGCTTGAGATTGGTGGGTCGGACCTTCTTGTTGTACGCCAACTCGACCCTCCTTCGGTAGCTCTGTTGCCGAATTGATGCTCTCTCCCTCAGCTCGTCCACCAGATCTAAGTTCACCCTAAGGTCTCTGGCGTTCTGTTCCTCGCTGTAGGCTACGAGGCGAGGGGAAGGTATTCCGACCTCAAGGGGTATCACCGCCTCGGACCCATAGGTGAGGTTGAAAGGGGACTCTCCTGTGGGCGTCCGCTTGTTCGTGCGGTAATTCCACAGCACATTGGGGAGCTGGTCAACCCATAGGCCCCTAGAACACTTGTCCAGTCTCTTCTTGATACCAGAGAGAATCTGCCGATTGGCGTTCTCTGCTTGGCTGTTCGACTGCGGATGTGAGACGGAGGAGAAGCGCTGCTGGATGGCAAGGTCCTCGCACAGAGCTCGGAACGCAGCCCCGGTAAATTGAGTTCCGTTGTCTGTTATGAGGACACGGGGGACGCCGAACCGACAGATGACGCTTTTCCAGAAGAATTGAAGCACCTTTTCTCAGTGATAGTGGCGAGGGGCTCGGCCTCGATCCACTTCGAGAAATAGTCGATGGCTACGACCAAGAATTTGAACTGGCCGGGAGCTGGAGGGAACGGCTCTAGTAAATCCATTCCCCACATTGCAAAGGGGATAGGACTTGATAGGGAGGCAAGGTTGGCTTGAGGGAGGTGACGGACATTGGAGTGTCTCTGACAGGAGCCACATTTGCGAACGTGTCGCTCGGCATCTTGGAGGAGAGTCGGCCAGAAGTACCCATAATTCAAGGCTTTTCGAGTCAAGGACCTAGATCCTGAATGTGCTCCGCCGATGCCCTCGTGGAGCTCTTGCAAAGCGTAATCTGCCTGCTCTGGGGAGAGGCACCTTAGGTACGGTCGGCCTTCAACCTGCGAGAAGGAGCGCTTGTACAAGATCCCCTCGATCAAGACATACCGCTCGGCCCTGGTTCTAACTCGGCGTGCTTCTTTGGGGTCCTCGGGGAGGAGTCCTTCCCTTAAGAACTCCACCAACGGCTTCATCCAATTATCTTGCAGCAGGACCGGCAACGATTCCACCGAGCCGGATGTCTCGTCTTCTATGCTCGGCTTTGAGAGAACCTCGATCAATACGGTCTGCTCGAGACCTTAGAGGGAGGATGAGGCCAACTTGGAGAGGGCATCGGCCTGTGAATTCTCCTCACGAGGGACTCGTTGGATGAGTGCCTCTTCGAACCGGCTCATGAGGGCTCGGACCTTGGCGAGGTACTTCGCCATCCGCTCGTCTCGCGCCTCGTACTCGCCCAAGACTTGGTTCACAACCAGCTGAGAATCACTATGGATTCGGAGGCGCTGCGCCCCAGCACTTCGGGCAAGTCTGAGGCCCGCGATGAGTGCCTCATACTCCGCCTCGTTATTCGAGGCCTTGAAGCTCATACGGATCGCATACTGGAGGACGAAGTCATCAGGACCGTTCAGGATGATATCGGCGCCGCTTCCTTCGTTGCAGGAGGAACCGTCCACGAAGACCATCCAAATGGGGGGACCGTTCGGGACGTGGCTGACCTCGGGAATGGTGGACTCGACGATGAAGTCGGCGAGGGCCTGAGCTTTGATAGCAGTCTGAGGCTGGTAGGAGATGTCATGTTGGCTTAGCTCTATGGACCACTTTATGAGCCGGCCCGAAGTTTCGGGCTTGTGGAGGATCTGTTTCAACGGTTGGTCAGTGAGGACCACAACCGAGTGGGACTGAAAGTACGGACGGAGTTTCCTTGCCGCCATGATCAGGGCGTAGGCCATCTTTTCTATCTTCGGATAACAAAGCTCGGCGTCCCGAAGCACCTTGCTCACGTAGTAGATGGGCCTCTGAGCCCGGTCTTCCTCTCTTACCAAAACAGCACTGAGCGTCTGCTCAGAGGCGGCTAAGTAGATGAAGAGGGGTTCTCCTGGAACGGGCTTGCTGAGCAGGGGAGGATTGACCAAGTATTCTTTCAGCTGTTCAAAGGACTTCTGTTACAGCTCGCCCCACTGGAAACCCTTGGCTCCCCTGAGAGCCTTGAAGAAAGGGAGGCACTTTTCTCCTGACTTAGAGAGGAACCGCCCAATTGCGGTGAGCCGACCCGTAAGCTTCTGCACCTCCTTGACGTTCCGGGGCGGTGCCATGTCCAGTATGGCCTTGATTTTCTCAGGATTTACTTCGATTCCTCGCTGGCTCACCATGAAGCCGAGAAACTTTTCCGAGGAGACTCCGAACGCACATTTGTTCGGATTTAGTCTCATATTGTGTCTTCTTAGCACGCCGAACGCCTCCAGGAGGTCGGCCACATGGTCGGTACCTCGGATGCTTTTAACGAGCATGTCATCGACGTACACTTCCATGTTGCGGCCTATTTGGCTCTGAAAGACTTTGTTGACGAGGCGCTGGTAGGTGGCTCCAGCATTCTTTAATCCGAAGGGCATGACTCGATAGCAATAGAGGCCCTGGTCGGTAATGAAGGAGGTCTTCGGAATGTCCGGGGGGAACATTCGGATCTGGTTATAGCCGGAGAAGGCGTCCATGAAGCTGAGGAGCTCATGGCCCGAGGTGGCATCAATGAGGGTGTCGATGTTAGGGAGAGGGAATGGATCCTTCGGACACGCCTTATTCAGGTCGGTGAAGTCGATGCATATCCTCCAAGAGCCATTGGACTTCTTGACCATTACAACGTTGGAGAGCCAGTCGGGGTAGTTCACCTCCTGTATGAACCGAGCTTTTAAGAGTTTATCCACCTCCTCCTTTATGGCCTGTTGTCGCTCGGGAGCGAACTTACGCCTCTTCTGCTGAACCGGTTTGCACCCCGGTTCGACACTGAGGCGGTGAACTAGCAGCTCCTCGAAAATCCCGGGCATATCCGCGGCGGACCAGGCAAAGAGGTCGCGGTTATCCCGGATGCATTGCACCAAGTCGGAACATAGTGCAGTTGGCAAGGACTTGCTGATGAGGAACTTGCGGTCCGGGTCCTCGTCCGAAAAGAGTACTTCTTCTACTTCGTCCGCCGGCTCGGATGTGGGTCGGACATTCGGCTCGGGGATCTCTAGCGTCTCGAGGGAGAGCACCGGACCCCCCGTGGAAGTCATGTAGCACTTCCGAGCCATCTCTTGGCTGCCCTTGACCTCTCTCACTCCCGACCAAGTGGGGAACTTCATTTTGAGGTGGTACGCTGAAGGGACAGCTTCCAGAGCAGCTAGGCCGGGTCGGCCTAGGATGACATTATATGCGGCCGGGACGTCGACGACCATAAAGTCCATCGGCTCGGTCCGGGTAGTAGGAGTTTTCCCAGCAGTTACGTCTAGGGTTATAACTCCCTCGACAGTTACTGGTACCCCCGTGAACCCGTTGAGCGTGTAACCGGCCGGCTTGAGACGGTCCCGGGACAGCTGCAGCCCTCGGAAGGCTGAGAGGAAGAGGATGTTCACTGAGCTCCCGTTGTCTACCAAGATCCTCTGCACCTTGAAATTTGCCATGCGGAGGTCGATGACGAGGGCGTCGCAGTGGGGAGTTCGGACCCCGTCGAGGTCTTCGTTAGAGAAGGTCACTGGGACGCCAAGGCCTTTGGGGGGAGGAGCTCTGTGAACTGAGTTGACCTCTCGGACGAAGGCCTTCCGAGAGGAGTTGGAGGAGCCCCCCATGGGGCCTCCGTGGATGAGGTGCAGAACACGCTCTTCTTCGAACACGGGGGTTTCATCGCGTCGCTCGGAGCGCTTGTTAGCCCCCCGAGGTGGAGGAGTCTTGCCGCCTGCCCGGTCATTTGCCTTGACAAATTTGGCCAACTGCCCTCTCTGGATGAGGGCCTCTATCTCATCTTTCAACGCCCGGGAGTCGTTGGTGTCATGACCGTGGTCCCGGTGGTAACGGCACCATTTCTCCTTGTTCCTCATCTTGGCCGGGGTGTTCATCCTCGGGGCAGGAGGTATGATACCTTCCTTCTCCACTTCCATCAAGATGGTGGAGACATTTGTGGTGAGGGGAGTGAACTTCTCGAACCTAGGGGGAGGACGGCGCTGACCGCCGTTGTCCTTCTACAGCTTCTTGGACCCCTCCTCCTCTGTCGCCTTCCTCTTTGATTCGGAGGCCGACCCTCCGAAATTCGGGAGGCACTCGGCCTCTTCCGCACGAATATACTTCTCGCATCTGAGGAGAAGATCGGCGAAGTTGTGCGGGGGCTTCTTGGTGAGGGACGACCGGAGGTTGGAGTTGAGGACGTTCGACTGGAATGCGACAGTCGCCACGGACTGGTCGAGGGTGGCAATTGACCTGACCTCCGCGGTGAATCTTCTCACATAATCCCTCAGCTTTTCTCCCCTTTCCTGCCGGAGTTGGAGAAGGGAGATGCTCGTCTTCTCTGTTTGCCTGCTACTCACAAAGTGAGTTATGAAGAGCGTTTCGAACTGCTCGAACGAGAAGATGGAAGAGGAGGCGAGCCTGGAGTACCATTCCCGAGACGACCCCTTGAGGGTCGCGGGGAAGGTCTTGCAGAGCATGGCGTCGGAAGCTTGATGGATCAGCATTAAGGTTTTGAAGCTTTCGACATGATCAACTGGGTCGGACTCCCCTGAGTACATTTCAAACTGCGGAGGTTTGAAACCCCTCGGTATGGGGGCCTCCATGATTGTCCGAGAGAAGGGAGGTCTGCTGGGGTGGACGGTCCCGGCTCTCGATTCCTCCTCTTTGTCCATGCGGCCGATGCGCCTCTCCATCTCGTGGAGACGACGGTAGAGGGCATCGTCCCTCCGCTGGTAATCAAACGATCCCCAGGACT
Source organism: Hemerocallis citrina (assembly GCA_017893485.1). NCBI lineage: Eukaryota > Viridiplantae > Streptophyta > Magnoliopsida > Asparagales > Asphodelaceae > Hemerocallis > Hemerocallis citrina. Next base: position 177,749,663 of record CM030367.1, read on the forward strand.
CCTCTTCATAGGAAGGGGAGCGGGGGCTGCGGCACCGATAGTCCTGAGATCGGCGAGGGCTGTAGTGGTTCTGCTGGCGGCTGGGAGCCGGGAGAGGACTTCTGGATCGTTGGCGGGGACTTGGGACCCATGGGGGTGTTGGAACCGTCTGGACATCATTGTTGTTGTTACGAAGGTTGAGGGCCTGCAACACCGTTGCCTGGAACTGTAGAAACTCGGCACGGGTGATTGGTGCCTCATTGTTCCTCGGATGATGTCGATCGGCAGGGGAATGCGGCCTCCTCCTTCGGCGCTCGGGGGATTCCCTCCGTCCTCTTCTGTCCGGAGACCTTCCTCGGACCGGAGATCTTCTGCCATTTGGGCGATGTGGAGATCACTCGCCTTGATGTTGGCGGGAGGTTCCATCTCGGGCCCGCTTCTCATCTAGGCGGTTGCGGAGGTCCACATCTTTTTGGCGATTCAGGACAGTGTTGCGGAGGTCGGGACTATGAGAAGCCATGGAGTCCGAGGAGGCATTGTGGACTGAAACATGGTCCGCGTGGATAGGTTACTTTTGCCTCCTCTGGTTCTGACCGGCAGGGCCATTAGGGGGTGGTTGGTTCGGATGAGGAGGCTGGCCCTGAGGGGCCGGGGGAGGAAGTTCGGGCTGCGCAGCTGGGTGCACGGGGACTTCCTCTTGCGGATCAGCGGGGTTGGGCCCGCGGTTGGACCCCCTAGATCTGACCTTCTTGGGAGGCATGGTTGGAGAAGAGCTAGTCGATGAGGAGAGGAGAGGCAGCAATTCGAATGGTTTCCCACAGACGGCACCAATCTGTTACCGCTGATTTCGGTTTGGGGGTAAACAGATGAGATTTGTGAGTTCGTAGGAAACCTGAATAGCTGATCCAAGCCTTCTTGCTCCTGCCGCTACCTGCAAGGAAGTGCGATACACCGGGTTTGATTCCGGCGACGCACCCTCCGACGCTCTTGTCAGTAATCAGAAGTGATTAAGAAAGAGCTTTAAGGTGGAAAAGGAGTGATTACCTGGTCACAGTGGTAGGGGGGAGGTATTTATAGTTGCCATGGGAGTGATTTGGGGCTTGATTTCCTGTATGACTGTCAAGAGAAAAATCCTCACAATCTGTTTAGGAAACTAACCCCTGATTCCCGGCGAGAGCAAATCAGGCCCGTTGATTCAGCCAAATCAGTGACCCTGATTTGTCTCTTGTTGGTTTGGGTTTGCCTTGGGTCGGGACCCGTACCCAACCGGAGTGGATCCGTTTGCGGGTTATTGGATCTGTGAGAAGGAGACCCAGTATCTGTTTCGAACCCATTTGTATGTGAAATTACCGTTTTACCCCCGAGCTTCAAGATTTGTGCCCAATCTGGACGGTTCCGATTTAACCCCATTTTTAGCCATATCAGCAGGGAACCTCCAGTAAACATCCCAGTAACTCTCCCAAGTTCCTTCTATCTCCGAACCCCCTTCCCATTGAATGAGCACTTCAGAAATTGCAATTCCCCTTCGTGGTACCATTCTTCTATCTAGTACCTTAATAGGCTTAGGGGCCGCATCAACATAATATGCAGGAATAGAGGCTGTATGAGCAATGGAAGTACCAATGTGCTTTTTCAATTAGGATACATGAAACACATTGTGAATTCTAGCTTCTGCTGGTAATTGCAACCTGTAAGCCACTGCTTCGATCCTCTCCATCACTTTGTAAGGGCCATAATAAAGTGATGATAGCTTGTGTCCCCTATGCCCTCCAACAGAAACCTGCTTATATGGTTGGAGTTTTAAAAATACCCAATCTCCCACTGCATACTCCCTATCAGAACGATGTGTATCGGCTTTCACTTTCATCCTTCCTTGTGCTTTGAGCAAATTGTCTTTCAATAATTGCAGAGATATATCCTTATTGATCAGTGTTTCTTCGACAGCTTGCACTCTAGCAGATTGAGGTATATATGACAGAACTGTAGGAGGGGCTCTACCATACAAAGCTTGATATGGACTGATTTTAGTGGAACTTTGGACATGTGTATTATAAGAGAACTCAGTCCATGGCACCCATTTGACCCAGTCATGAGGCTTATATGCAGCAAAACATCGAAGATAAGTCTCTAGTACTCTATTAAGTACCTCCGTTTGCCCATCAGATGAGGGTCTGCAGTACTCAGGCAGAGCTTAGTGCCTTGCTCCTTCAAGAGTTATTTCCAAAAATTACTAGTAAAGATCGTATCTCTATCACTCACAATACTCTTTGGCAATCCATAGAGCTTGAAAACTTGTGAAAACATCACTTCGGCCACAATTTTAGCAGTATAAGGATGGCTCAAAGGTAGGAAATGGCCAAATTTACTTAATCTGTCTACCACCACTAGGATAACAGTACAACCTTGGCTCCTTGGCATACCCTCAATAAAATCCATGCTAATGTCCTCCCAAACATTATCAGGTATTGGCAGAGGTTGTAATAGACCAGCTGGACTTGTACTCAAATATTTGTTCCTTTGACAAATATCACAGGACCTGATATAATCCTTCATCTCCTTCTTCATTCCCTTCCAATATAATCCTTCATCTCTTAAGTGATGGCCAAACTTTATCCATGCCAACATGTCCACCGTGGGGAGTTGAGTGAGAGTCATATAGGAACCATTGTCTCAAAGATGAGTCTGGACTGAGAAGAACTCTGCCTTTATAGAAATACATTCCATTCACCAACCCATAGGTAGTGTCCCCAGCCTCAACCTTCAGCTGAATGTCTTGATAAAAAGGGTTTGAAGAAACTTCATGCTGCACTAAGCTTAACCATTTGGGGCGAACAATTTTATAGGTGAATAAGGTTCCCTCCTCATCCTCATACTCCCTGGAGAGACCATAAGCAGCCACATTATCTCTTTCCTTTTTATACTCTACTTCAAACTGATATCCATGCAACTTAATTAGCCATTCATGCTGAGCTTCAGTGTACAATCTTTGCTCCAATAGATGCTTGAGAGGTTTATGATCAGTCCTTATAATGAATTTCCTTTCCAAGAGATATTGTCTCCATTTTTGTACTGCTAACATAATTGCTAACATTTATTTTTCATAGGTGGATAAGAGTCTCTTCTTACCCTTCAGCTCCTGACTAAGGAAAGCAATAGGGTGATTGTCTTGCATTAAAATAGCTCCCATTCCTGTGCCACAAGCATCACATTCAAGAACAAAAGGTAGGGAAAAGTTTGGTAGCTACAACACTGGTGGAGAAGTTAAGACTTTCTTCACTTCTTCAAATGCTCTTTAAGACTCATATGTCCATTGAAAGGCTCCCTTTTTTGTAAGTTTCACTAATGGCCAAGTGAGTGTGCTATAATGGGCTATGAATTTCCTATAATATCCAGTCAACCCAAGGAATCCTCTCAAAGCTTTAAGAGTTTTTGGTCTAGGCCAATCTTGAATAGCTGCAACTTTACTTGGATCTACTGCTACCCCTCTTGAAGACACTACATGCCCCAGATACTCAACCTACTCAACTCCAAAATGACACTTACTAGCTTTAGCATACAGCTGGTTGCTTTGTAGAACTTGGAGTACACTTTCTAAATATTAGCAGTGAGTGCTCAAATCTGAGCTATAGATCAAAATGTCATCAAAGAAAACCAATACAAACTGCCTCAAATATGGTCTAAAGAGATCATTCATTAAGAATTGAAAAGTTGCAGGAGCATTTGACAACCCAAAAGGCATCACCAGGTATTCATAATGGCCTTTATGTGTTCGAAAAGCAGTTTTGTGTATGTCTTCTTCTTTCATTCTAATCTGATGATATCCACTCCTCAAATCCAACTTACTAAATATAGTTGATCCTTGCAATTCATCCAAAAGCTCATCTATAATTGGAATGGGGTATTTGGCTTTAACAGTGATGTCATTGAGACCCCTATAATCAACACACATTCTCCAACTTCCATCAGCTTTTTTAACCATACCACTAGGGAGGAGTAGGAGCTGTGACTTGTCCTGATGATTCCACAATGCAATATTTCCTTAACAAGTCTTTTTATCTCATTTTTTTGATGCTAAGGGTGTCTATAGCGTCTTTGACTAATGGGTTTAGCTCCAGGAACAAGGGGTATACTATGGTCACAAGATCTAGGAGAAGGCAAGGCAAGGTCCTCTCTGAGAATCACACAAAATTTCTGCAATACCTGTTGGATATCTGGTTGTACTGCCAGTGGAGTAGACTTGACACATTCTATAGCTGAAGAACTTGGTGCAGTACCTGTCAATTGAAGAAGCCAACCCCCTCTCATAACATGAAGGCTCTTGTGTATTGATTTGGCAGTAGTCACTTCAATCTCCTTAGGCAATATGCCCAACAATTCTTTTTGCTTGCCATCTACTTGAAACCTTATCCGCTTTTCCTTCATGTTCCAAACTACATCCCCCAGAGTTTCCATCCACTGAGCACCTAACACCAGTTGACTTGTATCCATAGCTAAAACATAGAAATCAGCTTCAACAGGCACTCCTTGACATGAGAATTTTACCCCTTCACATAATCCTCTACTATACAATAGTTTGCCCCCTGGTACTGTCACCTCTAACTGCATATCAGTATTAATAGGTAGATAGATTTTTTTACTAACTCCTCTTCAATGAAATTATGTGTAGCCCCCGAATCTATTAATGCACACACTGGAGTGGATTTGATTGTACCACATACCCTAAAGGTTCTAGGACCAGTACTTCCAGCAAGGGTATTCAAAGATATAGCAGCTAAGTCAGCATTGGAGATCTCTCATGACAGACCTCATTCACCACCTCCCTGCCCTGCTCTTCTTCCCCCTTAAATTCATACTCCAATGACTCATCATCAAAAGCCCTAAGCCCCAAGCATTTGCATGAAAGTACTTCCTTCACAGGCCCCTATCATGTGCATGAAATTTTTTCCCGCATACTTGTTCCCTCTCACAAACTTCTCATCACAGTGAAAACAACGCCCTTTCTCTCCTCTCTCCTTCATGTATTGCAACACCTGGGAGTCCCTTGTTTTAGTTTGGATAGCTGAGGGGTTAACTACTGGTAATGTGGTGGGAGTGTGAGGTTTGTTGGATAGGGGGTTACTTGCAGCTACATTAGTTTTGTGGTATTGAAAAGGTACAGCAGCACCTGAAGTGCTCTTAGTGAACCCCGAGTATTTCCAAGCCTTCTTGTGATCTTCCAAATTGATTCCCTAGCTATTGCCTCTCTATAAGCTTCAAGGACATTTTGGGGGTGTTTTAACTTGACTTCCTTCCTCAATTCTGTCTTAAGACCGGAGATGTAACAACTTACCAAGGAGGACATGGCAATATTCTTCACTAGATGACTATACTTGAGAAATTATCTATGGTACTCTAAAACAGTACCATTTTGCTGTAGCTTGTATAAGGTAGCCTCAGGGTCATCAAGTTTAGTAGGACCAAACTGCAGCAATAGCTCCTTCTTCGCCATTTCCCAATCAATCACCCCATTCTCCTGTGGCTCGTACCATCTCCACCATAACAGTGCCTCTCCCTTCAAGTAGTAAACACAAAAGGGCAATTTCTCATAATAACTCACTCCCTAGGTGTGGAAATGGTGCTCCATGTGATATACCCAATTTGTGACATCTCCCGATCCACCAAAACTAGGTAAATCTATCTTTGGATGCTTGGGGAAAAAACTACTGGACATACCTTGATGTTGTCGACCATGCCGTGGCTCCTGCCTTTCCCTGAGATCTCCTCGGTATTCCAAATACCGTTCTCTAGCCCTTTCTTCCCTTTGCCGACTAACATTCCGATCTCGAACACCTGGAGACCTGCAAATACTTCCACTTCCTTTAGATTCATACTCACTACCTTCTGGTTACCATTCTGGAGGAGTTCGATGAGAGTGATGCCGATGCGTAGAGTCTTCCAACAGCCTCTCGATGGCCTTCTATTCGATCGATCCTAGATTCAAGACTGGATTGCTCGTGAGCAGCGTCGCCGTCACCAGTAGCCACTCGTGTAATCTAATCCTGTCATTTAGAACCAGATCGAGGTCCGGTTCCAGATCCGATAGGATTCTCAGCCCTCGGAATCGCTTCTAGATCCTCTTCTTGATCGAGCGCCGTCTCCAGATCTGGCTCTGATACCATTGCTCCAGCTCGACCTCTGATAGCGTGCGTGGACGCCATGGGTCATCTTCTCACCATCGACCTGCAAACCCTAGTTTGAGCTCAAGATGGAAGAAGGAGAGATTGACGAACAGAAGACTAAGTGTTTGAATTTCTATTCATATCTCAAATGGATTTTCCCCTTTGGTTTTATACAATCAACAAGACACGTGCATAGCACGGAAATGAAATACACCTCACTCACGCCTAACAGAATCGGTTGGAGGTGGGTCCCATCTGAACCGTCACTCACCAACCAACCGCTTATAGCTGTCATATTTACAAGGGCTTTTATGCAAGTTTACTCAGCATTTTACAATCTAATCTCACACAACATACGAATTACACTTTATCTGATATCTCTGATATGCAACCCATTCTCTTCAGCTCCAGCTTCAACCTGTGCTTGGATTTCTTCTTCTGATGAGCTTCGCAGTACCCTGAGCCAAGTTTAAGTACTTGGATCAAAAAGCGAAGGTACCCTCGTAATTCTATAAACATTTGGAATTATATTAAATGTGCTTTTATTTATTTGTTTGTTTATTTTTGACATGGTTAATGAGTTCCACTGCTTAGTTTCTGTTGCCTGAAGATAATGCTGCGAATGAGAACCAGAACCAAACTGCAGCTGAAGTTGCGGCCAACAACAACATGAACAACCAGGCAGAAGGTCAGTCGGAGCAAGTAAATGGAGTTGACTTGTCGAAATTGTGAGAGAGATCCAGACTTTTGTTTTTTTTGTTTTTGAGGGAAAAGGTGGAATAAGGCCACCCTGTTTCATTAATAAGAGTTTAACGAAACAAACCCAGAGTACTGGGCTCAGATACAAACTACAGACATAAAATAAAACATACATAAAGCAACATGACTACAAACAAGTAAGCCCCTCCAACAACCCTGGAGGGTGGGCCGACAAACCAGCTCGGTCCAGCAAAATTGTGAGTACGTTAGTTTAGCTTCGTACAGTGCCTCCACGGCACATGCACACCCGCCTGAAACAAATCTGGCAGGAATTTATCACCCGCCGCTCCCTGCGTTCACCTCGCTGGGGGGACCCCATCTTTGGGCCCAAGCCCCGTAGATCGAAACTCGCAGCCTCCCACCAACTTCACCACTCATCCTACAGACACACCAGTCGCTTCTACAGCCGCTACCAAAGAGATAGCCGTGAAGAGGATACCTTAACTTCTCACACGATAGCGTTTTTCTCCTGCGATTTCTCACAAAGCAACTATCTCGCTCACCCCACCTAACACCATCCTCCAGGAGAGAGCCGTGTAGAGGATACCTTACCTCTCTCACGTTCAAGCTCTCTCTGGCGATTTCTCACCACACAGACTTATCTCACCTCAAACTCCTAATACGAGAGAAGAGGCGGCGCTGTCACGAGGCAGTGGCCTAAGCTGGAGAAAGCTCAATAGCCAGATAGTAGGCACTGTAGAGGCTGCACCGACGACATCGTAGGACACACCCGATCATCCCCCAACTCCAAACCCCACACCCCCTCACCCCCAACATATCGCCTTCACACATCACGGAGGGACCCCATCTTGGGGCCCAACCTCCACAAACGTCCATCGCACACAACTACAAGCATCCCACCCCAGCCCCAGCAAAAGCACCGACAAAGGCACCCTCACCCACAACAATCGGGGGTAGGGGGGGCACCCAACCACAACCACAGATCGGGAGGGGGGGGCACCCACATCAATCGCAGGCCCCCCAAACCGCAACCAGGCCGCAAAGAGCCAGACAGATTGGGGGGGGGGGGGAGCACCCAACCGGTGGTGGGTGTGGGGTGTGTGTGTGTGGGGGGGGGGGGGGGGGGCGGGGGCTGCCTGGCCCCCAACCAACTCCGCGACTCGTAGGTTCCGCCGTCTGGATGCGCCGCTCGCTAGCCGCGCCGCCCCGTCTCCGGCGAAGTCTCCCCATGGTCGTTCGAGAGAGGTACACGACTCGGAAAGTAGTGGAATGGTGGCCACAGAAGGGCATGGAGTAGAGGAAAGGGGGGGGACGACGGGGAGGGGGGGCGGCGGCGCTGAGGGCTAGCCGCTGCCGCCCCTAGGGTTAGATTTAGGGTTTTGGCTGTTTGGGTCGGGAGCAGGTAGGAGAGATGAATCGTTTTTTTGGGTCGGGTTCACGCTATTGGAGGGTTACAGGGACGTGATCCAGACTTTTGTTGTTGGCTTCATTACTTCTCTTCTCCCTGGCTTTGACCACAATGACTAATAAAGTCACCGGAAAGTATACTTTTGGACAATGTAGAAAGATGACTACTAAATGCAGTTGGTAATGACAGATTTTTTTTTTTTACCAAACTATCCCCCTTTTTGTAAGTATGTACGAAATTATCCCTGTTTGAAAATTTAATACCAAAAACTTCCTATCACTAACGGGGTTAACGAGTCTAGTAGTTTCCCTAGTGTTAACCCCGTTAGCGTGGGTTAGGGAATAACACCTTTCCCCTAAGCAGGGTGTTTGTTTAAAAAATCACCAATTTATAGACACGCTAACTCCATTAGCGTGCTTGTTTAAACCACATGCGCTAATGGGGTTAGCGTGATAGGTGGACAATAGGGATGTAGGCAAAAGACCCCAAGTAATGTATTGAAAATTTGAGATACTCACACACGTTAACTCCATTAACGTGCCACTCTTTACCAAGGTCGTTAACTGAGTTAACTACTGTTGAGATTTCAATTTTTTTAGAAAGTTGAAACTTTCTGGAAGTTTGAGATACTCACACACGTTAACTCAGTTAACGTGCCTATTTATACTAGGCACGTTAACCGGGTTAACGCGTGTTGTTTGGGCTTTTATTAATTAAAGCTCGCTATCTCACTCTTATCTCCCTTTTCCTATCTCCGATTTTCTAAATCCAGCGATTTTGACCCTATATTCCTAAGCAATTTTTGGAAAGAGTTGTTCAAGATACAAGGCACAACATTGAAGTTAAGCACGGCATACCACCCACAAACAGATAGTCAAACGGAAGTGCTCAACAGATGTACTGAGCAATACTTGAGCTCTTACTGCAGTGAACATCCAACACAATGGGCCAAGTTTGTTGATCTGGCAGAGTACTGGTACAACACTTCTTTGCACTCGTCCACTTGGTTTACACCATTTGAGATTGTATATGGTAGAAAACAACCAGCTATGCTGGATTATATCACAGGAATAACTTGTAACAATACTGTAGATGCAGAACTTCAAGACAGAGCAAAAGTCTTGCAAAAGCTGAAGCAAAATCTTCTACAAGCTTAACTGAGAATGAAGCAAAAAGCAGACAGGCATAGAGTGGAAAGGCAACTGGACATAGGGGATTGGGTATTTGTGAAACTTCAAGCTTATAGGCAACAATCTCTTCATCAGAGGCAATGTCAGAAGTTGGCGAAGAGGTATTATGGTCCATATATGGTTATAAAGAAAATTGGGGCAGTAGCCTATCAACTACAACTGCCAGCTGAGTCCAAAATACACCCAGTCTTTCATATCTCATTGTTGAAGAAATGTAGAGGTGATCCCTCAACACTGGTGCCTTCGATGCTTCCACCACAGTCGACTGGCAATGCTGTCTATTTTCAACCAATTGCTATAGTTAGGAAACGGGTGGTGAAGATGGGGAACACTTTGCACAATCAAGTGTTAGTGCAGTGGGAGGGCCTTCCGAGTGAAGAAAATAGCTGGGAAGATGTAGCCACTATTGCAAAAGCTTTTCCAAATCTGCACTCAGACCTTGAGGACAAGGTTCTGATTGGAGAGGGGGGTATTAATACAGGAGTGGATGGAGTGGCAGTTGTGAGGAAAGATGCAGATCAAGAGGAGGCAGATGCTGGAGTAAAGAGGAGCACAAGACTGAAAGCGGCGCCAGAACGACTGAAAGATTATGTGTGCACATAATGTGCACGTGCACAAGCAGTATAATTGAAAAAGAATTTAGCGGAAGGAATGAAACATGTGAGAAATGTATCAGTGTATCAGGTATAAATAAGGGAGAGGTGCGGGAGTGAGCTGCCATAATTGGTTGTAACAAACTTTGTCTTTTTCCCAATTCTCTAACAAAATCCTCTCCTTCCTTCTTCTTCTTCATCTTCTCCAGATTCTTCTAAACAAATCCTTGTGTTGTACTTGAGATTTGAAGTATTGATCCAGTTTTCAATTGAATGTACAAATTTAGTTCTGTATGAGATAATAAGTCTGATACTCTGATTCCTTGAGATTGATTTGCATATCATGGTTGTTCACTGTTGAGAGCAGCGAAGTCCGTGGAGGATGAGGATGTAAGCAGGGAAAGAAGTGTCATTTTGATTAGAGTTTAAAAGTATTTAATTAACTCTGGTTTAGATTTTTTTTTAATACTTAATGTAGTTTAAGTTGGGTTAAGTTAGATTGATTATGTGTCAGCGCTGACTAGGTGTGCCACACATGGATGAATATAGTTGGTAGTATAATAGGATGTTGGTGTAGCGCTTTTTTTTCTCTCTCTTTTTTTTTTTTTTTTTGGGGGGGGGGGGGGGGGGGGGGGGGGTGGTGTTCGGGGGTGAGGTGTGTGTGTGCGAAGAAATTGATCTGTCTGTCTATCTATGTTCATCCTTGCATGAAATTGATCTGTCTGTCTATCTATGTTCATCCTTGCATGTTGGTGGAGTTCACTTATTTTGAATCTAGTGGGGAGTGGTAAAATGAAACAGAAAACTTTGCTAAAAAATCGAAAACAAAAAAAAACATGAAATAGAAAGGGTTACACGTATCATTATTCTCCACCAAGTGTATATATATATTCTATGCCACATAATAATAATATCGCAAGTCTGTATATGGATATCCCAAAGTACACCTAACTGTTAGTTGATATGTTTAATTTCTGTGTTAATGTGCACCTAATGAATTAATTGCACTTAATGTGTTAGTTGATATGTTTGATGTGTTAACGTGCACTACCTAATGAATTAATATACATTGTCGGATACTTACTGTTTTTTTTTTTTTTTTTGTTTCTTATAAGAAGTTACCTCTCATAAGAGATTACCTCTTATAAGAGATTTACAGTAATTGTAAGAGCCTCTTTTTGAGGTGTTCTTTTTATATAAAAATAATCTCTTATAAGAACCTCTTATAAGAGATTTCTGTTCTTTTTTTACCTCTTACAAGAGCCTATATTATCTCAAAGTCTATATTACCCCAAAGTATAAAAATAGTGAGATGAAGGACAAGAAAAGATAAGTTCAAATTACTAATATATAAACTAGTTTAATGACAAGTTAAATTCACAACAACAAAAAAATATTTTTTAAAAAAATTGGGTTTGAAAATAGTTTGGGTCGACTTTGTTCTAGTGCGAATTGTGTCAAATACAACACTACTTCAAATACATCAACTATTCAAGAACATCATGGACAATGACCACTTCAATGATGCACATATATTATTTTATGAACAGTGACCACTACAATCACATAAGTTTGCGTATATTCTAAGGGCTCGTTTCGTTAAGCTTAATTTTAGCCCAGCTCAAAAAGTCATTTTGGACTGAAATAAGTCCAACCAAACGCAGCCCTAACCCAGCAGTTCAATCAAAATAGGAAAGACAAGAAATGAAGCGGAAGCATAAAAATCACGAACCAGTCCATCTGACGAAGCTCTTTGTTATAAGAGATTATAATAAATCATCAACACATTAGCAGGCAATGTGACAATTTTAAAAGTAAAACAATGATAATTGAAGAACTATAAGTCATTCGAACATTCAAAAGGAGACATTCCATGCAAACAAATGACACCCCTGAGTAAAATGCTAGCAGATGCATGGAGATGAGATATATAATACTGAAAATCAGAAACCTTCATCAACAATTATAATATAGACTTTGGTGTAGTATAGACTTTTTAAGTGATAGAAGTCTTACAAGAATTTGAAAGAGGCTACTAGAAGTCTTTTAGGCTTATAAGAGATTTTGGGAAAAATGTCTTATAAGAGGTAAAAAAAGAACGCTAAAAAAATTCTTATAAGAGGTGGACCACCTCTTACAAGAGGTAAATCTCTTATAAGAGGAGAAAAAGAACACTACCTAAGGGCCTATTGTAAGAGCCTCTTTTTGAGGTGTTCTTTTAATATAAAAATAACCTCTTATAAGAACCTCTTATAAGAGATTTCTGTTTTCTTTTTTCACATCTTACAAGAGCCTTTTATCTACTTTTACACATTTTTGCCCTTACTATATAATTTCTCTATTATACTTTGGGGTAATATAGACTTTTTAAGTGATAGAAGGCTTATAAAAATTTGAAAGAGGCTACTAGAAGACGTTTAGGCTTATAAGCGATTTTGGGAGAAATTGCTTATAAGAGATAAAAAAAAAAGAATACTAAAAATTATGGGAAAAGAGGTGGACCACCTCTTATAAGAGATGAATCGCTTATAAGAGGAGAAAAAGAACAGTACCTTAATTGATATTAATAAGTAAGTACTATCTTAGAGTATCACGTTGCATGCCAAAATTTAAGAAATAGTGAACATTATTTTTTTATATTTAAGAATTTATTTGACAATTGCCAAAATATAAGAGACGAGTCGAAACAAGTTGTTTCGTCCCCTTAATTTTTAAATGTTCCGCCACTCCATAATTTGAAGATGAAATTTTTTATCAAAGTCCAGATCCGTCCAATTATTTCATAAAAGTCCAAGTTCCTCTAAGTTCATCAAAATTGAAGACCTTCCAATTATTTTTTATTAAGTAAAAATAAAAATTGGTCGAATGGAACAAAATGTTTCGTCGATCTTTTTTTTTTTTCTTCCCTCAATTGCTAAATTTTGGCAAACTACGAGTACAACAAAATCATCTTTTCATCAATTCTCATTTTGACATTTTGTCAAATTTAAGAAAAACGAATATGGATGGTCTATTAATATTTAGTTTAATACATCGAGTATATTGCTACGTATGTGTGGCATTACTATTCACTACCATTAAATATGGTCCGAGAGACACTCCTCCATCCTCTTTCACTCTATATATATGCTGACTTGCATTGTGTGTAACAAAATGTAGATACATATATAGCTGTAGAAAGAGTAACAGAGCGACAATGGATAGTGTGAATAGCAAAGAAGGAACAAGGCCACATGCAGTGTTCATGCCAGGCCCAGCCCAAGGTCATATCAACTCCATGTTGCAACTAGCCAAGCTCCTCCACCACCTACATGGCTTCCACATCACCTTCGTCCACTCCGACTTCAACTATGCCCGGATTCTCGCCACTTCCGGTCCCACAGCCCTTGCTGGGACCTCTCACTTCCAGTTCGTGTCCATTCCTATGTCTGATACTCGTAATCATGGGAGTAGCCCCCTGAGCGGCCATGATATTGTCGAGCACTTCATCAGCATCAGGTACAACTCCAGGAACCCATTTAAGCAACTGGTTGAAAGACTGAATGGACCATCGTCAGGTGGACCGAAGGTCACGTGCATAGTAGGTGATTCATTTGCAAATTTCTCTCTAAGTGTCGCAGCTGAGCTAGGGATCCCGGCTGTGTCCTTCTGCTCCACGAGTGCGTGTGGGTTCATGGGCTTCTTTTCCTATAAACAACTCATAGACAACGCCATCTTTCCACTCAAAAGTATATATATATGAACACTTTTAATTTTTATGTACTATTTTTGTTACATACCAACGTATATATATACGATCTAATTCCTTTTCTGTACGTTCGTAACCGGCCGGCCCTGCATGCGCAGGTGAAAGTGATTTAAGCAATGGATATCTCGACAGTCCCATTGACATACCCGGCATGAAAAAAATGCTCCTCAAAGATCTCCCAAGCTTCATCCGGACGACTAACGCCGATGATGTACTCCTCAACATTATCAAAGACGAAGTCCAGGATGCTTTAAAAGCCACAACGATCATCATCAACACTTTCCACGAACTAGAAGCCCTAGTTCTGGATGCACTCTCATCTCTACTTCCTCCAGTTTATGCAGTAGGCCCTCTAAACTTGCTTTGTCACCAATGTGATCTTGACGGTTCACTGAGAACTGTCGGCTCCAGCATGTGGAAAGAGGATTCCAACTGCTTAAAGTGGTTACAAGGAAGAACGTCGAGATCTGTAATATATGTGAATTTTGGGAGCGTGGCAGTTATGACTAGGCAGCAACTAGTAGAGTTTGCTTGGGGTTTAGCTAATAGTGGCCACACTTTCTTATGGGTGATTAGGCCGGAAATTGTGAAGGAGGGCGAATCTGCAGCAGAGATGAGTAGTCTAGTACCAGAAGAGTTCTTGTTAGAGACCAGAACACGGGGATTGCTCACAAGTTGGTGCTCACAGGGTGAGGTGCTAAGGCATCTGTCAATAGGTGTATTCTTGACGCACTGTGGATGGAACTCTACAATGGAAAGTTTAAGTACAGGTGTGCCAATGATTTGGAATTTTTTCCCAAAATGACCCTTTTTATGAAAGTTTTTTCACAAACGAACTGTTTTTTTTTTTAATTTCATAAACGCCGAGTGTGGTATAATCCATCACGCTTTTTCAAAAAGCGAGTCTTAGGGTTCAAAAAATTTGAAACCTAAGACTCGCTTTTTGAAAAAGCGCAGATCATAATGCCACACTCGCTTTTTCAAAAAGCGAGTCTTGGCCTTCTTTGCCCAGCAACACTCGCTTTTTCAACAAGCCAAAGACTCGCTTTCTGATTGGTATAAAAAAACGCGGTGTTTGGGAAAGCGAGTCTTGAATCTGTTGATAACCAGAGATCAATACTTCACTGGTTTCACAGTCGCTTTCTCATAAATCGTGGCACTAATTACTAAGACTCGCTTTCTCAGAAAGCGAGTCTTCAATCTGCTACCAAAAAAGAATACAGAACCAAGACTCGCTTTTTCAAAAAATAAGAGTATCCTACAATGTGGAGCGAGCAATCATTATTAACAATACCAAAATATAAAACCAAGAAATATAGAACACATACGAACATCTATAACTATTATAATGGGAGAGTTGAGGTTCACAAACAAATAAACAATTTTTTATTCTTTGGTGTGTGTCAACACGTGCAGTGCATGTGTTAGTAGTTCTTTTTGTCCTTTTCAGTCCCCCTCCGCGTGCAACGCACGAGCATTATACTACATTTTTTCTTTTTTGTCCTTTTCATTCCCCCTACACGTGCATCGCACGTGCATTATACTAGTTTTGATTACTAATAACTATATCCTAATTTTACTCACAAATTCTACATTTAACCACCTTTTCAAAACGTATAGACCTCCACCTCAACCAACTATCCGAATTTTACACCCTAAATACCCATAAATTTTATACCGAATTTTACATATTTTCAACGACGATGCAAATTGTACCTCCAATAATATCAACCAATTTCTAACTAAATAATTCTAAATATATATACAACATTAGAAAATATAGAGTTTGAGAAATATACCACAATCTTCACGCAAGAATTGAACCACGAGAAACACCCCCAAATCGTTCAACCTCCTTTTTGAAGAACACCACCGCAATCACCAAAAAATCGAAAGAACCAGCAATTTCAAAGTGGGCAATAGGACTGGGATGAGATAATGAAGAATTTACGAGTGATTCGACAGCTAATTTGATGGAATAGGGCCTTAAATCGAAGAATTTCGACGATGGGTTAGGGTTTCGCGAGCGAAGAAGGAGAAAATAGAGAGAATAGTGAGATCTGTTTGGGGGTGGGGGGTTTAAGTCCCAAACGACACTCGCTTTTTGAAAAAGCGAGTGTAGGTTAATTCCCCCCGCTTTTTCAAAAAGCGAGTGTTGCTGGGCAAAGAAAGCCAAGACTCGCTTTTTGAAAAAGCGAGTGTGGCATTATGATCCGCGCTTTTTCAAAAAACGAGTCTTAGGTTTCGAATTTTCTGAACCCTAAGACTCCCTTTTGGAAAAAGCGTGATGGATTATACTACACTCGCTTTTTCAAAAAGCGAGTGGGGCGTTTATGGAATAAAAAAAAAACAGGTTGTTTGTGAAAAAACTTTCATAAAAAAGGTCATTTTGGGAAAAAATTCCCTGATTTGTTGGCCGTTCTTTGCCGATCAACAAACAAATTGTCGATACTTGTGTAGCGAGTGGGGGAATGGAGTTGAAATCGATGGGGATGTGGAGAGGGAGAAGGTGGAGAAGGCGATAAGAAAGACGATGGGAGGGGCCGGAAAGGGAGAAAAGATGATGAGGAGGATGGCAATGAAGTGGAAGGAGAAAGCGGAGCAGGCGATACAACGGGATGGAACTTCTTTTCTAAATTTGGATAGAGTGGTTAGGGAGGTACTTCTTAGTTCATACAACAACAAGAACCACGACGGACGTTGATCAGATCATTCAATTTTAATTTAAAATTGATTACTTTGTCTTTCATATATATTGTCAAGATTGAAATTAAATCATATTCATAATCTCCTGTTATAATTTGATCATATTATATATATGTTCTATTTTATTCATGCATGTCATTACTTTTTTCTTTGTGAATTTATCAATCAATTAATCAAGGTTATAATTTGATTTTGCGTTTTGTAAAAATTTTAAGATAATATATGTTGTTGACTTTTATGTCGTGGTTTGAGCAACACTATAAACACTAGCAATTGTCCGAGTAGTTTAGCGGTAAAGTCTCTTGTTGGTGAACAAGAAGTCTAGCGTTCCAGCCCCGCTTGCAGCAATCAGAGTGTGCACGTGTGTATGAGATGGGCGTACGATTATGGCCATGTTTCTTTGATGTAAGCGGATAGAGTCTGACGACTCCAGCCTGATCAAAAAATATATTGATAAAGAGATAGCAACTGTACAAGGCAATCCAAAAGGGTTTTACAAGATGTAAAACAAAAATGTCAGCTGAAATAAAACACTGACAAACAACAATGAAACGAAGCGCACTAAAAAAACAGACTCTGAACAACAAGAAACGATAATAACAAAGTTCGAGGGACAAGCTTGGTCGGGGAAAAGGAACACATCCACCACTTGCGCAGGCAGACACCAATGCAGGGGACGAGGAGGCTGCGGACCGACTGACGGGGAGCACCAATAGAATACTAGGGGACTGCAAGAAGCACGAAGCATCAACTGACGGCAAACGAAGCACCTGAATACCAGAAGATGCCCCAGGATCATGGTCGCTCAGGCTCAGTAGACACTAAGCCCAGGGACTGAAACAGCGAGGAGGGCTTCGGGCCAACGCATCTGAGCTAACAAACGACCCACTAAAAGACTACCATACTTAAGAATAAGAGTAGCTCATCAGGAGAGCTAAAAAAATTCATAACCAAGATCCAGGATAACCAAACAAACACCCGAACAAACAGTCAACAATTAAAATGAGCTGTAACGCAAGTAGAAAAGCATCCAGGCAGTAGAGAGAGATCAACAACAAAATACCCACCTAACAGCGAAATAGGGAGCAAAAGTTCATAAGCTAAAAATAAGCAACAGCCATCCAAAGGGTATAGCACAGGAGGTGCAGCATCGCAAACGTTATAAACATGGCCGATTACGGCCATGTTTCAAATAAAGAAAACATTATAAACAATAAGGATGCGCTAAGACCGAATTAGGTCTCATCTACATAGAATTAGATATAGTTGTGTGTAGCCCCAATATTTGATAGTGTGATGTACACTAGTGGGAAACAAGAGTCCTTGATAGAGCTGTACAGCTAGCTAGCAGCATTATGGTGTCTGAGATAGAGCTAGTAGATGTATACTGGTGGGTAACCAGGATCCCTAGTAGGGCTGTACAACTAGCAGAATCAGGGTGACTGAGATGGAGCTAGTAGATGTACACTGGTGGGTAACCAGAGTCTCCGGTAGGGCTGTATAGCTAGCAGAATTAGGGTACTCCACTTCACATCGGCTAGAAAGAGATCCTGGATCAGCTTGCAAGTTCCGGGCTCAGCGAGAACGCTGAGTTCTTAAGTGGGGTGTGTGTAACACCTTGTACTTAAGAGTGTATATATATAATATTATGTGGATATATATATATATATATATATATATATATATATATATATATATATATAGAGATAGAGAGAGAGAGAGAGAGAGAGAGAGAGAGAGAGAGAGAAAGAGAGGGAGAGAGAGAGAGAGAGAGAGAGAGAAAGGTTCGGGTGAGAACCTAAGGGCCTATCCCAGCCATTCATCTGCTTAATCTTAACGGTCAAGATTTTGTCAATTAAACAATAATATTAATTAATATTTGCATTAAGATGGGAATCCCTTTAATTAAGGAATGAAGATCGCGAAATAAAAGGAATGAAGATCACAGATTATTAGGCAACATATATTGCCTTTTTTATTTTTATTTAAAAGGAATGAAGATCACAGATTATTAGGCAACATATATTGCCTTTTTTATTTTATTTTCAGCCGAACCACAATCTTCATCGGGATGAACAACATTTGTTGCTACGTACACTGTTGCTAAATATTAAATTTTTGTTGCTACGTACAATGCAGTTAGTTGCTATTCAAAAAACATTCAGTTTCTATATGGAAACTGACAGCATGTACAACATAAGTTTGCAAAATGATAAACAAACAATATATATATATATATATATATATATATATATATATATATATATATATATATATATATATATATATATTCCTGCTAAAATATGCACCAGTTGTATCTACTTACAATACAGTCAGTTGCTATATAGTGAACGAATTGGTGAAGGAACGAATTGGTGATGATTCTGCAGTTGCTATTAATTTGGGATACAAAATCTTCTCGAATAGCAACTGTAATAATTATAAATAGCAACTGAAATAATTATACAGCAATACCTGACCACTTAAACAGCAACTGTAATAATTATAAATAGCAACTGTAATAAACAGTAACTGTAAGGAACGAAATGGTGAATGATTCTGCAGTTGCTATTAATTTGGGAAACAAAATCTTCTCCAATATTTTACGGGAATAAATTATTTCTCTCTCCAGTTTGACCAAATTTGCCTTAACCGTCGCACACAAAAAAAGGCAATTTATAATTATTCCTTTTATTTCGCGACCAACATCCCTTAATTAAAGGGATTCCCATCTTAATGCAAATATTAATTAATCTTATTGTTTAATTGAAAAAAATCTTGACCGTTAAGATTAAGCATATGAGTGGTTAGGAGAGGCCCTTAGGTTCTCACCCGAACCGACCCCTATATACATATATATATATATATAGTGTGTGTGTGTGTGTGTGTGGTGGGGGGGGGGGGGGGGGGGGTTAAAGAAATGTTCTATCATTTGTCCTGGTCATTAGGAATAATAGAGCATGTAGCAGATATAGCTCCAGTATTTTAGGAACTGCTTAGTGAGTTTACTAAGTCATTTCTATTGGGTTTTGTCCTGATTTTTTGGTTCAGTTTTGGTGGCTTGCATGCCACATGTTTGTTTGTTTGTTAGCCTATAAAAGAGCTATATCTGTGGTTCAATAAATATATAGTTTTCATCTTCTTACTATCTTTCCTCTTATCAGTGGTATCAGAGCCGGGATTGGTGACTTGTAGCAGCAAGAATTATGGCGATGGAAAGCAATTACATGCAGCCTTCAATACCTCGCTTCGATGGTCACTACGACCATTGGAGCATGTTAATGGAGAATTTCTTGAGGTCCAAGGAGTATTGGGGCCTCATTGAAACTGGTGTTATTGAACCTGCTAATGGAGAGGTGTTGACAGCGGCACAAAGAAGGATGTTGGATGAGCTGAAGCTAAAGGATCTTAAAGCAAAGAATTATCTCTTCCAAGCGATTGATCGTCCCATCTTGGAAACAATTCAATTCTTAGCATAGAAACTTCCAAGGATATTTGAGATTCCATGAAGAAGAAGTATCAGGGCTCTGCTAGAGTGAAGCGTGCACAGCTTCAAGCCTTGAGAAGAGATTTTGAGACTCTACAAATGAAGGATGGGGAGTCTGTCTCCAGCTACTGTGCGAGGACTATGGAGATAAGCAACAAAATGCGCTTTCATGGCGAGAAGATGAAAGATGTCACCATTATGGAGAAGATATTGCATTCCCTAACACCAAATTGGGATTATGTCGTTTGTTCAATTGAAGAATCGAATGACATAGATGCACTTTCCCTTGCTGAACTGCAAAGCTCCTTGCTGGTCCATGAACAAAAGATGAACCGAAGTTCAACTACAGAAGAGCAAGCTTTGAAGGCTTCTACCTTTACTCATTTCTCAAACTCTAGAGGAAGGGGTAGAGGTAGAGGTAGAGGAAGGGGAGATCGAGGCAATAAAGATGGCAGCAGACATTTCAAAGCCAATGATGATCAATTCCAAGGCAAAGGCAGAGGACGAGATCAACATTTTCACAAATCCAAGGTAGAGTGCTTTAGATGTCATAAATTTGGACATTATAGTTCTGAATGTTATGCTAGGCTACCTAATAACAAAGAAAAGGAAGAGCAATTGAATTTTGCCAAAAAGAAGGAGGTGGAAACTTTGTTGATGGTTGTGCAAGCTAATTAGGAATCTGAGCTTGATGTTTGGTATGTGGATACGGGCTGCAGTAACCACATGTGTGGAAGTAAGTCTTCTTTTTCTTATTTAAATGAAGGTTTTCAATCTACTGTAAGCTTTGGTGATTATTCCACTGTAAAGGTGATGGGAAAGGGTAATTTTGACATAAGAACCAAGAATGGTTTTGTAGAAACAATTTCTAAAGTCCTTTATGTTCCTGACTTGAAAAGCAATTTGTTAAGTGCTGGTCAATTGCAGGAGAAGGGTTATGTAATCACTATTCAGAAGGGTGTTTGTGAGATTTATGATCCTGCTAGAGGAGCTATTGTTGTGGTGCAAATGAGTTCAAACATATTGTTTCCATTAAAAAATCCAATGGTGTTAAATGGGTTTATAAAACAAAGCTGGACAAAGATGGAGAAGTTGACTGGTACAAAGCTCGGCTTGTAGTAAAGGGGTACAAGCAAGAGTTTGGTGTTTATTACAAAGAGGTGTTTGCTCCAGTTGCAAGGCTTAATACTATTCGGTTGGTATTATCTATTGCTGCTCATAATTCGTGGCCTATCTATCAATTGGATGTGAAGTCGGCATTCTTACACGGTGAGCTGCAAGAAGAAGTATACATTGATCAACCTCCTGGATATGTGAAAGAAGGTTGTGCGAGCAAGGTATACAAGCTAAAAAAGGCATTATATGGACTAAAACAAGCACCTAGAGCTTGGTATAGTCGTATAGATGCTTACTTTGTTAAAGAAGGTTTTCTTAAATGTTCTTATGAGCACACACTCTATATCAAATTTGGAGCAGAAAGGAAAATGCTTATAGTGTGCTTATATGTCGATGACCTTATTTATGTTGGTAATGATAGTGTCATGTTTGCTGAATTTAAAAAAGCTATGACAAATGAATTTGATATGACAGACTTAGGATTGATGCATTATTTCCTTGGCATTGAAGTAAGGCAATCTCCTGCTGGTGTTCTTATTTCACAGAAAAAACATGTTCTTGAGATTTTGGACAGATTCAGGATGAAGAATTGCAATCCAGTTTGTACTCCAACTGAATGTGGCTTAAAGCTGATGAAAGATGATGGTGGGGAGAAGATTAATCCTACTCTTTACAAGCAGATAGTTGGAAGTCTGATGTATCTAACTTCAACAAGGCCTGACATCATGTATGGTGTTAGTTTAATCAGCCGCTATATGGAGAGTTCAACAGAGAACCATCTCTTAGCAGCAAAAAGAATCTTTCATTACTTGAAAGGTACATCTAACTTTGGTATTTTTTTATGAAAAGGGAACAAAAGGAAATCTGTTTGGTTTTTCGGATAGCGACTACGCTGGAGATATTGATGATAGAAAAAGCACATCCGGGTTTGCTTTTATGATGAGTTCTGGAGTTGTATCATGGTCATCAAAGAAACAATAAATTGTGACCTTGTCAACTACAGAAGCTGAATTTGTTGCAGTTGCTTCATCCTCGTGTCAAACTATTTGGCTACGAGGATTGCTTGAAACTCTTCAAAGTCAACAACAAGGACCAACAACAATCTATTGTGATAATATGTCAGCAATCAAAATTTCAAAAAATCCAGTTTTGCATGAAAGGAGCAAGCATATTGATGTTAGATACCATTTTTTCCGTAATCTTTGCAATGATGGTATAATTGATTTGGTGTTCTGCAAAAGTGAGAATCAAGTGGCGGATATAATGACTAAATCTCTCAAGCAAGCTGCATTTGTGAAGCTTAGAAGAATGCTTGGAGTATGCTCTTCAAATGATGTTGTTCAAGGGTAACAGAGTTTTTCTTTAAACTGATTTCTGCAGATATCAGTTTAAGGGAGGGTGTTAAAGAAATGTTCTTTCATTTGTCTTAGTCATTAGGAATAATAGAGCATGTAGCAGATATAGCTCCAGTATTTTAGGAACTGCTTAGTGAGTTTACTAAGTCCTATTGGGTTTTGTCCTGATTTTTTGGTTCAGTTTTGGTGGCTTGCCTGCCACGTTTGTTTGTTAGCCTATAAAAGGGCTATATCTGTGGTTCAATAAATATATAGTTTTCATCTTCTTACTATCTTTCCTTTTATCCGCGAGGGGGGGGGGGGGGGGGAGGGGGGGGGGGGGGGGGAGGGGTAGTTGTCCTATAGAGATTCCTATAGGGGATGTTGCTTGTGATTTAATGCATGAGATGAAAACTGAGAAGGTGCTGAGGTTGTTGGCTGCACTTGTTCAGTGTGGGGCCCTGGAGGTTGTTGCTTGCTTATGTGGGTGGCAGGTGGAAGGTGGGGCCCAGGCACAGTCTGTTGCTGTTGCTTTGTTTGGCTCACGCGAGATGGAGTGCGAGCGGCAGGTGTGGGGTTAATTAATCCCACATTGGAGAGATTAGGGAAATAGTAGAGTATATATAGGATTGTGTATGATCAAGAGGCACCAACTAATCATGACATTTTTTGAGAAACAGTCTGTGGTGGGCAGTTGTTAGAATTTGTTTGAGCGGGGCCTGGTGCGTTACATGTCCATTTTTTTTTGCTAGACAAGATAATTAAAACGAAATAAAAAAACAACTATAAAACAAGAGCATTCTTTTATCAAAAGACCCCCCCTAGCATATTCCTTATCCAAAACAAGAAACTCAGGTCAGGAATGTTAACATACAGAAGGCTTTTACCAGTACTGTGTCCCTTTTTAGCAGCATAATCAACACACATATTCCGATCTCGATAAATATGTTGTATCCCACCAATATTCATGATAGGATTTGCGGAATCTCTGATACCAATTGTTAGAAATTAGTGTTGAGTTTTCCGACACAACAATACGAACAAACCAAACAATTAGTAGGCCAAACAAAACACATCGAAAGCACACAAATTTATCCCGGTTTGGGCGAACTTTAATCCGGGGGAGAAATAACTGATATGATATTCAACTTGAGAAAGATACAAGAGTTACAACCACTCTCACAATGACTCATGTCTATCTCTTAATCCTCACCAAAAGATATTTATTGTTTACAATAAGAAAACCCCTCAAAATTTCTACAATCAGGGCCGACCCAAGGGTAAAGCAACCAAAGCTAGGGCTTTAGGCCATCAAAAAAATGTCCAAAGAATAAAGGCTTCCTCACATACCAAAAAGCCCGAAATTAATTACAATAATATTATAAATGATTTTGCATCTCAAAAAGCCAGAAAGATAACATTTAAATAAAAATATATTAAATTTATCCAAAGAGTCAAGGCCTCCTCACATACCAAAAAGCCCGAAATAGTCCTCCTCACATACGAAAAAGTCCGAAATTGATTACAATTATATAATAAATAATTTTGCATCTCAAAAAGCCCTCGAAAAATAACATTTAAATAAAAATATATTAATTTTAACAAAATATTATTATAAGCTTTTAAAATGCCTCATTTCAGAGTTCGCTTTGGGCCTCAATAAATGTTGGGCCGGCTCTGTCTACAATCAAGTACTCACTTTTGCCTCTCAAAGAATGCCAATACAATAATATATAGAGATATACAGAAACCCTATTTTGATATTTTGATACAATAATCATTCGATGTATCCTGAGGAGATATCCATGCAATGAGAGCCGTATGATCTAATTTGGAGAAGAAGTCGGACTTTAAACGAATCACCAGACGCAGGCCCAAATCCGTTGCTGTTGCCCCATCACGGTTGACTGTCCCCTAGTGCATTCGATTGTGATGCCCCGACTCAAGTCAGATGGCAGCGATGGTCGATTGCCCAATTGGAAGTCGACTATCCTGCCTTGTCGTTGCTGCTCCGTTGTGTCATTGTGCGGCTGCTGCTTCCCTTCTCTCCAACATTCGCTTCTAGTCCTCTGCTACATCACCGTATTCTCTTCACATTGAATATTGTATGTAAGAAATAAACCAAAAAATTCATACCTTTAAGCATGAGTAATATATCCTGAGAAATGGGGTCGTGACCGCTTCTTGCACGGATCTGATCAATAACGAGTTTCAGGTGTCCCTTAATAAGAACATGACCATTGTGAGACAGTAGCTGAAAACCCCTAAGAGCAGTCCACAACCCTCTTCTTTCAGTAACATTATAGATGTTGACACAACGGGCCCCCCATCGGCCAACAGTTGTCTACCACACTAATCTCAATAGACAAAACTAGCACTGTCACATTTACCTAATACCCGGACCTGACCCGGACCCGACGTTGGACCGGAACAGACCCGATCTTTACAGGTCCGGGTCCTAAAATAAGACTCGATGTGCTTCCGGGTCCGGGTCCGGGTCCGCTCAAAATAGAACCGACCCGGACCCGGACCCGTTAAAAAATACCCCCAAAAATATGAAATTTGAATAATAGTGTTATAGGGATATACATGTAAATAGTAATTGTTGAAGATATATGTGTAAATATAATATTTATTCATGTACTTAAGTACAAAAATTGTTGAAATCGTAGGGTATTGGGTGTAAAAATACTTGAGTGCAAATATTTATTCCCCGCTATCGCACTCGACGGGTAGATTTTTTTAATTGGGACCCAGATCCGATTCTAGCAAGTCCAGGTTCGGGTCCAATTTTTGGACCCGTGAGGTACCGGATTCGGGTCTGGCCCGTCTGGGTAATGGAGGACCCGACCGGATAGGACCCGATAGCAGCTCTAGACAAAACCGTAGTCGGAGTTATTCCCATCCAAGGTATCAAAGTTGACTTTAATAGATTTTTTAGGCGGTGCAACCCCTTAGATCAAGAGCTCATGCACACGACGAAAAGCGAACATCGATTAATCTCTGTACAAAAATACGATTTCAAAGTTAACAACAAAATTTGAAAATCCGGAATTTAATAATTTAGTGGCCTTCATCCCTAAAAGTGGAAGTGGATCCATCATTTTAGTGGGCTTCATCACTAAGTGGATGTGGATCTATCATATTTAGTGGGTTTGGATACCAAGTTGAATCATGTAGGATACAACCCGAGTCCGATACCCTCACCCCTGTCACTTCCAATTTCTTACTGCGACCGATCCACTTTAGGGTTTAACTGCTCGAAAAGAAGAAAGAAGAAAGAAGAAAGAAGAAGTTGAAAAAAAATGGTAGTGAGGATTCGGCTGTCTCGATTTGGGTGCAAGAACAGGCCGTCCTATCGAGTGATGGCGGCGGATAGCCGGTCACCTCGAGATGGCAAGCATCTCGAAGTTCTGGGATATTACAATCCACTCCCTGGTAACTACGTATTATTAATATTTAATCCCTACTATGAGGGGTTTTTTTTTTTTTTTTCTGCTTATGATTGAAATGGTGCTTCTTTTTCAGGTCAGGATGGTGGAAAGCGAATGGGGCTTAATTTTGACAGAGTCAAGTAAGTTCTTTTTTTGTGGTAAGTTGTTTATGTTATTGTCGATACGTGTATTGAATGTTCGAGGTAATTGTTAGTGTGTTGTACAGCGATCAGATAAATATATGTTGATTTTGTTACTTCTGGGTAATATTTATCTCAATGCATACTAGCTGGTTGTGGGTATTCTTGGATGGACTGGAACTTTCATAGTTATATAAGAGAGGTTCAGTTCCTCATGTAGAGACTAAAAGTTGGTTCTTAGTGTATAAATTAAGGGAGCCACGGTCCATTTTTTACCGTGTAAAGCTGGTCGTAATGCAACTAAAGAAGCATATGAACTTCTTTGCAGCTAGGTGAATGTGTTTGTATGTATGCTAGGAAAGAGAGAACAAATTTAAAGAAAGAGGTTTGTTACAGAGACGTCTAATAACGTTAGGGCTGTGGCAATCGTTTAGTTTTGGTTATCTGATTTTTAGATTGTAAATCTAACTTGAGATGAATGGTATTTGCTGTGTACAACCTTGAGGATCTTTTATATAGCTCATATAGTTTGAAACTTTGGGCTCCAGTTGCTCAGAGTAAGATTTCAAAGTGGAGACTGGCTGACAATTAGCTAGTAGATTTCCGGAATTTTCTTGTTTGGAAAGTAAAGTTGCTCGTTTGGCAGCTTTTTTCAGTGGATGTTGTCGGGTTGTCATTTGACAAGGAGTTATTTTAAATCTTTCCATTGAGACTTGTCAAATTTATAACTTTTAGTTGATTATTTCTGAAGATCCCAAGTATGATACCAAAATTAGGAGGCTGAGTTTTCACCATGCTATACACATATGTAATAGCATATAGTAACATGTGATGTTTATATATACATTATACGCTAAAAGGGACCAATCAATTTTATTGTGTATGAGGGGAAATATTCCCAGATGTAACCAATAAGTGTCTAAACCTAAAAGGTATACGGTAACATTGAGGTGAGTAGGACTCTTGTGACAAGTGAGGTACCCTATATTTTGCCCGGATTGCGATGAAGAATCAGCCTTGATACTTGCATGATTTCATGATAAGTGTGCACACTACTAGCATACACCCATTGTTTTAAATTTCCTCCGATACGGCCGAAATTTTGTTTCGGCTAGCTTGCTGATATGAAATCACATATTTTATACTCTAAATCGTTTTGGATCGAAATGTGTAGATTTCGGCCGAAATTACCGAAATATCAGCCAAAATATTGCAAAATTGGCAAAATATCTGCCGAAATAGACAAATGTTATTGTGAATATATTAAAAATATTTGTTTTACCTTTTGCATATATGTCTTTCAATATAGGACCTTAAGCTAAACAATATGAGGATTTCGTATCGATATTGTTTTTATATATGCAAAGTCAAATAAGTTTCTTAACTAATACATTTTTTTCTAATCAATGCAAATTTAATTTAGTTATATACTTATATTATATTCTCTTCTATACTATTGTTAAATTATGCGAAGATTTACCGTAATTGATTCTTGTCATTAGTTACATTATACAATAATTTATATAATAAATGACATGTAAGACATATAATATCTTATTTAGTAACAAAAAAAATATCTATTGAGTATAGGAAATGAACATCCGATAGCATTTCCCCGAGATCTCCTTTGATATCTCCGATCCGATACGAAACACCCCTTGCCGAGACAAGTCCGAAATCCGAGATTTAAAACCATGCATACACCTAATACTGCTTGTCAATTGGCCTCCTAAGCTATAATGATCTGAGCATTACAAGGCTGATACATGCATCCTTGACACTGTGGTTGAGTATATATTGTACCTGGAATCTATTTTGTTTGTCCCATTGATGGTCACTAGTTGGTTTGTTGAGACTTTTTTTTTTTGGGTAGGATGTCTAGACTAATGTAGGCAAATAGGTGGCTTGTTACATTATTGATGGGGATTGTTCTAATGTATTAGCTGTAATTATATGTGATTGTAAGTGTTACTAACAATTTTAGGAATTACGTTGTCAGGGCTTTCTAAATAATAAATGTAGAAGGTAGATTTTTACTAATATTTTTTGTTCATGAAACTTAATTTCCTGTCCTCTAATACACATCTCAAGAAAAAGTTTATACTCAAAATTATACGATAACAAGTTCATTGGTGGAATCTTTAATTTAGTTCCCTACGATCTAAACTCATCATCCCTCTGTCAGAAGTTACTCAAAAGCTTCTTGTTTGTAATTATTCTTCTGAAATTGGAGGGTGTATAATTCCCACTCTACCCATTTGTGGAGAAACTTGTGTTGCTTGAGCCTGAAATCGCTTCTACAGCATTTCGCCATTACTGGTCAATTGTATCATTTCTTATTGTTAAAACACCCTAACAGTAACGTCAAGATTAGGCACATCTGGTTTTAGAATGCGGAAGCAGGAAGCAGAGAGAAGTGGGAGACTAGGGCTTTGGCTTTAACATACTATCATGTTGAGTATTTTTGCCTTAAATTTGATCTTTAAAAAAGAAAAGAACAAAACAAAACAAAATCAAAGCCGTTCCCTGCATGATCCCTACTCTTCCATTATTTTCTTGATTTCTCCCTGCTTTCGCCTGGAATTCCCTAAAGCCGATGCGAATCTCCCATTTGGCCATATTTAGACACCTTATATGCTATGCCCACATAATCCCTGCTTTTTTCTACTTTCTAGAAAAGTTGAATTCTGGCATCAACATGAAATTGTCTCATTTCCCCCAAAAAATAAATGAAGATGTCCCTATCAAAAGACAGTTGGGTAAACTCTTCAACAGGCTATGTATAGATATGATGACAGTTGAGGCACCGGGTGAAGTCTTTAAGATTTAGAGTTTGAAGTATGGAGAGCTATTAAGTAACCTTCATCATATTTAGTTGCAAGAAGGTTTGTTGTTTATACTCTTGAGTTTTCTAGGAGCTGCATCAAGAAGTATATATCTAATTGATGACGAATCCCTTGGATTTTGTTTCATTTATGCATACCATGTAATTGGACATTTGGACTACCAAGCACACAGTTGTAATTAGATTAATCCTAGGCTCCTAGCTGTTGCACTATTAAAGTGTCATTGTGTCAACTGATGGAGATTCAACTGAGATGGAGCCGAGATGCTTATCTGGATTCGTGTTATTGTTTTTTTTTTCTTCGATAAGGACAGATAATTTACAAGTTCAACAGTTTTTTTGGCAATACAGATAGGCTTAACCATGTTTATTATGCTAGTCCTGCAGGTTCTAGTTTCCTTTGAAATAGTTTTGTGATAATATTTTCTTATTTGCATTGTAAGGAAATTCAAATATAAAATCAGAAAAGTGAATTTTAATTTACAGCTTGATGACTTGAAAAACTGAAGCATCTTTTTTGCTTCCTAATTGAGTTAGTATGGCTTATTTAATTTTGAGGCTAAATTTGGAACCCCCCCCCCCAAAAAAACCTCAACTATCTGCGTTACTGAAAAAACACCCCACAGTTTTTTTTTTGTTGAAAAAACACCCCTCAACCTTTTAAGTCGAATGGACCAAAGTGATTTTGGACATGAACGAACCAAATTATTGGAAGAAGTTGAGGGGTGTTTTTTCAGGAAAAAAATTGTCAAGGGGTGTTTTTTCAGAAATGTAGATAGTTTGTGTGTTTGTGTGGGTTGAAAGGAGAGGGAAGAGGGGGGGGGGGGGAATATTGCTTAGGAGTGCTTCTATTCGTTTTATTGACTTGCTATATGTGACTTGTAACGTTCTTATAATTCTGTTCGCTATTAGATGATTAATGTTCCTGTAGCTTCAGTATTTTCTCAGCTGAATGGTAAAGCAACATCATGCTAATTATGCATTATGCATTCTTCCCGCTGAATGCTAAACACATGAGTTTTCTTAGTTCTTGTTACCACTTTCATGTACATATAGGAAGTTCATCAAGTAATGTTTACTGTTTTGCAATGTGCGTGTGGAAATCAGAATCAACATGCACACGTGGGGGAAAATTGGTTCATATTACTAATTATTGTCTTCGTGTCAATTAGAAAAGCACCTGCGCCGTATATGCCAAAAAAGGATAGTTTAGGAAACAATAACAGGAGGACGCTACACATTGGTTATCGACAATGACTTCACTGTCTCCTTCAGCTTATAGTATAAATGTTTGTTGCGGAAATGGCTGCATGCACGTCATACTTGGTACATGCACCAATACATACATGATGTACTTTTCGCATGTGATTTTCATTTTTGTATCATTCCTCACCATTCTTGTATAGTCAAGTGAGGAATTTTGTATCTAATTAGAGACGTCAACAAGACATTCTTCTATAGATTTTTGAATATCGTCATAATTTATCTTTCTTAAACTTCCTTTCCCTTCTCTGTAGGTACTGGCTCTCTGTTGGGGCTCAGCCATCAGAGCCCATCCAACGCATCCTCTTCAGGGCTGGGCTCCTTCCTCCTCCACCGATGCTTGCAATGGCTCGTAAAGGTGGGCCGCGTGACACCCGGCCCATTCACCCGATGACTGGCCGCTACTTGAATCTTGAGGGGGCTGAAGCAGTAGAACTACCAGAAATAGAGGATGTCAGGGAGGTTGAAGAAAAATAACCAGTTGAAAACTAAACCAGCGTACTCTAAGCTTATTCAAAAGGCCCATGATTGTACCCTTGGAAGAATGATTAGATTAGGAATTTGAGGATATGTAAAATCTATTTCCAGTTGTGAAGTTAATACTTTAAATTCTGTTTTGAGCTGATTTCATTAAGCCAGCTGCGGCCTATTACAAGATTCTCGAGTTTCTTTTGGTAATTTGTGTGAAATATTTCATATTCTTTCAGGATGAAACTTCAGCCTTTGCGCTATTGATGGACAGCAAAATTTCCACGATGTGGTTTACAAAGATATATCTTCAAACTTTACTAGTTAGTTGCTGCTTTGCACCACAATTTTTTCCGTATATTTATATACCTTGCCCAAGCTTTATAATTATGACTATGTATTAAGCTAATGGGTCTACTCCCTCTCCACTTTCTCTATTTTAAAATAGAGAAAGAAAAGTAAAACTAAATTTTTTATTAAAACTAACACGTGCGTTCTACATGTTTTCAGAAAATATAAAAACCTCAAACCCTTATCATTCACGATCTCTTCATCTTCCACTTTCAAAATCCTCCCCAACCCTCGCATCCCAGGCTGCCCCCTCACATGCCACGCTCCTTCCTCGCCTCCGCCTGCCTCCTGCACCCTTCTTTTTTCTGAGCCGCCTCCTCGCCTCCGACACTATCGCCGCCTCCCACTAGCCCTCCTTTGCCTCCGACCTATCCCCCACACTCACACTCGCCTCCGATGCTACCCCCCTCCCGCGCGGTCCTTACTAAACCTTAACCTTGCCTCCGACGCTGCCACATCCCACGCACCACGAGGCAGTTTTTCCGGTGGAATTGGAGAAGAGTATGGATTAAAGACGAAGATAATTGCGGTGTCGGATTCAAGAATGGGAGTTTGTGATGTTTCTTTTACTTTTCCCTTTTTGCTATTACCTCGTGCATATTTGAATATGAAACATTTGAAAACTTAGAAATCTGGTACTTAATTTATAGAACCGTACTTTGCTCATCAACCATTTCGATGAAATATATATGTAGCACGCACGGTGTTTGTGAACATGCTTTTGAGAAATTTTGTTTAACTAAACCAATTGTATCTGTGTGGTGTATGTATTAATGTATTAATTTTTGAAACCCTAATTTACTACCTGATTTCATTTTCATTTTTAATTGTGTTTTTGAAATCCCAAAAATTGGATTTGGAGAGAGCATGGGTTGAAGACGGAGATGGTTGCGGTGTCAGAATATGGGATTTGGTAAGATTTCTGCTACTTTTTTTCTGTTATTGCCTCATGCATGTTTAAATAGAAAACACTTGAAAACTTAGATTTCTGGTACTTAATTTCTAGAAGTGTGATTTGTACATCAAGTATCCGATGAAATGCCTATGTAGTACGCAAGATGTTTGTCAAAAATACTTTTGAAAAATTTTGCTTAACTAAATCAATTATATCTATGTGTGGTATATGTATTAAACCATAATTCACTATCTGATTTCATTTCAATTTCTAATTTGTGTTTTTAAAATCCTGTATTTTTTAAATCCCGAAATTTAGATTTTGGGAAGAGTACGGGTTGAAGAGTGAGATGATTGCGGTATCAGATCATAGAATGAAATTGGTAAGGAGGGAGGTGGTGGAGGGTAGGGTGAGGCAGACGATGAGGTGGAGGGGAGTGTTGGAGAGAGGGACATTGCGGTGGTTGAGGACGGCAGAGATGCGAGAAAGAGAAGGGTGGAGAGTGGTGCCGGTTAGGATGTACACAAAAATCGAGTTGTGCGTGCATTTTTTAGGATAAATTTCACTAAATTATACCAATAACGAAGTAATTTCTTTTAATTCTCTTGTACGTTTTAGAGTTCTATATGATTTTATGAATTTCTTATAATTATGTATCACTAGTTTATAATTAAGTCATACTTTTCCTACCAGATCATGAGAAAATAATTCATTGAGGGAATATAGCAACTCAGCGAGAGGAATAAAGCAGATGGACAGCTGATATTCCATCGACGCGGTCCACTCTCGGCCGTCCGATATTTCAATCGAAGCTTCTACATTTTCAACTCATAAACTAATTTTCAGTCCTTGATGGTTTTTGACGCTCATCTCAAACCATCTATCGAACTTTTCCTTCAATCCAACGGTCCTCATCCTCTCCCATACCAAAAATTATATGCATATCATGTACAGAAATTTTCAGCTAGGGTCTCCTTCACGTTATTCTTTTATCGGTTTGTGTTAGTCTTATCCTCTCTCCCTCATCGCTATCTTTATCCCGGATTCCAATCTCCACATAAACAGGGGCATTCTCGTAACTCCACACTTCAAAGCTGTGTACGGTGTAGACTACAAATAAAGTGGCCTTCAGCATTTCTCTCTCTTCCTTAGCGAGAGAAAGAGGAGTGAGATAGATCTTTCTCTCGCTCTCTCCTCTTATCTCTTCTAATCTCTTATCTTCGATCTTTATCAGTTTGATGATTTAAGGTAACTTCTTCAGCTTTAATCTTTTAATACTAGAAATTAGGCCAGTTATTTTATCAATCCAAAAAATAAAAAAAATCTCTTTTTAGATCACATAGATTTATCATCATCATCATCTTTGCAGTTTTTAAAAAAAATATAATTAGTTTTGTTTTGTTTTTATTATTTTATGTGCAGATAAATTTGTGAGAGAATCGCGTTGGTTTGGTGTGTTCGTTGGTTATGGATCATCTCATAAGTGTGATGGAACAATTTCCAGGTTTTTTTCCAGTCTCTATTTTAAGCCTTTTAAATATTATCAATGCTAGTTCAATTTGATGAGTATTGCATCAGAAGAAATCCTAAATGATATATGATGCTCTTCTTAGTACATACATGAAGAAACTGATTGGAGATTAATTAATCTGAAACAAAATGTATAAGACTTGGTTGTTTGTGTTAGTAGGTAATTGATACTGTTGGTGTGTCTTGATATTTGGTGATATTGTAAACCGTGTACAATATTCTGACAACTGATGGTTAAGATGGCTGCCTAGTTGTTCCAGTATTTGGATATAATCAGGGCCGGCCTTGAGTTCCCGGGGGCCTGAGGCGAAAGACCCAAATAATTATTTTTGGGCCCCTTAATTACAATATAATTTTTTTACGCGCAAAATACGTGCATATGTTTATAAGGGGAATACAAATTTGGGATCTCTAAAATTACAAAAAATTCGGGGTCCTGAGGCGGCCGCCTCACCTGCCTCAAGGTAGGGGCTGGCCCTGGATATAATTGCACATATTCCGCGTCTATCTTTGGATGTAGAGTTGCTGTAGCTAGTCATTTGTAGTGCAATTGACAAGGCTTCTCACTCTCTTAACACACGCATGCAAACATACTTCTTCTTTCCTTCTTTCCTTAGAACTACTTGTAGTTATCTTTTATGTATGTGTTTGGTTACACTACTGATTGCAGTGGGAAGGTGTGATGGAAAGAGGATGTGGTTGGAGTGAGTGTCCAAACAGGGCCCAGATTTTTTGGAATTTGTTTTTAATATTTGGTGCCAGATCCTTGTTTGCTAACTATTTTATGTGACCCCTCCTTGAGGGAAATCACGGGAGAATAGATTTATTCTAATGTCCTATAAAAAATTTGGTAGTGAAGGGTTACATCTGTTGTAAATTATGCCGCTTTCCTTATTATTGTTATTTTTTAATCTACGGTTATGAACTTTGCTTTGCAGGTTATAACATCAGTGGGAGGAGCCTTGTGGATGAAATGAACGAACTTGGAAAGTTGAGGACGGCTGTCATAATGGAAAAATGTTTAAGAAGGAATGAAGCTGTCATGTGTCCTAAGCCAAGGAAACAGTGTGTCAGGTGAGTCTTCTGTTGTTTACTGTCAAATTAGTACCGAAACTGAGCATGTTCATAATCTTTATCAAAGAAAGCATTGTATTTGTTTGTAAACATAAGTAGCATGACATAAAACTTGCTCTTTTTTTTAAAAGATAAAGGTGACATCATCACCGTTTCATTAATGAAAGATTTATGATACAGAGTAGAACTAGATACAATACTGAGGCCACAATTACAAAGAACTTGGCTACAAGTACAAAATCTACTAAATCAACTACAACTATTAGAACAAAGCATACTGATACAACTGCACTCTCTAAATCGCTGATAATAGTGTAGCTCCCCAGGTGCCGCACCCCAATAGTAAGAACTACGCCTCCATGCGTAGCCTTTTCCTGGTAACTGCTTGCCCTGCCCAATAGTGAATAAAGACAAATATTTTATGCATCATAATAAGAAATTTACTATTAGTTTGATGAAAACATGACTCGTTTTGGTCTAGCCATAGACCCCACATTGTAGCTGCAACTGAAATATCTCAAGCTATTCTTTTATCCTTTTGGACTACTCCTCACGCCACTGACCCCATATTTCTTTCGTAGAACTAGGTATATCCAAAATTTTAAAATCTAGGTAGGCAACCTCCCACGCTAACCTAGCCTTGGGACATGAGAAAAAAATATGGCTGGTGTCTTCGTCATGTAACGAACATCTAGAACACTTAACGTCTATCGGAATATTGCATTTGTATAGGTTCCTCTTGGACAATATTGCATCATTCGCCACCAACCAAAGAAACGCCTTTACTTTTGTTGGTTCATAAGTCTTCCAGACTTTGTTGGCCTCCCAGCTTCTAATTCCTCCGTCATTTAACCACTTATACATAGAGCTTACTGTGAAAGTGTTACAATTGTTTAGGTTCCATTTACGAACGTCCTCTGTTCCGTTCAAAGGCCAACCCTCAGTAAGAACGAACACCTTTAGTTTCTGTAATTCCTCTACACATTTCTGCGGCAGATTATTCTGTAAAAAGATCGTAACTCTGCTGCATTGTAAAACATTGGCCACTAGCGTATCAACACTACTGCTTATCTGGCAACCAACGAGAAAAGAGCTTGTAGGATATTGTTTCCACACCATTTATCTTTTTAGAATCTGATATCGTTTTCGTTCCCCAATTCGCACACTGTATTGATGTTGAACATCTCTCCAACCTTCGCCACTCCTTTCCATAAGTATGAGGCCGTGCCATGTTTGCTTCTTCTCCTATATCGAAATTTTTTTCTTCTCCGATATAAAGCGAAAGATTTACACCACCAGTGTATATGTCCCGTGTGCATTTTCCACCTCCATTTGCTCATCAAAGCTTTATTCATATCTCTCAGGTCTAGTATCCCTACCCTCCTAATTCTTTCCTCTTGCACACGCCTTAACACTGTCTTAACACTGTCACAACTCTTAGCTTTATTCTGGGACCCACGCCTTAACAATGTCTCAACTCTGTATACCCTTACCCTTGTACAACGTTGTACCCTGACTGCAACCTGTCCCTTCGCCACCTACTAACACGCCATCTCTTGTACAAACGCCTCTCCCCTTCTCTTCCAAACCAGTTTCCTGTTGACATGTCGCTTTCTGGGACCCACGCCTTAACACTGTCACAACTCTGCTATTTTTAATTGAGCTAATTGGACGGTTACGATCCATTTGATTCACATCCGACGGCTGTGACATGTTGATGTGCTTTAACTTTGATGGATGCTCCTGATTAGTTACCCCTTCATCCAATGATCCCTGCGTTTCTTCTTCTTCTGGTTTCTCCAAGACCGGTTCTTCCTCTTCACCCTCTCACACCATGGCATTTTTGAAAGTGACGCTTTTCTTTGTTTCTGTCACCACCTTCACCTCATACACCTCCTCAAACTCCACCTGGATCATGGAGGGAATCGCCAAAAGCTCCTCTACTCCGATTCTAATTTGGGTATATTCTCTACTGCTTTGCACCATTGTGTTCTTGTCGATGTCTATGAAAAAACTGAAGCCCCTCACCAAGTTTTGGAAGCCCGTATGCACCAGCAATGGAAAGGAAAGTTGAATACCCGAATCCAAACCAACGGTAGTCCACCCACCTTAAGCGCTCCTATCTTGCGCGTCCATCTGACGAAAGTGATGTAGCAGTCCCCCCTCCAATTCTTTAAGCGCTAGCACCTCCTTCAACCTCTCCTCATTTTGACAGTGTACAAAGAAATTGTCTTATGCACGGCATTGTACTTTCCAATGCTAGTTGGGTTTCATCTCTGTATTAGTTTCCAGCAACTTCTCAATTTCTTTACTGATGGGTTACCCGTTCAAGCCTTAATCATTGCACACATATTAAACCGTTGTTCGAACTCCGCCACTATTAGGGTAGGGGTGATCACTACCTTGATGATTCCTCTTCCTCCTGCTGCGCTCTCGTGTTTTGCTAAGAATGGACGGGGTTAGGCTCACTGCTGTTGGCATTGGTCTTGCTGAAGCTTTGATTTTATTGCAGTCCTTGGAAATGTGTCCATATCGCTTAGAAGTGTAACAAAACCGATAGTGTGTATTCATGAATTGTGTGACCCTTTTGCACACATATGTGACATTGCTGACTTGCTGTCTCCTCCCCGATTTCGTCGACTCCGATGCACTGAGGGATTGCTTCTTGTCTGCCTTCCTAATTTTTTTCGGGTTCACCAATATCATCTCGCCTTCCTCATCTTTTCTCTTTTTAATCTCCTCTTTCTCCGGTGATTCCTCTGCAATCTTCCTTTCCGCCATTGATAGCTTCTAAGTAGGACCTTCGACTAATCTCCCCCCTTCGAAGTTCTTCTCTCTCCGCATCGGGGGAACCCAAACTGTTCCTCTCCACCCAGCTCCTCACATCTTGGCCTCTATTCCTCTCAATCGAGCTTCCTCTATGGACCACTCGACTCTCTCGCTACCGACCGACCACGCCACCTAGCGGGATCGTCAGTACCGACCTTCTCAACGCTCCTATTTTATGGTCGCCACTCAGTCTCAAGATCCCTACT
Source organism: Hemerocallis citrina (assembly GCA_017893485.1). Lineage (NCBI taxonomy): Eukaryota > Viridiplantae > Streptophyta > Magnoliopsida > Asparagales > Asphodelaceae > Hemerocallis > Hemerocallis citrina. Next base: position 177,787,137 of record CM030367.1, read on the forward strand.
GCGCTTGGCCATGGTGGTGTGGTTGGCGTTGGATGTGGGGTTGGGGTTCCTTCTTTGGTAATGGTGGTCTTGGTTCCTGCTGAGGTCTTGGCTCCTACTGTGGTTTTGGTTCCCTCTCATTGTTTGCTCCTGTTTTTCCCTTGAAGAGAGGCCTACATAAAACTTGCTTTTATCCATACTGTTCTAATTCACAAAAACAAATTTTTTGTTGCTATGCATGAACTTGAGTTGCGAGTTATTGAATTTGTTGCATTGCTAAAGATTGCTTCCCAACTATTCCGTTTACTTTGGACATGTAAACTCCCAATATAATTTTTTGTTCTTTATGGTCATGGTATCAGCACTAAACGATTGCCTTGTAAATGGCTTAAAACACTTGTTCACATATGATCATCCGTGTACTTTGTAGGGCTAAGGTCTCCAGTGGTTCCTCAGATTACTTATTGTCCATGACGGATGGAAATATGGCTTTCGATTAAACTTGTGTCACTAAGAATACTTATTACCCTCAAAAGCAGAAGAATAATGAATAATTAATATTAATATATGATTAATTTTATTCCGTGGCTGCTTAATTTTCATTTTCTTTTCACAAGATACAATGGTCTAACTTCAGCATGTTTAGTTCATTGGGAAAAATATTACTTTGTAGGAACGGTTCTACGTACATCTTTGTGTTTCACATGGACGAGGAGCAAAGATAGGGCTTAGGGGTGTGACTATGCTCCACTCCAATTAGCCGTATCCTACCACCACCTTGTTGGACTGACTAAATTTTGATGACCTAAGATCATCTATGAGTTTATCAGTTTGAAGTTCAACATAGAATGGTTAAAACAATGATTTAACATTGTAGGTGCTGTTTGTTAGGGTAAATTATATTCTGGTGAACTTGATAAGAGATCAAAGTATGAGCTTATTTGTCAAATATACTTGCTAGAGCAACTCTTATGACTATTGTGCTCCTCTCTCCAATCTAAACCTTTTCTAATCCTTCATTATCACAGAACTACCTCATAAAGGGAGCTGGACATTCTGGATTTTAGTAGGTGTTCTAGTTCAGTTCATATCTAGATTTAGAAACAAAAATATATAGATACCATGTGGAAACTGGAGCAAAGCAGAGGGGCATAATTGTACAGGGAGGATTTAGAAGCAATATTCTGTTCTCTATAACTTTAATCTCTGTAATCGAATATTGCACATTTGTTTTGTCACTTCTAGTGTTCTGAGTCCTTCATGACTAATATAAAATTGAAATTTTCAGGTCAACTGGGGAGCCCAATGAGCTGAGAACTGTAGCAGATCTTTCGAACATCCTCATGTGCAGGGTATGTGAGCGATCTCAAACCTTCGCTTAAATGTATCTATTTTGTCAAGTTTGCTTTCCATTGCACCTCTGCACTGTATTTTTTAAAGCAATTATCTCTAATCTCTAATATTATAATGGGAAAAGGCCTTAGTGTCATTTGTAAATCTACCAACGCGTGCATTGCACGTGCATAACTAATATGAAAGTTGAGTCCTCACTACGTCAGATTTTTTACTTTAATTTTTTTAAATATATTTGATGCGCATCACACGTGTAACTTATTATCTATCTATCCATCTATTTATAATATAATATATAATAACTATTATAATGGAAGAGTTGGAGTTATCAATCTACCTACTTACGTGCAACTCCAACTCTCCCATTATAATCTTCACATTTATTTTTAAAAATATATAATCCTATTTATCAAGACATGAACCGCACGTGTAAATCAGAGTTTTTAATTTATTTTTAAAAAAAAATTAATATGTGCATCGCACGTGTATATTACTAGTATGATTAAATGCACAACTGTTTAGATTGGGATCATCCTTCTTTCCGACATATGCTCTGCATATGGAATCATTCTTGTTGCTAATGCCTACTAGTATACACATTGGATCTGATGAACATTGTTGTGTACTAAAGGTGAATACATAATACCTTTAACTGTACCCACCAGTATTAGTGTACCATTTAAATAATATATGCACCGAGGGTTATTTAGGGCCATGAAAACAAACACGCTTCTCTGGTTTTAATAGATAATAGAGATAGTACAATGGTCTTACAATAAATCATCTAATTTTCAAATTTATCATTTGTTAGAATAAAATTGATAATATTGTCTGGAAAAAAAAATCTGGTTATGCCTTGCTTTTAGTCGCCCTTTTAACTTCAATATGTTAGAGCCTTAAACACCGCGACCAAATTTAGTAGTTAGTGTCTTCAAAGATTGTTCTCATAGTTATATTTTAGATGTTATTATTGTTAGCGATGCACTTTTCTGAAAATTTTCTTTCATTATGACTTTTTTCGTTAATTTGTTATGTATTATCTGTTAAACAATCTGGATTCTTTTTGTTGCTAATTCTTGCCTTTCTGCCGCACTCTGATTTCTATTTTCCAACATTGATGACCTGAGACCTGGAATCATTTTTAGGCTTCACCACCCTACTACTCCGGCTCCCCACCAATTCGCTCTGGTAACCCTCTCATCCATGATACGCGTTTCCGCGAGCAAAGGCCCGCCCAACGACCTTCTGTAGGTACAAATCGAGGTACTCAAAGCATTTTGTCGAGGGCTTAAGGTCCTCCTTAATTACTGTTGAGTCATTAGGTTTTCAGGCACTTTTGGATGCTCCCTCCCTTCAACTGTATGATGTTACTGGTTTCCTTTTCTCTCACCCCCTCCTGAGTTGAGTGATGTATATAATAAAACTGTTTGCTTTGAAAATTCTGTTTGAGATGTTATGCAAGTGTTAATGTGTTGACAGTTGGATGTATATGTAAATATAGTAATGTAAACAGGCAGTTCTGGTAACCAGGCTGGACAATTGTAAACTGGGTTTGATGAATAAATTATTTGTTCATGTATCATTTGGTGGCTTCTGTATATGTTATTGATTATTGGGGGTTTTTATTTCTGAATATTTCTTCCTCTCCTTCAAAGTAGGAAGATACCATGATGTGTGAAGAGCACCCAGATCTGTGAAGAGCTCTGAAAGAGGTCCGGAAAACTGAATCCTGGGTACATATTTCCCATATGATCCTTGGACGTTTTTCCCGAAATAGGCCACTTTTTGAAACTAATTCTCAAAATAAACCACTTTTGAAACTAATTCCAAACATAGATTAGTCGTTGTCATAGGCTGCAGTTGTGGCTTGTTCGATTGTGAGACCGCAGTTCTCAACTGCGGCATTTTCAAAAATATGTTTTTTCGAGGCTACAGTTCCCAACAACTAGGTCGACTAGAGAGACCTGGAGAATTAGACAATTTTTTAGGTAAAGAAGGTTATAGGCCGTTGGAAATTGTGGCTTTTTTTTTCTAAGAAGAAAATTATTTATACCGTAGTTAGGAATTGTGGCCTATAATTAGCCATTTTTTACTTAGAAAAATTTATCTAAGTATCCAAGTCTCTTTAGCCCAAATATAAAATAAATTAAGGCCGCAGTTGGGTTACTGTGGCCTCACAGCGGCATATGATGACCGGTCTATATCGGAATTAGTTTCAAAAGTGATCTATTTTGAAAATTAGTTTCAAAAAGTGATCTATTTGGGGGAAAAAATCTGATCCTTGAATATATAGACTTCTGAAGGCTAATGAGTGAAGGATTCGGTTTCCGATCCGATTGGTGTTCCGACATCCCAAATCCCGAATCGAGGTGGCTCTCAACTCAGGTTTGCCCCAAGAATTTTGCTATTTGATTCTGCTAGTTGGGGTAGGGCGAGGAAAGGCTACTTCAATGACGAAACGTTATAGTCGCCTTTGGAAGCGAAAGCTTGCTAGAAAATCAGAAAATAGGACTCAGTATACAGGAAAGCTGTATGAAAAAGTAGTTTTTTAAATGACGAGTACAAGAAAGTAAAATTAGGATGGACAGCCCGAACATCACCGTACGTTCTCCAAAAACGTTTCTGAAAGAATCTAGATACACATCAACTGTGTGGGTTGTTATTTCCTAATGACATGGTTCTTTTTATCGTAATACAATTTAGTCAGATTACACATTATGCATTATTATGCATTGTCTAGTTTGGATACACATTCCTCCCTCCTCTTCTTGCATTTCTACCGTAATCAGGCCTTTGATTTGTGTTCCCAAACTTCAAAGGTACAACTTGCTTGATATACGAACTCCCAGGGAAGTTCCTTCTCTCTTTTGGAAGAGATTTTAGCTGCGGCAACCAGTAACAAACATACTCACCTTCAGGATCATAAGTTCTCGCCTGGAAAATGAAGCAGTACGATGTCAGAGAGCTTAGTTTCTCTAAATAGAGGTCAATTAATAATTGGATGTTCTACAATGATTATATGCGATTTTCTTGATTTCAGATGCACTCACTTGCTTTGGTATACTGAAATACCGGTCTTCTCTTGGGTCGTTGCCAACACCTACACAGTTACAAATTCGTAGTTTTTCTTACTGAGCTGAGATATGTACAGAAAAATGTATGCTTACTTATGCATATATTATTTCCAAAATATAACCTTTAAGAAGTAAACTTTTTGTTGGTTTCTCTCATTCTACGAGTTGTTAAGATTAGTATTTATGTTCAGAACTCCAGTCTGGAAGAACTTCTTCTAGTTGGTTTCTGTTATCCTACGAGTGGTTAGGATTAGCATTATGTTTAGAATTCCAGTCTGGAAGAACATGCTCATCTAACATGACAGAAGGCCAAAACGGAGGTAAGAAAGAAAGGAAGAAACACATTAGCGTTCTTTTACCATGACTATTAAACATATGATTCACATATGCTTGACCATGGTTTAAGCATGTGAATAACATATGTTGTTGGTGGAATACCCATAGGATGTCCTTAGTTGTAGTAGTAGTAGTGAACTTCATGAGTTAGAGAGTTATTGTGAGAATTGTGAAATTATTTTCTTTATGAGAAAATTAGCTCTTTTTTTTTAATAAAAAGAAGTGAGAAAGACTAGCTCTCTTGTTAAGGGGGTAGTGTGGGTGTCTTGTAATCAATGTAATGTATTCTTCACTTGATATTAGTAAATCATTTGTTGTTTTCGCTCGTGGATGTAGGCTGATTTAGACCGAATCACATTAAATCTTGTGTACTCACTTTTTCTTGTGTTGTGCCTACATCTCTACATCTCTCATTCTCTACATTTTGATACTAATTTCATTTAAGAAACCCCGCAAATTATCTAACACTTACCTGCCCCATAGGTCCAATTGCCATAATTTGAGCATGGATCGTAATCAAGGAGACAGGTCTCGAACCATTCAGCCCCCATTCGCCAGTCTAGACCCATATCTCGAACTAGAAACGAGCAAGCAATCTGTACAAAATACTCTGTTGTAAGCACCAACCATGTCAAATACAAATATTCTACACGCATTTAAACAAAATTCAAATGAAACCTTCTGTCATGGAAGATACATTAGAGCCATCTATATTTTGAGGAAACAGAAGAGACATCTATAATATGAGTGATGAAATATCTGAAAATCTATCACAAAATTACCTGGCGACCTCGGTTAGACATGAAGCCAGTTGTGGCCAGCTCTTTCATGTTGGCATCAATTAGAGGATATCTATTCTTCAACAAATTCAAAGAAGTAAAATGCAGTTTAGTTGATGATGACCATTATAGATATTAAAGAGAGGGGGGGAGAGAGAGAGTACCCGGTTTGACCATCACGCCAAGACTCGAATAATGCCTGATCTTGACTCCAGTTAGACACCACTTTTCTTGGACCTCCTGAGAAATATTACATGACAATTAGGTCTGGAGAAAAACAACATCAGAAATTTATGTCTAAGCCAACAATGTGATATATGAGTTCTACGACAAGTAACTCGATTTGTTCTTCCATTTAATTAGGTCTGGAGACAAAAACAACATCAGAAATTTATGTCTAAGCCAACAATGTGATATGAGTTCTACGACAAGTAACTCAGATTTGTTCTTCAAACTTCTCTCTCTTGGACTGGAATCATAGCTATAGGTTAATCGTAAAATAATTAAGAAAAAGGGATATCGATTTAGTGCTAATTTTTGCAACAGGAGTAAAGAACAATTCATATTTCATGGTGAAAAACATTATATTATTTAATTACTGACTACTGCCAGAACAATTATGATGATAGAGTCAAAATTAGTTAATAAGAATTTATAAGAGCATCCACAGTCGTGATTGCTAAAAAATAGCAAAATAAATATTATACATATAGCAAAGTGGAGTTTGCTGCCGTGGTGAAAAGCTATAATATAGCAATCAAAAATAAAATATGATTGGACGAAACTCTAAGTTCCGACCCGCGAAGAAAAAAATTTCAGCACATTTTTTAATAAATAAATTTAATATTTTAATAATTTTAAAGGTCAGATGCAACTTGAAGCTCCGTCAGAGGAGAATTTTTTTTACAATGGGACGGAACTTGAAGATCCGTCCCAATCCCAATGGGAAGGAACTTCAAGTTCCGTCCAAGGGAAAAATTAATTAAAAATTAATTTTTTATTTGGGACGGAACTTGAAGTTCCATACGATATAATAAAAAATTATTATTTTTATTTGGGACGGAACTTCAAGTTCCGTCCTCTATAATATGCATATTCTCATATCGCCTCTCAGATATAGCAATCTTCTATAGCGATTTTGCCAAAATATGAATAAATAGCAAACGAGTGCAGATGCGCAATTACTATAATATGGATAATATGGAAATTTAGCAAACGACCGTGGATGCTCTAACAGAGTAAAACAAGACAGTTTTAGTACCCAGCAAAACAAGACAGTTTTAGTACCCAGATGAAATATGGAATTTCCATATTTTATTGCAATGAACCTGAAATAGTCCCTCCATAGCAGCTCAAATAACACCCTGTAGTGAAGAATCCGAAGAAAAGGTTATGAACAAGTTGTAGCATCACTTAAGTAAATAAATACCTATACATATATAACAGTTACCAGTATGTTGAATCATTTGCTAGTCTCTCCTTCTCGTATCTTTTCACCTAACAAATCAAAACAAAGTAAACACTTGCTGGCATTATAGTTCAACAAACTATCAATGTTGCCCACCAATTAAAGCAAACCTCTTCATAGATATATCGCGGAGAAAGACTTCCAGAAGCCAGCCACGGTGAAAATTTTGTTGAATAATCTGGTCCTACCATACCATTCCTCGTCTCTTTATAGACTCTTACCAAATCCTACATTGGGATAAAACAAATTTAAAGGGAATGGTTTCAGTAGTTCATTGAGAATATAGTGTCAAATGTAAAATGGTACAATAAAAAAAAAAAAAAAGCAAAATGATACACATAAGAGGGAATGCTCTGAATTGTAAACAAAATTGTATTACATCAAGAAGCATAAGTGGTATGAACTGATAGATATAGGAGTTAACTGTTCAACAATTATTTTATAAGAAAATTGGCTCCACAACAAATATTATCGGTTTATCCCTTTCTGATAACAAATCCTGACTAGAATCTACATAATTATTCAATAATTCGCAAGAACATTTCAAAAAAATGAGTAGAGCCTTTCAAAACCCAAGCTACCTGCACAGCTCCAAGCAACATTCCAAAGCCAGGTTCTCCAGCCATTCAACAATGCCAAAGAGAGAGAGGGACTCTATCGACGATCACCGAGTCACCAAGAGGTGGGAAGAAGTTCAAAGGGATGATGGCGTCGACAGAGGAAGGGGTCGTGAGAGAACAGGGAGCATCGATCCGATCATAGAGATCGGTCGAGGGAGGCAGCCACTCAGCTAGGAGGCAGACGCGGAGGGCAGAGGGAGAGGAAAGCCTCTCCGGGGCTTCAACCTATTCCCCATCGAGTAACAGATAGCAAGAAGAAAACCTATGCTGAAGTGACTAGGAAAGAGGGGCAAGCTCCTGATGAGCATAGAGCTCATCAGTCATCACAGAAGGGGGTTTCCAGAAACAGAGTATCCGAAGAGAGAAGATGAAGGAGAGTGGGTTTTAGTGAAGCACAAGAAGACGAGGAGAGAGGAGAAGAGCGCTGATAAGAGGAAGAGCTCTAGTTCGTCGGAGACAGCCAACATCGAATCTAGACAGCAGTGCCACAAGTGTGCTCAAAGAGCTCACTCCATCCAAAAATGCCCGAACGACTGGTTTTGCTATTCTTGCAAGAACTATGGTCACATTTCTACTGATTGTCCAAGGAAGTGGACGGCCAAGGTTGGAGCTGCCAAGGCGATCATCTCCGTCGATTCTCAGCTGAGTAGGACGCAGGAGAGCGCCGCGGGAGCTAGGAGATTGACAAGAGCTACCATTACCCCAACTCCTATTATGGCAGAATTCGAAAGGAGATTTAGTAACGGAGTCTTGATCAAAGCTCAATCAGGGAATCTTACAACTAGAGACGTTGCCGATATTATCACTGCGGCGACAAAGCCAACAGCTGATTGGAAATGGGAGCCGCAGCAAATTAGCTCTAACATGTTCTTCGTCCACTGCAAAAACGAAGTCAAGATGCAGGAAGTTCTGGAATTGATTGGCTTAGAAGGTATGAATTTCTATATCACTTTCAAGCGCTGGTCAAGAGGTTTCGGCGCCACAGAATCAAGATCGATGCCATTCGTGTGGATTAGGTTATTCAATTTTCCGTATCACTGTTGGGTGGGATCGGGTTTCCACAATTTGGTTAGAGGTTTCATAGTTCTGTTGGACATTGATAAGAGCACTTTGTTTCATACTAGGAGTTCCTTCGCCAGGATTAACGTGGCAATTTCGAACAAGGAAGACGTTCCATCGATGATTAGGGTGGATTTCGAGCAAGAGACGTATGACGTTAGGGTTGAGACTGAGATAAAAAAGAGCGTCTCTTTTGGAAGAAGCTCACAGCCAGCATCTGACGAAGAAGACGAAGACATCGATCGGGAGGTTGAAGAAGTAATCAGGCCGCCCATTTACCCTTGCGAAGATCAAGGCCGTTCATAAAAAAAGAAGGCTGAGATGGACCCGGGTAGGGGTGACGGCATCGACAACTACCCAACACGCCATCGCTATGGGAAGGAGCCTGTCAATAGCGATCGATTAGAGGATTAGAGGCATGACAGGTAAGGCTGATTGGACACGAAGCGGCGGAAGGCAAGGGGGATGGTACGAGGACAGTACAAAAGAAAAGAGGGATTTTGAAGGAGACAAATGGAGTGCCGCTCGAGGAAGTAGAGGGGTGGGATACAGGGATGCTGACTATGTCGACTACGAAGCTCGAGACGTCCATCAAAGAGGCAGTGAAGCTACTGATTAGGAATAGGACTTTGGGCCTTTCATCCGGGCCTTTGGCTGAGGTGGGCCGTGTAGAAGAAGAGGCTATTGATCAGAGAAAATTAAAACAGATTGCTGAAGTTGAGATGTGTAAGGGAATCGGCACCATAACTGGGTATGCAATAGAGTCAATCAACTCAGGGGGAGATCAAGAAGGGCTTGTCCTAGGTGTGGTTGACAAAGAGTTCGAGCAGAGTGAAAGACAAGACAGGATAGAGATCGGAAAAGAAGATTATGCTCAAGAAGAGAAGATCGGGGCTTTGGGTGGAATTAGAGATGACAATCGGGTTTCAGAAATGGACACCGACACTTGGGGGAAGGAAGGAGAGGGGATGGCTACTGGTGGTGGATCAGGAAGCATCAATAAGAAGAATTTGGAATATCAGAGAAGGAGCAAAAGACAATTAGACATGTGGGGTAGTCAAGGCCCGAGCGAAGATGATCTTATCAAAGCGGCGTCTAGAGCCAAGGAACTTGCATATGCCTGTGGAGGTACGTCAGAGACCTTTTTATCTATTTTGAATGTTCTGAATGATGATTCGCTTATTTACTTTGCTAGCCTTTACGGTCTAGAAATGGGATCGAATAGAGATGAACACATTAAACATGTTAAGACCATTAGAGGGGAGGCAAAGTCGACAGGGTAAGTTCGAGGGTCCGTTGAGGAGGGCGAGATTGTAGGGTCCAATAAAATTGTCTTAATGTTGTACATCTTTTGGAACGTTAAAGGGATGAAGCAAAACTGTAAGATTAGATCTATTAACGACACTATTTGTAAGAGTAAGCCTAGTGTTTGTTCATTCCTAGAAACTAGGATCGACAACCCAACCCCGGGAGATTTTGAACGCCTTAGAGGCATTAGGAATTTTGATTTGAGATTCAAAGCTGCCTTGGGCTATTCCGGAGGTATTGCTATTGGAGTAGACTGTGCCCTCTTTCAGATTGTGGAGGAAATTGTAGGATCATTCACAGTCTCTGTTAAGATTAGGCGTAGGAGCGACAATTGGGCACATTGGGTTACAGCGGTTTACGGCCCCTACGACTCTAGGAGGCAGGGTGAAATGTGGGCCGAAATTAGAGACACTAGAAGACGTTGCATGGGTCCGTGGGTTATCGGGGAGGATTTCAATATTACTAGATTCCAGGTTGAACATAAAGGCAAAGGTGCTAGCACACGGGACAGAGACAATTTCAATTTCATTATCGACGAGTTAGATCTTATGGAAATTGAGCCGGCTGACAGGAGGTTCACCTGGACGAATATGCAAGATAACCCCATCTTAGCTAAACTGGACATGATTCTTGTTTCAGCTGAGTGGGAAGGTAGTTTCCCACTAGCTAATGTTAAATCTTTGACAAGATTCACATCCGATCACGTGCCGCTTGCGCTACATACTGGAGAGGGTGCGCGGGTAGGGATCCACCCATTCAGGTTTGAGAAAGCTTGGAAGATGAACATCAATTGTCGAAAGGTCATAGAGGATTCATGGAAAGCAGACACTATAGAGGTGTCAGCGGTAGGAACCTGGATAGAAAAGACAATAAGGCTATGTAAGAAGCTGAAGGACTGGGCGAGGGAAGAATTTGGGCACATTAGAAGAAGGAGAGAAATTTTGGGTGATAGAGTTAACGTATTGGAAAAGGCACAGGAGGAGAGGGATCTGATAGGTTGCGAGCGCCAGGAGTTGGCAGAGTGTAGATTGCAAATCCAGCAGATAAGGGATATGGAGGAACAATACTGAAGGCAGTGGTCAAGGATCCAATGGCTGAAAGAGGGAGATGCCAACACAAAATTCTTTCATAAGATTGCTAATGGTCGAAGAAGGGAAAACTCCATTTACGGTTTAATGGTAGGGGCAGATGGAACGAAAGCGAGGGTGAAATTAGACAGCACATAGAGGAAAGGTACAAGCTTCTTCTGGGGACGTGCAAAGTGAATAGATGTAAGATGGTACCGGATATGTGGAGTTCATCAAGGATTGATGGAAGTGACGGAATCGAGAACATCTTCACAGAGGAAGAGGTGCTTCAGGCTATCAAAGGATTAGGACAAGATAAGGCATCGGGGCCAGATGGTCTTCCCATCTTCCTTTATGGGTATTATTGGAAAATTATTAAGGGAGATCTGATGAAGATATTCAATGAGTTTTTTGAAGGAAGGGCTAATTTATATAGGATTAGCTATGCAAACATTATTTTGATCCCTAAGAAGAGCGAGATTATTAGAGTGGAATATTTAAGACCTATTAGCTTGTTGAATGGATCGTTGAAGATTATCACGAAGATGCTGGCACAGAGACTGGCGCCACATTTGAACGATGTAGTAGGAGAGTCGCAGAGCGGGTTCATCAGAAGGAGGGACATGATGGACAGTGTTGCCTCCGCACACGAAGTCGTGTACAGGGGTTACAAGGAGAAGTCTGATGGGTTCTTACTGAAATTAGATTTTCAAAAGGCATACGATTCGATCAAATGGGAGGCGATTGAAGAAGCATTAGCACTCAAAGGATTTGGAGGCAGATGGCGTAAATTGATTATGACATGCATTAAAGGAGGTAAATCTTTCGTTCATGTGAACGGGAGAGTGGGGAAGGAAATCAAGTGTCGAAGAGGCCTTAGGCAAGGGGATCCCCTTTCTTCCATATTATTTGCCATCGTCGCCGACGGATTGGCTCAAATGATTAAGAAAGGTAGAAAGGCAGCTATTATTAGTGGGGTGGTCTTCAAAGGAATCTCAGAGCCTATTTCAATTCTCCAATATGCAGACGATACCTTAATGTTCGAAAAGTTGACTAAGGAGGAAGTTATTGCTATTAGTTTGGTGTTAAAGTGTTTTGAGGCATGGGCAGGACTGAAGGTGAACCTTAACAAAAGCAGTGTACAGCCGCTTAGCGATCAATTGTCGACACCGATCGAGACCATTAAAGCGTTGGTTGGCTGTGCTTTGGGAGAGTTTCCTCTCACTTACCTAGGGTTACACATTAGGCCGGGAGGGTTAACAAGAGAGGACTGGAATCCATTGATTGAGAAGTTCCAAAAGAAATTAACTGGATGGAAAGGCCGTTTTCTGATGCTTGGGGGAAGAATTACACTTCTTAATTCAATCCTAAGTAGCCTGCCGATCTATCTCATGTCCATCTATGAGCTCCCAAAATAGGTTATCAGCAAGATTGACAAGATCAGAAGAAAATTTCTTTGGAAGGGAACTGATGAGGCTAACAAAGGATTCCATCTAGTAAGGTGGGGTAGGGTTTGTAGGAGGAGGGAGTTTGGAGGGCTGGGAATCATGGATCTCAGAGATATGAACAGAGCTCTTCTAAGTAAGTGGTGGTAAAAAATGAAAAGGAGACGAAACAACTGGTGGTGGAAATCGTTCGAGCGTTATCTAGCTAGAAAGAAATTCAGATTCGGAGGGAGATCTCGCCATGGAAAAGCTTCTTTGCTGTGGAAAGGGGTCGCGAAGGTGGGGAAAATTTTTCATACAAATACGACATGCATGATTGCTAAAAGGAGGGAAACTAGATTCTGGAAAGATGAATAGTGCGGTGAAAATACTCTCATTAGCCTGTTCCCGAGAGCGGCAATAGTTACGTTAAATATGGATACGCTGGTGGCAGATGTATGGAGGAATGGTACCCTCAGGATCGAGGTGGAGGACATTATTGATCTGAAAAGCTCCAACCAATTACAAAATTTGAACAATTATATTAGGTCGGAAGGAAGGCTATCCAACGGGACAGAGGACGAGAGAAATTGGACCTTAGACCCATCAAAGATCTTTACGGTGAGGTCGATGTATAAGATGCTCAATGATGGGGGTCTAAGATGTGGGAACACTGGCATAATTTGGAATATCAAAGCTCCTTTGAAAGTGAGTTTTTCTATGGTTGGTTAAGAACGACGCGATTCTATCTAAGATTAATCTGCAAAAGCGTGGCATGCAGATTGACGCTGCCTGTTCAAGATGTAATAATGTAGACGAGGATAGTAACCACATTTTATTTGATTGTCCAAAAGCGAGATTAGCTTGGGGAGTGATTTGCTTAGGGTTCGGGTCCCCCATTTGTCCTAAGTTGTTAACGGAGGTCTTTGACCACGGGAGGGTTATTAGAGTCAAAAATGAGGATAGGGTAGCTTAGGATATCTCTGTAGCTGCTACATTATGGGGTCTATTGCTAGATCGTAACGATGTTTGTTTCCGTAATGTAAACAATAGATTTCCTGTGATGATACATAACATTTTTTCTTATATCATTACTTGGGCAGGGCAAGCAGGGGCAAGGAAGAAGCTATGCATGGAAGAAAGGGAGTAAAGAGAATAGCATTGCAGATGAAGGTGGAGGTTTTGGTTTACAGCATGTCAGGGCCTTTTGTGTCGAGTTGGGTTGAGGCCCAAAACTCTTGTATCTTTTATCTGCTTTGTAGGGGTTATCTTATCATGTGATGGTTATGTGGACATTGGTATTTAGTACTACTTTGTTTCCTTAATTTCGCATTAATGAAACGATGACGAGGTCATCTTTATTATCAAAAAATAAAAATAAAAATCCTGACTAAAGAATCAAAGATAGTTCAGACAAATGGATTTGAACTAATTTGACCTCCATCTGAGAATAAATAACCATTACGAGCCAGCCATTATAGATTCATGTATTACTTGTGAATATTAGGAACCACACTACTAATAAAATGCTTAGCAAAATAATTCCAGATATATAATTAGAAAGGAACAAATAAATGTAAAAAATTTCATTTCACTAACCTTCTTCCAGAAATATTCATAAACTCGTCCCAGTGCAGCACTCTCCCCTCCAATGAAGTGCATTCCTCGTTCGCACTGCGTCTCAGATTATACAGAATAATCGGGCAAAATTCAAAGTTATACACAATTTTTAAACACACTAATTAGCGTAACTTCAGTTCTAATGATGGTAGTTAGAAGCAAATAGATATCAACAATCGACCTGCCTTTTTCTCTTCAATCCCCAAATCCTCAAGCGAGGGAACGGTTCCCCACCCACCAACCTGTTCAATCACTCTGCCACTCGGAGCAGGCCCAAGCGACACAGGCAACTTATAACAGCCCCTAACCGAGCACCTAGCTTCAACAGCCTATAATTCAATATCATCAAAAAGTAAACATCAAACTCCAATATTTCACACCACCGAGCAATGTCTTGGATTGTGACAAAAATTGTTTTGATGCCTAAACATGTCCTTTTAAAACTCAAATTCACATATACCATCGAAGCAAACTGACTACACTAGTCAAGTTACCAACTTTACCTTCCGAAACTGTGTATATACATCCGGTATACCCTCTACTCTAAAGGGCAGGTCGTCAATATGGTACATTGTTAGTCCCCACACAAGTTCCAGCTTTGGTTGTCTAACCTTTTGTTTCTCCAGAGAAACTTGTTGTAAGCCCTTGCGAACTTGTTGCTCGACAAGTAGCTCCTCACTACAAGTTTCTTTCTGAGCAAATACCTATTCATCACAAAATGACTCAAATTCACGCAAACAAATTTTCCTTCTTTTTTGAACCAAAACATTTTAAAAAAAAGGATGAGATTTTTCGTAGTTACAGTATGTGCTCCAAAAGCTTTCGCAATCGAAGGAATAACATCCTCAGGTTTTCCATTCCGTACCATCAAATCCAACCCTCTCTTCAACAGATTCCCTTTTAAATCACTCACACATTCCAACAAAAACTTCGCTCTCATTGCTGTAAGAAAAGGGTCAGAAAAAAAACTTTGTTATTACTAAACTAACTAACTAACATTCTAGAAGCTTCTGGAAGAAAAACAAAAAGGAGGATTTTCACCTCCGGTTTTAGGGAATGCGAAATTGTGAGTGACACCAAAATGGCGGGGGTCGAAGCAGTAGATAGGGAGGACGGCGGTGGACCCCACCAACGCCTTAATCAGGGTTTCGTTGTCAAGAGTTCTGAGATCGTTTCTGAACCAGACGATGGCGACCCCGTCGCCGCGTTTGGACAGCTGGGGTGTGGAGTAGCGGGTGAATGCGGCGGAGGCGGGTTGGTCCGGGTTTAGACCCGGGACCCGGTGGGTTAGTGGGACTCGGGTTTCGGGTTTGGGGGTTGAG
Organism: Hemerocallis citrina; assembly: GCA_017893485.1. Lineage (NCBI taxonomy): Eukaryota > Viridiplantae > Streptophyta > Magnoliopsida > Asparagales > Asphodelaceae > Hemerocallis > Hemerocallis citrina. The sequence goes on from CM030367.1 coordinate 177,802,546, forward strand.
GAGCTCATGGCGATGACGTGGCGAGTGAGGCGGAGTGGGGAGGAGGGGAGAGAATGCATTCTTGCGAGATCGGAGAGTATAAGAAAAGTTTTGGGAGAAATTGGAGGGAGGAAGAAGACACGTGGCGGTTCGAGAGAACGTGTGCGTGGCAGAATACCGGCCTTCTAAGTAAGTTCGGTAATGTCGGTGTCAGAAGAGTTAAAAAAGCTGAGGATAGATACAGAGCTAATAATGTCTTCTATACTGGTGACACTTTCGTAAATAATTATAGAGTAATGCTTCAGTCACTACCAATTTCACTACCATTCTCTTCACTACCTTAGGTGGCATATTCCTATTGGAGAGTTCTCCCACCTACTCTATCTTCCTCTACCTATTGGAGTGTGCCACCTAAGGTAATGAAGAGAAATGTAGTGAAATTGGTAGTGACTCTAGCATTACTCATAATTATATTGTAAATAAATTTAAACTTTTAAACTATTATGGTAACTATAATAATAGTTGAGTTAATGAGTAGTTAATACAACTCTCAGTTAAAAATAAATAGTTGACATTAGATAGTTGAATATTTACAAAGAGTAATGCTAGAGCCACTACCAATTTCACGACCATTTCATTCACTACCTTAGGTGGCACACTCTAATAGGTAGGGAATGATAGAGTAGGTGGGAGAACTCTCCAATAGGAGTATGCCACCTAAGGTAGTGAATGAAATGGTAGTGAAATTGGTAGTGGCTCTAGCATTACTCATTTACAAATTACAGGTTGTCAATAAATGACAACCCCAACTCTTACATTATAATATTACTAATAATTTACACGTGCGATGCACGTTTTAATAATTTTTAAAAATAAAATTAAAAACTCTGATATAGGAAGGATTTGAACCGAAAACCTCCTTTATATTAGTTATGTACGTGCGTTGCACATGTTGGTAGAATGACAAAATGACAAATGACACTAAGGTCTTCTCCCATTATAATATTAGAGATATTAGAGATTATTATTACTAGTAATCTGCACGTGCGATGCATGTTCTAATTATTTTTTTATATAGTAAATATTAAGATGTAATCTGGCCTCGAACCTGAGACATCCCTTTACTCACCACATACTTTTTATAAATTATCCCTAGGGGCATAAACTTTTATTTTATATAAGAGGCACTTTTGTAAATAATTATGTCGTAAATAAATTTGAACTTTGAGGGTATTATGGTAACTAACAACAATTGAGTAAATGAATGGTTAATAACTCTCACTTAAAAATGAATGGTTGAGATTAGATGGTTGAATGCATGTCTACAAATTACAGGTTGTCTACAAATGACAACCCGAACTCTCCCATTATAATATTAGATTAATAGATTATTACTAGTAACCTGCACGTGCGATGCACGTTCTAATCAATTTGTTTTTTATTTTATAAAATAAATAATAAGACGTAGTCTGGCCTCGAACCTGAAATCTCCCTTTACTCATACATATTCTTTACAAATTACCTCCAGTGACACAAACTTTTATTTTATATGAGTTGTACTTTTGTAAATAATTATGTTGTAATAAATTTAAACTTTGAGGGTATTATGGTAACTAACAACAATTAAGTAAATGAATGGTTAATATAATTCATACTTAAAAATGAATGATTGAGATTAGATGGTTGAATATCTATATACAAGTTGTCTACAAATGACAACCCCAACTATCCCATTATAATATTAGAGATTAGAGATTATTAGAATATTAGAGATTATTCTAATAGAATGCATGAATTGATAAATAGAATACACAATCCCCTGTAAGTGCATCTGTAGTCGTTCGAACTTAAAATTTGAGTATTTGACATTTAGAAATAGGAATTTGAGGTTCTAGCCATAATCGTTTGAATCCAAATATGGCTTTATTTTAATATAAAAAGGTGATGGACAGTAGATGATTTTTCGTCGCGTTTAATTTTTTCAAATTAAAAAAGTCACGGACGACCAAATCTCGTCTGGTTAAAAAAATCAAAAAAAAATATCACGTACGAGAGATCAAATCCAGTTCAATTAAGTTTTTTTAATTAAAAAAATTACGGAAGAGAGATCAAATCCTGTCCAATTAAAATATATATTTTTTAAAATTAACAAAATCACGGACGGGAGATCAAATCCCGTCCGACACAAGTGGGGCTTCTTTGAGCATCAGACGAAATAACATCATTCGTTCGAGAGCTCCATTTTTTATATAAATATTATAGGACGATACATCATATATCGTTCCTATTCGGAACACAACTGAGGAAGTAGTGAAGCTTGATAGCCAAGAGATACCTAAGAAAGACCATTTCCGATATTTAGCCTCGATTATACAAAGAGATTGGGAGATTTGTGAAGATGTTATACATAGGATTCAAGCAGGGTGGTTTAAGTGAAGAAGTACCAGTGATGTTTTGTGTGATAAACGTATACCTTTAAAGTTGAAGGAAAAATTTTATAGGACGACTGTTAGACCAACAATGATGTATGAAGCAGAGTATTGGACAAAAAGTAACAACATGTTCAAAAAATGATTGTAGCGGAGATGAAGATGCTAAGATGAATGTGTAGTAAAATAAGGAATGATAGAATTAAAAATGAGCATATACGAGACATGCTAAAGGTAGCTCCAATTCAAGATAAGTTAAGAGCGAATCGCCTCAGGTGGTTTAGACATGTCACACGTAGACCTAGTAGGGCCTTTGTTAGAAAGAGTGATTTGATAAGTATTGAGGGTAAAGTTTGGGGTAGAGGAAGACCTAAACTAACTTGGGTGGAAACGGTAAAAAAATATATGATAACTTGTGACCTTACACAAGATATTGCGCAAAACCGAGCAGAATGGAAAACCAGAATTCATATAGCCGATCCTAACTAGTTGGGAAAACGGCTTTGTTGTTGTTGTTGTTGTTGTAGTACATCATTTGTTGTTGTTGTTGTTATTGTAGTACATCATGTACCGTTCCTCTCTTTTGAATTTTTTCTTCCCAATTTGTTCCTTCTTTTATCTTATTCTAAACCTACAAATTCATATAATTTCATTCGTTCTTAATACAAACTCACTCTTCGCCTCTGACTTCACTCCTCATAAAAATTATTTCCCGCGTCTCAAATATAAGTCGGTGTCAGAAGAGTAAAGAACGATGGGATAGGTAGACAGCTAGATGCAGGAGTGCACGAATCTCAAAGCATATGGCCTACCGAATTAATCCATACAACCGATACCGATGTGGATAAGGCGTTTAACGAGGATTTATTCTCCCCCTCGATGCTTCATAACATTTTAGTCTAATCTAACAAAAAATCAAAAAATATGTTAATGTTTACTACTTTTTGTTGAGATATCTGATCCGTTATTCGTTACCCTGCCACATTTCAAAAGTAATGTTTCCAAGCTTTCAAGATGAAAAAAAACCAGGGAATGAAGGATATAAAAGGAGAGGTACATTAATTTTCCGCATCCTCTCTATTTTTATCAAGTAATGAAAGCTAACAAATGCTTCAGAGTAGTTCCAGATAACTAAATGTGTTTTAGGATATTACAATAAACAATGATAAGTGTTAGGAACTTAGGGTATTTTATGATAAATAAGCCTAACATTTACTATTATTATTCTAATAAATGCATGAATTGACAAATAGAATACACATTCCCCTGTAAGAACATTTACAGTCTTGTGCTATATATGGATAATATGCATTTTATAGCATTTTGAGCATTGCAGTCATATGTGCTATATATGCATATATTTCATTTTCTGCCACAGTAGAATACTATATTTGAGATAAGATATAGCAATATGCATATTATAGCGAACGAAACATCAAAAACATGATGTTTCGTCCCAGATATTTTACATATTTTTAATCTATCACATGAAAAATCATGTTTCGTTTGATGAAAATAGAGGACTTTGTGATTAAAATAAAACCTCGAAAATGGAGAAAAAAACCCACAGACGAAACAATATGTCTCATCCAAGGAAAATAGAGGTGGTTCTTTCAAATTATTTTCTAATTTTTTGGGATTCAATGGATTGGGTTGTATATGATTTTCTATGGATTATTGATTGGGACGGTTGGATTTACACTAAACTAACACATAAATTGAAGGGAAAAAAAAAAACCAGAAAACCTGGATGAAACACCGAGGCTTTTGACATTGTGCAAAGACTTTTTTTTTTTTTTTTTTTTTTTTTTGTCTCCAACGAAACATGAATGTTTCGTCTATAGTAAAAAAAATATTTTAAAATTACTATTATATTAAAAAAGGGCAAAAACTAAAGTACTCCCAAAGTTTGGCCTGAGTACAAAATGCTCATACAATGTTTGAAAAAATACATTATACCTATTCATGTGTTAACTTAACTCATTCCGTTAACTTTAAATTATTAAATTATATTTATACCCTTACCCTTTCATATCTCAATCTCCTTTTCTTTTCTCCATTTTCTTCATTCTCAAACATTGAACAAAACAAAATCTGAATCTCATTGGTAAACAAAACCAAATCTATATCTCATTGGTAAGATGATGAGATTACTATTTGTCCCTCTCTCGCTTGATATCAATTTTACCTCCTTGGATCAGCAAGCATGTTAATAATGGAAGCATCAATCGCATCTTGGCTTAGAAAGTTAAGGAAACGTTCTCCAAATATCACAACTAAACCTTTAAAAATGAAAAGGAGAAAAATGCAACCAATGAGTGAGTGCATTTGTGAAAAATTTGATGCAACTTTCTATGTTAAATTGAGTTGTAGAGCCGAACCTACAACTTTATTGCTTAAGACATCTAACAGACTCACAGATTTAAACCTCGTTCCTACATGAGTGCCTAAATTTGATAATTGATAATTTGATACACAAATAAAGAAAAGGCATCTTCATAACAATCAAAAATAGAAAAAATCTAAATTTACTGAAGGAAAGGCAGTGTCAAGAAAAAGTTCTTTTTTTCTTCTTAATGTGAAGGGGATATCTCTGTATCTTTTGCTGATTCACATTAATAAGTTAAATAGTATGGTATTCATATTTTTCTCTCAACCATAAGTAATTACTAACTGGAAAATTATCATCGTGAATTATTCAGTTTAAATGTCCATAGATAATGTTTTAATCTCATCATCTTGCCAATGAGATTAAGATTTGGTTTTGTTTAATGTTTGAGAATGAAGAAAAAGGATAAGAGCATCCACAACGGTTTGCTAAAAATGCAAATTTGCCATTTTTGAGAAAGAAGCGTCTGCAACGGTTTGCTATTTTGCCATATTTTGGCAAAATCGCTACAGTCGCTTCTCAAATTTGAGAAATGAAATGAAGATTCTCAAATTATAGGGGACGGAACATGACGGATGTTCCGTCCTAATTTTTAAATTTTTTTTTAATGGAATTAGACGAAACAAATTGTTTCGTCCAAAGATTTTTATTTACTTTTTAAATTTTTTAATGATCGGACGGTACATGTTGTACCGTCCCAAAAAAAAAACAAAAATGGAAAATAAGTCAAAGACGAAAAATGTTGTCCCAGCTTAAGCAAAAAATTGCTTGGACGGGACAACATGTCCCGTCCTCGAATCCAAGGAGGATTTCCCCCATTTAATCCTTAATCTACTACTAATTAATCACTAATTATCCTAATTAATAACCTACTTAATAATTTAATACTCTAAATCTACTACTAATTACTAACTAACTTAATCTAATGTAGAATTAAGATTTTAAAAATAAAAAAGCTGGAAGTGAGACGGGACATGTTGTCCCATCCGCTAAAAAAAAAATTAACAAAATTATACCAAAGAACCATTGCAAGAAATTATCAAATTGCTATTTCTCATTTGCCATACTTTTTAGCAAACCGTTGTGGATGCTCTAAAGGAAAAAGAGATTGAGATATGAAAAATTAAGGGTAGAAATATAATTTAATAATTCAAAGTTAACCGAATGGGTTAAATTGGGTATAATGTATTTTTTCAAATGTTGTATGGACATTTTGTACTGAGGCTAAATGTTTTTTTTTTGGGGAGGCGGCGGGCGGGGGGGGGGGGGGGGGGGGGGGGGGGGGGGGGGTGGTGTTTTCTCCATTTAAATTTTCTCTAACTTTATATATTTTGTCATTTCACGACTGCAGCAAAACAACCAAATGCTATTTCTAAATATGCATATATGCATTTTATAGCATGCATGGTTGTGGATGCTCTAAGGGGACTATAATGGTAGGGGTGGCATCAGGTCCGGGTCAGCCTGGGACCGGCCAGGCTTGGCCCGAAACCGGGCCAACCCAACCCTGAACCGCCCCCAAGCCCGAGCTTGGTCGGGCTCCAGTTTTGGCTCGAAAAATCGCAACGGGCCCGGCCCACGAGAGGCTCGACCCGGCTAGAACCGAGACCGGGTTGAACTGGCCCGATCCGGCTGAGCGCGACCCACAGGCTGACCGTTGTAGATTTAAATATTATTATTATTTCTGGAATTTTTTTAATTAAAAAAATAGATTTATATAATTACCAAAATACCCCCCAATGGATCTACACCAGCTAGTTTTAGGGGGTATTTTGGGAAACCCGAAAAAATATATAATCTATATATACACCGGCGTCAACCATTGCATCAGAAAATATCTTTTCTCTTGGTGGCAAGATAATGAGCCCAAACAGAAATCACTTGATATCGAAGAATTTGGAGATGCTTGTATGCACAGATGAGATGATCAAAGATTTACTACAAGAAGCACAAAACGGCTCAACAAGTAGCGACAATTGAAGATCTACTAGAAGTGCACTACGAATCATGTATTGTAAATAATTGAAAATTTTAGAAGGATGAGATTTTATATTTAGGTTAAATGGAAGTACACGATAGTAGTCCGATGCTTCTTCTTCAATGTAAATAGAGGTAATATCGATCTCTAAATACAAATATTTTTCTCATATTGTAATTTGATAATATTTGTATGAAATATTACTTATCTATTTGACTATATTTGAGATTTTGTAGTTCATTAAAACTATTTAATTTATGAATATCTACTTAATCTATATGTTCTTACAATTGGCATCTTAATTAACCTCTTCCCTTTATATTTGTACTAAAAAGAAGAATCTTTTTTTTTAAAAAAAAACCAAGTCAAAAAACCCGCGAACCTTTCGCACCGGCCTGCTTCTCCCCTCAACCCGGCCCGGGACCGGGTCAAACCCGCGGGTTTTCGACCCAGCCCGGCCCTATGGAACCGGATGCCAATAATGGTAATTAGTGCAAAATTATGTAAAAATCACTCACACATTATATCTTGTTTGCAAACACATGTTACATGAATATGTATATACATATAACAAGAATGTCATCCCAAGTCCAGGATATCTGATGATGATACATAGGTATTACAATTGGCGCAAACCAGCACCTTTTGCATTATGAAGCCGTCTCCAAAGTCCAAACTATGGTTAGATTCTGCATATTTTTTTTCCACCCTTTTTTAGGCAATCCTCTGTCATCTTGCCTGGATCATCGTACTACAAAAAAAAAAGGGAGGTAGTAAGAACCACATAAAAGGAGTTAATTTTGTTGTTGTTGATAATATAGAGAGAGTTAATCAATCACAGAACGTAGATGAGAAATGTCAATTCAGTTATCTTTCTGAGTGTGATAATTCAATTTTCTTTCAAGTCTCTGAACTGAAGAGGAAGCAGCAGCTGATGTTTGCAGATTGCGAGGTTTCTTGATGTCTGGATGAGTTATCTTTCTTTTGTAGTCTCGGCATTAGTCCCTTATCAAACCAACAAAATTTGCACTCCATCAATCACAATCGTTACATTTTTTCCTTTTACTAGTTTCCTTCCTGCATCCTGGTTAGTGGGTTACTACACCTGCTCCCCATTAACCAATATACTTTTTCACATATCTAGACACTGATTCTTTCCGCTTCAATTCTTCGGCAGATTCAATCATCTATGCACCTGAGTGAATATATTCATCTATATCGAGAGAACTTGATTAGGTTCATATGGTATGGGAATCCAGACCGCTCTATTTCTTAGTGAACCAGCCACACAAGCGCAATCAAACTGGAGATCATCCAAATCTCCCCACGAATCACTCATAGTCGTGATTAGTGGCCCATGCTCATCACATGATATCTGTCTGTTTTTAGCTTCCACAAAGTGTTATTAGTAGCAACGGTATAGTTCGCATGAACTACAGCTGCATACAACTCTAACCCTCTTATGAGTAGCAACGGTATAGCTTTTTTCTCATAATTTATGGCTCTCCACATTTTCTTCTTCCCTTTTCTAGCTCATGGCCACATAATCCTAGGAAAGGCAAACGGGCCGGGGTGACCCGCGACCCGCCCGCCAAACCCGGCCCGTTAGAAGTTGGTTCAGGTTCGGGTCGAACCCGCGATTATAAGCGGGTCGACCCGGGTCGTTAAAAATGGATTTGGACCCGTAGAACCCGGTCCGCAAACCCGGATGAACAGTTCTCGACCCGCTCGACCGTTAGACTCGTACGGGTCTAACGTTCGACCCACGGGTCCAACGACAGAATTGACAGAATTGCCCTCTAACGGCTGTTATAGCTATTTTTTGGTTTTTTTTTTTTTTTTTTGGTTTTTTTTTACCTATAAATACCCCTTAAACCCAAACTAAAAATTTCACACCTTACTCTCTTACTCTCTCTACTACTATTACTCAATTCAATCTCAATTCACTCTAAATTTTGTGAACAAAGAAGCTAGCAACATAGAAACGATCAAACGACAAATTCCGATCGTATCGAATTCAACATTCAACTATGTCTTCAAGTCTTCAACTCCTCCAAGCTCCAACAAAGAAGCTCTCTTTCTATCTATATACGAGTCCGGACTTCTACTTCTACTTCTACTTCTACTTTTATTTTCACTCTCAATTTATATACGAGTAGCCGCGAAGTACGGTATCAAAATTTCACAACCCTCTTATTGTCTTGATATTTTTTTTGTAGTTATAATTTTGTTTATCATATTTGTTTGTTGGTTTTTTGATCTTCTCTCTCACAACCCTCCCATTGTTTTCTAGATTTTTTTTAAAACTTATCTCGCCTAGATTGTATTTAATTTTTTCACATACAAAACTATATCAACATGTCTAGATCACGAGGTAGCGGCCGTAGCCAAAGTGGACAAGATTCCACCGGCACTTCTCGTAAGCCTCCAATTGTCCCGCAAAATGAGCCCGCCGAAGAGTACCCTATGACCCAACACATTGGTACACACGATGAGTTTGTAGTAGACATAGACATAGAAGAAGAACCATAAACACAAGCAATCAAAACAACACAAGTGGGTAGTAGTAGGAAAACTAGTGGGAAAACGAGTGATTGACACAAATTTTATGATTATATTCCGGACGAAGAAAATCCGGGTGTAGGCATAAAAGTTTGTAAAACATGTTCGAAGCCATACAAATGGAAGAGGGGTAAGGGGACGGGTACAATAAGATGACACATCCAAAATGTGCACAAAGAACTTTTTATAGACCTACCCGGCCAACAAAAAATCCACCCTAGGACCGGTGTAGTTGATAGCCATTCTTATGATTCCGAACTTGTTCGTCGGGAAATGGCCCGACTAGTAATCAAGGAAGAGTTACCATTTTCCTATCCCGAGAGTAGGGACTTAGAAAATTTTAATCAAACCGCCTTAAACCCGCATTTTAAAAGAATCCCTAGGAAATACTGTAAAGTCTGATTGTTTTAAAATGTACACTGAAATGAGGGAAGCTTTAATTGCTATTTTATGGAGTTTAACTTGTAGAGTTTCTTTAACTTCCAATTGTTGGACGGGTTGCAACAATATATATTTCAATGATGGGAATAACTTGTTATTGGATCGACAGTGATTGAATCATTCAAAAAAGAATCATAGCACTTGTCGCGTTGCCCTAGCCCCATAGTGGTAATGAAATTGCAAATCGTATTTTAGAAATTTGTGATGTTTTTCATATTCGTGATAAAATAATGTGTATAAGTTTTGATAATGCATCTAACAACAATGCATCAATTAGTATATTAACAACCGCATTAAACCCTCCATCTGACAATATTTTTCATGTTAGATGTGCATGTCATATTTTAAATTTATGTGTTCAAGATGCATTAAAAATAGCCGAACCATATATAGTTAACATTAGAAATTGTGTACATTTTATTGCATTAAGTGGCACTATATTCCAAGAATGGAAAGCTTGGTGTAGGCTTAAAAATATACATTTTAGAAATTTTCAAAGAATATTAAACACCAATGGAACTCCAATTTTGATTTGCTACATGTTGTTACTGAATATAACGAATGTATTAATGATTTTTGTATTGCTAAAAAAAAATTGACAAAATTATAACAAAGAACCGTTGCAAGAAATTGTCAAATTGTTATTTCTCATTTGCCATTTTGCCATATTTTTTAGCAAACCGTTGTGGATGCTCTAAAGGAAAAAGAAATTGAGATATGAAAGGGTAAGGGTAGAAATGTAATTTCATAATTCAAAGTTAACGGAATGGGTTAAGTTAACGGATGAATGGGTATAATGTATTTTTTCAAACGTTGTATGGACATTTTGTACTGAGGCCAAACGTTTGGCGGGGGGGGGGGGGGGGGGGGGGGGTGAGGGGGTACTTTGGTTTTTGCCCTTAAAAATATATAAACAAGTAAGAACTTTTCTTCGGACGAAACATCATGTTTTCTCCATTTAAATTTTCTCTAACTTTATATATTTTGTCATTTCACGACTGCAGTCTGCAGCAAAACAACCAAATGCTATTTCTAAATATGCATATATGCATTTTATAGCATGCACGATTGTGGATGCTTCAAGGGGACTATAATGGTAGGGGTGGCATCAGGTCCGGTTCAGCTTGGGACCGACCCGGCTTGGCCCAAAACCGGGCCAACCCAACCCTGAACCGCCCCCAAGCCCGAGCTTGGTTGGGCTCCAGTTTTTGCTCGAAAAACTGCAACGGGCCCAGCCCGCTTGAGGCTCGACCCGGCTCGAACCGGGACCGGGTTGAACTGGCCCGGTCCGGCCGGGCTCGACCCACAGGCTCACCGTTGTAGATTTAAATATTATTATTATTTCTGAAATTTTTTTAATTAAAAAATAGATTTATATAATTACCAAAATACCTTCCAATGGATCTACACTAGCTAGTCTTAGGGGGGTATTTTGGGAAACCCGAAAAAATATATAATCTATATATACACCGGTGTCAACCATTGCATCAAAAATTATCTTTTCTCTTGGTGGCAGGATAATGAGCCCAAATAGGAATCACTTGACATCGAAAAATTTGGAGATGCTTGTATGCGCAGAAGAGATGACCCAAGATTTACCACAAGAAGCAAAAAATGGCTCAACAAGTAGCGACAATTGATGATCTACTAGAAGAAGCACAAAATGGCTCAGCAAGTAACCACAATTGAAGATCTACTAGAAGTGCACTACGAATCATGTATTGTAAATAATTAAAAATTTTAGGAGATGAGATTTTATATTTAGGTTAAGTAGAAGTGCACGACAGTAGTCCGATGCTTCATCTTCAATCTAAATAAAGATCAAGTGATCAAGTGATCATAAAAAAATCAAGTGATCATAAAGATAATGTTTCTCTTCTCACAAACCTTCACCCCCCTCCCCCCTCCCCCGCAACTGCCACCTTCTTCCTCCTCTCTGTTTTCTACCCATGGAGCTTCTTGAACTTGAGATGAGGGGTTGTGGGCCAACGGAGATGGTCCAACCCATACATCCCTCTGAACCGACTTGCGACCCCCCCCCCCCCTCACTGACTCTGCACAGCCTCATCTACAGAACGTCTACTTCCACCGTCAGACACTCGCGACGAAGCCCACTAAATCACCACAGACGTTCGTCATCCCCTAATCAAAGTACAAAAGAGCTCAAAAGATGTTCTCAGCCTCATATTAGGCTTCCTAGAGACCTCCATCGGCGGGCTCCTAATGACTTTCGTCATCGTCATCATCGCTCAACCTCTCCGTCTAAAGGACGGGCTCCTAGAGGGGTCCTCCTACAGGCTGGATTTGGCGGCTGTCTCCCACCTTGCCAACTGTATTTGGGCGGGGAGATAAATCAAGGGGGCTGACCATCGTCGTGAACACTGGAAGAAGGGTTGAAGAAGAGAGAACAAAGCATCACAAACACCTCCCCCCAAAATGCGTTCTCTTCACCAACACCACATTCGTAATCAGAAGCAAGGCTTTACTCATCACTCCAACAATAACAAACTCCCCCAAATCCCACCTTCAATTCACCCACATTCTCCACCTAACAATCTCCCAAACTCATAGCAAACACAATACTGGCCAACAATTACTTCACCATACATCTACTCCTTCCCCTCCTCATGCAATATCCACCACCTAACAACACAATCAGCAACTCCCCATACAGGAACATCACAATCAACCACAAGCTATCGCTAAGATGCAACAAGGCCCTCTAAGTGAGCTTCCCCGGGCGGCTGCTAGGGCTCCAGAAGGGAGTCAAGCCTTTGCCAACTGGAATCCAACTCTCATCTGATGATACCTTGAGCCGAGCTACTCCGCCCGAGGAAATGTGGGTGGGAGGGGAAAGAAAAACAACAAGAAGAGCAAATAAGAAGATGATGAACTCTAATGGAGTCATGAAAACCTACCGAAAAGGGAAAAAGAAGTCGGTTCCATGATTTAATTGTGGCGACTTGGGCGTATTCGAGCTGATTGCACCAAGGAGGTACAATGCTTAAAATGTTTAAAGTGGGAACACATGCACTAACGTATCTTCCAATCCCGAATATGAGAAAAGAAAAGTTTTAAGGGGGAGATCACCGAAGAATCCTACGCATATTAAATTGATGCGTAGTCTTCCAATTGTCAAGCAAGAAGAACAAGCTCTGTAAATGGTGTGGGTTTGCTAGAATTAAGTCCGGTAGACCATCGAAAAACCACCTATTAGATGCCCTTAATTCTCGGTTCTCGGTGGCTAATGAAAGGACACTGAGAGTGGGTGGTTAAGAAAATGTTACCTACAATTCCTAATCTCTTTCCCCTCGCCAGAGAAGCTAGGTGATGTGATAACTATGAACGTTGTGGATTTCAGCCATTTTACAACACCATTTTCGGAATGGTCTCTTACTCTCCTAAATTCGATGCCGAGCTACCGCAAGGGGATGCCTATTGGAACTGGATCCATAGCATTCCCCTCCACTGTTAGTGGAATGAAGCAATTCAAGAAATTATTATGAAATTTAGGAGTGGTGTCAATAGATCCCAAGATAGTGAAGCAATCAAATCTAGTCTCTGCTAGGGTGCTCATTCGAAACCCTAACATAGATCTCATGCCTAAATGTGCTAAGTTTTATACATATGAGGACGCTTATCTGATTCGGTTCGTCCTAGAGATGGCAATGCCTACTGAGGAGGCCCAATCGACAATCACCCCTAAGCCACTAGCTCTAAACTCACCTAGAGATGGTCACACTTCCAACAGGTTGCTTCGTCGGAGATTGATACAGCGATTGGTGGAGAAGTACGACGATGAGGAGGTGGTGATTGGTCCCACTTTGGACTGATACGGCGTGTCACGCCTTGGATGCTCACCCTCCAGGACGTTGTTGGAGGGACCTTTTTTATCTTGTTGTTCTCATTTTTGATGCTCTTCTATGTTTGAATTTTGATATCTCTCCCATCCTCCTATGCACTTTGGAGGAACTATATTTTATTTCCTACATTGTAATTTTTGTAATTGAGCATAACACCCTGAGTTTGTTTTATTAACTCCTTATTAATGAAACATTGTGACTATATTCCAACTTTTCTTCAACAAAAAAAAAATACAAGAAGGAAATTGAAAGCATACGATCGATTAGTAGTTCTAACACTTCAGCAACTAGAACATGAGTTTTCATCTGAATCTACTGTTTAAAATTTGTAATAGATCACATAGTTGGTATAGAGTTATCACAGAATGATTACTGAATTATTCATGACCGTGTTTTGATAGGAAAAAATTTAAACCAATCTTCTATTAAAAAGTCATGCTGCTCTTCCATATTATTATACTCCAGTAGAAATTTTCTCCTCTAAAATCAACAAAATATACAGATTGATATCATACAAGAACAATATACAAATCTTTCCCAATACCATCTTGTCTCTCTTCTTTTATTACTCTCTCAGATTCTGATGACCTCTCTGTTAAATTTGCATAAGTCTTCCGTTCTCCATCTCATTGGCTCCTCCTCTCTATCTTGGCTTAGCTTACCAGTTTAGAAGCTACCAACATATACAACATATTTCGTTCTTCGCAAACATTACCGCGTAGTCCTAAATGTTAATTATTTGACAATTGTACATTGAAACGCTAAAAACACATCGATATAATCCTGAATGATTTCTTGGAAACTACAACCGTCTCCTATAACTAAGCATTGCTAATGTACAAGTGTAGTACTACTTTAGTTCTACTTAAGAATAAACATAAGTACCGAGCAAGCACTTAATAGCAGCAACCCACATATAACCCACAAATATCCCACAAGCTCTTGTAATACAGAGGAAAAATTTTTGTACTACAGACAGCATTTTCCTCCAGTATTCAAAACATTAGCTCAGGTTTAGATTTTGCAAATCCGAACTTACAAATTAATAATTGTAACACCTTCAACGCATTTAGTATATAATAACTGATTTTTTTTTTTTTTAATATAATGTGGGTCCATTGTAACTCCCTAAGGGCTAATTTGGATGCCAGAAAAGTTAATGATAGAAATCAAATACAAGGAAGTGCATTGTACTAGTACTTTGGTTGGCTGCATATGGAGTTGTAGGACTTTTCCCTTCTATATTATTGTAATACATAAAAGCGTGTTTTAGCTCAGTTTTCATTTCCGAATTTTTTGCTCTAAAAACACTTGCAATTCCACTGTTCACAAATATTTTAAAGATTTATTTTTCTCACCCTCTCTCTCCACTTTTGAAATAGCTTTTGTCACTCTTAATCAACGAAATTCTATTTAAACAACGAAATCCTTCTCTCCTCTTTCGATGTGGGACGAAAATCCTCCACTTTAAGATCAGTGCTTTGGATTTCGGTACAATGTAGTTTTAATTAATTGGGATTAAGCCCTAATTAGTTTAAGATTAAGCCCTAATTAATATAAGATTAAGCCCTCATCATTTAGTTTAAGATGTAGCTCCAATTAATTGAGATTAAGCCTTAATTAGTTTAAGCCCTAATTGATTGAGTAACGGTACAGTGTTTAATTAATTAAGATCAATTGAGTTTCGGTACAGTATTTAATTAGTTTAAGCCCTAATTAAGATTGATTTCATGTAAAACAAAAAGTCAAAAGTGTTTTAGACTTTCGGTACAGTGTTCATATAACTTAAACAAAGCTAATTTTCCGTACCTCTACTATTTTTGCTACAGTAAATCTATATTCAACCAAATCTATTTTTAGAATTTGTTTTCAAAGAATTCTTTTCGCTAAAGTGTTTCTCACTCTTTTAAATTTTTTTACAACCAACCAAACCACCCCAAAATATAGGAGAGAAAAATCTGACACTATAGAGGGATGCCTCGATCTTGTCACGTTGTGTAACTACATGTCATACCAAATTTTACCAGTTTCTCCTTATAATTTAGCATTATCACTTAATTTCTTTAAATTTTAATAATATTATTTAAAATGAAAATTTTAATGTAGAAATGTGCACGAGAGAAAAGCTTCAAAACAATCATAAACAACTCATGTCTCAAATTCTGTAACATACCTAACTCATTGTCTGCAAAATGTTTGCTTGAAAGACAAAATCAGTATTGTTAAAACTGCCGGTTGACCTTCACCATGTATGAGAATTACTGTTGTTGTATCAGTGATGATATTTCTGGCCTTTAAGAATAGTCCATGCTCTGAAAAGACAATGCAGAAGACTTTGTTTAGTTACTCTGTGAATACTAAAACCATGAAATAAAGTTATAGCAAAAGCAATAATACAAATTTTCTAATGAGATAACTGTTTAAGAACAAGCATTTATCCTAAGTATTTTGGAGCGGCCACATGAATCCTTTTTCAACATGGGTAAGGCCATCACCTCTTTTACTTTAATGATTATATATTTTTTCATTCTCTGTCCATTTAGGTCGACTCCCAGTCTTCCCCCCTTAACTATAATCTTCACTCTTCATAACTGGCATTGTTATTGGTATCTGTTGCACATGTCCAGACCATCTCAATCAGCTCTCCCTTATCTTTTCTCAATTGGAAATACAGTGATACCTCTATTTTCTAAAGGATTGCACTCAGCCACCACAAAAGACTTTGTATTTTGTCACTCATCAACTACATAAGAATTTTCAAATGTATGTGTGCATTTTCTCAAGCTATTGAAAAGAGAGAGCAACCACTTATTTTAACATTATCATGCATATAAATACTACAGCTAATGGTAGCACATTGGTATTGGGTTTTCTCCAATCACCATATTGCCTACAATTCAGTGAATAGTGATCATGGAGATGAAAATTTAATGATAAATTAAAACTAACTGGAGAACAATTAGAACATTGAACATAGTTTCACAAATATTAGTTTAGTTGAAATCACACAACGTTAATTTTATCATCCAATCTCAGAAGTACCACGATGTGTGACAAACGGAACTACAAGTATATTGAAGGTTAAATGATTTAATTATGCAAGTAGATAAAGTTGAATCAATTGTCAGTCCACTGACTGATAGTTATCTTTCACGGTAATATTTGTACTTCTACTCTAAACATAACAACAAAGCTTTTATTCCAAAACATTGGGGTCACCCACATGAATCATTTAAGTCCAGCCCACTACGTCATAAGCATGCCCCCCTGCCAAATTAAGACCTAATTAATACCTACCGTTTCCTTCTTAATTATCTGCCTCAGTTCATATCAATTTTGATATAACAATATCAAGGAAACCTGAATACTTTTAAAAGACTGTTATAGTTAGCTGAATCAGAACCAGTAGGCATTGAGATGAACTCAAAGAGAAGTATTTTGGTAACAATTTGGGACAAGATAATTCAATCATGTAATTGCTAGAACTGATATATCATATAACCTCTTAATTGGTCATAAGTTGCCAGCTTGCAGAAATATATGAATGGGAATGAAACAAATGACACACACACACACAAACACACACATGGGGGTCTTCGATTGCAAATCACTAAAGCCGATGTTTGAAACAACGGCCTAGGTATTGAGGCTTCATAGCACGCATTTACACGCTTCAGTCATTTGCAACCGAAGATCCCCCTATATATATATATATATATATATATATATATATATATATATATATATATATATATTCTTTCGTGCGTACTCTCCGTGAGCCGTTCGATCTCGCGATCAAGATTGAACGGCTGGGATTATGTTTGGGTTATTCAGGGTCAGTTTTGTCCTTTTTTTTCTCTCTCTCTTCCTCTCTCTCACATTCCAAACCCCGAACCCGAGCTAGGGTTTTGAGGGGATTTCGAGGGGCATCAGGGGGGAGCTAAGGCAAAGAGGCATAGAGGCCGAGAGGTGGAGATGAGGAGCTGGGGTTTCAAGGGGATTTCAATGGAGAGCTTGAGAGGTGGCAATGGTGAACTTGAGAGGTGGGTAAGGCCGATTGGTGGCGGTGCTGAGGTGGAGCTAAGAAGGCTAGGGTTTCGAGGGGAGAAATGGGAACATAGAGAGAGCGGGTTCGAGGTTGGGGTTTTGGAGGTGGAGTCGATTGGTGGTGACAGTGGTGAGATCGAGATTCGGCGGCGTTGATGAGGCTAGGGTTTCGAGGGGGAGAAATGGGAGACAGAGAGAGAGCATATTCGGGGTTTGGAATGAGAGAGAGAGAGAGAGAGAGAGAGTGCAAAAAGAAGAGTTATGAAGAGAAATGACAAAACAGCCGACTCCCGGAGAGTGCGCACGGAAGGGGTGCGCAACCGAAGATCTATATATATATATATATATATATATATTAAAGAACAATACCAGACATAGTAGTGTACCTATAAAGTTGCTCGTATAAGACGATTAATGCGATTTGATGATTCAAAACCATGGAGGACAATCTAATTGTCACATTTGCACGTTTGCGCACTTGTGGTCCATGACCATATGGACCACCGATGCAAAAGGATAGTCTCAATGAAGCCTGCACGAAACATTAATTTAACAAACATCATTTTTCTACACAAAGTTATCAAATGTCAGCAGAAGAATAATCTCAAAATGTAGATCCTTCAGTGGTGCAATTATGTATCTAGTTGCGCAAAAAAAATATCAGACATACTCTTGAACTTGTTAGCGGGTTATACCCAGGAAAATTTATGGTTTTGTCGAGTACCCAGGACAATATTGTGTGTAACAATTTCTAAAATCAATGAGTAAACAATGATCAAGTGCATACAGTTTCCCCTGCATCTTCCACCAAATCGGCCATTTGCTCAGACCCAATATTAGCTCCATGCTCATCCAAAACAACTACCTAATAAAATGACACTATATAAATAAGTAACAACAACTTACCAGGCAATGAAAACATTTAAGGAAGTGATATATTTATTCGTGTGGTGCATAATGCAAAAATGGTTTTCGTTTGCAAATGATCTGGGAAAAGTACATTAAAAAAATTTAAATAAAGAATATTTTTTGAAGGACCTAAAAAACGTTCAAGCCTGCCAAAAGCTCAGAATTTACTAAATCAATATTCCGAAAATTTTACACGCATGCAAGTTCCATGAACATCCTACCAGTGCAAAACTGGTGATAATTCAGTTTATCTGAGAGGTATAAACAACAATCCAATGTCTTGTAGGTTTCTTAGCCATCCACAATAGGGTTGTAAAATAACCCGTAATAAAACACAAAATGACAAAAGAATGAACGGTGTGAGTTTCCATTTGGCCACATCAATTTAATCATTAAAGCATGTTTATGGTAACCAACTAATATTACGAGGAACAGCCTTTCATAAGATGATGTGTGAAATGCAACAAAGAAAACGTTCCAAAGCAGTACCCAATCATCAGGCTTGAGTTGTTGCATGATGCTGATATCTTCTGCTTCAATTTGTGCCATCACGTTGCTGCTTGGAATATCAACAGATAAACTTATCTCATGTCAAAGTAGCTTGAGGAGTGTCATCTAATAGCAGAACCTTAAGAAATAAGACTGACAATGACGGGCCAAAAGCCACATTGACACATAAGATAGAAACAAACCTACTGATATGCATTAAAGAGATTCATTTACTATTCTCAAATCTTAGGTCATAGACATGAATTAGGACATGAATCTACGTCGTGAACCCCCCCTGCATAAGATGACTGTGTGGCACTATTAATCTAAGTAGCATAAATCATAGTGTATGTGATAAGTAATTATCTATCATCTATGACACATTCCTAGTAATAGGATTTCAATTGTGAATTATGAATGAGTAAATACCTTGTATTTTTTGGGTTGGATCTTATAAGTACGTCCTCAATGTTGCAATAATGCTTGAGCTTTTCCTTGTACTCTTCAACTAGAAGTTGGGTCCCTTGAGACCTCTTCTTTCCAACAGTCAATATACGTATGGGAACAGCTCTCTAATTGTAAACAAAACATAACCATGTCAGAAAGTAGAATCGCGCCAAATCCAGTATTTTAAAATAATTTCCATTTATTTATCCTTAACGATAGAAGATAACTATATACTCCAATATGAGATGTAACTGAAAAGCATGGTCTGTTATTTTTACCTAAAAACTAGCTCCCAAGTTTTGGTGCTATAAAGACGAAGTTTGAGAAGAACAGACAAAGGCAAGCAACAAAGAAACCGTGCATGCTTAGACACTCATAAAGGCATAGAAAATTACAGTTTAACTAGGAAGTTAATAATTTGGAGATGGAGAAATGGCAAAGACAGCTAAAAACTACTAAGCTACCAAAAAACACTAGTGGTGAGAGATGAGCATGAAGGTTCAACTTCAACATTTATTATGTATCACTACAAATGAATGCATCTACAGAAGCAGT
This sequence comes from Hemerocallis citrina, assembly GCA_017893485.1. NCBI lineage: Eukaryota > Viridiplantae > Streptophyta > Magnoliopsida > Asparagales > Asphodelaceae > Hemerocallis > Hemerocallis citrina. The sequence continues at coordinate 177,822,634 of CM030367.1, forward strand.
TAATTGGAGCTTCAAAAGATACAATGGACATTAGTGATGAGTGATGAACCTAATGGATCAACATTTGCTTTATTGTTACTCCAAACTAATGCATCTATCATATAACAAAGCGGTACGATGGAGCTCAAAGAAATTTTATGCCATCTACATAATATTCATGATCTACCCCTGACATTAATGTGCGGAGATAGCATGAAGAAGAAGAGGATAAATAGAAGTTCTTTTTTTTAATAGAATATCATGAGGATGAAACTACGCTGGTAGTTCAGAGTAAAAGGACGAAGAACTCAAATATAACACCAGGACGAGAAAAACACGAAATATTCAGATGAGAATAAGATAAGTTAAAGGCATATTCAGCGATGAGTTGATTCATGATTGCATCATATATATTGTCTAGGTGTTTACAATGTTATGTGTTCCTCTTCTTCGAGTTTTTTGCCTACATAGGCCACTTTTTAAAAATATTTGCGTTTTTGGGCCAATTTCCCAACTATTAGCGCTTTTGGGCGACTTTGTGCCACGCCAGCAGCGGCCGCTATTCCCAATAGAGACTTCTTCATTTTCGAGGTCGCTAATGGGAATAGCGACCAATGTTTTAATTTTTTTTTTGAATTTTTTGTTTGTCATCACTATTCCCACTAGCGACCTTAGTATGTATGAGGTCGCTAATAGGATTAGCGACCTTTAATGAGCTGTATTCTAACACTTAGCAAAATTTAGAGAGCTTTTGCTCTCTGAAAAATGACAATCAATTTATTTTTAAAACTAAGGTCGCTATTCAAAATAGAGGCCTTTATTGTGCTAAGGTCGCTATTCCGAATAGAGGCCTTAGTTGTATGACTATTTTACAAATTTTACAAAGAACAAGGAGAATGTGTTTCCTACTGAGGTCGCTATTGGGGATAGCAACCTTAGTATAGCGACCTCAGTTTTAAATTTTTTGGGAAAGCTCTTTAGGAATCACTAAGTATCTCAATACATTCATTCGAGGTCGCTAATCCCATCAGCGACCTCATATATACTAAGGTCTCTAGTGGGAATAGCGACAGCAAACCAAAAATTCAAAAAATATTTAAAACATATGCCGCTATTCCTATTAGCGACATTCAAAATGAATAGGTCACTAATGAGAATAGTGGCCGCTGCTGACGTGGCACAAGTTAGCTCAAAAGCGCTAATAGTTTCGAAACTGGCCTATAATCGCAAATATTTTCAAAAAGTGGCCTATGACGGCAAAAAAATCCTCTTCTTCTTTCCCCCTTCTAAAACAACAATTTGTAAATTTGGGTACGCCATAAAGCAAGTTGGCAAACGATGGTGTGTGCATTTAGAAGAGATGGATTTCTAATTTGGTCTTTGCATTGCACAAAAATCACCGTAAAAAAATTTAAAAATCAAAGATTTAGAGTTTGTGCTGAAAATGCTTGTGATTCTAAAAATTGGGGACAGTAATAATACATCAACATTTTCTCAACAACAATCAATTTGGGTGATTGGAAGGGCCAAAACCCACCGATTTATTCAACAACAACAACAAGAACAAAAAAGAAATTATTATTATTATGGTGCTTACTATGGAGCGAGCCGAGTGCTTTGGAGATTTGGCAACTGCAAGATATTTAATGGGTTTAGAGAAATTAAAAATTTATAAAATGAAAGGGGTTAGAACTAAGGAGAATTAATGGAGATAAGAAAAAGGGTTATTTTTTTAAAAAATGTAAATAAATTGAGAGAAAAATATTACCATTAAAAAGAGAAGGAGAAGGAGAAGGGATGTTCTTCTTCATGCATGAGAGATGCAGATGAGCTTGGCAGCTGATCTCCATTCCGATCAAGTATCAGCGCAGGAAAGGAGAAAGAGGGAGAGGATTGTTCGTTATCTCAAACTGCTACTTGCACGCGCATTGCTCGTATGTCTAAAATATTTGACATTTTTCTACTTGGGTTTTTTGGGTCATATAAGAGCATCCACTATTGCCCGTTGCCAAATTTTGCACTTTTAGCAATTGGCAAATAGCGAATAGTCTACGGTCGTAATCTGTCAAAAAGAAAACAAAACAGAAAATTTAGATGGAGCTTCTTCTTCTGTCCATCATTTAAAAAAAAAAAAATATATATATATATATATATATATATATAAATGGCATTTCTGTAATTATCCCATGATATTTTCGTAATAATTAAATGAAGCAAATTGGCAAAGTGCACAGAATTTTTTTTAATGACAATTTTGTAATTAATTAATGACATTTTCCTAATATGTGAATGATATTTTTGTAATTTTTTGGAAAAGAAATTTATGAATACTTTAAGTTAAAAAAAAAAAATTTGAGAGACTGCGCTTGTTCATCCGTCTCTCATCTTTTCGATTTCTTTTCTTTCAAAATAATCGACGGACGGAGCATTATTTTCCATCCGTCCCATTTTTTTCCTCAAACGAAACATCTTCTTCCATCTTCTATATTTAACATTTATTATATCGCAGCTTCTATGTTTAGCGAACGACTGTTCACTCCATTTCTAAAATTTAGATTTTAGCGAACGATAGTGGAGACTTTTATCAACTCAATTGCTAAATTTTGAGTTTTTACAAAACCATCATGGAAGCTCTAATGACAGGAATGTAGTTAGGGTAAATTTCATTAAACACCCTTAAGTTTACATAGTTTAATAGATAACTTTCGGACTTTAAAAGAGAGTACTGAAACCTTAATGAAAATTTTTCTAGCGAAAATAATTAGCGAAAGAAATCATTTTCTAACATCAGTTAGAAAATTTGTTTTTGGCCCTCATGGGGTTTATGCCGAGGATGTTTAGGTTTACTTAAATATTTTTGCCTTTTTTTTTGTGAGAGTCCTTATAACTTTCGACACAATGCTCTTACTAAAAGTACATTTTGACATAGTTTAGCACTATACTTCGCTCTGGCCAAAAAAAAAAAAATGTTTACTTCATTTTAGAAATAATACATTTGTAATAGAAAATAATCATAGGGTGTTCAATGGTACTTTCAAACATCGGAAAATCGCTTACCAATGCATAAAAATTCAAGAAGGTTAGGAATTTAACATGAATCAAACAAAAACCAGAACACCACAATATGCTGTTTAGTAGTTATATTTTAGGAACTATAAGAGATGTTATAAAAGATGTTGACGTAAAATATATTTAGAGTTTGCTCTAAAAACTAAAATACATTAGATAGTTGAAATTCTCTATAAACAAAACATAATCTTCATTTCTTTTGATAATTAAAATAATCTTAAAATATATAAGTATTTTTTTTCAATTAATATTAGTAATGGGGATTTGACCAACCCCCCCCCCCCCCAAAAAAAAAAAAAAAAAAATTAATAACAAATAAATAAATAAGTAAATAAATTAGTAATGGAGATATCGGATCTAATAATTTATTCAAGTTCGGTTCGTATAACATTTAGGACGGTCCACGATCGGACAATTTCTCGAATCGGACTCGGACGAACGACGGACCGTTATGTTCATTTTACACCTCTAAATATAAATATATTGGGGGTGTCATCTAAGGCCCTCTAGCAGCAAAAAATAATAATTTCATGTCATCCCTAGTAGCTCCTTTAGTCCAAAAGGAGCTCAAATGCATAGGTTGTGTTAGGTTGTGTTAGTTTGCAACCAGTATTATTTCCTGTCTTATGAAAGTAAAAGTTATTCATCTCTACTCAAAACATTCAAGTCGTGGCAGCAAGCCAGACCTTTATCATAGTGTCTGTGTACAAAAACCTCGGTCGGATCTACAGGGCATCATAGAATGTAATGTTAGGTAATTATCAACAGGTAAGGTTCAGAGCACTTCTTATTCTTTTGGAAGCAAGGATCTCTATTTTATTATTTGTTCAATGAGGCTAAATTTGAAAAATATCCCTCAACTATATGCAAGTGGAGGTTATTGTAGAGTAGGTGGTAGAAACATTCAATAATGGTGTACCATCTAAGGTAGTAAAGAGAAAGGTAGTAGATTTGGTAGTAGGTGTAGCATTACCCTTAAAAAATATCTCTCAACTAGATTCTCAAAAAACACCTCTCAAATACAGAGTTTATGAGGATTTTTTTCAAACATTATTCATAGTTCAAAGGTGTTTTTTTCTATTACAAATAAAAATTTAGGGGGTATATTTGCATCATTAACATAGTCATGGTAGTTTTTTTTTCAAATGACAATTTGATGGACCAAAGTACCAAACTGACTAAGAAATTTAGGGATGAATTTTCTAAAAATATAAGTCGCTGGGTGTCTTTTTAAAATTGCGTAGATTGATTTATTATTATTATTATTTTTGACTAATGCCATAGTCACATACTCACACTTTATTCTAAATATATACTCCTTAATTGGAGATTTTTTGGTGTAAGCAGAATTCGAATTTCCGACCACGCTTGCAACAACAAAAATAGTTGAGGGGTGTGTGTTTTTTCAATGCATTACAGGTCAGATGGGTTCTTCTAAAAAGACTACCGAGCTTTCTTGGAGGGGGTGTTTCAATGAAGACACGTAATAGTGGACGAATACGCATTCAGTGCAGCATTGAGCAACTCAAAACACTTCAGGAAAACGTCACCTTCCTTTCACAATAATCTCAACGAGTTATCTTCATTCATATCAGTTTTGTTAGCTGAACCGACCTTTTTTTTTGTTATATAATAAAAACAACAATCTCCCTCGATAATGTTTTCAGAATCGACGCACAATCATCTTCTACTTCAAAGAGTTCTAGCTTTGCCATCATTCTAAAGAATAAAATTATCCATAAGAGATACATCTAAGAAGAACATCAACTCCAAAGGAAATGTAATTCAATCAAAATTTATTAGAATCTTGCTAGATAATCACGTTTAAGTCTAGATGTATCAATCAACACATAGAACTCAATTAAACTGTTAGCTAGTCCACTTCCATTTAAAGACTTGGAAGCCAGAGTTCTAAGAAGTGAAATATTAAACGGCAAAATCTAAAAGATAACGACCAATAGCGAGACTAACAACCTGTAAATAAATTGAATCTACTTTTAAATCACAACAATTGACTAAGTCTTAACAACAAATAAAGTACAAAATGAACATCAAGTGAACGGGTCCGGGCCTGTCTCTGTGTCTCTTGGGCTTACTATCTTCCACCCGGCTTATTCCTGTATCAGACGATAGTTTAGGTTATGTTACAATTGCGATGAAAAATTTCCAGCAACTGTGCCCAAGAAGACAAAGTGCTGGATCATCCCATAGAAGAGTCTACAGACAAAGACAGTGAACTGTATGATGGACCTGAAATTTCCTTGCAAGCGTTATCGGGTTCACTTCTCACTCCCCAACCATGATTAGTAAAGGGAGAACTCCCAGGAAGATGGGTGGGTATTTCCACTGCCTCATGGTCAAACACATGCACAACTCTTCGTGTTGGAATGAGTTAATGGTAGTTAGGATTGTAAAATATTTCTTCCACCAATTGCTCCCCACTAATTGCTCCATCATTCGCTCCACCATTCGCTCCACCTCATCCTTCAATAGATGTGTATAAATAGATGTTAGTGTTTCATATGTTATATTCAAGAGTATAGAACAAATAAGAATTCATTGTATCCATTATTCTCTCAAATACAAGTTCTATATTTGACTTGGTATCAAAGCAAAGTTCTGTGAGGAATTTGTCTCTTTCTTTTACTGTGATTACTTCTTAGATCAGTTCCTGATCAAGAACATTTTTTCCTCTATCAGCATCTGATCAGTGATCAGTACACCCAGAAGTTGGGATTTCAAGCATTCTTTTCATCGCCGAAATTTCTGCGCGCAACTGTAGAAATACTATTTTTCCCGGAGCTACATAACTCTTTTCGTGGTGTTTAACAACTCATTTTGAAGGCAACTTAACGAACTAGAACTTTCAATTCAGAACTCAAGTCCAAATTTTGTCATCTTCTGGGTCAAAAACATTTCTCCAAGTTTCAGACTGGTTGTTGTTGTTGTTGCTGTTTTTGGTTCGTCGAATTTCGTCTGTTTCAATGTTTCCGCTGCAATTTCTTCAACAATTACAATGAGTGAAGTCTAGAAGGTTAAGGTCTCTACCAACACCTTAGATTCTGGTTATGGATTGTTTTGAGGTACTAAGCTCAATCGTACTAATTTCTGGACATGGGAGAAGATCATGTCTGCTTATCTCTGTGGCATATATGCACAAGATGGGGTATGTAAAAGAAAAAAAAACGGTCATCTTATTGATATGACTCATTTTAGTGCTCATATGCCTAAGTATCTTTAGGGGGAATGTTGTACAAGCTTTCGCCCATCTAATCAATCGTCTCTCATCTAGTGTTTTCCAGGGTAAATTTTCTTTCACGGTCCCTGCGTCTCATGTTTCCATACCATCCTTCCATAATCTTCCTGCCCATGTATTTGGTTGTGTTGTTTTTGTCCATGTACCTAAGAACCAGAGGTCTAAGTTGGATGCCCGAGAGATTAAGTGTGTTTTTGTTGGCTATGGTGGCTATCAGAAGGGGTACAAATGCTTCTATCTACTAATTCGCAAATATTATGTCACTATGGATGGAACCTTCTAAGCTATTTTTCATCCACCGGCATTACTCTTCAGGGGGGAGAATTCATTTTTTGAAGAGTTGTATCATGGTGAAGAAGATGAAGTGCAGGCAGAAGTCGGAGGAATACAGACAAGGTATTTCAACGGGTCGGATGGAAGTTCTTGCCACATCGAACCGAAACACAGAAGCTGCAGGCATCTAGATGCCAAATTTAGTTACAGCCAAGAATGAAGAAAATTCAACCATTCAAATTGTTAGCCTCGACCAGTCAACTGTTGCTGCTGAAGATACTACTGCCCCCTCATCATCACTCACACTCCTACCCTTGACCCCCAACTCCTTGGTATGAAGATGATCCCTTTGAGGTATGTACACACATTGATGATAGCGAGTCTATGGTGGAAAAATATGTATTGCCTAGCAGGTCTACCCATGGTCAACCAGCCAGAAAGTATGAACTCACTGTTCATGCAAAGTCAAAATATCTAGTAGCCAATTATGTGTCTGTCCAGAGATTATCTAAGTCATATGAATCATTTTTGGATCAAATATCTGCTATATCAGTACCTAACAAAGTGCATGATGCAATGAGAGATCCGAAGTGGTCAAAGGTGATGGAGGAATAGATGGAGGCAAAACAATAATACTTGGGAACTTGTACCTCTTCGTCGGGGAAAGAAAGCAGTTGGTTGACGTTGGGTGTTTACAGTAAAACATAATGCAGATGGGTCGGTGAACATGTATAAGGCAAGCCTTGTTGCTAGCAGTGTCACATTTACTCAAGACCTAGACCCAATCCGGACCCAATATTGGATTGTAACCGATCCGATTTTAGACGGCTAGGATTAGGGTTCGATGATTTTGGACCCGATCGGACCCGGCCCAACCCGAACCCGACCCATGGATCCGTTAGCAGACCAATAACTTAATTTTTAATATATTAGAACAAGGTAGTTGTATGTGTAAAAAAAATTACCTTTTTAATAGAGAATAAAGCTTAATAAAGAGTGTGCAATCTTTTCTTTTACTCCCAATTTGCATCTTATAATCTTTATTTTATAAAATCAACATACTTATATTCATTTATATATTGATTAGTTTTACTTTCACTTTCAGTATGTAGTTAATTCAAAAGAGAAAACTAGTTAGGAATTTGAGTATTGAAACCTTTTGTAAACATTGAAAAAAAATATTTTTTCATATTATTAGGCCTATTGGGTACTTGGGAACCGATTGGACCTGGACTGGACCCGGGCCCGTTGCCATAGGGCAAGGTCCGGGAATCTCACTACCCGACCCGCCCAACCAGATACCAGTGCAACTTGTGGGAAAGGGATTCACTCAAACGTATAACATAGACTATGATGAGGCATTTACACTGATGACCAAGATGAAGACTATCCGTGTCTTGCTTTCCCTTGTTGCTAATCTAAATTGGCCTCTCTGATAGTTTGATGAGAAAAATGTCTTCCTTTATGTCGAGTTGAATGAAGAGGTGTATATGAGTCTTCCTCCTGGGTATGTGACTGCTTCCTCTGGTAATTTTGTGTGTAGATTGCACAAATCATTGTCTAGTCTAAAGCAGTCACCCCGTGTCTGGTTTGGGAGGTTTACACAGTCCACGCGCAGGTTCGGGTATAAACAGAGTAACTCAAATCGTACTATATTTCTCAAGCATCAATAAGGGAAGGTAAGTATTCTGATTATCTATATTGATGATATGGTAATTACTGGCAATGATACTGTTGAGATTAGCAAGCTACAGTTATAGTTAACTTCTGAGTTTGAGATGAAGGACTTAGGAGACCTCAAATACTTCGTAGGAATTGACGTAGCCAGGGGGAAAGAAGGTATCTTCTTGTATCAACGGAAGTACATACTTGATCTGCTGACTGAAACATGTATGTTGGACTATAAGCCTATTGATACTCCTTGATATGGCTAAAAATAGGATTAAATCGGGACCGTTCACATCGGAGACGAATCTTAAAGCTCAGGGGTAAAACGGTAATTTCACCTACTGACAGGTCTGAAATGGGAACTGGGTCTTTATTCAAAGCCCAATAACCCGCGAAACGGATCCACTCCAGCTGGGTACGGGTCCCGACCCAAGACAAACCCAGACCAGCAAGAGGAGATCAGGGTCTCTGATTTGACTAAATCAACGGGCCTGATTTGCGTTTATCCTCTCACCGGGAATCAAGGATCAGTTTCCTAAACCCATTATGAGGATTTTACTCCTAATGGTATCACAGGAAATCAGGTCCCTAATCAAATCCCCATGGCGACTATAAATACCTCCGACCTACCACTGTTACAGGGTAATCCATTCTTTTCCAACTAAAGCTCTTTTTTAATCACATCCCTGGTTACTGACAAGAGCGTCGGAGGGTGCGTCGCCGGGATCAACCCTAGTGTATCGCACTTACTTGCAGGTGAACGGCGGGAGTCAGCGACCCAATTTCGACGAACAGGCTTGAATTCGCTATTCAGGTTTTTCCACGAACCCACAAATTCTATCTGTTTACCCCCACACCAGATTTAGCGGTAACAGATTGGCGCCGTCTGTGGGAAACACCACGAATAGCAGCCTCCCCTCTTCCCGTTGGTCAGACCTTCCCCCGTCATTCCTCCAAGGAAACTCAGATCCAGGGGGTCCAACCGTGGGCCTACCCCTCCTCAACCACAACAGGAGGTCCCCCTCCAACCCGTTCAGCAGCAGGGACAACTTCCTCCTCAGGCAGAGGACCCCCTGCGGCTGGACCAACTCCCTCCTCAAAATCTTCAACCCCCTTGGGGTCCAACCGGGCCTCAGAATGCCAGTGCGGGGGCCTCGCGTCCCAATCATCAGAAGCAACCTCTCTAATAGGACCGCATCCCAATACACAACCCCTCTTCCGACTCTATGGCGTCCCATAATCCCCGAGCTTCCGACCTTCGAAATACCATCCTCAATCGGCAGAATGAAGAGGATCTTCGCCACCGTTTGGATGAAAGGCGGGCCCGAGAGGGAGCCTCCCGCCAACAACGTCCAAATGAGCGATCTCCTCATCGCCGAGACTACAGAAGGTCCCCTACTCGAAGAGGGCGAAGGGAGTCCCCTCAACGACATCAGCGGAGAACTCATTCCCCAGTAATCCGAGCCACACATAGGGACCGCCAAGCTGGAGAGGCACCAGTCACAAGGGCAGATCTTCAAGACTTCCAAGCGACAGTTTTACGGGCCCTCAATATCACCCCAAAGAACGACCAGAGGCCACCTACTCATGAGCCAACTAGGAGCCATCGCCTTCACACTCTCAGTCCTCGTCCATCTCCAAGCTACCATCGCCGCAGCCCCAGTCCACCCTCGTATGAAGATGAGTCCTGGGGCTCGGCAAGGTATGATCAAAGAGAAGACTCGGTCTACCGCCGTCTCCACGAGATGGAGAGCCACCTCGGCCGAATTGACAGGGAAGAAGAGCAACGGATGATAAACCTCTGCCCGAGCAGACCTCCATTCTCCCGCACCATCATGGAGGCCCCCATCCCAGAAAACTTCAAGCCACCTCAATTCGAGTCGTATATCGGGGAGTCAGACCCCACAGATCACATAGAGAGTTTCAAAATTCTCATGATGATCCACCATGCTTCAGACGCCCTCCTCTGCAAGGTCTTTCCTACCACATTGAAGGGACCTGCAAGAGAATGGTACTCTCGACTCGCCCCGGCCTCCATCTTTTCATTCGATCAGTTCGAAGGGCTCTTCCTCACTCATTTCGTGGGTAGTCGCCAGGCCGAGAAAACAAGTGTATCCTTGGTGACCTTCAACCAAGAAAAGGGTGAACACCTAAGGGATTACGTTCGACGCTTCACCGCTGAAGCCCGGTCCATTCCCTCCCTCAATCAATCAGTAGCCTCTGCCGCATTCGAGCGCAACGTCACTAATGCCAACCTCAGAGCGTCCCTTGCCAAGAAGCCTCCTCGGGACTTCTCAGAACTCCTACTTAGGGCGGAGAAGTACATACGAGCGGAAGAGGCTCTCAACCCCCCTACTCTTGAGGAGACATCTTCCGGGAACAAACGGAAGAGCACAAGCAAAGAGGGGTCCCAAAAATCTCAGAAGGACGGCAATGGCCAGCGCCGCCCGACTCCTCGTTTTGAGAAGTTCACCACCCTCATTGCTAATATATCAGAAGTTCTTATGGAGGTAGACAAGGAAGTACTACTCCGCGCTCCCCCTAGAATGAATACCCCTGGCAAGAAAAGGAACAAGGATAAGTGGTGCCGCTTTCACAGGGACCACGGCCACGACACGGATGATTGTCGGGCTCTCAAGGAGGAGATCGAAGAACTCATACAGCGGGGGCACCTTACCGAGTTCGTCCAAAAAGATGGGGCCGAGCTTCCCCACTAAGGAGCCACCAAACGAACAGAAAGGCCCGCCGAGCTTCGAGACTCAGAACCTCCCGGCTCTTCCCAAGAGGTCTTCACCTTATCATAGAAGTAGGATATTGATTTTTAATAAGGCCGATGCTTGTAATCCGGCCAATAGCATGTAATAATGGCTCGCCATATTGAAGTAGCCACTTAGTTTATTTCAATAAAACTTTACATTTTTTCATTGGAAATTGTTGCTCTTGCTTCATCTCTACCTCTCCGAGTCATGACTCGCTGAATGGTGAGTTCGGAGTCCAGCTTCTTCTACATGGCTGCTCCCGCAACTTACTAAGCTTTTCACAACGAGTTCGGAGTCCAACACTTGGCTCGATTATGCTTCAAATAACTTGCTCTTCAGCGAGTTAGAAGTGGTTCGCCATTCGGAATTGCTCCCACAACCGTTGAATCCCTCTAACGACGAGTTCGGAGTCCAACACTTGGCTCGATTCCGCTTCAAATAACTTGCTCTTAAGCGAGTTAGAAGTGGTTTGCCATTCGGAATTGCTCCCACAACCATTGAATCCCTCTAACGACGAGTTCGGAGTCCAACACTTGGCTCGATTCTGCTTCAAATAACTTGCTCTTCAGCGAGTTAGAAGTGGTTCACCATTCGGAATTGCTCCCACAACCGTTGATTCTCTCACATAAGCAGCGAGTTCGGAGCTAAAACTCTCCCCTAGAGTTGCTCCTCAAACTCGTCTCACAAATGGCTCTCTTCCAGAGCCGAGCTCTTCACTCCGCTCGCCTCCGAAGCGGACCTTTTCTTAACGAGTTTGGAGCACAACTCTCTCATAGAGTGCCTCCTCACACTCGTCTCACAAATAGCTCTCTTCCAGAGCCGAGCTCTTCACTCCGCTCGCCTCCAAAGCGGACCCCTTCTCGACAAGTTTGGAGCACAACTCTCTCCTAGAGTTCCTCCTCACACTTGTCTCACAAATAGCTCTCTTCCAGAGCCGAGCTCTTCACTCCGCTCGCCTCCGAAGCGGACCTCTTCTCAACGACTTCGGAGCTCACAACTCTCTCCTAGAGTTGCTCCTCAAACTCATCTCACAAATGGCTCTCTTCCAGAGCCGAGCTCTTCACTCCGCTCGCCTCCGAAGCGGACCTCTTCTCAACGAGTTTGGAGCACAACTCTCTCATAGAGTGCCTCCTCACACTCGTCTCACAAATAGCTCTCTTCCAGAGCCGAGCTCTTCACTCCGCTCGCCTCCGAAGCGGACCTCTTCTCAACGAGTTTGGAGCACAACTCTCTCATAGAGTGCCTCCTCACACTCGTCTCACAAATAGCTCTCTTCCAGAGCCGAGCTCTTCACTCCGCTTGCCTCCAAAGCGGAGCTCTTCTCAACGAGTTTGGAGCACAACTCTCTCATAGAGTGCCTCCTCACACTCGTCTCACAAATAGCTCTCTTCCAGAGCCGAGCTCTTCACTCCGCTCGCCCAATCCGACCCTCGAAAGTAAAAGAAAAAGTCTCTTGGACTTCGTAACGAAAGGGCGCGACTCTCGATGGGCTCTTGAAGCGTTACGAAAGCCCAAACGACTTTGTAACCGAGCAGCAACGGTTGGCGAAAAGGCAAAACGTTTCGATACAAGTCGAATAGCTCGGTACACACGGGATCAAAATCCGAGCGACGTGCGATCCGACCCCGACATCAAGGGGCCCGGTCGGCTGACCGAGCAAGTGCCCATCCGAGCCCCAAAACGGAGAAAATTCACTTTTCCCTCAACATTCGTGTAAGATCTCGATCAGACGGCCTAGATCTTGCCAGCGTCGCTAAACGACAAGATGGTGTTTTCTTGGAAACTGAGCCTGTCTCGAGATTCGTGCCATCATCTAACGGCCTAGATCTTGCCAGCATCGCTAAACGACAAGATAGTGTTTTCTTGGAAACTGTGCCCGCCTCGAGATCCGCGCTGAGATCGACGGCTCAGAACCGCTCCACGTCGCTCGGTATTCCGAGCCAAGCAACTAGCGATCCGAGCCACTCGCGCCCCTTCTTCGCCCCTAGGGTCTTCCTAGCACATCTTACAAGGGTCTTCCTAGCACAAGGGTCTTCCTAGCACATCTTGCAAGGGTCTTCCTAGCACAAGGGTCTTCCTGGCACATCTTCTCCGCCCCTAGGAGTGGAGCTCCTCTGCCAAAATCCCCAAGACCAAAACACTCCTCAACTTCATGAAGACAAGGATGTTGCGGGGCTATTTTGACCATGAAGGAGGGTGAATCTTCATCCCACTCCTAAAGAGAAGTTGTAGATCTTCGAATTAGCTTCGAAACGAGGGGTCGCACGCCCCGTTCGGACCTCCGTAGCACCGAAAAAGTGGATCTCAATACAGCTGCGCCGAATAGCTCGGAAATCCGAGCCGAGCCACTCGCGCGAGGGAAAAATCCGAACCGAACCCGAGCAACTGTCAAAATCGAATCCGAGCTCTTCCTTCCGGTCGGCTAACCGAGCAAGTGCCCATCCGAGCCCCAAAACGGAGAAAAATCACTTTTCCCTCAACATTCGTGTAAGATCTCGATCGGACGGCCCAGATCTTGCCAGCGTCGCTAAACGACAAGATAGTGTTTTCTTGGGAACTGAGCCCGTCTCGTGATTCGCGCCACGATCGTGATCAACCGTCCAGATCGAGCCACGTAGCTCGGATCTACCATTCAAGCTACTGCCCCACTGAGCTGCAAAATGGCCAAAAATTTGCCTCAAAATCCGTGCTCGGATTCGCCGAACAAGAAGCCAAAAAAAGGGGGGGCACAAGGGCCGGGTTCGGACCCGTTAAGGGGATCCAAACCCGAACCCCTTCCCTTCCTCTTCTTCTCCATGCTCCCGCCAAAACCGAAGAAAACCATCTTCTTCAAGCTCCGAGCTCTCCAAGCTCCGCCATGGCCTCGCCGACCTCCATCACCTCAGTCATCGCCGAGCTCCCCATCCCGAGCTCGAGCTCGTCTCCACAGCTCCGACGAACTCCATCCTCTTCGTCACCGAGCTCGCAAAGCTCCGAAGCTCCGAACCCAATTCTTCCGCTGACGAGCTCCACCGACGACCACCTTCTAGCTCCACTCCTCTCGCCGAGCTCCCTCCGTCGTCGAGCTCCCAAATCCCAACACTCATCTTCGACCTCAGAGCGTCGAGCTCCCCTCCGTCGAAACTCAAGTTCTCCGCCAAAGCTTCACCAAACCAAGCCCTCTCCCTCGACGAGCTCCGAGCTCACCACCACAGAGCTCACAACCCACCTCTACTGCGAGCTCCAATGGGGAACTCCGAACTCCTCTCCACGACGAAGCTCCGAGCTCCACTCATCGACCACCTTCGACGAGCTCCCCTAGCAACTGAGCTCCGAACTCAAGCTCCATCTCCTTCGTCGGGCTCCCGACCTCGACTCCAATAGCGAGCTCTGAGTTTCCCCGTCGACCTCTCGCGAGCTGACGAAGGTCGAAGAAAAGAGGTGAAGACGAAGAAGAACAGAGGCGGGAACAGCCACGTCTCTTCTACCTCGTCGAACACTTCGCGAGCTCCACCTTCACTACAGCGCCGAGCTCCACCTCCAACGAGCCCCACTCCGCTCGTCGACTCTCGCCGAGCTCCAGTGGCACTCACAATCGGGGTCGGAGGCGGAGCTGGGTCGAAGGCAGGGTCAGAGAAAGAACAGAGGAAAGAAGAAGAAGGAGAAGAACATAGGAACAGCGCGGAGAGAGAAAAAAAAAATCACCTCCCGGTCGGACTGCCGAGCAAGTCCCCATCCGAGCGACTAAAACGGAGAAAAAAGCCGCCGAGCGACTACGACCGTTGGATCTTCCAGAAATTCGCGCTTCTGGTGATGGACGGTCCAGATCGCGCCACGTGCGCTAAACGACAAGATAACAATTTTTTGGGAAACGCGCCTCCTCGAGATTCGTGCCGGGATCCGACGGCACAGATCGCGCCACGTGTCAGGTAATATTTAATTAATTAATTTATTTATTTAATTGTATTAATTATTTAAAAATTCCGAAAAAATATTTAAAAAATCGAAAAAAATTAATTAAAAATTCTAAAAATAATTATTAATTCAGAAAAATTATTTTAAAATTCTGGAAAAATAATTATTAAATTAGAATAATTAATTAATATTTTCGATAATTAATTATTTAATTTGGAAAATGAATAAAAAATTCAAAAAAATGAGAAAAAATCCAGAAAAATCTGGAAAAGTCACCAAAAATCCAGAAAATTCTGAGAATATTTTTGGGCATTTTACAAGCCCAGAATAACACTGTTACACCCCAAGAAAGATCCAAAACTCCCTTAAGAACACCGATAAAATCCCGTACGCCATTAGAACAGTAAAACTACTCCTCAAAGACTGAAAAAATCAGTCTCTAGGAGTGGGGGGCTCGTGATATGGCTAAAAATAGGATTAAATCGGGACCGTTCACATCGGAGACGAATCTTAAAGCTCAGGGGTAAAACGGTAATTTCACCTACTGACGGGTCTGAAATGGGAACTGGGTCTTTATTCAAAGCCCAATAACCCGCGAAACGGATCCACTCCAGCTGGGTACGGGTCCCGACCCAAGACAAACCCAGACCAGCAAGAGGAAATCAAGGTCTCTGATTTGACTAAATCAACGGGCCGGATTTGCGGTTATCCTCTCACCGGGAATCAAGGATCAGTTTCCTAAACCCATTATGAGGATTTTACTCCTAACGGTATCACAGGAAATTAGGTCCCTAATCAAATCCCCATGGCAATTATAAATACCTCCGACCCACCACTGTTACAGGGTAATCACTCTTTTTCCAACTAAAGCTCTTTTTTAATCACATCCCTGGTTACTGACAAGAGCGTCGGAGGGTGCATCGCCGGGATCAACCCCGGTGTATCGCACTTCCTTGCAGGTGAACGGCGGGGTCAGCGGCCCAATTCCGACGAACAGGCTTGGATTCGCTATTCAGGTTTTTCCACGAACCCACAAATTCTATCTGTTTACCCCCACACCAGATTTAGCGATAACACTCCTGTTGAGCAGAATCATCACCCAGTAGAGTACCCAGATCAGTTTACTACTGATCGAGCTCATTATCAGAGATTAATCGGGCATTTGATTTATTTAGCTCATACTAGACCTGATATTACATATGCAGTAAGTGTAGTCAGTCAGTTTATGCATAATCTTAGTAAGAGCTATATGGATGCTGTTGTGCGAATTTTGAGACTTTTGAAATCAACTCTAGGAAAAGGATTATGTTTTCTAGGCACAACAATATCTTGGAGGTGTGTGATTTTACAGATGCAGACTGGCTAGTTGTATCACAGATAGAAGATCGATATTTGGTTTCACCTTTGTGGGAGGTAATCTTGCATGAAAGAGTAAAAGGCATAAGGTTGTAGCAAAGTCAAGTGTTGAGGCTGAGTACAAAGGTATGAATCATGGGTTTGTGAACTTTTGTAGTTACGAAATCTCTTGCAAGATTTGATATTTGAACTTAAAAGTGCAATGTAGTAATACTATGAAAATCAGACAGCTATTGAAATATCACAGAATCTGGTGCAACGTGATGATACTAATCATGTGGAGGTTGATCATCATTTCAAGCTAGATGCACAACTTATTAGCTTTCCTTTTATTCCTACTGAAGAGAAGCTGGCTGATGTTCATACAAAATCATTCTCTCTACCATTTTCTCTTCCTTATTCTCCAATAGATGTATATAAATAGATGTGATGTTTCATATGTTGTATTCAAAAGTGTAGAACAAAAAAAATTCATTGTATTCTTTATTTCTCTCAAATACATTTCAAATATAGGTACAATATTTAACTCTTCGCTCCTGGCTGACCGTAGTGTAGGTTTCGGTCTTTCGAGTCACCATCACCAACGGCGAGTCCCTGAGTGCCACTCAACTCAGATAGAAGAACTCTTGAAGTTTGATTACTACGTCGCATTATCTGACCCAAATCATCTAAGTTGGCCGAGTTTGTTAACTGACTGGTTCTCATTTGATTACCGACCGCCCCCCAAACAGTGCCACCCTTATTTGAAAAAAAAAATAGAGAAGAAAATGGAGGATGGCTGTTACTTCTCAGAAAGGGTATTCACAAGTACTGCTTTTTCGCCGATCATAACTACTACTTGAACAAAGTTGTCTTCAAATAGCATAATGCATGACTGATGGATTTCATTGTTAGAACTTGAATTTCATAAAATAAGAAACTACAAACAATGTTTGTGAAGAAATACAATTACAGAAAATAAAAGAACAAACCAGACACTTCAATACAGAGTCGAGATTAAGATCTCTGTCCTTAAAGCAAAATTTGCCCCGTAGTGTGACGGTGGTTGATGAATTGCCTCCCAGGATACAACTGTATTACCTTTTCCTGAAGAGCAGCACCCTAGCTTCAGAGATCTCAGTGAACCAGTAGCTGTGTTGTACTCTCAGACTCTAACTCAGAGGAAGAAGAAGAAGGAGATTCGAAAACTATATCTGCTGGAAGAAAAAAATTACTGGTCTTACAGCAGAGTAATGGTCGGGGCAAAAAAAATGTAAGCTAGGCTAGGCCAGGCCAAACCAAGCCGGGGCTGGGCCGGGCACGCGCGCGTGTGTTTGTAATTTTGGCTAGGTCCTCTCTCCACTACTGTAACACCCCGAATTTCAAATAAGGATAAATTCGAGATTTCACAGGATCTTTACTTCACTTCGTACAATTTTACAAGGAATTTAATTAAAACTTTTCATTCATAATACATCAGAGTTCCTTTACACTTGATTGAAGCACAGCGGAAGACTAAAATATTACAATAATGAAATACAACTTGTATAACTTTAACATCATTTGCAACATCTTTAACTTCTAAACAGCAACCGCATATCCACTTTATAACTCCATGAATGGTCCTTTACCTGCATGTTAATCTGTGGGCTCGTCAGTTACTTACAACTGACGAAATGTTATACACAGCTATCCTCTCTATGCCGGGAATAGTATAACGATCTCATACTTTAACAAATCACAAAAAAAGATTGAATGAACAAGTAAAGTGTCAAGAGTGATTATTCTAAATATAAGTGTATGTCATGCCTTAATGCCTAATGCACACAATTCTACACTAGGATGACACTAATGCACACTTGTTCAGATTCTATGCATCCCATACTACATAGGTCTGAGGGCAAGTGCCTACGTACTCCATATTGAAGGGTTCGATCCCTCGCCATGAGACTACCCAGTAATAAAACTAGTTTTAGAGTTATTCCACAGATACGGATCTCAGCCTCCCTGGCTATAATAACAGATCCCAACCTTCCTGGCTATTATATCGTGAGAATAATCCCGTAAATGCCCCTCTAGCCCCGGTATATACATATTCTTTGGAGTATGGTAAACATCCGTCGACTACCCTAAGTCCCGAATAAAATACAGTCTATCTCCTATGGGGCAACCACAGTCCACCAACTGGGTCTATAGCCACGGAGATCCACCGCCGACTATATAGAAGCACCCATTTACGTTTGCACAAGTCTATTACATCTTCACCTAAGTGCCTAATTATTTTTTTGTTCAAGACATGAATATGTTATCACCCTAGAATCAGTTTTACCTCATACCGGATTTATTCACAAAATACAAGATCGCCCAACGGCATTAACTCGAAATCAAGTCTCAAAATCTTTCTTTCAAAATTACCGGTAACTGAGGTCTTACTAATCCTAAATCATAAATCTTTCATGTACAAGAAACATGGGTACACATACCCTTTAATAATCATGTCTTAACTCAAAGTATTCTTTATCTTCAAACTATTCACAACTGGGTGTATGTCTTGTTTTTGTATCATTCATACTATTCATTCACTGTCTTTCTAAGACATCAATTCTTTTCATGAGTCTATGGCATAAATCCAAATCTTTTTTTGGGAAAAATTAATCACATAAAAGTTCGCGACTACAAACAAGCATATTTACATGATCTCGTCAACAATTAACATATTTACATGATCTTGTCAAGTCAAACAATTATAAATAATTTATTTCCAAACTTTATATGAATTCACACAACCTTTTAATCTCATTTAGCATTCTTACTCAACAAAAGGGATTGTTTATAACGGGATAGTCGTGTTACATATTTTTCTTTTATTCAAAAGAATTATTTATTCAAAATAATAATTTTGGAAACAAAGTGCATTTGCCACTTTAAAAATACAAGATAAGAAATTAAACCATTCTTAGTAAGTTCTTTGTGCAACTTAATAAGGAAGAGTGATTAATACTTGTTTCTTTCCAAAGTCAGTAACTTCCATAAATAAGCAGTTTTTGAGAGAAACAAAACTAAAATGAAAGGAAATGGTGGCAACAAGTTTCGAACCCAACACCTCTTATAAATAGTATTCACTGGCTAACCAATAAGTCCAATTATATTTTCTGTTTAGAAGTTGTATTAATGTATTTTTGTTAATACTATTTTGAATTTGGTTTCTTTTAATAACACTTGTTCACCCAATAATCCAATCATTTAGGACATTGGAATAAATCTCACTTTTGGACTGAGATGAAATCAAGAAATAATAATCAAGTAAATTCAAATTTATTTTTATAATCTATCTTCATTTTCAAAAATAGATTTTTTCTTTCTTTACAAAAATTTGCATTTCTTCCCAAACTCGAAAATTAAGGATCATGTTTCTTAAAACTAGTTTATATCCATCATTATACTAATTAAAATTTGTGCTAAAATCAAACATGTCTCTTAATCAACCATGGATATCTCAAAGAAATTCTTTCATGCAAAAGTTTGTATTTTCAACATATGTCGACATGTAATAACAAAAATTATTCTTCTCTTTTCTTTTTTCTTTCTTAATCATCATATCTCTAAAGTATATGTCGAAATATAACATTCTTTAACAATTTCTCATAAAAGGAAAAAAATCACATATTCGACAAACATAAAATTTGCAAACACTCTAATATGATTCATATGATTAATTCGTTAGTTGCACTCTTCTTTTCAACTAGCATGGTAACAATCAATACTAAGCTTCAACATAGACATTGCATGTTATGCTAGCATGGATTCTTATTTACACATATCACATTCAATTTTATTTTACTTACTTATTAAACTATTAGCATACAAATCCTACTTTAGAAAGTAAGAAATCACCCACTAACACAATGTTAATCTATTTTGTCAACAAAGCATGATTCACTATTAATCTCACCACAATCATAGTATAGTTATTCTATTTTATCAAAACTACTCATTCATTTCTATTAGCATGTACATTCTAAAAAATTTAGAAAGTAGGAGAATACCCACCTTATTGAAGCTTGAACAATTGAAGGGAAAGATGTGACACTTCTTCTAGCTCCAAGACAACTCCTAGCAATGGCTCATCCTCCTAGCAAAGCTCCCTTTCTCTAGCAATGGCTTCCTTTAGCAATTCCTCCAAGCAAAAGGACCCTCACTCTCTTTCTTTTCTTTCTTTCCTTTGATAATGATTTTGGTGCAAGATAAAGGTAGGAAATGAGGGCTCTATTTATAGAATTTTGGGAGGGTCTAAAGTGCAAAAATTCAACCCTAATAACTCTTCAAATTTATTCTACAACTCTCCACTTTCCTAACTCCTAAAACCCCCATCTCTTCATCTCCCCACTCTCCATAAACTTAACTCTCCACCATTCTTCTCCCCACTCCAAAATCGGCCACCCCCCTAGCCCACAAAATGGTCCAAATACATTTGTGTGTGTATGCACACATGCACAAACAAATATGAACACATTTCTATAACTCTAAATGTGTACTAATATTTGCAACTTGCCATGTATTAGTACATGTTTAACTAAAAAATGTGATTTTAATGGTGGGCTTGCTACATGGGCTCATTACTAATTAATTTAGTTAATTATCTAGTGGGCTCCTCTCCTAATGGGCCACGTTTTAGTTTATAGGTCCATGGATCAAAAGAAAGGCTAAATAAACTAATGCATGCTAAAAATAGTAAAATGAGAGTAGCAAAATGAGAATAAAAATTTGCACGTGCACCATACGTGCAAAAAATTGAAAATGCATTTTAATCAAAATAGGAAAAAAATAAATTTTTGTTTTATAAAATAGATTTAAATACATAAAAATAAATAATTTAAACCTATAGAAAATATTGTACGTAGTGGTGGAAATACGTGCATCAAAACACGTAAAAAGTACGTAAATTCCAGGGATTAAATATTATATTTTAGTTGACTGAAATCAATACGGAAAATGTATAAATAGTACGAATCCAAAATATGTAGTGAAATACATTACAAAATATACGTGCGTAACACCCAGGGGCAAAATTGTAATTTTCAATTTTGTGCGGTGTTACAACTACACTTTAGTGGTAACCCCAGGGCCACGCTCTTTAGTCCATTTCTTTAGCTTATATACTAGAGAAAATCTTTTCCATCTTCAGATGTGGGACTATCCATTCCAACTTCCCAAGTTAGTACATTTCGAGTATCCAACTTTGGACCTACATTTCTCATTCATATGGAAACAGTTTTTGGCAAATGAGTACATTACGGCATAGTGCTCGACGAAAGGAACGTAATCCAATCACTTTCCGGCGCCGCCGGAGCCCACCAGAATCCGGCCCGAAAAATATGCCAAAACTATTTCCAACATTCATCACATTAAACTGTAACAACAAGCTTTTGAAATGAGAAAGAAAGAGGGAAGGAAGAAGATTTTCGCTGGAACATTGTAAATGGAATTTCATTGTTTGTAGAGCAAGTCGCATCTAGGCAAGTATCATACCTTCTGTTGTTATTGCTATACATTAGAGCATCAACTATCGTTGCTGCTAAAATATAGATATTTGGCATTTGGCAAATAGCAATAGACGGGTAGCGCTGCTATCGTGTAGAGCCAAATTTGGCCGATCAAAAATAATAAAATATTTAGACAGAAGATCATCCTCTGTCTAACCCATTTTTTTAAAAAAATAATACTAAAAAATTGTGCGACGGAAGATCATCTTCCGTTTGGCCAAAAAAAGTTTATTATTTTTTTTAAAAGCCAGACGGAAGATGATATTCCGTTTGATTTTTTTCCTTCTTTTTTTGAATTTTTAAATTGCTAAAATAACATTTTCGTAAATATTTGGATGACAATTTAGTAAATTGTGAAAGAATTTTTTAGACAAAGTGGAGGACGGAAGATGATCTTCCTTCCGGTCATTTTCTTTTTTGTTTTTATTTAAATGACATTTCTGTAATTTTTTAATGACATTTTAGTAATTAAAATATATATATATATATTAAAGAATTTGGTGGATGGAAGATCTTCTTCCGTCCGTTTTCTTTTAATATTGAAAAAAATCACAGACGGAAGGTAGTTGCCAAATTCTGCTGCTATATTTAGCAATCTACTATTCATCACTTTTCTAAAAAATACATTTTTAGCAAACGATAGTGAATGCTGATGGAATTTTATAAACACTTAAGCAACATTCATAAAACAACCTTAATCATGTATCTATAGATCTAGATCTTAATCATGTTACAAAAGTGCTTTAATATAAAATCCTAAATCATGAAACTATAGATCCTTTGCTAAATCAAAAGAAGAACATTAAAAGCGGAAGCACTAATCTGAAGTCATTGATGGAGATTGCGCAGAGGGTTTGGATCTTCCTATATGATACGTATTTCTTTGAGAGGTCGTCTCTATTTTCTCTTCTGTTGATGGAAAGATAGATTGAATAAGAAGACACGTATATATAGGGGACCACAACCCTAATGGATAATTATTGATTTCTAATTTTACCCATCACAAAATTAGAAATTTACTTTACGGTTTCTACACGTAATATATCACACTTTAAATTATATGCTTTTAACCCATTACTTAATCTTGATTAGATCACTTTAATTTGGATTAGACTTTAGAATAGCAATTGTACATTTAGTCACATATGTGAGCACACATAGATTATTTTCCAACAATTTCCCACTTGGACCACATATGTTACACCTTATAAATGTATATACTCTATGAGCTCAAAATTTTACTATCATAACCAAAAGCATAGCCAAACAATTTCGTCCATTAATTATACAAATATAGGATCAAAGCAATTTTCGTTACATTTATTGTAACAAAATTCATTAATGGTTACATATATCAACATAATCAAACGACATAGATCAAGTGTGAATGTGTAGCAGGAAAATTTCATGCAATGTGATTTATATACATGCCTATTTCCAACTGGTCCTCTTAAAACTTGAGTGAGGTCAGAATCAAAACATGACAAAAGAGTGAGAAAACTGAATACTTTATTTCTGATCAGAAAATAACCAAATGTATAAATGCCTCACACAAACATAAAGCAAGTAAAATTCAAACTCCCACTAAATCATGATATCCTCAAATAATACAACACCCATATGAGCAGTGTGCTCATGAAAGACCTTGGGTGGTAATCCCTTTGTGAGCGGATCCGCTATAATGGAGTTTGTCCCAGTGTGCTCTGTGGATATTTGTCCACTCTACACTCTTTCTTTCACAACTAGGAACTTTATGTCAATATGCTTCGACTTTGTTGAGCTCCTGTTGTTGTTGGAATACATCACTGCTGACTTATTATCACAAAATAACTTGGGTGATCTTTCTACATTCTCCAAAATGTGCAGCCCAGTGACAAAATTCCACAGCCATATTCCATGATTTGATGCCTCATAGCATGCTACATATTCTGCAGACATAGTGGAAGAATCTACAAGTGTCTGTTTGACACTTTTCCAGGATATAACTCCTCCAGCTAACAGATAAATATAGCCTGATGTAGACTTTCTGCTATCTTGGCACCCAGCGAAATCAGAATCAGAATATCCAGCGACCTCCAAATGATCTGATTTCCAATATGTGGGCATGCAATCTTTTGTTCTCTGAAGATACCTCATAACCCTCTTGGCTGCTATCCAATAGTCCATACCAGGTTTGCTTAAATACCAGCCTAACATCCCAACAATGTACGTAATATCCGGACGCGTACATACTTGAGCATACAATAGACTCCCAATAGCTGATGCATAGGGGATCTTTTGCATTTCCTGAATTTCAAGGATACTTTTAGGGCACTGACTGAGACTAATTTGTCTCCTTTAGCTTTAGGGGTATCCCCTGGTCTACAATCTTGCATGCCAAACCTTTTGAGTACTTTATCGATGCATCTCTTCTGTGATAATCCAAGAATACCTCGAGAACGATCTCGATGTATATGAATTCCTAATACAAAAGAGGCATTCCCAAGATCTTTCATCTCAAAATGTTTGGACAGAAACCTCTTGGCTTCGTGCAACAAGTCCGTATCATTAGTGGCAAGCAATATGTCATCGACATACAGAACTAGGAATATATGTTTACTCCCACTGATCTTGTGATATACAAAATCATCAACAACATTCATCTCAAAACCGAATGAGATAATTACTTGATGAAACTTATGGTACCATTGACAAGAAGCCTGCTTGAGTCCATAGATGGATTTCGTCAATTTGTAAACAATATTCTTTAGGTCTCTCGACACAAAGTTTTCTGGTTGCACCATAAAATTGTCTCGTCAATGTCTCTATTGAGAAATGCCGTCTTGACATCCATCTGATGTAGCTCAAGATCAAGATGAGCAACAAGTGCCATAATTGTCCTGAACGAGTCTTTTGATAAAACTGGAGAGAAAGTCTCTGTACAATTGATGCCTTCTTTCTGAGTATAGCCTTTAGCTACAAGACGTGCCTTATACCTCTCCACATTACCATTTGCATCCCTCTTGGTCTTAAATATCCCTTTACAACCAATTGGTTTTGCACCTTCTGGTAATGGGACAAGTTCTCAAACTTTGTTATTTTGCATAGACTTATACTCCTCATTCATGGCACTCATCCACTTTTGAGAGTTACAACCTTTCATGGCCTGATGAAATGTGATTGTATCACTTCCATCATTCCATTGTCATCCTCATGTTCTTGGAGAAATACAATATAATCATCCGGAATAGCATTCCTCCTTTTTCTTGTGAATCTTCTTAATGGCACTGGTTCTTGAGGCTTTTGAGTTTGTTCTTCTGAAACAATTACCTCATTTTGAATGAGGGGTTGTTCAACATTGTCTTGTTGAGGTTCGGATTCACTTCTTAAGCAATAATAGGTGTGGGAACCTGAATATTGTCAAAAGTGATAGTAGGATTTGGATTTGTAATTGAATCAAATTCCCCCTCAAAAGCAATGTTCCTAACCTTATTTCTCCCCCAAACTCAACTTCCTCAAAAATGTTGCACTTCCCGTCTCAAAGATATTCCTAAGTGTGGGATCATAAAACTTATCGCCCCTAGATCGTTCAAAATAACCAATAAAGTAGCTGCTCACTATTTTGGAGTCCAATTTCTTTTCATGTGGCCTGTAAGGCCTTGCCTCAGCTGGACATCCTCAAATGTGAAAGTGCTTTAGACTAGGCTTTCGATCTGTCCAAAGCCATAAGGTGTTTTTATAGTTGCTTTAGTTGGTACTCTATTGAGAATGTAAGCTACTGTTTTTAATGCTTCTCCCCAGAGGGACTCAGGTAAGGTGGAATGAGCAATCATACTCCGTACCATATCCTTAAGAGTCATATTTCGTCTTTCAGCAACACCATTCGTGCTAGGTGATCCTGGCATGGTGTACTGTGGGACAATACCGCATTCCTCTAGGAATTTAGCAAACTGTCCCAGACGTTGCTCACCTGAGCCATCATATCTACCGTAGTACTCACCACCACGTTCAGATCCAAAAATTTTAATCCTTTTGTTGAGTTGATTCTCAACTTTAGCTTTATAATCTTTGAACACGTCCAGAGACAGTGATTTTTCATGAATGAGATATAGGTATCCATAACGTGAGTAATCGTCTAGGAATGATATAAAATATTGTTGACCATTCCAAGATGCCAAGGGAATGACCCACAAATATCTGTATGAATCAATTCTAAGACGCTTGAAGATCTATTGGCACCTAATCTCTTAGTTTTGGTCTGTTTTCCCTTTATGCAGTCTACACAGACATCAAAGTCTGTGAAGTCCAGGGACTCCAAAATGCCATCAGACACAAGACGCTCAACTTTACCTTTTGAGATATGACCTAAGCGTTTATACCATAATGACACCGAATTTTTTTTATTTAATTTACGTTTAGTACCACGTGACTCTACATGCAAGGTTTCATTATAGGATGCAATTGTTTCGAGCAAATAAAGGTTGTCATAAGTATTCAAATAACCAGTTCCAACAACAATCGAATTTAAAGACAAACTAAACTGATTGTTTTCAAATGAAAAATAATAACCAAATTTGTCCAACAAAGAAACAGAAATTAAATTTCGTCTAAAAGACGGTATAACAAAAGTGTCTTTCAATTCCAAATAAAAACCAGTTTCTAATAACAACCTAAATGCCTAACTGCTTCCACTTCTACCGATTTTCCATCGCCCACGAAGATGTGTCTTTCACCATCATTTGGCTTTCGGCAGCTC
The DNA here is from genome assembly GCA_017893485.1 of Hemerocallis citrina. Taxonomy (NCBI): domain Eukaryota; kingdom Viridiplantae; phylum Streptophyta; class Magnoliopsida; order Asparagales; family Asphodelaceae; genus Hemerocallis; species Hemerocallis citrina. The sequence continues at coordinate 177,849,145 of CM030367.1, forward strand.
AGGCAACCCTACATAGAAACACTTATGTGAGTAGTAGCACCAAAATCTATCCACCAAGTGTTTCAAGGTACTGAAGATAAATTAACTTCATAATAGACCAAAGTAAGAAACATACCTTTCTTTGCACGCCATGCGTGATATTTAGTACATTCCTTCTTCACATGTCCAGACTTGTTACAAAGGAAACAACTCTCTGTATCCTTCTGTTGTTTCTTTTGAGCTGGACCCTTACCTTTTTCATTCTTAGATTTTCTTTTCTTACCCTTATCCTTAGAGGCATTGGCCAAATGAGCACTTTCAGTCTTATCTTATTTCAACCTTTCTTCCTCTTGCACACAGTGAGAAATGAGCTCATTTAGAGTCCATTTTTCCTTTTGACAGTTGTAACTCATCTTGAATTGATTGAACTGTGCAAGAAGCGATACCAAAACCATAAGCACAAGCAATTCCTTAAGAAATTCAAGCTTGAGTGCCTTAAGTCTTGAAACAATATGATACATTTCCATAATGTACTCCCTAACATTTCATCGGCCTTTATACTTCATAGACATCAAAGAAGTCAAAAGAGTAGTCATTTCAACCTTATCGTTTTTGGCAAAACGTTTCTCAATTTGATCGAGGAAATCTTTGGCCTTAGTAATCCCATCGGATTCTGTGTTCCTAAAGGTTTCTGGAATGTTGTGTTTCATAATCATTAGACTCATGCAATTTGAACGATCCCACCTCTCAAAATCCCTTTTATCATTAGGAGTGCTTTCCACAGTGAGAGGTGGTGGTTGTTCTTCCCTTAATGCATGGTCTAATTCCATACAGCCAAGAGCTATCAGTAAGGTCCCTTTCCAATCCTTGAAATTGGTCCCATTAAGCATGGGAATAGAATTGATGTTAGCAGTTATTGAGACAGCAGAAGATACACTAGCTGAATATTGAACAAAAGCAAACAAAATAAGCTCACATGAGAATCCATATAAAACAATAAATTCAAATAATGGTTAACTCCTATCTCAAGATACCAGGCATAACATTAATATAAAGTTTTTGGATAGTAACATTAACTATAAGTGGTACTCTTGTTGTAGCAATCAAATATTGACAATAATTCCTGTCAAATAATAAGTTATTCTTTGGACTGACATACTGTTCACATGGAATATACCTTATAATTGCACATATTTATTACCGCAGATGTGTATGAAATTCGGTCAAATACCAACTTACCTTTGGGTCACTTAATTAATGCATGAATTATAAACACATAATCATCTTGATATTTTAAATAAATTAATCTGCACAAAAGATGTCACTTTGGCAACATTCTGTTTCAATTAATCAATTCAAAATATTAGACATTTATAAGAAAATCCAAAACCAAAATTTGAATTTGATTGTTATTCAGAATGAATATCTTATTCTTTAACTTTATAATTTTACTTTACTTCATATGGATAATGTCAAGATAATATCTATTTAAAATGATGACAAAACCATAGCAGAAAATGTGATGTATATCTATCTGAAATAATAACAAAACCATAACTGAAGCCATATCTATCTTCAGTTTTTATAATATCCAATGATAGAATTTAACATAATATTAGCAAAACAGAAAACATAATTAATTAATCCTTCTCTTCTCGCGTGAGAATCACAGCAAATACCCCAACAGGGGGGCCCCACTACCCATGTCAGCAACAGAAGCAGCTGCCGCTGCTTCAATTTTCTCAAACCTGGTGGGCCCCCACCTACCTCCATGTCAGCAATAGTGACAGCAGCAACACCCAATGCTGCCTCCTTTGAGTACCAGGCCCCACCACCAACACAATTTCATTCTAACTCCATTAATTATCTATGGTAAACTATAACAATTATCTGAAGCCATTAACCGTGGGCCCCATCCAACATATAAAATCTCTTGACCTTATCTCCATTAATTATTCATATCTTAAAAATCTTTATCAAAAAACTCGGTCCCACCGGCATATAAACATCGTATAACCGATATACAAAACTTTATGAATCTTTATAAATCTTTAACAAAACTCAAAACCATATTTTAAATCATTACAGATCTTACGGTTTTGATTTTTTTTTATTTATTAAATATGAAATTATGAATCTGAATTTCTTAAATAGGAAGATCAAATAGAACCATAAATTTCTTAAGTTTCTTTAAACAAAAAACCCTAAATTTCTTTAAACAAGAAACCTAAATTTCTTCAATTAATTCAGCAAAGATAGCTGTGATACCAATTGATAGAATTTTATAAACACTTAAGCAACATGCATAAAACATTGATGACAACCTTAATCATGAATCTATAGATCTAGATCTTAATCATGTTACAAAAATGCTTTAATATAAAATCCTAAATCATGAAACTATAGATCATTTGCTAAATCAAAAGAAGAAGAACATTAAAAGCGGAAGCACTAACTTGAAATCATTGATGGAGATTGCACGATTTGGATATTCCTATATGATACGTACTTCTTTGAGAAGCCGTCTCTCTTTTCTCTTCTGTTGATGGGATGACAGATTGAATAAGAAGATACGTATATATAGGGGACCACAACCCTAATGGATAATTATTGATTTCCAATTTTGCCCATCACAAAATTAGAAATTTACTTTACGGTTTCTACACGTAATATATCACACTTTATATTATATGCTTTTAACCCATTACTTAATCTTGATTAGATCACTTTAATTTGGGTTAGACTTTAGAATAGCAATTGTAAATTTAGTCACGTATGTGAGTCCACATAGATTATTTTCCAACAAATGCGTTATTGCCAAAATATAGATTTTTTTGACTTTTTAGCATGCTATAGTAGTGGATGCTCTTAGTCATTCAATTAATTGGACATTGATTCATTGATTAATGGATAGCAATGACAACAGTAGGAACGGTATACTTCCCTAGATTTGACTTGCTGTAGTATAATGAGATACCGTTCCCAACATTTTCGATTCAAATTGTCTACGCTCTTGGCATGCAACCTTCTGGATATGCAATTTACAACATCGGCCAACGCCACATCGTCTCCAAGTTTCTTGTACTTATTTATCGCACATTTGCATGCAACAGTCAATAATTAGGGCTTCCTTCAGAAAAAAAAAAGGCAGGTTGATGGCTTCCGCAACAACAGGTTTGATTCAAGACAAGGTCACTTTTGTTATCTTAGGTGTTCTATCAATGTTTGTTTTCTTTTAATTTATCCTTTTCAAAAGAACAATCATAACTACTTTTTTCGTACACAAGAAATGGTTGCCTCAAGCTATTATTGTAATGGTTTTCATTTTCTGAGAGAAAAGTTTATTGGAATGGTTGTCTCATGCATTGGAGATTAAGAGCACTAAGTACAATTTTGTAACTAAAATCCCAAATCATTAAAGCCATAAGGCAATCAATTTATATAGTTTTTGTCATATCATATACAAGAAATTTACGGGACAACTACCCCTTAAGAGTTAAGATTCGTAAACATTCCCAGAATACAGGTATGTTTTCAGTTGAGGAAGTGATATCATATATATATATATATGTTCTTACGAACACAAACAATGAGCCTATGGATCCCTTCCCTAATTGTATTTTCTCGTCAACGTGAATTATCTCCAACTTGACCTCACTCTCACCACCATATTGAAACCCTAATGACCCAATCTTTAGCTGAGGAGGTTCAAAAATAACTTGGATCCATTTCTCATCCAAAACATTCAATTTACCTGCCAGAACCATGGAATTATAAAGATCAGTTAAATATCGGAATCGAGTGCAGAAAAGCCCAATATGCACGACTGCTGATAATAATTCTAAGAAAAACTGTCAGAGGCCAACAGATATGATGCTACAAAATAGATAGATGTAAATATTGAACAATGTTACTGCTTTTTTCGGTGTGAGAGTAACCAGGTGATGTGGATTCTTTGGTGGAACAATCAAGAATCTGACTTTTTTGCTTTCGATGGTATTGACTTCAGTGATTGCTTCCGCTTGACTTGCAAAATGCGCTCAAGTCAGTAATCAGGAAGAATAAGAGAGCTTTTTGTGAGAAAATATTGGTTACCTTCTTTATGGTGGGGTAGAGGGGTATTTATAGTCGTATTGCGGATCAGTTTCAAAATAATGATTTAGGTCTACTTCCCGGTGTTTAGGGATAAGATAGTCGGTTTAAATCGTCTCTTAGCTGGATTTTTTCATAATGGGCTGTTACCATGACCTAATGAGACAAACCCGAAATAGGTTATTGGGCTTGGAAAAAACCCAGTTCCCATTTTTGAACCCATTTATAGGTGAAATTATCGTTTTGCCCTGCAAGTTTTAAGATTCATGTCTGATTTGAACAGTCCCAATTTAGTTCCATTTTACCCATATCAAACAACATTGGAAAATTAGTGTTTTGTCAGATATATACGATATATGTCAGCGGTATCAGATATTTAGTGTTTTGTCCGAAATATAATATTTATTTGTAGAGGCCAACGAACCATGAAATTTAATTAGTGTTTTGTTGAAAATTTTGCCGTACTGACCCACTTTTTGAAAATATTTGGCGCCTTGACCCACTTCCGAAAACAATTAGCGATCTGCCCCAGTTTTGGACACATCAGCATAAACCGTTATTGGAAATAACAGCATAGGTTATTTACATGCTGTTATTTCCAATAACGGCATCTATTTAATATTTTTTTTTCCATGTCGTTATTTGGAATAATGACATCAGTATATTTCTCTTACAAGTGTGAATTTTCTAACTTTAAAAAATTCTAAGTGTGAAAAAAACTTATAATTAATGTCGTTATCTCCAATAACGGTATTTGAATGACTGATGCCGTTATCTCCAATAATGGCATCATATCTCCAATAACGACATCAGTTATATATAAATGAACTCTTGCCGTTGTTTGGAAACAAATATGATGAATAATAAGTTAATTTTTTTATTTTAAAATTAACTTATTCGTCAGAAAGGATGAATAATAAGTTCCTTTTTTATAAAAAAAAAATTATAACTGATGCCGTTATTCCAAATAACGACATCAGTATTGAGAATGCCGTTATTTGAAATAACAGCATCTGTTATAAGATTTTCACACTTGCATTTCCTCTAAATGCAGACTACAAGCTGTCGAAAAACAAAATAGCCTATGCCGTTACTCCAAATAACGGCATGACACTTTTTTTCCAAATAGATGCCGTTATTGGGAAGAACGGCATCGAAATAATCTATGTCGTTTTTTCCAATAACGTTTCTTGCTAACGTGTTCTAAACATGGGCAGATCGCTAATTGTTTTTGAAAGTGGGTCGAAGCGCCAATTATATTTTCAAAAAGTGGGTCAGTACGGAAAAATTTTCTATTTTGTCCGATATATGATATACTGTCGGATATATGATATATGCAGGGCAGCTCGGGGGGGGGGGGGGGGGGGGGGGATTGGAGGGAGTTCTTACCATTGCTAGTTACATACAAATCATAATAGATATGAATGCAGTGAGTAAAGATGAAACTATTAAGGGTAAAGTTCGATAATTGTCACCTTTCAATGAAACTTCTCCACTGAGAATTCCAAAAGCAGAGAAAGAAACTCTATTTCTCACTGTTACATATTATATTACATATTTAGTCCCATATCGAAATATATGTTAATTTAGTATTTGCTATATATAAGAGTCATTGTACTCAATCATAATTAATCCAATAACATTTTTCAATCTATGTTAACCTTAACATGGTATCAGAACAGTAATCCCTAACCCTAATCTCTTTTCACATCCCTAATTACTCAACCTCATACCCAAATTACTCAACCTCATCAACACAGCAATCATCAGCAACCTCCCGATGAAAATCAGCAACTTCCAAAGTGCTTACTGTTCCCAGAACACAACACTCGGCGAACTCCCGGCAATCCTCGATGGCAACACAGCTTCCCAAAACCCTAAACACCACCTCTATCAGCTCCTAATTCCTACACCTACTCCGACTGCATCACCCAATCCCGCCACCTCTACAAACCCCCACCTCTACAAACCCTAGCTGCCACCTAATCCCGCTACAAACCTGAACCCGTTCTCGACCTCTTCTCGACCTCTGCTACCCAAGCGACCATCCATCTCCACCCCTAATCTTAATCCAATTTTCTAATTTCCAAACTAAACCCACAACCCATATACTACTCCTACACCCTATAACCATTTTTCCTCCACAAAAAAAAACCCTGAACCCATACCCAAATCCAAACCCACACCCGAAATCCAAACCGTTACAAATCCACACCCGACAATACATCCAAACCCAAATATACTATCCTAACCCTCACCCTAACCCTCACCCAACTTCTCTCTCCACCCGTTTTGTTTGTTGTTGCTGCTGCCACCAATCGTCGTCATCGTCGTCAATAAATAAATAAATAAATAAAAACTAAAATCAAAATCAAAGTCAAAATTAAAATCAAAAATTAAAATTAAAAAAAAAAATCAAAATTTTTTTCCAAGTACTTGTGCTTCTCCAATGGAACACCAGTTTTGCCGGTATCTTTCCGTCTCCACTGATTTTCCAGCTACTACATCTTCCTCTTCATTCATCCCTAATTTCGGCATCGTCAACAACATCACCTTCTGAATTCAGCTTCCTCCGTCCTTCCAACATCAGCAACAACAGCACCATCCCAATCCCCATTTGCATCGTGACAGTAGCAGCAGTGCCGCCGTCATCCCAATTCCAGCATCCTCTCTTATCTCAGCATCATACCTATCTCTGCCCCACCCCTTCTTCCGAAACCAACAATAGTAGCAACAACCCGATCCCGACACTAGCAACATCGCTTCATTATCCCTGCCACAACATCACCAGTACTCTTCCTCCTCGCCGTACATCTTCCCTTACATCTCTGCCATGACTGTTACTCTAGCTTTGCCATCTCCTGCTGATTGGATCAATCTTCAGCATCACATCGCTTAGCTGTAACTCAAGCTCTTGGGTCAGTCTACCACTGCTGGCCCTTCTACCCCTGCATTCTCTGTCACTCCCAGTATGAATTCTTCATGAATTTTAGATTCCGGTGCATCACATCATCTTACTAGTAATTATACATTGCTCACCACCAGCAACACTTCTCTCTCACTCTCCATCTCTTCACACAGCCGATGGCTTACAACTTCTCACTACATATTCAGGATCTATCAGCTCTCCCATTCTCACATTGCCTTATATTCTTTATGCTCGACATCTATCCATGAACCTTATTTCAATTAGTGCTCTGTGCGATAGTGCTCTTGCTATTACATTTGATTCTTTAGGTTGTTCCATTACGGATTTTCATACTGGATAATAGTTTGGGCGTGCTAGTCGACAAGGTCGTCTATATCATCTAGATTTTCTACATGCACATAGATCTCATCCAAATTTTGCTGGTGCTGTGTTATCAGATGCTGATCTGTGGCACATACGTTTAAGTCATATTAGCAAATCTTGTCTCAAACTTTAGCCTGTAGTGGTGCCCTTGGTCATCTTTCTTTTACATGTTTGTCAATTTATCAAGGGTTTCAGCTAGCCAAACACATAGCACTTTCTTTTAATAACAAAAGTACTTCTCAGACCACTCATCATTTTCAACTTGATCATTTTAACATATGGGGACCCTCGCTTGTACCTTTTAGCAATGGCTATGTAACGCCCCGAGTTCCAAATAAGACCGAATTCGAGATTTTACAGGATCTTTACTTCACTTAGTACAATTTTATAAGGAAATTTAAACTTTTTCAATAGTACATCAGAGTTTATTACACTTTGTTTACACAGCGGAAGAATAAAAGATTACAACATAGAAAACAAATATAACTTATACAACTCTATCAAAGTAAGTCATTGATTGCATCATAATATCTTTATTTCTTCACGAATAGTCCATTACCTGCACATAAAGCTGTGGGCACGTCAATCCCTTACAACTGATAAAAATATTATACTCGGCTATCTTCTCTATGTCGTACATATAACGATCTCATTATTTTAAAAAATCACAAAAGTTGAATGAACAATAAAGTGTTAATTCGTGACTACACTAAACATGTAAGTGTATGCCATGCCTTAATGCCTAATGCACACAATTTATACTAGGATGACATTAATGCACACTTGTTCGAATTCTATACATCCCATACTATATAGGTCCGAGGGTAAGCGCCTACGTACTCCACAATAAAGGGCTCGATCCCTCGCCATGATAATTATTCGGTAATAAAACAAGATTTAGATCATTCCACAAATATGAATCCCAGCCCGACGGCTATTATAATGGTTTCCTCATCGTGCGAATCATCCCGCAAGTGCCCCCCTAGCCCCGGTATACGTATATACATTGGAGACGGAAAACTATCCTCCTGACTTCGCCAAGTCCTAGATTTAAATATAAAAACCCATCTCCCACAGAGCAACCTCAGTCCGCCGACTGGGTCTATAGCCACGAAGATCCACCGCCGACTATATAGAGGCAACCCACTTACGTTTGCCCAAGTTTACTACATCTTCACTTATGTGCCTATTTATTTAGTTCAAGACATGAATGAGTTATCATTCCTAGAATTAGTTTTACCTCCTACCGGACTTGTTCACAAAATACGAGATCGCACCACGACAATATCTCGAAATCATAACTCAAATCTTTCTTTCAATATCGTCGGTAACCGAGATCTTACTAACTCCAAACCATAATTTTTCATGGACAAGAAACATGTGTATTCACACCCTTCAATATCCATATCTTAAAGTTAGGTTATTCTTATCTTCAACCATTTCACAATTGTCTCAAATCTTATCTTAACACTAATCATAATTCCTTAATACAATAATTCTTTTTCATGAGCAAATTTTCATCCAACATCGATCTCTTTAATAACTTAAGTGCAAATAATAAATTCACATTTCAACATATACCAAGTACTCTGACTTCGCATAAGTGAATCATCATATCAAGAGAAATTTATTCACATGGATAATTTATTCTCATTCTACCAATAAATCTCATTAATAATTGTCAAAGCTCATTTTTCCTTTCTCATTTTGCTCCTTTTTAGCATAAATCAATGTCTCATTTTTTGCACAACACAATGTCTCATTTTTAGTACAAAATAATGTCTCTCAAATGTCTATTTTTGCTTTTCAATAAACAAGAAAAATCTTTAAAACTATTTTTTATAAATTCTCCATCATATTTTATGAGTACTAGGATTTTCCCCCAAATTTTAAAAGCCTTAGAATTCATTCAAATCTCCTTAAAACCCAAAAATAAATAAAAGGCCCACCCTGGCAGCGCCCAACACTCACGGCGCCAACCAAGAAGTCCATATGGACTTGATGTTCTAAAGCCCATTTAAAATCCCCTTTATACTAAATCTTGGGTCTTGGATAAATAAAATCATTAACGAAAAGATTTGAGCCGGGTGTCAAACCCAGGCTTATTGAAAAGGCAATGCAGCATCCGATCGACCACTAGGCCAAGTGCGCTAGACAATCTAAAGCTGATTCATAGGTTTTTATTCCACTCTCTGTTACTCCATCTTATTTATTAAAAAAAACTCGATTCTTCAATTTGATTAAATCCCTTTATTTGACTGAAATAAAATTATATAAATTGAGATTACTCTCAAACAGTAACTCATATGTTTCTAATCCATATTTTAGACGATTGATCTACCTTTTGACATTTCTTCTTATTAGAAAACATATAGTTGCATCTATTCATTCAAATCAAGGAAACATATTGTATCTTTTATAAATAATCAAAACAAGTTTATGGTATCCAATTCACTTTTACAAAACAAAAACAATATACATGCTTATCAAAATAATGTATTCCCAACATTTTTCATATAATCAAATATATCTTCATTCATGCATACTAATTTATGACAAAACTAATCAATCATTTCTTTTCTCATTACCAGAAGAACATGATATAATTTAATTTACTTAACATGGCATATCTCACTATCACACAAATCAAAAATTTCTCATTTGTTATTACTAGCAAGCATTGTTCTATATAACTAGAAAGTAAGAGAACACCCATCTTATGTGAAGTTTGAACAATGAAAGAAAGAGGAAACACCACTTCTAGCTCCAAAGACTCCTGGCTCTTCTCTTCCTAGCAAGAGCCTCCAAGCACAAGAACACTCTACTTTCTTTCTTTTTATTTCCTCTTAATTTTCTATTGTTTTTGGTGTGTGAAATGAGAAGAAGAGAGGTGTTATTTATAGGGCAAATTAGGGTTTAGAATTAACTTCTCAATTTAATTTCTCAACCCTTCACTTTCCCAACTCCTCCCTCAAACGCTCCAATATCCTAACTCCCAAACTCCCAACTCTTCATCTCCCCACTCTCCAAAACCTTAACTCACATTTACTCTGTATTTCCCCATGCCGAAAACTGGCCACAATCCTATGGTCAAATCCGGCCACATACAATTGTGCACATGCACATGCACACAATTGTGCTGTTTTGAATTTCCAACGTGGGCCCCCTACTATAAATCAATTAATTCCTATTAACCCATTCACACCATGGGCCCCCATATACATCTCATATTCCAATCATATATAATCTCATATAACATTTCAATCAAATGAAGACCAACTAACGTGGGCCCCAATATCCAAATCACACTATTCATTCATTTACAATATGTTATCATACAGCAAATACTTAATTCAGTCATCCAATTATTTTTTTCAACCATTACTTTACCATATAATATATATACTATACTTATGTTATACTAAAAACTATGGGGTCTCACACACACTCCAAAATTTATTTTGAAAAATAAATATGCTTAAATACGTTTACCAAAAATACGTGCGCCGCACGTAAAATATGAAAATGCGAAATTTGGTTTAATCAACAGAAAAATGTTAAAGATAATAAAATATAACATAAGAAAAATATATTTATTAATTTTATATATTCCACAACTTAATTGTCACGTACGTAGAAAACACGTGCATTATACGTGTAGAAAATCGGAAAATGCATTTTAATCAAAATAGGGAAAAAATGAATTTCCATTTTATAAAATACATAAAATAAATAATTTAAACACATAGAAAATATTGTACGTAGCAGTGGAGACACGTGCATCAAAAATACGTAAAAAGCACGTAAAATGCAGAGATTGAAATTTTATATTTTTGTTGACTCAAAATAGTGTTAAAATCTATACGGGAAGTGCATAAATAGTCGGTGATCAAAATACACGTGCGTAACATACAAGGGCAAAATTGTCATTTTCAATTTTGCGGGGTGTTACAGGCTATCTCTATTATGTTGTCTTCATAGATGACTTTACTTGATATACATGGCTTTTTCTTATGTGCCAACGATCTGAGATTCCTAATGTTCACCTGTTCTTGACGACCATGATTCACACTCAGTTCGGTGTGCGCATCAAGATTTTTTGCTCATACGGTGCTCATGAATACACTTTCACTACTATAAGAACGATCCTTCAGTCTCACGACATACTATTTCAGCAGTCATGCCCTCACACACGAGCAGAATGGTGTAGCTGAATGCAAGCATCATCACATTTTTGAGACGGATCACACACTTTTACTCTCATCTTCTATTCCTCATCCTTTTTGGGCTGAAGTTGTCATGACTTCTATCCGCCTCATCAACATCACTCCCTCGTCTATGCTATTTGGTATGACATCTTATGAGGCTCTTCATCATCACCACCGGACTACAGTATGCTTCATACCTTTGGTTGCACCTATTACGTCCTTCTCCTTCCCACTGATCGCAGGAAGCTAACCGCCTGCGCTGCTAGGTGCATCCACCTAGATATCAGTTTAGAGCACAAAGTATATCGTTGTTATGAACCTTTAGCAGCACATGTCTCCTTTGTCGAAGGCTTTCCTTACTATATGTCATCTCCTGAGGATACTAGCTTTCTCAATTCTTCGGTTCCCTCGACTATCTCACCGGACACATCTTCATGCATTCCTTTCGATCGGAGTCCTTTGGCTTCTCTCCCATCTCACACATACATTCCGACTCCTACCCCTCCACAATCACATGCATCCCACACCCACATGCACCCACACCACCTGCATCCCCACTGCCGCATGCACCCACCCCACCGACCTTCCCCCTCTGCACATCCACCACCTATTCGTCAGTCTATACGTATCACTTCAAGCATCCCACTAGCACATTATACTCCTGATGCCACTGACCAGTTTGGTTTTGCAACCCTTGCCTCTTACTCTCCACACACTACAAAAGAAAGTAGCTTTCCCGGCGGTTTTTTCCGTCTATACTAGCGTTTTTTTATGCCGGGGAAACTTTCACCGGCGTTTACAATAACGCCGGTCCAACTGCCGCCGAAGCGGGCGTCGCTGAAACGAAGGGTCCTACACCGGCATTTTTGGTGGACGCCGGTAAATACTAGGACTACACCGGCGGTCACAAAACGCCGGTGTATGTCCGTTTCTGGGTGCCGTGTTTGTGTGCCTATATACATACACCGGCGGTCTTAAACCGCCGGTATTTATCCATTCACCGGCGTAAATAAAAACGCCGGTGTATATCGAAAGTATACCGGCGGTCAAGAAACGCCGGTGTATGTCCGTTTATAAGCGCCTGTTTTTCCCTGTTTACGAACACCGGCACGACTAAAAACGCCGGTGTAGTTATTTACGCCGGCGTTTATAAAACGCCGGTGTATACCTGTGCCGTTACAGCTGAAAACTTTCACCGGCGTGCGTTGAAACGCCGGTGTATCATACACTCCTACAATTAAATTATATACACCGCCGTTTTTTTAAAACGCCGTTCTGGCTATGCCCGTTTATTTTCGATACTCCGCTTTTCCGTTCGATTTCAATTCACAGTTTCATTTACATAACCTGTAAACTAATTCCCACAACTAATTCAATCAATTTCGTTGCATACTACTGCACAAACCACAGCCAAACACAAGAATAATTAAAGATAATCAAGTTTCACACGTGTCATATCAACGTCCAAATTCATTGATTAATTAACAATGTCATAATTAACAAATTAATATAGAGACTAACATCCAAAATATCCAAACAAACCAGTCTGACAAATATCCAAAATATCCCAAATTCAAAGTATGACATAACTCTCATAAAAAAAACCAGTCTGACATAACAACGGCAAGGAGGAGGACATAAGAACAACAACCATACAGCAAGGAGGACATAAGAACAGCAAGGAGGACCGCAGATTCATACCCCTCGAGTAGCTTCAGCTCTGATCATCTGCATTTCCTTCATCTTGACGACCGCTCTGTGAATAAAAAACAATAGTTTAATTGAACAGTAGATCACAATACAGAATATACATATTTTTTGAACTTGCAAAAAGAACTACCTGTGTCTCGAATTATAAGATGAAAGTGCCAACTGCAAATGGAATTGTTAATGCTATATATATACAGAGGTAAAATAATTACATTGCAATGCTAAAAATTCCGTACTTAATTTTGTTTTTAAATATATCTAAAATAACAAAACAAATGAAAATTCAGTATCTAACTTGAAACCTTTATATTCTCCTCTGATTGGGAATATCAACTATCTAAAACAATAAAACAAATGAAAATTCAGTATCTAAGCATGTCCTTCATGGATTGTTCAGACAATCCATGAAACTGTCATCGTGGACGGAAACCAAATATAAGAAAAATAAGAAAAATAAGATAGGGCTCATATCAAGTGTATTTTTAGGAAACTGTCATCGTGGAAGGAAACCAAATATATATAGAAGCCAGAAATGGAAACAGAAAGAAGAAAGGTAGAGACTTTGGATACACCAGGCTACCATAGCGGCATTTTCCTCATCTCTCTCTCATCCCTTATTTCCCTTCAGCACACGAACAGAAAGAGACATCAGCAACCACCTTAAGAGCGACAAGAACAACAATAATAATAAATTATTATGAACAAGATGTCTCTATATGGGTTTCTAGTTCTCCACTCGAGCCCACTCTTTCTAATCACAGCCCAATTAAGAACATAGACCACATCCACTAAACAATCCAATCATAGCCCAGTCAAAATTTGCCATCCTGGATCTTAATGAAATACGCTTCATTAACAGTGAAAGAAAATGAGGATGCTAGCAGCATACTTAGTTTGGAAGTGAACCCATTTTTGTTCAAAAATCATGCCAAAGATGGCAATCAGCTTCATTAACAGTATCTGAAAATGAAAATTTCCATTAACTGAGCTTATATGTTGCTCTACTAATTCACTGTGCCCAACTAAATCTAAAACCCAATTGTTGTGCGTATCCGGAGGATTTTGGCATACGTACCTATAGCATCCTCAGTTCACAGTAAACCCGTTTTGCTCAAAAAAACATGCCAAGATCACAATCAGATGCATGAAAATAAGCTTCACTATCAACAAAAGAAGAACTGAGGATGCTATGCAGCATACTTAGTTTGGAAGTGAACCCATTTTGTGTTAAACAATCAGGTTACATTGACAGTATCCGAAAATGAAAATTTCTCCATTATCTGAGCTTATATGTTGCTCTACTACTTTTTCAGCCCAACTATATCGCAAAACCCAAGTGTGGTGCATATCCGGCCGGAGAATTTTGGCATACGTACCTATACAATATCCTCAGTTCACAGTGAACCCATTTTTTGGTATAAAAACATACATGCCAAGAAGACAATCAGGTGCCTGAAATCAGCTTCACTAACAGTTAGTGAAAATGGGACCATAGAATAGCTTAAGAAGACCATCAGGTTTGTGAAGTAAGCTTCACTAACAGTGATAGAAACTGGGGATGCTATGCAGCATACTCATTTTGGAAGTGAACCCATTTTGTGTTAAAAAAACCATGCCAAAGATTGCAATCAGGTTACATTGACAGTGCCCGAAAATGAAAATTTCTCCATTATCTAAGCTTATATGTTGCTCTACTACTTTTTTAGCCCAACTATATCGCAAAACCCAAGTGTGGTGCATATCCGGCCGGAGAATTTTGGCATACGTACCTATACAATATCCTCAGTTCACAGTGAACCCATTTTCGGTATAAAAACATACATGCCAAGAAGACAATCAGGTGCTTGAAATGAGCTTCACTAACAGTTAGTGA
Organism: Hemerocallis citrina; assembly: GCA_017893485.1. Lineage (NCBI taxonomy): Eukaryota > Viridiplantae > Streptophyta > Magnoliopsida > Asparagales > Asphodelaceae > Hemerocallis > Hemerocallis citrina. Next base: position 177,864,299 of record CM030367.1, read on the forward strand.
AAATGGGACCATAAAATAGCTTAAGAAGACCATCAGGTTTGTGAAGTAAGCTTCACTAACAGTGATAGAAACTGGGGATGCTATGCAGCATACTCATTTTGGAAGTGAACCCATTTGGTGTTAAAAAAACCGGTTACATTGACAGTATTTGAAAATGAAAATTTCTCCATCATCTGATGACCACAGTGAACCCATTTTTGGTTTAAAAACATACATGCCAAGAAGACAATCAGGTGCTTGAAATCAGCTTCACTAACAGTTAGTGAAAATGGGACCATACAATAGCTTAAGAAGACCATCAGGTTTGTGAAATAATCTTCACTAACAGTGAAGAAACTGGGGATGCTATGCAGCATACTCATTTTGGAAGTGAACCCATTTTGTGTTAAAAAAACCATGCCAAAGATTGCAATCAGGTTACATTGACAGTGCCATAAAATGAAAATTTCTTCATTATCTAAGCTTATATGTTGCTCTACTACTTTTTTAGCCCAACTATATCGCAAAACCCAAGTGTGGTGCATATCCGGCCGGAGAATTTTGGCATACGTACCTATACAATATCCTCAGTTCACAGTGAACCCATTTTCGGTATAAAAACATACATGCCAAGAAGACAATCAGGTGCTTGAAATGAGCTTCACTAACAGTTAGTGAAAATGGGACCATAGAATAGCTTAAGAAGACCATCAGGTTTGTGAAGTAAGCTTCACTAACACTGATAGAAACTGGGGATGCTATGCAGCATACTCATTTTGGAAGTGAACCCATTTGGTGTTAAAAAAACCGGTTACATTGACAGTATTTGAAAATGAAAATTTCTCCATCATCTGATGACCACAGTGAACCCATTTTTGGTATAAAAACATACATGCCAAGAAGACAATCAGGTGCTTGAAATCAGCTTCACTAACAGTTAGTGAAAATGGGACCATAAAATAGCTTAAGAAGACCATCAGGTTTGTGAAATAACCTTCACTAACAGTGAAAGAAACTGGGGATGCTATGCAGCATAGTCATTTTGGAAGTGAACCCATTTTGTGTTAAAAAAACCATGCCAAAGATTGCAATCAGGTTACATTGACAGTATCCGAAAATGAAAATTTCTCCATTATCTGAGCTTATATGTTGCTCTACTACTTTTTCAGCCCAACTATATCGCAAAACCCAAGTGTGGTGCATATCCGGCCGGAGAATTTTGGCATACGTACCTATACAATATCCTCAGTTCACAGTGAACCCATTTTTTGGTATAAAAACATACATGCCAAGAAGACAATCAGGTGCCTGAAATCGGCTTCACTAACAGTTAGTGAAAATGGGACCATAGAATAGCTTAAGAAGACCATCAGGTTTGTGAAGTAAGCTTCACTAACAGTGATAGAAACTGGGGATGCTATGCAGCATACTCATTTTGGAAGTGAACCCATTTTGTGTTAAAAAAACCATGCCAAAGATTGCAATCAGGTTACATTGACAGTGCCCGAAAATGAAAATTTCTCCATTATCTAAGCTTATATGTTGCTCTACTACTTTTTTAGCCCAACTATATCGCAAAACCCAAGTGTGGTGCATATCCGGCCGGAGAATTTTGGCATACGTACCTATACAATATCCTCAGTTCACAGTGAACCCATTTTCGGTATAAAAACATACATGCCAAGAAGACAATCAGGTGCTTGAAATGGGCTTCACTAACAGTTAGTGAAAATGGGACCATAAAATAGCTTAAGAAGACCATTAGGTTTGTGAAGTAAGCATCACTAACAGTGATAGAAACTGGGGATGCTATGCAGCATACTCATTTTGGAAGTGAACCCATTTGGTGTTAAAAAAACCGGTTACATTGACAGTATTTGAAAATGAAAATTTCTCCATCATCTGATGACCACAGTGAACCCATTTTTGGTTTAAAAACATACATGCCAAGAAGACAATCAGGTGCTTGAAATCAGCTTCACTAACAGTTAGTGAAAATGGGACCATACAATAGCTTAAGAAGACCATCTGGTTTGTGAAATAAGCTTCCCTCACAGTGAAAGAAACTGGGGATGCTAGAGAATGAGGATACACCAGGCACCAGCCTATGCACCATCCTCAGTTCATGGAAGAAAAATACGAATAGGGCTCATAGCAAGTGTAGTTTTAACTGGAATTGTCATCGTGGAAGGAAACCAAATATAGAAGCCAGAAAGAGGAATGGTAGAGAATGAGGATACACCAGGCTAACATAGCGGCATTTTCCTCATCTCTCTCTCACCCCTTCTTTCCCTTCTCCACTCCAACTCGTCTCTTTCTAATCACAGCCCAATTAAGAACAATTGTTCACAGTCACTGCTAAAGAAACATATATGCTCAGATTATGAAAAATTTATATGCTCAGATTATGGAAATTTTCAGTCACTGTTAAAGAAACTAAGTAGGCTGCATAGCATCCCCAGTTTCCTTCACTGTTAGTGAAGCTTGTTTGGAAAATTGTTCACTCAAACATGCCCCTTGTTTCTGAACTCAAACATGACATTAATAAACATCTTTTCTAATAATGGCTACACTTGTGGAAGCTCTCTCTAAGCCTCAATTCTTCAAGGTTTTGTTGCCTACTTCTTTACAGAAGTTGGTACTCCATTCTCCTCTCTTTAAAGAAGAATAGAGTACCAGCTTCTGTAAAGAAGTAGGCAACAAAACCTTGAAGAATTGAGACTTAGAGAGAGCTTCCACAATTGTAGCCATTATCAGAAAAGATGTTTATTAATGTGATGTTTGAGTTCAGATACAAGGAGCATGTTTGAGTGAACAATTGGGTTTTGAATGGAGATTGTAGTCATAGATCAATTCTTGATGGAATAAAAATACGAATAGGGCTCATAGCAAGTGTAGTTTTAACTGGAATTGTCATCGTGGAAGGAAACCAAATATAGAAGCCAGAAAGAGGAATGGTAGAGAATGAGGATACACCAGGCTAACATAGCGGCATTTTCCTCATCTCTCTCTCACCCCTTCTTTCCCTTCAGCACACGAACACATAGAGACATCAGCAACAACAGCAAGAGCGACAAGAACAACAACCATAATAAATTATTATGAACAAGATGTCTCTATATGGGTTTCCAGATCTCCACTCCAACTCGTCTCTTTCTAATCACAGCCCAATTAAGAACAACTGTTCACAGTCACTGTTAAAAAAACATATATGCTCAGATTATGAAAAGTTTTCATTTTCAGATACTGTTAAAGAAGCTGATTTCATGCATCTGATTGCAATCTTTGGCATGGTTTTTTTAACACAAAATGGGACTACTTCCAAACTAAGTATGCTGCATAGCATCCCCAGTTTCTTTCACTGTTAGTGAAGCTTATTTCACAAACCTGATGGTCTTCTTAAGCTATTTTATGGTCCCATTTTCACCTCCTCCAAATCAGTACAATGTCATCTATACCAGGTTATGTGCCAAAATGGGGTTGGGCATACGATGCAAGGCCGACAAGTATTAGTTGTTTGTGAGTATGCAATAGGATGCAGCTATGAACATGGGCTCATATCAAGTGTAGTATTACGGACTGTCATCGTGGAAGGAAACCAATTTAATATAGAAGCCATATATGGAGCCAGAAAGAGGGATCGTAGAGAATGAGGATACACCAGGCTAACATAGCGGCATTTTCCTCATCTCTCTCTCATCCCTTCATTCTCTTCAACACACGCACACAAAGAGACATCAGCAACAACAGCAAGAGGGGATTGGTCCAACAATAAGTGTAGATTATAATAAACGAGATGTCTCTATTTTGGGTTTCCAGATCTCCACTCCAGCCCTTTCTCTCTAATCACAGCCCACTTAAGAAACATAGACGAAATGCGACATAGACGACAGCCACAATGCAGACTCACAAACACTAGTACGTGTCTTTCATGCATTCAAGTAACATAATCTCTTTAAAAATACCAATTTCAAGACTTACCGATGTTTTTTGACAGTGGGCGGCGTGCTACCCTCACTCTCATATGTTTGCCTGCCACTATTATTTAGTGGCTGCTCATCCCCATGGCTCTCGTTGCCATCATTTATATTTACCCTCTTTCCACGCCTCGGCATGTTGTACCTGTCAAGGATCCGATAACTTGGTTCAAATGATAGTTTGGTTCAAATGACACTAAGCATAGTTTAATGTAAATAATACCAAGCAGTAGAAAATAGAAAGACAATTAAACCAGTGTATTAAATTCATAATGAACATATTCGAAATTACAGACATAATATTACAACAAGATTTAAGACATAAAATTACAGACATATAATAAACTTGCATAAAAAATCATGTAAACTACAATACGACATCTTCCAGTACATCGCCCTCTTCTCTATCCTTGCAAAGCCAAGTCCCGCAAATTCCAAGATCGGTTGTGTTTACATCAAACACAGGAAACTCAGAAGCAATGTAACTGTTCATGTCTTCACCGTCTTCATCGTCTGAAGTATCGCCCAGTTGGAATACATCTCTTGGTTGCATAGGAATAGCCACATACGATTTTGGCAGGGTTGGATCTGCAATGTAGAACACTTGTTGGACTTGGGATGGAAACACAAATGGCTCATGGCTAATGTGTGTACCGATGTGAATCAATTTTGAGAAGTTCACAACTGTGAAGCCAAGCTTGTCCTTGTTGTTAGCAAAATTCCTATCAAACTCAGCCCAATCCCCACGAAATAAGACAACACGGAAATGACCAAAATAATTCAACTCAATGATATCCGTGAGCACTCCATAGTAGTCGAGATCCCCATCTACAGGCCTCGTGTCCGATTTGGAAGCATAACTTCTAGTCTTAGACGTCACTACCATTCCACTATTTTGAGACTTCAAATTAGATTCACGATCCTTAGTACGAAATCTAAAACCATTGAATATGTATCCTCCGTATCTTTTGGCCATCTGATAGGGACCTTTGGCAAGTACTTGTATTTCAGATGACGCACCTTCAGGACCCAAAGAATGTACCTATTAATTTTGCGCAAATCGTATCAACACCATAGAAAATATAGATATAATAAAGATTAACTTGCATAACTGTAATTCACCTACATGAGATTCAAACCACTTATGAAATTTTTCATTCATCAGCTTGTTTTGTTCACGTGGTGGTAGTCTTCTTGGTCTAGCCCTTCGTTTGATGTCCCTGACAAATTCGCTAAAAAACAAGCAATTGAATTTAGGAATAAGAAAAGTATCAAAAATATCGAAATCCGCGGTTTTCACTGTATTCGATTTACATTTAAAAGCAACTTACTTTCGAAATGGTTCCACTGATGCATGATGGTCTAGCACATATCGATGTGCCTGTTCCCACGCTAAGCTATCGAGCTCAAATGCATCAACTTTACCAACAGTGGTGCCAGCGGTATCAAAAAGATATTGTGCACCATCAAGGTTGGAAATGTCTGGATTTCTACGTGGTCTACTGGAAGATGTCTCCACACCAGGCAAATACCTGGAAAAAAAATGTGAGCACTCCTCTGATAGATATCCCTGGGCTATTGACCCATCATGATATGCTCTATTTTTCACATAACCCTTTAGCCGGTATAGGTACCTGAACATGTACAATTAATAAACTAGAGCGGATTAGGGGATTAAAAGAAATGAGCTTTTGAAAATTCAATTTCGTAAGATGAACGAATTATTTTACCTCTCAATGGGGTACATCCACCGATAGTGAACAGGACCACCGATTCTGGCTTCACCAGCAAGGTGGATTATCAAGTGAATCATAATAGTGAAAAACGATGGAGGAAATATCATCTCCATTTTACTAAGTGTCAATGCCGCCTGCTGCTCCAATTGGTCCAGATCTTCAACACGAAGCATTCTTGAGCAAATACCTTTATATATGCTACAAAGATCTTTCAGGACAGTAGTGACTTGCTCACACATTGAAGACCTTAGGGCCACAGGAAGGAGATCCTGCATTAGGATGTGGTAGTCGTGTGACTTTAGCCCCTGAAGCCTCTTCTCTTTAAAGTTGACACATTTTGCCATGTTAGAAGAATAGCTATCGGGGACTTTCAGTTCAAGTAGTACTTTGCAAAACAACTCCAACTCCGATTTTGACAATGAATAGATTGCAGGAGGTAGGAGCACTTTCCCGTTCGACAATTCTTCTGGGTGCAACTCATGTCAGATGCCCATTGACTTCAAATCAAGTCGGCTCTTCAGATTGTCCTTTGTCTTCCGATCATCTCCCATAACTGTTCCTATACAATTCTCACCTATATTTTTGCCGATATGCATCACATCTAAATTATGTCTCAGTAAGTTGAATTCCCAATACGGCAACTTGAAGAAAATACTCTTCTTCTTCCATGCACCTAAACTCGTCAAGTTTTGATCCTCATCCTCGCCATATAGATCGGTCTCCTCATCTTGCTCTGGCCTTGCCCTTTTCTTGCCCTTTGTCCTGACTTCTGGTTCCTTTCCATATTTGAATTGATGATCATCTACCCGCCTCAAAATATCTGAACCAGAGGAAGACCCAGGAGCATGTTCCCACTCGTCGGTGCCATCAAATGTCGCTGCCTCTGCCCGAAATATATGTGTGTCAGGCAACCATCTCCTATGACCCATATAGCAAAACTTTCTGCCATTGTACAACCACCTTGAACTAGTTTGGTCAGCACAACATGGACATGCATAACGTCCTTTAGTACTATATCCAGATAAATTTGCATATGCTGGAAAATCATTGATTGTCCAAGACAACACGGCACGAAGAGAAAATGTTTCTTTAGCCACAGCATCATAGGTTGGAACACCCACCCACAACTTTTGAAGTTCATCTATTAACGGTTGTAGGTACACATCTATATCATTTCCAGGACCTTTCGGTCCAGGAACTATCATGGACAAAATAAATGAGGACTGCTTCATGCATTTCCAAGGCGGCAAATTGTATGGTATCAACACAACCGGCCATATGCTGTATGTACTACTCATTTGCCTGAAAGGGTTGAAACCATCACTAGCTAGTCCAAGTCTCACATTTCGAGGATCTTCCGCAAAATCAGGATATCTTTCATCAAATCTTTTCCAAGATTGAGAATCAGCAGGATGTCTAAGAATCCCATCATTAGTGCGGCCTTCAGCATGCCATTTCATATCAGAAGAAGTTTTCGTGGACATAAACAACCTTTGTAACCTAGGGATCAGAGGAAAGTAACGCAATGTTTTGGCAGGCTTCTTTTTCCTACTTCGCTTAGTAGATCCGCTGGCTCCCTCGTCTTGATTTGGTCTTTCTTTCCATTTCGAAGAACCACACACTTCGCAATTCTCCAGACTTTCCTTACCACTCGTGAAAAGCATGCAGTCATTCGGACATGCTGCTATCTTCTCATATCCTAGATCGAGAGAACTTAGGAATTTTTTGATTTTATAGGCTGAGTTTGGAATACAGATTTCAGGAAATGCTTCATTCAACAATTCAAGTAGCATAGTGAAGGACTTAGCAGACCACCCGTTTAAACATTTAATCTGAAATAGTCTGACAATGAATGAGAACTTAGAAAATTTGGTGCAGTCGCGGTACAACGGGATACTAGCATCTTCAAGTAACTTAGCGAAGGATTCTTGCTGCTTATTATTTTCATGGGTGGGGCCAGACATTTCCTCGTCCACCCCACGACCAATCTGGTTTGTTTCTATTGACTCATTGTGAACTTCGGTTGTTGGGTCATTGGTGTGGAAAGGAACATTATGATTCCCCATGGCATCTTGTAACAAAGCATGCATCTCATCGGGAACGCTTAAGTCTTCGTTCACTAAGGGCTCAGCCTTATTTTCTAATACAACCGGACGAACAGGAGCTGCCGTATGATCCTCTCCATGACAAAACCACCTTGTGTACCCTTGAAGAAAACCGTTGACAGCCAAGTGTGTATGTACTACGTCACATGTCCTCAGCATACAATTTGTACAGCGAAGGCATGGACAAAGGATTAGGTTGGGATCACGGGAATGTCGTTTGGCAAAGATAATAAAATCTTTAATACCATCACGGTACTCCTTGGATAATCGTGGTTTACTAATCCAACTTCTATCCATTATATCAATAGCACACAGTCTGAAATTAAAATTTTATATATTAAATAGTAATAACAGTAAAAGGCATTTTGTATATTAAATTTCACCTATTTGAAAATCATCCCTAGCTGCAAATAAATAAACGATATAATTTTTAACTGTAAAATAAAGAAATTGTGGCTCCAAAAAATGTACCAAAAAAAACTACTTCTTAATACAATCTACTCTATTCACCAAACCCTAAACGACCTTTTGTGGAAATGATCACAACCACCTTAGACGGTATTTTATCACACACCCTGTGTTCGAGCATAAAAAAAAATCGACTATAGTCTCCCCTGTATTTGGCTTTCCGTTCAAGGAGATGATGATGGTAAAGGGTATTTTGCTGATGAAGAGGAATCGGCCGAATAATGAGTGCGTCCTGTTGTAACTACGGTAACAAGAAGATCTGATGACTCATGAACTATTCTGTTCATGACTACTAATAATCACTTATCTCATAATAATAATAATAATAATAATAATACTAAACAAAAGAAACAGTAAAAGAAAAATTAAAATGTCTAGTATGTAAGCATATATTTTGCAGACTGAACCAATTGTTGTACATAGCCGGAGAATTTTGGCATAGAGCTATAGCATCCTCAGTTCACAGTGAACCCAGTTTGGTCAAAAAAACATGCCAAAATGACAATCAGATGCATGGGATAAGCTTCAATTAATTAACAGTGAAAGAAACTGGGGATGCTATGCAGCATACTTAGTTACGAAGTGAACCCATTTTGTTAAAAAACCATGCCAAGGATTCCAGTCAGGTTACTTTAACAGTATCTGAAAATGAAAAATTTCCCATTATCTGAGCTTATATGTTGCTCTACTACTTCTTCATCCCAACTAAATCTAAAACCCAATTGTAGCCGCATATCCGGCCGGAGGATTTTGGCATACGTACCTATACCATCCTCAGTTCACAGTGAACCGATTTTGGTAAAAAAAACATGCCAAGATGACAATCAGATGCATGAAAATAAGCTTCACTAACAACAAAAAAAGAAAATGGGGATGCTAGCAGCATACTTAGATTGGAAGTTAACCCATTTTCGTATAAAAAACCATGCCAAAGATTGACAATCAGGTTACTTTAACAGTATTTGAAAATGATAAATTTTCCATTATCAGAGCTTATATGTTGCTATACTACTTCTTCAACCCAACTATATCTAAAACTCAATTGTTGTGCGTATCCGAAGGATTTTGGCATACGTACCTATAGCATCCTCAGTTCACTTAGTCTGGAAGTGAACCTATACAAACTGGGGATGCTATGCATGCAGCATACTCATTTTGGAAGTGAACCCATTTTGTGTAAAAAAAACCATGCCAAAGATTGCAATCAGGTTACTTTAACGGTATCTGAAAATGAAAATCTCCCATTATCTGAGCTTATATGTTGCTCTACTACTTCTTTAGCCCAACTAAATCTAAAATCCAATTGTTGTGCATATCCGGCCGGAGGATTTTGACATACGTACCTATAGCATCCTCAGTTCACAGTGAACCCATTTTGGGTAAAAAAACATGCATGCCAAGAAGACAATCAGATGCATGAAATCAGCTTCATTAACAGTGAAAGAAAACGGGTATGCTATGCAGCATACTTAGTTTGGAAGTGAACCCATTTTGTGTTAAAAAACCATGCCAAAGATTGCAATCAGGTTACTTTAATAGTATCTGAAAATGAAAATTTCCCATTAACTGAGCTTATATGTTGCTCTACTAATTCACTGTGCCCAACTAAATCTAAAACCCAAGTGTGGTGCATATCCGGCCAGAGAATTTTGGCATACGTACCTATACAATATCCTCAGTTCACAGTGAACCCATTTTGGGTAAAAAAACAAACATGCCATGAAGACAATCAGATGCATGAAATCAGCTTCATTAACAGTAAAAGAAGATGAAAATTTCCATTATCTAAGCATATATTTTTCTATTAATTCTTCATCTCAACTAAACCGTTCATGCTAAGGAAATCGAACACGTAACAGGCATATATTTTTCATTATCTAAGCATATATTTTTCATGCCAAACTGAAAAAAGCTGCCTTTTTTGGAAAATAAGGGAAATCAAGAGATCATACCGAAGAGAGAGGGAGGGAGCGGGGCGACGAGGGCGGGGGCGTAGGAGAGAGAGAGAGGGGGGGCGACCGCCGATTCACCTCCAGATCGAGAGAGGGAAGAACGAAATCGAAAAGGACGAAGGGAATAAGGGACGATTTCGAATGGTCGAAGGCCGTCGAAGAGGACGAAGCGGCGGAGGCAAACGCGCGGGAAATAGAGCGGGGAAGGAGGGAAACGAAGTGCCTTTTTTCCCTCTTTTTTTTTTGGGTAATGGGTAAATGGCGAGCGAACGATTAGGGTTCGCGGATTTTATTCCCAGTTATTCACCGGCGTTTTAATTGGAAACGCCGGTGAATGTGCCAGTATATTCGCCGGCGTTTATAATAAAAAACGCCGGTGAATAATAAACTTCACCGGCGTGTTTAGGTAAAACGCCGGTGAATACTAACATTCACCGGCGTTTTAAATCGACCGCCGATGTATGACCATCCCATCTGGCGCCCAATTCCTACTGGCTCCCTACCCCGGCGCTACTAGTAAAACGCCGGGGAATAATCGCCGGGAAAGCTACTTTCTTTTGTAGTGACAGTTTCATGCATATCTCACTGCTATACACTCCACATGTTAGCCCAGAACTTATCAGGAAGCGATTCAATATTCCGACTGGTGGGAAGCTATTGCAGAGGAGTTTTGTGCATTTGATCAGATTGGAACTTGGGATATTGTTTCACTACCAGCGAGCATCAAGCCTAATAGCTACAAGTGGATCTTCAAGGTCAAATATCGACCTGATGGCTCCATTAAGTGGCACAAGGCTCGTCTAGTTGCACGATGATTTACTCAGGAGCATGACATTGATTACGATAAGACTTTTGCTCTAGTTGCACAGATGACTACAATTCACACTCTCCTTACAATTGCTTTCATTTGTTAGTAGGTGTTATACCAAATGGACGTGAAGAATATTTTTCTTCATGGTACCCTATCTTAGATTGTTTACATGCAACATCTTCTTGGCCTTACCCTACCTTTCTGTCATGTCTGTCGGTTACGTTGCGCCATATACGGTCTAGAACGTGCTCCTCGAGCCTGGTTTGAGTGTTTTCGTCATGTCATCACACATGCCGGTTTTGGTCAGAGTTCACAGAACCACTTTATGTTTATGCGGTCAACACCGCAGGGAAGGGTACTTCTACTACTATATGTTGATGATATGATTATTATTGGGGATGACTCTGTAATGCCCCAAAAAAAAAAATTTGACTCCAAACTCAATTATTTCAATTTCTATGTTACTTTAAACATAAACTAAGAAAGTTATATTTCAGGAAAAATTTCGGCAGAGTTTCCCCTGTAAATTTTGCCCCGAAACACAGATAGCTTACGGAATTCTGCTCAAAATTCCGTAGCTCACAACACATACAATCATTTCAAGGGCTCCCCAGGCCAAAATGAGCAGAAACATACAGGCAATATAATATAATGCACTGGGGGCCAAACTCTTTACGGAATATCAAATATCAAATAAAAACGATAAATTTCTTTGAAAAACGAGGTAAAATTTTAGAAAAATCTTTGTAAAACCTACCACAGAGCCCGGTACATCACAACAAGATGGGTACGGGTCACAAACACCACATACTACTCCATACTATACTCACCATCATCATTTACATACTTATACATCCATAATACAATTTAAATCATAAAATTACCTCTCATCCTAACTAATTAATACAAAAATTTGAGAATAAATCCTCACCCTACAATCTACGCCTCCTCTAAGCACTGATGGGAACCTGTAACAGTAGGGGATCTAGGGTAGTCCTCGGACTCCCCTAACCCCCTAAACACTAAGGGGTTAGCTATTTCTGGTGTGAGTATAATTCACTAATCTAATAAATAAATCAAACTATATCAAGAAAATAAATCAAACTTACAAATACCAAGGTGAGAAGATTCAACCTGAATCTGAATATTAAAGCAACAAGAATACACCTTAGTATCAAGTACTCGACCAATCTGCATCCGTCTACCTCTATATATTCATAACTTCACTCCCTTCACTAAATGCATCATATTAATATATGACTGCATATATATATATACACATATACACCACTCATTCACTTTATACCCAATCACAAGCAACACATTAATTCACATTCCATTACTTTTCATTTTGAAATCCCCAACACAAATACTTATCATTTCATAATTTCCACCACCTCATTATTCCTTTATTTTCACAACTAATCACATAAGGTCACCGCAACTTTTCTTCATACTTATTTAACCCCGCACTTCATTAGCCATACATTTGCATCTACGAACTCACGACTCATATTCTTTCCTACTCATTTTCATTCATAAATATTTTCTTCTTCGTTCTCATACTACACAACACCGCACTCATTCATCTCTTATAACACATATGCATATATTCTTATAATACCACATTAACTCATGTCTTATGACAAAATTATAACACATCATTGCCCATTGCAATTTACGCACATTTCATCACATCATTAACATATCACTTATTAAACACTCGTTCTTATTACATCAAAAAATATGTTTTCTAACTCATTCTCATCCTGTAACGCCCCGAATCCCAAATACACTGAATTCGAGATGTTCTACAGGATCTTTTCACTTTCTTCAGTACAATTTTACAAGGAAATTAAACTTTTCACTTTACATCAGAGTTTACATCATATATTACACTTTTCTTTTGCACAGCGGAAGTAAAAATTTACAACATTTACATAAATGTACAACAACATGGTAAAATCTTTATGCATCCATTCCTCTTTAACAAGTAATTTATCCTGCATACAAAACTGTGGGTACGTCAGTTTATTCAACCGACGATAATTATACATGGCCATCCTCTCAATGCCAGAAACAGTATAACGATTCTCATTTCTTAACAAATCACAACCTTGTTCACATTCAAACATAGAAGAAAAGAGGGAAATCTTAATGATGTCGTGTTGTGATTGTGCACTTAATCCTTAATGCAATTATTTAATTTACATGACACTAATGCACACTTGTTCGGATTCTATGCATCCCATACTACATAGGTCCGAGGGCAAGCCTCTTAATCGTTCTTCATTTTTGTAGGGTTCAATCCCTCGCCATGACTTGAACTACTACTGTAATTACGGTAAGTATCTTAGATATTTTCCGACCTACGAACTCATGTCTAGGCACTTTGGAGAAAATCCCATCGCTGACATGACTCATCATGCAGACATCCTGTGGTAATTCAGCTCTCACCATAGACATGACACCACCCGTAGTCTTCAAACATCCCACGAGCGTCGCCACTGGGACGGTACTCTGGAGTAGTATCCTCACCCAGACTCATCATGGGAATTCCTGGGATACGCTCTCGCCGCTACCCAATAGCCCTCATACTCAATGTTTTTCTCTTACTTTCATCACATCTCCACTATGTACTAGTCCTTAATAGAATCATGAATAAAAATTAAAGTTCTGGAGTTAGCCTCTCCACTAAACCGGACTTATTCATTCATTTCAATGCATGACCAACCTTGGTCTTTCAATTCTCATTTTTCATTTCATTTCCATTGCCGGGGGAGACTTAGCTACTCCTTTGTTCAATTTCCAATTCACAAATTCCAATTTGAGCAATTCTAACTCATGAATTCATTTTCATTGCCTCAGCATATCATGTTCTTAATTTTCATATTCATGTAATTCTTCATTCAAAGTATGACTCATTTCATGTGAATTCTCAATTCAAACTATGATTCATATAAATTCATACAGCAATAGAAAGAGTTCATCAACATCAATCATAAAGTTCACAACTCTTAGCAGTAATCAAAAATGAAATCTCTGTCAGATCAAAATCTACTCTGTACAGTCGACTTGGAAAAAGACCAGTCGACTGGTACAGTCAATACAAGTTCTTCATAAACACTCGGGAGAGTCGACTGCTGCACATGGCCAGTCGGCTGTTCCGCAACTTCTCCATGTTCAAAAATCATTCATATGACAGTCGACTGTTATCCCATCAGTCGTCTGTCCTGGGGGTTTTTAATAGTACATTTCCAATTCAGCTCAGTCGACTTGCTACTCGCATTAAGTCGACTGGACAGATTCATATTTCAAATTGAAGGACTATCTTTCTTACAGTTCTTACATGCACTTGCATCATGATGTCAATTTACAGTATACATACTTTCATGTTTCATAGACACAAAATTTCTTAATTGTTCAGTAATATCGCAGTATGGAGTTTCAAGTAACTAACATTGTCTCTTCTCCAAGGAAGTGTTTAGACATACATTTATACTTGTTCATAACTTTCTTGCAGAGATGAAAATATTAATCTCAACCCATTACACTAGAATAACACAATGGGAAAAATACCTCATTTCATGAAACTACTGGATTATTCATAGTTAAACAAAGCATCGGTCGACTGTTCATAATACCAGTCGACTGCACAGATCATTCTTAGTTTTGTTAATCATCACTAGTTCTTTTTCTACAGGCTCATGGCTCCTCAGTCATGAATACCATGAAGAATATGAGTTTAGCCTTACTATTTCATTTTAGTTATACACATTTATGACATGAAACTTCTACCAAAACATGTAATATATGTCTCGTCCCAGTCGACTTATCCAAACGGCAGTCGACTGTACCGACCCAAATCGTCATTGATTGCAGTGCTATTATTTCACTAATAGTCTTCCACAATTATCATCATGAACATACTCAAGCAATTCTAGTACGTTTGAATTTACTTCTCATAAGCATAATAACAATAATCACAAATATGGCATATTTTCTACTTTAGAAGTCCTGAGAAATACCCACCTTATTGACGCAGTAATCGAAGTCCAGAAAAGCTCCTTAATGCAATGCAGCACTCCTTGCTCCTTGCTCCTTGTTCCACACCGAAGCCTTCGGAAGATGATGCCCGGCCTCCACAGAAAGCACACACAACTCTCTCACAAAAATATCTCTCTTACAATAGGATTTTAGTGTAAAAAAAATAATGAATGAGAGGGGGTATTTATATACAAATTTGAGTAGATGGAGGGCTAGGATTTAGTAGATAGTTATGGGATCAAGGGCTAGGATGGACTAGGGAGTTGTGATAACCACCCACACTCCAAAATAACCACCCACAATCATGCCCACTTCTCCACCCAAAACTGACCAAGATTTGTGCTTTATGCATGTGTACATAGAGTGCACGTGCACACACAAACCACCCTACAAAATTTGTACATCAAATAACAAGTCCTTTTTAAAAGAAATGTTACACATACAAGTTGTAGAAAAATAATAAAAGGAATTAAATTCATGGGCTTAAATTAATTGGGCCAAAATAATTATTTTAAAAGAAAGATAAGTAAATTAACATTTGGGCTTTGGTAAAAAAATGCTTTATAGAAATAATATTCCTATTCATCGTGTTGAAAATAACAGCCAAAATATTACACGTGCACACCATATATAAAAATAAATAATCTTTCATATATTTGAAAAATCAGGGTATTACACATCCCGTTATATCATTTAGCTATTATTCAATCTAATTGATGACCAACTTACTCTCATCTTCACTTATAACTCAAGTTATCATTGATTTCACTTTCATTCTCATCAATTTATACTCCATACCCCCAAACATAGTTTGGGCAATAATATATCACACCCCAAAGCCGATAGCTTGGGTAATATCACATCACATCTCAAGCTGATAGCTTGGTTATTATTTCACTTCAATCACTATTCATCTTCACTTATTTAATTCTTCATTTCCATTAATCACTAGCACTATCATGCCCACTCACCCTGCGAATTATGCCATGGCAGGTAGTTCCCACCATTTCCACAGAAACAGCGGGCAGGTAGTTCCTTGACACAATTCCAAGGTGGAACCACTCATATCATACTGTATTTTACTTTAATTTAGAAGATACATAATGCATTCTTTCTACTTCCCATATTCATTATCATAACACAATTTCTTCCTTTAATCCATATTAATACGTTTTCGTATTTTCTGAGTCTCATAATGTAATTACTTATTTATCCTTTATTCTTAACTCATAATACACTTACTTCACTATTTCATTTCATCTTACTCCAAATACTTCATTCTCTTTCTCATTCACATTTCATATCATATTCATTGTATCTCAGTTCTAGCCTGAAGTATCAATTCTCTCTCAGGTCTACCCTGAGGTATCAACTCTCTCTCCGGTCTATCCGGAGGTATCTGCTCTCCCAGGTCTATCCTGGGGTATCAACTCTCTCTCAGGTCTACCCTGAGGTATCATATCTCTCTCCGGTCTATCCGGAGGTATCTGCTTTCCCAGGTCCATCCTGGGGAATCAACTCTCTCTCAGGTCTACCCTGAGGTATCATATCTCTCTCCGGTCTATCCGGAGGTATTTGCTCTCCCAGGTCCATCTTGGGGTATCAACTCTCTCTCAGGTCTACCCTGAGGTATCATATCTCTCTCCGGTCTATCCGGAGGTATCTGCTCTTCCAGGTCCATCCTGGGGAATCAACTCTCTCTCAGGTCTACCCTGACGTATCATATCTCTCTCCGGTCTATCCGGAGGTATCTGCTCTCCCAGGTCTATCCTGGGGTATCAACTCTCTCTCAGGTCTACCCTGAGGTATCATATCTCTCTCCGGTCTATCCGGAGGTATCTACTCTCCCAGGTCTATCCTGGGGTATCAATTCAAGTCAACCGAAATTATTGCTATTAACATTTTCTTTTCATGATATCATCACCCTTTCAATGTATCACATATAAGAAATATCACTATAATTAACATAAAAATCATCACATCATAATGTTACACATCACAACTGTACTGCATTATTTATTTTATCATTACCCCACACATCATGCGTATATCATACTATTTATTATCTCAATATCACAGGTTTGCATACGCCCAGTAGATCAACACATCACAACATCATATATATATATATATATATAAATACACGCATTACATTACCATCACACTGGATATTCAAAATCACAATAATTCACCATATATCGATATCTTATATAAATATAACTCATCCCCGTATATATATATAACTAATCCATCTTCTATAAGTTTATATCAATGCCCAGGGACATGAGTAATTAGTCGTCATATTACACACCAACGCCAAACACAAATCCCCATATATAAATACACCTTATTCCGTAATTCATACCAATCGTTCATATTATAATAAGATTTTCTTAAAACAACAACTATGTAAACATATTCATACTCACATAGCATCCCGTGAAGACTCGAAGCGCCAGCACGCCGTTCCACATTCAAATCTACTAACATATCCTATTATCAAATTTCAACACAATTAAGGCTCAAATCATCCAAATCAATCACAGAAAATAATAACACTATTTCTAATATCACTCGGGCGTTTTATTGAACGTCTGGGATACACACGTGCAATGCACGTAATAGACAAATTCCTACAGGGGTTTTTATCCCCTAAACAATTACTCGAACAACTCCCAAATTATTCTAATGGCCGAACTATACTTTCCACTATCATACGAGAATTAATTCTTACATATATAATTCTCTTTTACAAACCTAAAACCCTAATTTATTAGCAACATACAAATTCTCCATCAACTTGCTAATTTCTCGTATCTACAACACCCAACCCCTCATAATCTCCCTACTACCATAATTCTACTCAATAGAAATTGAAAACACTTAATTTTATACAGTAAGATAAAATAGGGTTTACCTTTCCAACATCCTTTCGAAAATCCGATGCTACCACGTTGTAGAGAACCCTTCAATTAGTATACCCCTCAGTTTAATTCGAAAACAATGGAGAGAAATGGTGGATTCGGGCGGGGGAAGTAGCGGCCGAGATGGGTTCGGCGGGTTCGGGAGGGAAAGAACAGAAAGAAAGAACGATGGAGAAGGAGAAGAAAAAGGGTGGGGGTTTTATTTTTTATAAAAATATATATAATATAAATATATAGAAAGGGATAATTACAACTAGGCCCCCCAGACCTCCAAAGTATTTCAAACAAGCCCCAACTCTATTCTTTAATAGCACCAACAATAAAAAAAAATACATTACAATTATCTCGTAGTAATCCTTCAAAATTATAAAATAAAATGAACAATATTTATTCACTTAAAATCTCCACTCATGGCTCCAATATATCAATAACGCCAATCTACCACAAATATCCATACCGATATCAATATTTAAAAATAAATACAATAAGATATAACTCAAAAATAATTCTCATCACTATAAAAATATAAAAACGAATATTTTTGATATTTAAAATTCGAGGTGTTACAGACTCCGCAGACATTGCATCTACTTAGAAATACCATCACCAGCAGTTTTATATGAAGGATCTTAGCCGACTACACTATTTTCTGGGTTTAAAGATTGCCCACGGGTCTCAGGGGATATTGATTTCTCAGCAGAAATACACTATTTTCTGGTTTAAAGATTGCCCATGGATCTCGGGGGATACTGATTTCTTAGCAAAAATACACATCAGACATTATCTCCGTTGCATGTCTCTGTGACAGTCGATCGGTTGATACTCCCTTATAGCTTTACATAAAGCTTTGTCTCACAGATGGTGAGTTCCTTCCCAATCCCACTAGATACAGACAGATTGTTGCACAACATGTCTACTTATGCTTGACCCAGACTCGATATTGCTCATGTAGTGAGTAGTGTCAGTCAATTTGTTTCAGCTCCTATATCAGTTCACTATAGTGCTCTTCTTCAGATCCTTAGATATCTTCGGGATACTATCACTCAGTTATTATTCATGTCTTCTACATCTAAATTGTAGCTTAGTGCATATTCTGATTTAGATTGGGCAGGTGATCCTACTACGAGATGGTCTACCACAAGTTTCTGTCTATTTCTTGGTAATTCACTGATCTCATGGTGAAGCAAGAAACATGCAGTTGTTGCATGTTCTTCCACAGAAGCTGAGTACAGAACGATTACAGCTACTACTAGAGAGATTGTTCATGTTCGATGACTATTATTAGATATGTGTGTCACTCTTATAGGAACCACTCATCTTCATTGTGATAATCAGAGTGCATTGCATTTGCATGCAACCCGGTCTTTCGCGAGTGGACGAAGCACATAGAGATTGATTGTCACTATATTCGTGAGCTTTTTGAGGCAGGAACCATTTCACTTCATTTTGTGACATCTTCACAGCAGACAACAGACTTCTACACCAAATCCCACAATGTTTAGAGATTTCGATACTTGATGGGCAAACTTGCATTGTTCGACCCACCGTGAGTTTGAGAGGGTGTGTTAGATACTATATTAGGTATTTAGTCACATATCAATAAATATATTAATTTAGTATTTGTTTCCCTTCTATATATAGGAGTCATTGTACTCGATTATAATTAATCCAATAACATTTTCTAATCTCTCTGTTAATCTTAACACTCACAATATCTGGGCTTCAACTACCTACACGATTTCATTTGTGTTGAATATAAGGCGTCCCAAAGCACTCCCATAGCCTCCTCCAGGTGAAGTTGGATTCGAGCAGTACTCCACGTCCCATTCTGAGTACATGAAACCCATATTAACACATAAACGTACTAATTTAAAATTTTGAACACATCGTTAAAAGTAAAGCATTGCTTCAAAAGAAGTTGCACATTACCCTCTTCGGACACTGCACACATGATTAACATAATGTTATGCAATGAAATGATTGGAATATAAACATGATACTAAGAATAACATCTAAAACAACAAAACTGTCATTCCAATGTCAGGATACACAGCATGAATCCTTCATCTTTATTCATTCTCAGTTAATGTCTATATCCTCTGTCAAATAAGCAATCACACCTCTTTTACAATTTTAGGGGTTTCAACAATGTGCTTTTTTGGTTTATTCTAGTCCAATTGCTTCTTCACATGAAACTGTATCAGTCCTAAATTCAACAACTCATCTATATCCATTGCACCACTATGAGAAGCAAGGACAATCCTATTTGGACGCCGTCTCATGTCGGAGTCACGGACACACAAAACGGACATGACACTTGATATTTTGGGGTAGATTTTTAAAATCTTCCCGTGTTGGTGTATTTATGTCCATGCTTTAGGTACCACCACATCAACAATTTGACATATACAAACTATGCCAGATGATTCTTCATAATTTGCTAAAGCTAACTTTCCTCTTATAATCATCAGCCTCATTTTTTTATCTATTTCCAGTCATGATCAGTTGATTATGAAAATATCGTCCAACCTACATTGCCTCTGAGTATTATGTACTGTTACCCTAAGTTTGATGTGCACTAAACGTATCATTTACAACTAATATTTTCAGTTGAGATTTACAGGATCTACAAAAAAAGAAAAACCAAAATAAACGATTCAAAGTCATTGGCAATCAAGCAAAAGAGACATGAATCGAAAAGATTGTAAAAATCAAGGAAGATTACAACACAAGAAATATTTGGTTCAAATCCTCAAGGAAGCAAGCAATAATTAATTATTCATTTCTGTTTTTATGAGAAAATGCTATGTAAAAGTCATTGATTGATTGATTAATTTTGGGAATGAATATAAAGTGGAATCACTAAATAAAAGTCGAATCTGCACAATAGCGGTCGATCGTATAAACATGTCGGTCAACCGTCACAACAGTCGACCGCTCATCACAGTAGAAAAGATGAGTTAGTCGACCGGTCATCGCTCGACTTTCAAGTTGAAAGATGAACGGTCGACTGCTCACTTATGTGGTCGACCGTAAACATGCAGACTTGACTATTTCGAAAATATCTTCTCTGTTTTGGAAAGATGTATTTCCTCTCTCTATAAATAGAGGTAAATTTACTAAGTACTCTTTATCCCTTGCTAATATAACCCTTTTGAACTAATCATTCAATCAACGATCCGAGTGTGAGAGCTTTTATTGTTTTCTTTAGTCAAGATCGTTTTAAATCTTGAGAGTTTTTCTTTTCTTCCACTTTGGTGAGTTTTTTAGCAGGACTTGTTTGTACAAGCCCTACGGGTGTAATAGTTCTCTCAGCCTGAATTCCGAGAATCACTGTACAAGAGTTTAAAGTATAGTGGAACGCTTGTGGCGGAGAATTGCTACAAGTAGGTGTTGTGGACGTAGACCTGGGGGTCAAACCACATTATATCGCTCTGTCTTGCCTGCTTACTTTGTTTGCTTTCTTTCACTCTTTTTCTTTACTTTAAGAATTTTATTCAAGTTTTAACTTCCGCACAATCACCCTATTCACCCCCTCTTAGGGTGATTTACAGTTGTATCAGAGCGAGGTGCTCATTAAGAGCTTAAAAGCTCGAGCAAAAGGTATAATGGCCGAAATCACTCCTCCCGAAAACTTGTACTCATCGGAGCCATTCATATCAAATGGGACAAGTCTAACACGTTCATCTTATTTTGATGGAAAATGCTATAATATTTGGAAAGTTCATATGTCTCACTTTTTGCAAATTCTTGCAGAGGACGTATGGAATGTTTGTGTAAACAAAACAGATATCCCTATCAGTGATGGAAAGAAGGGTTTCACAAAAGCCGAACTAGCATTGAAAACTGCAAATTTCATGGTTATGACAGCACTTTATGCAGGTCTGAATAATGAAGAGCTCATGCAATGTGGGCAAAATTGCAAAACAGTGTATGAAATCTGGAACAACATGCTAAAATGGCATGAATGAACTGCATCTGAGGTAAAGGCAAAAGTTAATCTATATTTTTATAAGTTAGATGTTTTTCGTAGGCTTGCAGAAGAGACCGTAGATCAAATGCTAGCCCACTTTGATATTATCGCACATGAACTTGAGAGCTTAGGTAAGGGGTTAGATGATAACCGAAAGGTCAGAAAACACATAAGTTGTCTCACACCTGAATAGGATATCAAGACTGCTGCAATGAAGGAGACGCTTGAAGATAAAGGATTCGACTACTACACTTTTCAAGAAAAATTAAAGATGTATGAGGTGGAGATGGCCGAAACAAAGAGGTACCAGCAGAACATTGGGATTGAACCCAAAACTGAATAGAAGACCATTGCCTTGAAAGCAGAACTTCACGACCATCAAAATCAAAATCAGACCTCAGACGAAGATATCGTACGGCTAACTAAACAATTCTATAAGTATCTTAAACGTAAAAAGTATGGTAGTTCACAAGGAGAAAGATACAATAACAAAAATGATGTGTGCTACAAATGCAACAAGTCATGACATATCCGTCCAAACTGTCCCTTATCGCAAGGTAGGAACAAAGATTATCATCACTCCAACTCAGGAATCAGAAAGAAGGCACTAAAAGCAACATGGCTAGATTCAAACTCCAGCGGTGAAGAGCAAGAACACGACTTTGGATTCATGGCTTTTGGAGATGGTGATGGGCAATCATCACTCCAAGAAGAGGTAATCGAAGAACCCACCTATGATGATTTAGTTGATATGTGTAATGGTTTAAGAGATTATGCAAAGAAATTAAGTCATGAGTTGAGACAATATAAGCAAATGTCTAATGAATCACATGACTCTTACATTGCTAAAAACCAAAAGTTGGAAAATAAAAATTCCTTGATTATTGAAAAAATTTGAGTCATTTAGGAAGGATCATGATATGTTGATAGAAGAAAATGAATGTTTGAAACAAAAGATTCAAAAATCTCTGGCCATACATAATGAATACCTAAAGAAAATTCATGATAAATCTGCTTATATTGCTACACTCACCGACGATCTAAATGAATGCAAAAGAAAATTTGATGAGGTAGTGGAAGGTTGTAAGGAAGCCCTCGAACAATATAGGATACTTGATGCTACTCTAGACACTCTTCGTTGGAATATCAAAGACAATGAGAAAACCAGAAAAAGACTTTGTAATAGAATAATTGAGCTAAAAAAAGGATAAAGAATATGAAATGCCCAATTATCTTGTGACAAAGAATTCAAGGTCATAGCATGATAATCGAGGACTTAGTTACAATTAGCCAATAGAACATCAAAATTGTAA
This sequence comes from Hemerocallis citrina, assembly GCA_017893485.1. NCBI lineage: Eukaryota > Viridiplantae > Streptophyta > Magnoliopsida > Asparagales > Asphodelaceae > Hemerocallis > Hemerocallis citrina. Next base: position 177,887,584 of record CM030367.1, read on the forward strand.
GCAATCTTGTCATATACATATGCATAGCCACCAAAATAGTTACAAATCAACACATAATTAAGCACATGTGCATGATCCAATGCATAACCGCATTACTTGTCACTATTGTTGCAGATTATGACATATTTCTTACAATTGTGCTTTAAAAGGGAATACTAACTTTGTTTGGATAAAGATGAATACAAGTGCAGGAATAGTACCTACTTGGATACCTACTAATCTTAATGTAGGTACATCAATGCATTTAACCTAAAGATCAGTGACATCTTGATAATGGATGCCTAAAGCCCATGACGGATGAAAACAACATTTTGCGTCACTATCAAGGAAAGAAAAAGGGAATGACATATTTTTTCTTTTGAAGGTAACCCAATTTTAGTTTAATTTTTATATAAACTTTTGGTAAGGAAATTAAAACACATAGATATTTGCTATTACTTCATCAAAAATATATAGACATTCGCTAGCATTTTATTAAAGATCATTTTCAAAAGGGAGATATTGCCCTTGATTATATTTCAACAGATTTACGACTGGTTGATATTCTTACAAAACCATTAGATGAAAAACGATTTCACCTTTTTTTATAAATAAAAAGAGGGGGGGATTAAACATTATTGATATTTCAGCTTGAACAATTTTGGTTTGGTCGCCTGAATAGTCGACTGTCACCCTGTAGGGTTGTACGGTTGACCGTTCCTCTTACTGTCTTTTGTCAAATGTTCTTTCTATCACAGTTTGACCAGTCGACTGCACGGTTGATCGGCCCCTATTATGTTGTTTTTTTATTCACAGGGTGTCTTTTAAAACCTTCTCTACATTGTGTATTTTTGTCCCCTCTTAGTGTGTTCCAAAAGGGGGGAGAAAATCTTAGAGCTTAGAATTTAATTTATCTATCTTCTTCTCTAAATTTGTGTGTTCTTGATCTTTAACTCACATTATGTGTGCATGTTTTCAAGTAGATGAGACGAATCAATTTTATGCATAAAGAATTATCATGAACACACACTCATTTAAATTCGATGAATCAATTTTATGCATATAAAATGTATCATGAACACCCACTCATTTAAATTCATACATGCATGAATTTAGGGAAAGTATTGGATTAAGGGGCACTACAAAAGAAAGTAGCTTTCCCGGCGGTTTTTTCCGTCTATACCGGCGTTTTTTTACGCCGGGGAAACTTTCACCGGCGTTTACAATAACGCCGGTCCAACTGCCGCCGAAGCGGGCGTCGCTGAAACGAAGGGTCCTACACCGGCGTTTTTGGTGGACGCCGGTAAATACTAGGACTACACCGGCGGTCATAAAACGCCGGTGTATGTCCGTTTCTGGGTGCCGTGTTTGTGTGCCTATATACATACACCGGCGGTCGTAAACCGCCGGTATTTATCCATTCACCGGCGTAAATAAAAACGCCGGTGTATATCGAAAGTATACCGGTGGTCAAGAAACGCCGGTGTATGTCCGTTTATAAGCGCCTGTTTTTCCCTGTTTACGAACACCGGCGCGACTAAAAACGCCGGTGTAGTTATATACGCCGGCGTTTATAAAACGCCGGTGTATACCTGTGCCGTTACAGCTGAAAACTTTCACCGGCGTGCGTTGAAACGCCGGTGTATCATACACTCCAACAATTAAATTATATACACCGCCGTTTTTTAAAATGCCGTTCTGGCTATGCCCGTTTATTTTCGATACTCCGCTTTTCCGTTCGATTTCAATTCACAGTTTCATTTACATAACCTGTAAACTAATTCTCACAACTGATTCAATCAATTTCGTTGCATACTACTGCGCAAACCACAGCCAAACACAAGAATAATTAAAGATAATCAAGTTTCACACGTGTCATATCAACGTCCAAATTCATTGATTAATTAACAATGTCATAATTAACAAATTAATATAGAGACTAACATCCAAAATATCCAAACAAACCAGTCTGACAAATATCCAAAATATCCCAAATTCAAAGTATGACATAACTCTCATAAAAAAAACCAGTCTGACATAACAACGGCAAGGAGGAGGACATAAGAACAACAACCATACAGCAAGGAGGACATAAGAACAGCAAGGAGGACCGCAGATTCATACCCCTCGAGTAGCTTCAGCTCTGATCATCTGCATTTCCTTCATCTTGACGACCGCTCTGTGAATAAAAAACAATAGTTTAATTGAACAGTAGATCACAATACAGAATATACATATTTTTTGAACTTGCAAAAAGAACTACCTGTGTCTCGAATTATAAGATGAAAGTGCCAACTGCAAATGGAATTGTTAATGCTATATACAGAGGTAAAATAATTACATTGCAATGCTAAAAATTCCGTACTTAATTTTGTTTTTAAATATATCTAAAATAACAAAACAAATGAAAATTCAGTATCTAACTTGAAACCTTTATATTCTCCTCTGATTGGGAATATCAACTATCTAAAACAATAAAACAAATGAAAATTCAGTATCTAAGCATGTCCTTCATGGATTGTTCAGACAATCCATGAAATTGTCATCGTGGACGGAAACCAAATATAAGAAAAATAAGAAAAATAAGATAGGGCTCATATCAAGTGTATTTTTAGGAAACTGTCATCGTGGAAGGAAACCAAATATATATAGAAGCCAGAAATGGAAACAGAAAGAAGAAAGGTAGAGACTTTGGATACACCAGGCTACCATAGCGGCATTTTCCTCATCTCTCTCTCATCCCTTATTTCCCTTCAGCACACGAACAGAAAGAGACATCAGCAACCACCTTAAGAGCGACAAGAACAACAATAATAATAAATTATTATGAACAAGATGTCTCTATATGGGTTTCCAGTTCTCCACTCGAGCCCACTCTTTCTAATCACAGCCCAATTAAGAACATAGACCACATCCACTAAACAATCCAATCATAGCCCAGTCAAAATTTGCCATCCTGGATCTTAATGAAATACGCTTCATTAACAGTGAAAGAAAATGAGGATGCTAGCAGCATACTTAGTTTGGAAGTGAACCCATTTTTGTTCAAAAATCATGCCAAAGATGGCAATCAGCTTCATTAACAGTATCTGAAAATGAAAATTTCCATTAACTGAGCTTATATGTTGCTCTACTAATTCACTGTGCCCAACTAAATCTAAAACCCAATTGTTGTGCGTATCCGGAGGATTTTGGCATACGTACCTATAGCATCCTCAGTTCACAGTAAACCCGTTTTGCTCAAAAAAACATGCCAAGATCACAATCAGATGCATGAAAATAAGCTTCACTATCAACAAAAGAAGAACTGAGGATGCTATGCAGCATACTTAGTTTGGAAGTGAACCCATTTTGTGTTAAACAATCAGGTTACATTGACAGTATCCGAAAATGAAAATTTCTCCATTATCTGAGCTTATATGTTGCTCTACTACTTTTTCAGCCCAACTATATCGCAAAACCCAAGTGTGGTGCATATCCGGCCGGAGAATTTTGGCATACGTACCTATACAATATCCTCAGTTCACAGTGAACCCATTTTTTGGTATAAAAACATACATGCCAAGAAGACAATCAGGTGCCTGAAATCAGCTTCACTAACAGTTAGTGAAAATGGGACCATAGAATAGCTTAAGAAGACCATCAGGTTTGTGAAGTAAGCTTCACTAACAGTGATAGAAACTGGGGATGCTATGCAGCATACTCATTTTGGAAGTGAACCCATTTTGTGTTAAAAAAACCATGCCAAAGATTGCAATCAGGTTACATTGACAGTGCCCGAAAATGAAAATTTCTCCATTATCTAAGCTTATATGTTGCTCTACTACTTTTTTAGCCCAACTATATCGCAAAACCCAAGTGTGGTGCATATCCGGCCGGAGAATTTTGGCATACGTACCTATACAATATCCTCAGTTCACAGTGAACCCATTTTCGGTATAAAAACATACATGCCAAGAAGACAATCAGGTGCTTGAAATGAGCTTCACTAACAGTTAGTGAAAATGGGACCATAAAATAGCTTAAGAAGACCATCAGGTTTGTGAAGTAAGCTTCACTAACAGTGATAGAAACTGGGGATGCTATGCAGCATACTCATTTTGGAAGTGAACCCATTTTGTGTTAAAAAAACCGGTTACATTGACAGTATTTGAAAATGAAAATTTCTCCATCATCTGATGACCACAGTGAACCCATTTTTGGTTTAAAAACATACATGCCAAGAAGACAATCAGGTGCTTGAAATCAGCTTCACTAACAGTTAGTAAAAATGGGACCATACAATAGCTTAAGAAGACCATCAGGTTTGTGAAATAATCTTCACTAACAGTGAAAGAAACTGGGGATGCTTTGCAGCATACTCATTTTGGAAGTGAACCCATTTTGTGTTAAAAAAACCATGCCAAAGATTGCAATCAGGTTACATTGACAGTGCCCGAAAATGAAAATTTCTTCATTATCTAAGCTTATATGTTGCTCTACTACTTTTTTAGCCCAACTATATCGCAAAACCCAAGTGTGGTGCATATCCGGCCGGAGAATTTTGGCATACGTACCTATACAATATCCTCAGTTCACAGTGAACCCATTTTCGGTATAAAAACATACATGCCAAGAAGACAATCAGGTGCTTGAAATGAGCTTCACTAACAGTTAGTGAAAATGGGACCATAAAATAGCTTAAGAAGACCATCAGGTTTGTGAAGTAAGCTTCACTAACAGTGATAGAAACTGGGGATGCTATGCAGCATACTCATTTTGGAAGTGAACCCATTTTGTGTTAAAAAAACCGGTTACATTGACAGTATTTGAAAATGAAAATTTCTCCATCATCTGATGACCACAGTGAACCCATTTTTGGTTTAAAAACATACATGCCAAGAAGACAATCAGGTGCTTGAAATCAGCTTCACTAACAGTTAGTGAAAATGGGACCATACAATAGCTTAAGAAGACCATCAGGTTTGTGAAATAATCTTCACTAACAGTGAAAGAAACTGGGGATGCTATGCAGCATACTCATTTTGGAAGTGAACCCATTTTGTGTTAAAAAAACCATGCCAAAGATTGCAATCAGGTTACATTGACAGTATCCAAAAATGAAAATTTCTCCATTATCTGAGCTTATATGTTGCTCTGCTACTTTTTCAGCCCAACTATATCGCAAAACCCAAGTGTGGTGCATATCCGGCCGGAGAATTTTGGCATACGTACCTATACAATATCCTCAGTTCACAGTGAACCCATTTTCGGTATAAAAACATACATGCCAAGAAGACAATCAGGTGCTTGAAATCAGCTTCACTAACAGTTTGTGAAAATGGGACCATAAAATAGCTTAAGAAGACCATCTGGTTTGTGAAATAAGCTTCACTCACAGTGAAAGAGACTGGGGATGCTAGAGAATGAGGATACACCAGGCACCAGCCTATGCACCATCCTCAGTTCATGGAAGAAAAATACGAATAGGGCTCATAGCAAGTGTAGTTTTAACTGGAATTGTCATCGTGGAAGGAAACCAAATATAGAAGCCAGAAAGAGGAATGGTAGAGAATGAGGATACACCAGGCTAACATAGCGGCATTTTCCTCATCTCTCTCTCACCCCTTCTTTCCCTTCTCCACTCCAACTCGTCTCTTTCTAATCACAGCCCAATTAAGAACAATTGTTCACAGTCACTGCTAAAGAAACATATATGCTCAGATTATGAAAAATTTATATGCTCAGATTATGGAAATTTTCAGTCACTGTTAAAGAAACTAAGTAGGCTGCATAGCATCCCCAGTTTCCTTCACTGTTAGTGAAGCTTGTTTGGAAAATTGTTCACTCAAACATGCCCCTTGTTTCTGAACTCAAACATGACATTAATAAACATCTTTTCTAATAATGGCTACACTTGTGGAAGCTCTCTCTAAGCCTCAATTCTTCAAGGTTTTGTTGCCTACTTCTTTACAGAAGTTGGTACTCCATTCTCCTCTCTTTAAAGAAGAATAGAGTACCAGCTTCTGTAAAGAAGTAGGCAACAAAACCTTGAAGAATTGAGACTTAGAGAGAGCTTCCACAATTGTAGCCATTATCAGAAAAGATGTTTATTAATGTGATGTTTGAGTTCAGATACAAGGAGCATGTTTGAGTGAACAATTGGGTTTTGAATGGAGATTGTAGTCATAGATCAATTCTTGATGGAATAAAAATACGAATAGGGCTCATAGCAAGTGTAGTTTTAACTGGAATTGTCATCGTGGAAGGAAACCAAATATAGAAGCCAGAAAGAGGAATGGTAGAGAATGAGGATACACCAGGCTAACATAGCGGCATTTTCCTCATCTCTCTCTCACCCCTTCTTTCCCTTCAGCACACGAACACATAGAGACATCAGCAACAACAGCAAGAGCGACAAGAACAACAACCATAATAAATTACTATGAACAAGATGTCTCTATATGGGTTTCCAGATCTCCACTCCAACTCGTCTCTTTCTAATCACAGCCCAATTAAGAACAACTGTTCACAGTCACTGTTAAAAAAACATATATGCTCAGATTATGAAAAGTTTTCATTTTCAGATACTGTTAAAGAAGCTGATTTCATGCATCTGATTGCAATCTTTGGCATGGTTTTTTTAACACAAAATGGGACTACTTCCAAACTAAGTATGCTGCATAGCATCCCCAGTTTCTTTCACTGTTAGTGAAGCTTATTTCACAAACCTGATGGTCTTCTTAAGCTATTTTATGGTCCCATTTTCACCTCCTCCAAATCAGTACAATGTCATCTATACCAGGTTATGTGCCAAAATGGGGTTGGGCATACGATGCAAGGCCGACAAGTATTAGTTGTTTGTGAGTATGCAATAGGATGCAGCTATGAACATGGGCTCATATCAAGTGTAGTATTACGGACTGTCATCGTGGAAGGAAACCAATTTAATATAGAAGCCATATATGGAGCCAGAAAGAGGGATCGTAGAGAATGAGGATACACCAGGCTAACATAGCGGCATTTTCCTCATCTCTCTCTCATCCCTTCATTCTCTTCAACACACGCACACAAAGAGACATCAGCAACAACAGCAAGAGGGGATTGGTCCAACAATAAGTGTAGATTATAATAAACGAGATGTCTCTATTTTGGGTTTCCAGATCTCCACTCCAGCCCTTTCTCTCTAATCACAGCCCACTTAAGAAACATAGACGAAATGCGACATAGACGACAGCCACAATGCAGACTCACAAACACTAGTACGTGTCTTTCATGCATTCAAGTAACATAATCTCTTTAAAAATACCAATTTCAAGACTTACCGATGTTTTTTGACAGTGGGCGGCGTGCTACCCTCACTCTCATATGTTTGCCTGCCACTATTATTTAGTGGCTGCTCATCCCCATGGCTCTCGTTGCCATCATTTATATTTACCCTCTTTCCACGCCTCGGCATGTTGTACCTGTCAAGGATCCGATAACTTGGTTCAAATGATAGTTTGGTTCAAATGACACTAAGCATAGTTTAATGTAAATAATACCAAGCAGTAGAAAATAGAAAGACAATTAAACCAGTGTATTAAATTCATAATGAACATATTCGAAATTACAGACATAATATTACAACAAGATTTAAGACATAAAATTACAGACATATAATAAACTTGCATAAAAAATCATGTAAACTACAATACGACATCTTCCAGTACATCGCCCTCTTCTCCATCCTTGCAAAGCCAAGTCCCGCAAATTCCAAGATCGGTTGTGTTTACATCAAACACAGGAAACTCAGAAGCAATGTAACTGTTCATGTCTTCACCGTCTTCATCGTCTGAAGTATCGCCCAGTTGGAATACATCTCTTGGTTGCATAGGGATAGCCACATACGATTTTGGCAGGGTTGGATATGCAATGTAGAACACTTGTTGGACTTGGGATGGAAACACAAATGGCTCATGGCTAATGTGTGTACCGATGTGAATCAATTTTGAGAAGTTCACAACTGTGAAGCCAAGCTTGTCCTTGTTGTTAGCAAAATTCCTATCAAACTCAGCCCAATCCCCACGAAATAAGACAACACGGAAATGACCAAAATAATTCAACTCAATGATATCCGTGAGCACTCCATAGTAGTCGAGATCCCCATCTACAGGCCTCGTGTCCGATTTGGAAGCATAACTTCTAGTCTTAGACGTCACTACCATTCCACTATTTTGAGACTTCAAATTAGATTCACGATCCTTAGTACGAAATCTAAAACCATTGAATATGTATCCTCCGTATCTTTTGGCCATCTGATAGGGACCTTTGGCAAGTACTTGTATTTCAGATGACGCACCTTCAGGACCCAAAGAATGTACCTATTAATTTTGCGCAAATCGTATCAACACCATAGAAAATATAGATATAATAAAGATTAACTTGCATAACTGTAATTCACCTACATGAGATTCAAACCACTTATGAAATTTTTCATTCATCAGCTTGTTTTGTTCACGTGGTGGTAGTCTTCTTGGTCTAGCCCTTCGTTTGATGTCCCTGACAAATTCGCTAAAAAACAAGCAATTGAAATTAGGAATAAGAAAAGTATCAAAAATATCGAACTCCGCGGTTTTCACTGTATTCGATTTACATTTAAAAGCAACTTACTTTCGAAATGGTTCCACTGATGCATGATGGTCTAGCACATATCGATGTGCCTGTTCCCACGCTAAGCTATCGAGCTCAAATGCATCAACTTTACCAACAGTGGTGCCAGCGGTATCAAAAAGATATTGTGCACCATCAAGGTTGGAAATGTCTGGATTTCTACGTGGTCTACTGGAAGATGTCTCCACACCAGGCAAATACCTAGAAAAAAAATGTGAGCACTCCTCTGATAGATATCCCTGGGCTATTGACCCTTCAGGATATGCTCTATTTTTCACATAACCCTTTAGCCGGTATAGGTACCTGAACATGTACAATTAATAAACTAGAGCGGATTAGGGGATTAAAAGAAATGAGCTTTTGAAAATTCAATTTCGTAAGATGAACGAATTATTTTACCTCTCAATGGGGTACATCCACCGATAGTGAACAGGACCACCGATTCTGGCTTCACCAGCAAGGTGGATTATCAAGTGAATCATAATAGTGAAAAACGATAGAGGAAATATCATCTCCATTTTACTAAGTGTCAATTCCGCCTGCTGCTCCAATTGGTCCAGATCTTCAACACGAAGCATTCTTGAGCAAATACCTTTATATATGCTACAAAGATCTTTCAGGACAGTAGTGACTTGCTCACACATTGAAGACCTTAGGGCCACAGGAAGGAGATCCTGCATTAGGATGTGGTAGTCGTGTGACTTTAGCCCCTGAAGCCTCTTCTCTTTAAAGTTGACACATTTTGCCATGTTAGAAGAATAGCTATCGGGGACTTTCAGTTCAAGTAGTACTTTGCAAAACAACTCCAACTCCGATTTTGACATTGAATAGATTGCAGGAGGTAGGAGCACTTTCCCGTTCGGCAATTCTTCTGGGTGCAACTCATGTCGGATGCCCATTGACTTCAAATCAAGTCGGCTCTTCAGATTGTCCTTTGTCTTCCGATCATCTCCCATAACTGTTCCTATACAATTCTCACCTATATTTTTGCCGATATGCATCACATCTAAATTATGTCTCAGTAAGTTGAATTCCCAATACGGCAACTTGAAGAAAATACTCTTCTTCTTCCATGCACCTAAACTCGTCAAGTTTTGATCCTCATCCTCGCCATATAGATCGGTCTTTCATCTTGCTCCGGCCTTGCCCTTTTCTTGCCCTTTGTCCTGACTTCTGGTTCCTTTCCATATTTGAATTGATGACCATCTACCCGCCTCAAAATATCTGAACCAGAGGAAGACCCAGGAGCATGTTCCCACTCGTCGGTGCCATCAAATGTCGCTGCCTCTGCCCGAAATATATGTGTGTCAGGCAACCATCTCCTATGACCCATATAGCAAAACTTTCTGCCATTGTACAACCACCTTGAACTAGTTTGGTCAGCACAACATGGACATGCATAACGTCCTTTAGTACTATATCCAGATAAATTTGCATATGCTGGAAAATCATTGATTGTCCAAGACAACACGGCACGAAGAGAAAATGTTTCTTTAGCCACAGCATCATAGGTTGGAACACCCACCCACAACTTCTGAAGTTCATCTATTAACGGTTGTAGGTACACATCTATATCATTTCCAGGACCTTTCGGTCCAGGAACTATCATGGACAAAATAAATGAGGACTGCTTCATGCATTTCCAAGGCGGCAAATTGTATGGTATCAACACAACCGGCCATATGCTGTATGTACTACTCATTTGCCTGAAAGGGTTGAAACCATCACTAGCTAGTCCAAGTCTCACATTTCGAGGATCTTCCGCAAAATCAGGATATCTTTCATCAAATCTTTTCCAAGATTGAGAATCAACAGGATGTCTAAGAATCCCATCATTAGTGCGGCCTTCAGCATGCCATTTCATATCAGAAGAAGTTTTCGTGGACATAAACAACCTTTGTAACCTAGGGATCAGAGGAAAGTAACGCAATGTTTTGGCAGGCTTCTTTTTCCTACTTCGCTTAGTAGATCCGCTGGCTCCCTCGTCTTGATTTGGTCTTTCTTTCCATTTCGAAGAACCACACACTTCGCAATTCTCCAGACTTTCCTTACCACTCGTGAAAAGCATGCAGTCATTTGGACATGCTGCTATCTTCTCATATCCTAGATCGAGAGAACTTAGGAATTTTTTGATTTTATAGGCTGAGTTTGGAATACAGATTTCAGGAAATGCTTCATTCAACAATTCAAGTAGCATAGTGAAGGACTTAGCAGACCACCCGTTTAAACATTTAATCTGAAATAGTCTGACAATGAATGAGAACTTAGAAAATTTGGTGCAGTCGCGGTACAACGGGATACTAGCATCTTCAAGTAACTTAGTGAAGGATTCTTGCTGCTTATTATTTTCATGGGTGGGGCCAGACATTTCCTCGTCCACCCCACCACCAATCTGGTTTGTTTCTATTGACTCATTGTGAACTTCGGTTGGTGGGTCATTGGTGTGGAAAGGAACATTATGATTCCCCATGGCATCTTGTAACAAAGCATGCATCTCATCGGGAACGCTTAAGTCTTCGTTCACTAAGGGCTCAGCCTCATTTTCTAATACAACCGGACGAACAGGAGCTGCCGTATGATCCTCTCCATGACAAAACCACCTTGTGTACCCTTGAAGAAAACCGTTGACAGCCAAGTGTGTATGTACTACGTCACATGTCCTCAGCATACAATTTGTACAGCGAAGGCATGGACAAAGGATTAGGTTGGGATCACGGGAATGTCGTTTGGCAAAGATAATAAAATCTTTAATACCATCACGGTACTCCTTGGATAATCGTGGTTTACTAATCCAACTTCTATCCATTATATCAATAGCACACAGTCTGAAATTAAAATTTTATATATTAAATAGTAATAACAGTAAAAGGCATTTTGTATATTAAATTTCACCTATTTGAAAATCATCCCTAGCTGCAAATAAATAAACGATATAATCTTTAACTGTAAAATAAAGAAATTGTGGCTCCAAAAAATGTACAAAAAAAACTACTTCTTAATACAATCTACTCTATTCACCAAACCCTAAACGACCTTTTGTGGAAATGATCACAACCACCTTAGACGGTATTTTATCACACACCCTGTGTTCGAGCATAAAAAAAAATCGACTATAGTCTCCCCTGTATTTGGCTTTCCGTTCAAGGAGATGATGATGGTAAAGGGTATTTTGCTGATGAAGAGGAATCGGCCGAATAATGAGTGCGTCCTGCTGTAACTACGGTAACAAGAAGATCTGATGACTCATGAACTATTCTGTTCATAACTACTAATAATCACTTATCTCATAATAATAATAATAATAATAATAATAATAATAATACTACTAAACAAAAGAAACAGTAAAAGAAAAATTAAAATGTCTAGTATGTAAGCATATATTTTGCAGACTGAACCAATTGTTGTACATAGCCGGAGAATTTTGGCATAGAGCTATAGCATCCTCAGTTCACAGTGAACCCAGTTTGGTCAAAAAAACATGCCAAAATGACAATCAGATGCATGGGATAAGCTTCAATTAATTAACAGTGAAAGAAACTGGGGATGCTATGCAGCATACTTAGTTACGAAGTGAACCCATTTTGTTAAAAAACCATGCCAAGGATTCCAGTCAGGTTACTTTAACAGTATCTGAAAATGAAAAATTTCCCATTATCTGAGCTTATATGTTGCTCTACTACTTCTTCATCCCAACTAAATCTAAAACCCAATTGTAGCCGCATATCCGGCCGGAGGATTTTGGCATACGTACCTATACCATCCTCAGTTCACAGTGAACCGATTTTGGTAAAAAAAACATGCCAAGATGACAATCAGATGCATGAAAATAAGCTTCACTAACAACAAAAAAAAGAAAATGGGGATGCTAGCAGCATACTTAGATTGGAAGTTAACCCATTTTCGTATAAAAAACCATGCCAAAGATTGACAATCAGGTTACTTTAACAGTATTTGAAAATGATAAATTTTCCATTATCAGAGCTTATATGTTGCTATACTACTTCTTCAACCCAACTAAATCTAAAACCCAATTGTTGTGCGTATCCGAAGGATTTTGGCATACGTACCTATAGCATCCTCAGTTCACTTAGTCTGGAAGTGAACCTATACAAACTGGGGATGCTATGCATGCAGCATACTTAGTTTGGAAGTGAACCCATTTTGTGTTAAAAAACCATGCCAAAGATTGCAATCAGGTTACTTTAACGGTATCTGAAAATGAAAATCTCCCATTATCTGAGCTTATATGTTGCTCTACTACTTCTTTAGCCCAACTAAATCTAAAATCCAATTGTTGTGCATATCCGGCCGGAGGATTTTGACATACGTACCTATAGCATCCTCAGTTCACAGTGAACCCATTTTGGGTAAAAAAACATGCATGCCAAGAAGACAATCAGATGCATGAAATCAGCTTCATTAACAGTGAAAGAAAACGGGTATGCTATGCAGCATACTTAGTTTGGAAGTGAACCCATTTTGTGTTAAAAAACCATGCCAAAGATTGCAATCAGGTTACTTTAATAGTATCTGAAAATGAAAATTTCCCATTAACTGAGCTTATATGTTGCTCTACTAATTCACTGTGCCCAATTAAATCTAAAACCCAAGTGTGGTGCATATCCGGCCAGAGAATTTTGGCATACGTACCTATACAATATCCTCAGTTCACAGTGAACCCATTTTGGGTAAAAAAACAAACATGCCATGAAGACAATCAGATGCATGAAATCAGCTTCATTAACAGTAAAAGAAGATGAAAATTTCCATTATCTAAGCATATATTTTTCTATTAATTCTTCATCTCAACTAAACCGTTCATGCTAAGGAAATCGAAATGAATAAACTGAAAAAAGCTGCCTTTTTTGGAAAATAAGGGAAATCAAGAGATCATACCGAAGAGAGAGGGAGGAAGCGGGGCGACGAGGGCGGGGGCGTAGGAGAGAGAGAGAGAGGGGGCGACCGCCGATTCACCTCCAGATCGAGAGAGGGAAGAACGAAATCGAAAAGGACGAAGGGAATAAGGGACGATTTCGAATGGTCGAAGGCCGTCGAAGAGGACGAAGCGGCGGAGGCAAACGCGCGGGAAATAGAGCGGGGAAGGAGGGAAACGAAGCGCCTTTTTTCCCTCCTTTTTTTTGGGTAATGGGTAAATGGCGAGCGAACGATTAGGGTTCGCGGGTTTTATTCCCAGTTATTCACCGGCGTTTTAATTGGAAACGCCGGTGAATGTGCCAGTATATTCGCCGGCGTTTATAATAAAAACGCCGGTGAATAATAAACTTCACCGGCGTGTTTAGGTAAAACGCCGGTGAATACTAACATTCACCGGCGTTTTAAATCGACTGCCGGTGTATGACCATCCCATCTGGCGCCCAATTCCTACTGGCTCCCTACCCCGGCGCTACTAGTAAAATGCCGGGGAATAATCGCCGGGAAAGCTACTTTCTTTTGTAGTGGGGGAGAAGTTGAATTTGATTTATTTTAAACTTAAATTCTAAGGTATGTTTTGTTCACACCAAAAGTGAGAGATTGTTGACTTTAAGTATGGTGTGCACAAAACGTATCATTTACAACGAATATTTTCAGTTGAGATTTACAGGATCTACAAAAAAAAGATAACCAAAATAAAAGATTCAAAGGAATTGGCAATCAAGCAAAAGAGGAAAGAATCGAAAAGATTGTAAAAACAAAGGAAGATTACAACACAAGAAACATGTGCTTCAAATCCTCAAGGAAGCAAGCAATAATTAATTATTCATTTCTATTTTTATGAGGAAATGCTATGTAAAAGTCGTTGACTGATTGATTAATTTTTGGAATGAATATAAAGTGGATTCGCTAAATAAAAATCGAATCTGCATGAAAGCAGTCGACTGTACAAAATGTCGGTCGACCGTCCCAACAATAGAAAAGATCAGTCAGTTGACCGGTCATCGCTCAACTTTCAAGTTGAAAGATGAACGGTCGATTGCTCACCTATGCGGTCGACCGTAAACATGTAGACTTGACTATTTCGGAAATATCTTCTCTGTTTTGGAAAGATCTCTCTATAAATAAAGGAGAATTTACTGAGTATTCTTTATCCCTTGCTAATATAACTCTTCTGAATTAATCATTCAATCAACGATCTGAGTGTGAGAGCTTTTATTGTTTTTTTTAGTCAATATCGTTTTAGATCTTGAGAGTTTTTCTTTTCTTCCACTTCGGTGAGTTCTTTTTTATGAGACTTGTTTGTAGAAGTCCTGCAGGTGTAATAGGTCTCTCGGCCTAAATTCCGAGAATCACTGTACAACGGTTTAAAGTATCGTGGAATGCTTGTGACGGAGAATTGCTATAAGTAGGTGGTATAGACGCAGACATGGGGGTCGAACCATGTTATATTGTTGTGTCTTGCCTGCTTACTTTGTTTGCTTTCTTTAACTCTTTTTCATTATTTTACGTATTTTATTCAAGTTCTTAATTTCCGCACAATTACTCCCATTCGCCCCCCTTTCAGGTGATTTACATGTACTTCCATTTTGGTCACCGAACTTCGAAAGGAGTGTCTCGAGATATCTTACAACCTACCGTTATTTGCCAAACTAATATATGTTGGGCACATCAACTGCTTGTTATATTAATTCATAAATGTGCATAAGAATGGTTCCTTTTTCTTGCACAAATTGTACATTACATTTTTTTTTATATACTACTTTATACTTAATATGTCAGACACTCTCCGATATGCACATTGTGATGATAACAAAAATTAAGAAGAAGAAGAAAAAAATCATAAACTAACAAATTCAGGCCAGTCAAGTTTACACTGAATGTGATATGTTATTACCTCAAAAAAATGAGAGGGTTCTTTTTTTTTTTAAGAAAAAGGTGGAGTCTGGCCACCCTGCTTCATTAATAAGAGATTAATAAAACAAAACTCAGGATACTGAGCTTACAACAAAATCTTAGAAATAAAACAGAAAAACATAATCCACCCCGAACATGGGGGGTGGGACAAAAGACAGATCATAAAGTAGCCACAAAGTAATACATCATTCCCCCTAACAAACCCTGGAGTGGTGGGTATCAATTTCCATCATAACTCGTGCTGGCTCTCAGTCAATCGTCGGGCCGATCTCAATCTCCTCATCATCAAACTCCTGTACCTGGAATACAGTCGCAATCCTGCTTCTGGGATCTGCTGCTAGCACATTAGCCCAAAATAAAATTAGATGCATAATATGATTCAGATTGCCAGAAATACTATTGCAAGTTCTACGAAAGTATAAATTATTTCTGTCTAGCCAGAGAACCCAGGTCATTGCGGCAATCGCGATATACCACGCCTCTCTCATAGCACCTCTCTCCGTCGCGAACTTGGTTCCTACCCATAGGTCCTCATATGTAGTAGGGTATTGAGATGTCCCTAGTGCACTGAGAACCTCTACGATAACCACTTTGCTCCTAAGATAGTCAAAAAAAAAGATGATCTGTAGTTTCCAGGGTAGCTTGGCAGAACTCACATTGAGAATCCACGTTTGGTTGGAGCTTAGCTAGGTTTTCTCTAGTCAGGATCGCATCGTTTAGCACCAACCATAGAAACACTTTGGTTTTTAGAGGTGCTTTCGTTTTCCAGACAATGGCCGACCACTTTGGTGAGCATCCCCTAAAATGGATGCGATTGTACATGGAACGAACCGTGAACTTGCCGTTCTTCTCCAAACCCCAGGTTTTCTTGTCGGGCCCCTGAGAATAGCCAATTCCAGTATTGGTGATGTAGGTCTGAAGTTCCGTCAGTCTGCGCTGAAAGCTTATGTCAAGCGGTTGTTTGAAAGATGGATTCCATGCTCCTCTTTTCCAGGCTGCTGCCACCGTGCAATGTGGTTGTGTCGCTTGTTCGTATATGTCGGGAAACATGGACCTGAGTGTGTGATCAGCACACCACTTATCCCACCAAAATTTAGTAAGTCTGCCGTTACCTATGGTTGATTTAACATAGCTGTTGAAAGGTTCGTATGCCTTAGTGATACCTTTCCAGAAGCAGGATTCTCTAGGGCCTATCCTGAATCCTAGATTTCTAGTTCCATTCCCATGCATGTATCCCTGAACAAACTGTTGCCACCCTTCTCTATTAGGGTGGAAAATTTTCCACCACCATTTACCTAGTAGCGCCAGATTCATATCTCGAAGATCAATTATACCCAGGCCACCATGAATCTTTTTCATACATGCCTTCTCCCATCTGGTGAGATGATATCCTCCTCGGTCTGGGTCTGCCCCTTTTCGTAAGAAATGCTTCCTAGTCCGATCAATTCTTTGTATTACCCATCGTGGCATCTCAAAAAAGGAGAGATAATAGGTAGGAAGGTTTGAGAGGACTGCATTAAAGAGCGTGACTCTTTGTCCCAAAGAGAGGGCTTTCCCTTTCCATCCTGCTAACCGCTTCTCGACCCTATCAATAATGGGTAGCCAATCCGCCTTTTTGAGTTTCCCGGATCTGACCGTCAATCCAAGGTATTGAATGGGGAATCTCTCGATGGAGCAATTGAGAATTGTGGCATGATCCAGCGTCTCTTCTGGAGTCAGAGCAATGGAAATTAGTGCACTTTTGTGGAAATTAACTCTGAGTCCCGACCAAGCTTCAAAGCAATATAGAATTCCTTTGAAGACGGAAGTTTCCCCTGGGTTTCCATTGTCGAATAGGAGGGTGTCATCTGCGTATTGGAGTATAGAGCATCCTTGACGCTGTACCCCTTTAGCCACTGGGACAATCCAGCCTGCTCTACTGCACTTGGTTATCATGGATCATAAAACGTCTGCCACGATGGTAAAGAGGAGGGGTGATAGCGGATCTCCTTGTCTGAGCCCTCGTTTGCAGGACAATGGGTGACCTGCTGTCCCATTTACCAAAATAGCCGTCTTGCTAGTGGTAAGGCACGTGTGGATCCATCTGATCCATCTGTCCCCGAACCCCCGTCCAGCAAGCGCTTCCAGTAAACAGTCACATTCCACAGAATCATAGGCTTTCTCAAAATCCAGCTTTAGGAGGTAGCTCTTAGCGTTGGAAGCGTGGCACTGATGGATATTCTCTTCATCTGTAGCGATGTTGTCCTGAATACATCTTCCCTTAATGAAGCCCGTCTGGTCCTGACTAATAAGGTCGTCCATTACCTTCCCCAGTCTGTTAGCGAGAGTCTTGGTAATGATCTTAACCGAACAGTTAAGGAGGCTTATGGGGCGGAAGTCTCCGACACGTCGTGATTCTTCTTGCTTAGGGATCAGCACCACCTCCGCGTAGTTGAATCTCCCAAACTTGAGTTTATGCTCATAGAAGTCCTCGAATAGCTTCAGCAGGTCACCTTTTATTTCCTCCCAGAATATCTGATAGAACATGATCGGGAAACCATCTGGACCTGGGGCTTTATCTTTACCCAGTTTTTGGACTGCCTTCCAGAACTCCTTTTCGGTGAAGGGTGCTTCGATGGATTGCAGCCTAGGACCTTAATTGCCTGTTCGGTCTTGCCAGAAGTCATGTTGGAGAGGGGTTCTGAAGTCCGCTTTGTACCCAAAGAGGTGCTTGTAGTGGGATTGGAAAGCCAGCTTAATAGCATCATCGCCTTGTATTAATCCAGACTCCGAGTTGATTGAGTGGATGAGGTTAGTTCTACGTCAGGCACTGGCAACTCGGTGAAAAAATGCTGTATTCGTGTCTCCCTCTTTGAGCCACGCAATTCTCGATCGTTGTTGCCATCTGATTTCCTCAATCCTGTAGAGCTGGTCAATTTC